>CAJZCY010000003.1:25580000-26780000 GCA_914969975.1 Anopheles atroparvus | reverse complement strand
AGTGAACCTCAAGACAATTCACTTCATGTTTTCAGGAGCCAACCAAACACCTTTTTCGGCTCCTTGCTCACTATCGAATATTTTGCCATCCGCCAGAATGTGTCAACGACGCAATTCGGGGCAACTCTTCCCGCAGCCGATAGCAACCTGTTTGTTATCAACCGCCTCGGATAGGTTGGAAAGTTGACCCCTTCAGCAGGTTTATCTTACCCCTACACAGCACCGCAAAACAATTTCCACAGTTTAACCCTGCTGGCTTCATCAACATGAAACCTCGCACACGGCCAGCAGGCGAACACGCTGGGCCAGCCAGCCACCCGCCTTGCTAGCCGTCGTTGAAGAAAATTCCTGCACGTGAACGAGAGTGGCATCATTATGCCAGCCCGACCTCGCAAATCGGATGGCAGGGATGAGGGCGATGCCTCGGCGTCGCTGCTCGTTAGAAAACGATGGCTTAATGGTGGAGCAATTAAGAAACGTGTGTATGAGAATGGCTTCGCTTTGATGACACTAATTGCAAAATAAATTTATTAAAACTTTATCGTCTCCACCGGCACACCATCCGATACTAAGCCCGGACACGGTGGTGGTTATCTTGACTGTGTTGCCCGGGCGTGAGGCTTTGTTTTCTTAACCTTTGCCGTTTGGGAAGGAAGGAAGTGTGCGCCTAGAACCGCTGCGACCAAAAGGATTTGATGCCGCCCATCAGTTTTGGTAAAGCTACTTAGTGTAGTGAAAAAAGAACGAAGAAATTCAAAGTTTAAACCAATGCTCCTTATTACTGGGATTTTACAGCGAAGGAGTTTTAGTGTTTCATATCAACTGTGTGTTAAGGAATAAGGCTCAATTTAATTATCCACGCACGTACAATAGTTTTGTTGCGGAGCAGAAAAGTAATACCAAATAGATGAGCATTGTTTTCCGTTTAGTATCCCCATTTCGAGTGATGCGTGGAAGCACGTTTACAGGAAGCCACCGATCAGGCGCGGGGATCGTTTTCGGTACCTTCGCCTGAACATTATGTATTGAAATTTTGCTACCGGTACTAATTTCCTTTTTTAAAACCCTGGCCGTGGTAGAGCAAATGCTCAAACCTGACTTAATTGTATTAAAACGTAAAGTGACTGGGTCGGGTTGTTCCATGCACATTCGAAGAGGAACTTTTGATGAGCCCTAAACTCCACGCAATTACGTCGCACCTCGGGTGACGTCCGCATCAGTGCCGATAGTAGGAAAATAATTTGCTAAACCTTGAAACATGCAATTAAGAGAAGCTTCCTATATTCATATTGAACTCCGAGGCGCTAATTTCTACCGATGGAGGCGCCTGGTGGCGTGTGAAATAAATTTCCACGGCAAGCTTCCGAGTGTTCGCCGAAAACGCTGAAGTGGGCTGTTTGTTTCGTGCGCAAAACATGTAAGATTCAGCTTGTCGCAGGCAATGCGTGAACTAACGTCAACTGACACAACAGCCAAACAGTCGCGGGAGGTGTCGCCTCGGTGACTTTTATCTAAACTTTTCGACGGCACCCTTCACCGTGGCGGGCAGATGAAGAGCGACGCTGACAGGCGTGGCAGGTGGATGGCCCGGGCATTCCTAATGATTTCTCGCTTCCCCTTGACGCACGCCAGCATAATGCGTGACACATATTAACGCGTTTCGCGTTCGCTTTTGAAAAGAGTGTTGTTATCGGGAGGCCTCAAAGGCGAGCGGATGGGGCATCAGAGGGGGGGTGGGGGGGGCGATGTGCTCAAAGACAGTTGATGACATTTATTAAATGATTTATGTTGTACAGGAAATGTTTACGCAGTCGCTGCTCGTGTGTATGTGTGTGCTTTGGTAGGGCGCGTTTGTTTACTCCAGTTCACACCGAAAAGCTGCTGGGAAAAATGGCCGTTCGCTTGGCCCGAGAAGAAACGGCACACGATGAGTGGGTAATTTGTTTCCGCTCTTCGCCTCTCCAATACTACCCCCCTCCAACCCACCATACGCTTTTCGCGAATTGTGTAAGAGTCGACAAGCCGAAAGGGAAAGCAAGAATGATGAATGGGCGCACCAGTGTGGTGTAGGGTTCGTTCTCACATGACGCGTATGGCAGCCTGGGTGGATAGGGCAGGCGTCAAGGGGGTTCGGCTGTTGTCTTGACGAACGTCGCCCCGGACACCTGCAAGATGGCATCAGGCAGCAACATTGGCAGAATCGGAATACACTTTTCAGCCCTAAGCACCCAACCCGGATCCAGTGATTGATGGATTCAATAAGCACCAGGCGGCGCATTTTCCTGCAGTGTGATGTAAAAAATGAGAAATTTTACATAAAGAGACGAGGCCTACCAACTGCTCACGTAGGAATGGTTTCTTTTGGTTTTTTTACGCTGTGTATAAAAGTGCTTGTTGAAGTGATCTTTAGAAAATTATAATTTGGTGAAAAAGAAAAAGTTTAAGCTGCAGCAATTTAGGACTGGTTCTAGGTAAAACAGTCATAGTGGAACGATTAAAAAAGAAAATAAATTAAATTGGTAGCAAGTCATATCGAGGTAGCAAAATGCAATACATACTGTACCACAAAGCATTCAATTGTTAACATTCGCACTGAATTATTAAAATTGTTGTTATGTTCTGTAGATAACTAAATTAAATTCACCCCTCTTAACGATCGAGTTGTTGGAATTCGGTCCGCCCTCAGTACGGATTCGGGTGAAAAAGCAGTAAAGGAATATGTTATAACAGCACGTGACCAAAATTGTCTGCATTTTGCCGATTTCAAAATTCCTCTACCAACGCACGGCAGATGGCCACTTCCGTATTCGTAAATTTTTCATCTGTTGGTTCCGGATGGACGGTTTTTCTGTAAATGCGCAGCTGAGAAGAACCGGCTGAAATTGTCGGGTATACAAGAAACACACATACACACAAAAACCGGATATCCAAAAATACTACCGGAGATTTTTTCGGAAATTGTGCCAGCTAAAACGGTGATAAAAAAAGCAACAAGCTATTTTCCATAACCGTTACCGTCCGGTAGACGTTTGCTCCGGCATCGTGTTTAGAAATTCGGACCAATTTGAAGCAACATTCTTTCGCAGCCGTCCAGCACGGTTCGTGCACGTCCAATGGAAAGCTCATTACGCGGGAAATGGGAAAAATGGAATGTTGAACAGGTTTCCCTGGATGGGCCGGTCGTGGTGGAACGCAGGGGGGAGGGTCGGTGTAATCGGCCGTAGAACGAAACGTCCGAAACGCAGCAGTTCCGTGCATTCGGAACGAAGCAATCAAAGCTCACGTGGGGCAAAGAATAACTTCGTTTATGGTCCAGCATGCCAAAATCGGTCGATCGTCTTGATGAACCGAAAGCCTCTGGCACTGCTGGTAGCAGCCGAATGCTGGAAAATCTCAAGGATAAAAAGGAAGTTTCACAAATAAGAAGGCAGGGGGGTTTGAGGGAATTTTCTAACAATAAAATGAACGAAAAATACACACTTTTTGCAATTCTTTGTCCGTGAAAAAAAATGCTTGACATTTCCGTCTCACAGCACAGTAAATGCTACATGATTCTTCACCTTCAAAAATGGCTCCTGATAAGGGGTTTGCGATGAACAAAATTAATTGCGCTTCCACACGAATCCCTGGCCTCAGGCAAAGCCAGCCGAAGTTTTTCTGCGCCAGAGCGGTAACGCTAGGTTGTGCATGGGTACTGAACACTACAATTGGAAGGAAGAATTAAATACCTTATTTTTCCCAGACCAGGAGTAACTCTTTGGTGGGCGCTGAGTTTCTAATTGGCAATGCTAACGGATCCAAGCCAAGCACTATCGTGAATCAGCCTATCAAGCGACTTGGAACTGTTGTCCTTGGGCCGGATTACTGGCAAGCAGTGAATTCGCGACGAGGACTAACGAAAAATGATTAACTGCTAGTCGTCGCTGAGGAATGCGTGACGATACAGATAACCATAACGAATTACACTGCGCCGAAAGTAGGCCAGGCAAGACTATGCTTGGTGTCCTTCTGTTACATTACCTTCTTGATTAACTATCTGCTAGCCTAAAGGGGGCTTTTTCTGAATCCGAAGAACAGAAAAGTTTAGATTTGAATTAAATTAACTTATAGCTCAACTGAATGATGCTTGTTCATTTCATGTTTAAATAAAGATTTTTAAGAGCCTCGAGTTCCCGATTTTTGTTTGAAGATTTGTGTGACGAAAAAATTAATATTCTTTAAAACTTCCCCTAAAGTGCATGAATGTGGCGAATCAAGAGAAGCAAGCGAAAATGTTAAATCAAGAAAAATCTCGTGTTTCGCAAATGTAGCTTCTGCATCAGTTTGTCTAGTATGGTTTGGCGTGAATTTAATGAAATTCTTTTAAAAAACAGAGCTTACTCAAACTTCAAACTTTGCAAACCGAACTTTCCCATCGAGAGAAAGAGGGAGAGAGAGGGAAAAAAACGCTGACGCGACTCCAGACATCAGGGGGCAAACGCTTATCGGTACATTTCACCTGTCGCGGTTTACCACAACGAGATCAACGTTTGCCACTTTTAATCTTATTTTGAGCACATTCACGTAGGTGCATCTGGAGTCTCGCAGTGTTTAATTCAAGTTTCTCTTTTTTCATTCTTGGAAACAACCCTTGGCAAAGGCATGTTACAAATGAATAAGACTGTGGCAGTTTAGCTGAAGGACGTCTAGGGCGACACTGGCATTGCTTGGGTGTGCGGTTGGTTGAACCCTCTCAGAAGAGCACCGACTCAAAAGAAACCTCTTACCACTGAAAACTGACGCCCGGAGCCCCAAACAGGTCACGGAATGGCAGGAGACAGAAAACTTTCGTACCCAAGATTGCACGATTTCACCTCACGGCTCCAACAACACCCCATGCGCGAATGTCACCGCACCCGTCCTCCGGTGGTTACGAGGTTCGCGTTTTGTTATGTTTTAATTATGTAAATGTACAATAATCTCCTGCAGAGCAAGGATTATAGCATCGACTTTGTCCCCGAACGGGGGCGGAAAGGAGGCACAACCGGGTCGCCAAAGCGTGACGCAAAAACCGCGGGGGTTAACCGTGAACCGGGGTGGAACACAGACAACCGTTCGACAGGACCGCTCCGCCCGATTGGGACAACTGGTGGTGGCGCGTAAGTGAAGTGGCAAGCTCCAGTTTCTGCTACCAGGCGGGTAATAAAATGCGCTTGAGGGGCTCAGGGTGGGGCTTCGTTGCCGGGGGGAAGTAAACCGTTGAATTAAGCCGGGGATGGCGCAGAGGGATGCCTCACCGGGGTGAGGAGGTTTTCGTCGACAAGAAAGCGAAAAATAAACCGTCAGCAGAGAAGCGCGTGAAGAACCGGATCGGTTGTGTTAAACCAACCGAATTACAACTTCTCTGTGGTATTACTTTCCCTTTAGGTTAGAGCCTGGGAGAGCGATGGGGGAGGACGGTTTGGTGAGGGGTGGGCTGCGATCGATTTCTCGCTGTCAACATGTTGATCTGGGGCCGGCGATTTTGATAGTTATCGTTAGCTTGTGGCTACAATGAACAACGGCTTAGCTCCGCCAACCCCTTGTTTTCGAACAGTTTGACGACAATTAAATCCTGCCATTTTACACCGACCTTTTGTAACGGTGTTTTGCATTCAAGCTAATTCGGATGATGATTGATACTTTCTCATGAGTGACATTAAAATATTGTTGGAAATCGATTTTTTGAAATGTCCTTACCCTTATCAATATGCTTGCGAAGCCGAACCATGACTTCAATCTCCTATTCTGGCCTGAACAATCCGTTTCTAAATTCATATTCGATGGAAAGCAGGTAAAAATAAGTGAGTTGAGATTTCATAAAACCTCTTCCTGGTATCTCACCGAACAGCTGTTTACCGACGTATCGTTTGCTTGTAAAACGTGTACCTAATTTTCGCTTTATTGAGTTAAAACTCTGCCTACACCTTCCATCGCCGCTTGGTGGCGTTTGCGATTCATTAAACGCTAAATTCATTTTATGCCATTAAACCAATCTTTTAATGTTATTTTCATTTCCCTTCGCCCTTTTTCAGGCCTCACGTGCAGCCAACTCAAGGCAGAAAGTGGCTGAAAAGGTTAACGTCTGATGCTGGGTGCACGGTGTTTCTCCCGGCCACCGCCCGCGGATGTGACTCGCCCTCTCGGCGACAGTACTAGTATTGACATGTACCGCGTACCGCTTAAACCAACGGGACACGTACGCCACGGCCTCCCCAGCCCGCGGGAAGCCCGCGACCACCGAGCCACCCGAGAAAGAGATAATCGTGTCGGCGAAAAGGGCAGGTGAACGTGAAAAAGCACCGGCAGAAAGGAAGCATCAGGTTTCCTGCACCGTCATCTGGGATGAGGGCACCGTTCGCTTGACTAGGGGTTTGGCATCTTCAACAGCGTCTACGTACGTCCCCGGCACATCTTCATAGAACGAGGCAGTGCCGTCATATTTTGCCTTCCCCCATCTCAATCGGGCGGGGCCCGTACTTGACTCCTCTTGGCGCCCCATTGCTTCTTCGTCTTTTGCGTTTTTGTGTGCGGGCGACGTCATTCTGAAACGACCGCTTAAAGAACCATCATCAGCCTTTTCAGCAGCCTTTTTGCCATTCGAAGCGCTTGGGTTTCGGGAACGGTGTCGAAGCAAGATTGAGGTGTCCTTAAAGTGAGGAAAATGACACTGGCTCCTTTTCTAGTTGCGCTCCTCCTTGGCCTTTTGCTTGTGTGTTGATTTTCATCGACAGGCAAGGGTCCATAGAAGGGTCCGGCATGGGACCGACCGGGCCGGCCGAGGAAGCAGCAACCCGTCAGTCCTTTCATTTGGGTCCCCGCTGGGAAAAACGAAGGACATTAATGGAGCAATGTGACATACCCTTCAGACACGATGAGGTACACATGCTTACACAGCATCGCCATGATAGGACGCAGGGAAAACGAATGGAGAGCTACACGAAATGCCAACGCATTCTCTAAAGAATATCCCATAGGTATGCATCACCAGCTAGCGGAACGACAGTATCGAGCACTCACGTTTCCGGTTCCGGACCGCACCTCGGCTGGTAAACACCTCGCCGCCACGTTCGCACTTCTCGAGGATGATAAAAATACACTCCCTAAAAAAAAGGTAAGTCAAAGAAAGCCGTTTTCTTCGGACTACTACAACGGGCGACATTTAGGATGGAGCCAGGCGGGGGCCAAGTGGGGTTCCAAGTGGCGCAACGTTTTCAAATTTGCATAAATATTTATTTACACGATACACCAGTACATAATTTAATCCTCATTTCGACGCTTTATTGCATCCGTGGCGCTTGAGGACGCGAAATTAGGACAGAATGGTGAGCATCACAGGGAGGGGGATCGGCGAAATTGAGTGTTTCCTTGGAAAAGATAGCTACGTATGATGAGTGCAAAACAGGTCCACCACTTTGATAGAATGATGAAGAGATAGGACGGGTCGGGAGCGAAGGGGATAATGGGAAGAGCAAGAAAATCAAAATCGTAAACGAGAAAATCGTTGCTCCTCTTTGCGTCACTCGTCCCGCACGGTAGGTTATGGGACGCCCGGTTTGTTTGTTTGTGGATGTTATCGGAAAAAATTATCCCATCTGCAGCGTCGGTGGAGCTGATTCCGTGCGGATCTCAAAACACGGGCAAACGCGGGTATGCGATATTAAGGCAAGCGTTCTTGGAGGAAAGTTTGCTCCGTTTCGGGAGAGCATTTTTATCTCGGCCGACTTTGATCCAAGCGTGCCATGGTTTCGGCAGTTTTTGACAGTTTTCAATACGACGTCAGGGATGTATGAAGATATTCAATTATGATTGCATCATCTGGAGGATTGTGTTTATGCATTAATCGTCCTTAGGTAAGTATCATTTGTAGTGAGACATCCGTAGCATACAAGTAGAAATTATTATTTTGTGAAATCTAAAAACAGCAGGAGTAAATACGTTTAACTCGCCTCCTGAAGCACTTGAGCCAGTGCTCACTATACCAATGCGCATTTAGAATATCGAACTAGCCTTTATTGCACCTTAAAAATGGACGTGCTTGTGTGTTTCCCAGTGTTTCTTTGCTTCTACAATATTCCTCCAGCACTCTCCTATTTTCCGGTTTATTTCTTTTCCCAAGATGGGCATTGATAAACGTTGCTATTTCCATCGCTACGGACGTAAGAGGGTTAAGGACTTGGAAGGTCGAATCTTTTATTCCTCCGGTCATCTCACCACCCAAAACAGCGACCTTCGTGTTTTGAGGGTGTATTATCGAAACAAGCATATCGGGTAGAAAATAGACCCGAACGGTGCAGCTCCTATAAAAAGGACCGAACCATCGCTTGGATCCCTCGCCGTGGCCATTCTTGGGAGCGATTTGTCGTACCACTCGGGTGGATGTTTGAGGCAAAATTGATAAACATGTGAGCGTCTGCTGACGGGGAGGCGTACCCATTTTTGTTTTGCTCAGCTGCCAGTCTCGTTTCAGGCCGTCATACTCCCGTGAACTGGATGCTGGAAGCCCTTGTGTGTCTGTGGGTGTGTATGTCCGGAACGGATCGATAACCGGATCTTCATTGACCATCGTCGTAGCAGCGGGGAGACGCAGCAGGAAGCAAACACTTTAGGGAAAGTGAGTGTTCGCCCGACCCTGGGCTGACCCTCGGCGCAAAAAAAAGGGTCCAATTTTGGAGCCTGCGATTCGGAAACGCATTGGAGCGGTCAAGAGCTATGAATAAATGTATTGTCGGCAAATCGGTTCACCGGGTGGCCTCCAATCAGTCCACAGTTTGGTGGTGATTTGCGTTCCAGCTTCATGCCCAACTGAACCCGGTTTCATCCGTGCTTCCACTGCACGCCCCACTGAACCTCTGGCAGGCCAGGCAAAACGTTGAGAAAATCCACCGAAGGCCAGTCGAAGTCAAGCACACTTGCCATACATCCGCTCGGTGCGGTCGGTTCTTGGAGCAGTGCTCGGACTCACAAGGAGCAGCAATTTGTGAGGCGTAAGCGTATTATCGTGTCTTTCAGGCGAAACTTTTTGAGACGGTTTAAATTCGCACATCCTGCGGGTGAGTGGGAAGCAAGGGAATTTCGTTGGAGTGAAATATTACATCCAGCATCGCCTTCGGGCATCATCTGGCTTGGAAAGGTGCGTGGGCCTCGTTATTCAAATTGCCGTACGGTGTAGTTTTGCAACAAGAATTCCTTTTTAGTTTCTTGTATGCTTTCGAAATTCGTTACAGGTAAGATGAATATTTCCTCCTCCATTCCGTAAACGAAAAGAAAAAAAGGACGAGGCAGGCATCCTTTCCTCGCCAAGACAAGGGATTGAACGGATGGGAACCCCCATTAAAACGAATAATGAGAATTAGAAAGGTCAAAAATCAATCAGAGCGATTGATATGGTGGAGGAAGTTTTCCGTAGGTACTTTTGGAATCGAAGAACATTCAAAGTAGACCTGAATGGTTAATATCTATAATTTTTTTTTTGGTTTATCGCATCGATTGAAAATGGCAGGTTTTTTGGACCATAAATTTGACTGAGATGTTTATTTCACTACCAGCGAACGATGGTTCTTAATGCCTGAAGGTAAGCTCGTGAAATTAGCACACTTATTTCAAGAATGTCTATGCGATAATGAATCCCTCCTTCTTTATTGATGAAGAATTTTACTGAAATAATTTTTTCCTTATTTTTGCTCGTTGCGAAAGCATTCACACGACTTTATAATTTTATTCCATGTCGATTCCCACAAACCTAGATGCATTTCGCTCCGAAGCCAACTGCAATCCGGCATAATGCCAACATTCGTGCAAAGAGTATGATTGAAGTTTCACGACTTTTTAGTTGGTGCTGGAATTTTTCCCGATCGTACGTAAGCCGCTTCTGTCTGCATTCGTTCTCGAATTTAACGTCAGAAATGCTTATGGAATTTTTACATCGTTGGGGCTGCTTCACCAAGGTTTGGTCGGACGGCGTTGCTAGGGTTCCGCTTCCACGCGGGACGGCCGCTCCATCATGGTTCCGCTCGCGGACGTCTTCGACTTGCCAGATGCGGACCACCCGTTTCAATACATTCAGCTTAAGGAATGATTTTTATGTGAAATATGCAAAATATTCATTGAAGGCACTTTTTTTTACGGCATTCCGCAACGACCTGCCAAAGCGCAGTGCTACTTCAGCGCCGCCAATCCCGGAAGTGAAACGTATAGGTGAATGGAAGCGTGGCTCATTCGTTCGTTCGTTTGTCCGTTTGGACCTTTTCGCTCGTTCGTTCGTTTGGTCGTCCTGGCGAACGCCAATGGTACTGACAAGCAGCCAGAGGATCGCAACATTACTTGCGCTTTGCTTCGTCATATTTCAAAACGGTGCAAATCCTTTGTGACCCCGTCGCACACCATCCATCCCCTGGCCCATCGGCGGCGGCTCGTCGGCCGTTGCAGCAGCAGCACTGGAGCGTCGGAATCGGCTTTCGGTTTGTCACTTCTGCCAGCGGCTTTATTGCGCAAGATCACCCGCGCCCGCCAAGGGGATCATGAAAATAAAATTGAAAAATTTAAGAAGCCACAATGAATTTATGAATATCCAAACGAACGGCCGCCAACCTTGCGGGTGGAAGGAGTGATACGCGAAAGGTCGTTAGTGTTGCAGGAAGACTTTCTCGAGCGGAAAGTATCTCCCGGAGGCAGGCTGGTCGCGCACTGTGGATGAACCGCGGGTCCGAAGGTATTTGCATCGATGCAGTGGAGCATAAATTTGCAAAAAGCCTCTGCCTTTGCGGAGGCTAATAGAAAAAAAAGCGGTGGTGATCTACAGTTTCAATGGCCAGAAGTCGATTCAAATTTATATTATTCCATTCATCATAAAAGTTTGAGGAATGAAAATATACGCCTCTTCAAACTCATGAAAAATTTCATTGAAATTGTTTGTTTCTCATTGAACTGAGCCTGTAGTATCTGAATTTATTTGAAACTCTAGGTTACTGTATTTCTCTGTACAAGTTTTGCGATTTACGATTACTCCTACGCATTTCGTTTTTACTTGACAATTTTTTGTTTTCGATCTTGACAAGAGTCGTAATTTTTCCCTTCGTTAACTTCCATCCACATGGCTTCCCGCGTTTGCCTTCTCCTCGCGGTCAACCTAACCGCTGTGGGTTCATTTTATTGAGATGAAAGCTTTTCATCACCTCTCCGCGGCGGTAAGTGCGCTACTCGGTGACTAATTGAATATAATTATTACTTTCCCGTCGTCGGAAAGCGGGTCTTATTGTCGGGCCCCCCCCGGGAGGGGTCTTACATAGCTACCTTCGCACCTTCGCACTGCTGGTGGCTGGCAGGGTGACGATAAGTGAAATAATTGCAGTGTCACTGGTAAAGAGCCACGGAGGAAGCGGTGAGCAACACTTGTGGAAGTAATGGACCACTTGGCTGCGGCTTTGCGTAAACGAGAAAAAAGTCCCGCTCCATAGCGATTGCGGTAATGCGGCCCCTCAGAATGTCTGCCCAAGTTTTGCAGCTTTAAGTCCACAAGGGAAGAAGTGGTAGCTCGGAGTGTTCTTAAATTAATTCAACTAGCAAATGAGTTATTAAATGAAAGTAAATAATGTTGGAAAAAGAATCAAACATCCTGAATGTAATATAACACAAAAAAGAAAAATTCAGTGTCATCAAATTTTCCAGGGTAGAACAGAGTCAGCATTTTACCAAGAACCAACCAAACCCCTTTTGCTCCATCATCCGTCCCTCTACTTATTGTTGCAAAACCATCGACTCACGGTGACGACGGTCCGGGTGCATCCAGCGACGGCTGCTTAATTTCTCGTGAAAGAGAAACCGTTCTGGGCACGGCGTCCCGGTGCCGAAACTTTGGCGCTAATTACCGCCAAATGAATCGACGAAATCGTTTGCCTCGCCACTACTAATTGCTACTAAATGGCAATTAGCGCTTTTCCCGGCTCGATGGACTCAAATTTCGTTTTCCAGCGCATTTTCACCAGGGGCAACGGGGCTAGGTTTCAAGCGTTTCCCCCTTCCCGGTTCTCGCCGTTTGACGTTCCCATTGTGCCCTGGCGATATTTTCCGGTTAAATATTTGTCAAAAACCCGGTGGCAAATAAGCTCACGGTCCGTTATTACTTCCGGGTTGGCGCAAGGCTCGTGGCCCGTGGGGTGGACCGAGGATGAGGTCAAGTGGCTCATTTATGCGGGCCCTTCGCTCGTTCCCGGTGCCCCTACCTTCCCGCTTAAGATGGACTGATGCTATTAGCGGCTTGTGGTTGCAGGAAAGAAAAAAAGATGATTACGCCCTACCATTCGCTCACGGAAACAAGCATGATGAAGATGATGGTGATGATGGTGATGTTTCATGTTGGATAAGGGTGATGTGTGTGTGTTTTTGTGTGCATATATGGGCGAGACGAAGTAGATGACATGTTATCATCTGCTCTTGTCGCCACTTGACAGGTTACATAAATCGTTAACAAGCAACCTGTTGCCGGCGAAAGGGACGAATCAGATTGGCATCTGCTTCGACTGACTAGCTTATTATCGCTAATGACACTTCCGGCCGGGAGCATGGTGCGTACCAGTTGTTCCCCGGCCGTCTAAGGTTCAATTTGCGTCAACTCTTTCTTCGAACGGAAACTGCCTGACCCTTATCGTGTCAGGCATTGTAATGGTTGTATCCTAATGCATCGTTCGCTCATCCGCGTGCTGCACTGATTAGTGCATGTTGAAATTGACAACCCCTTTGTGCATACTTCCGAGATAAATCGCTACGAGTCGTATCTTATGTTTGAACATCGATGTTGAGCATCAAAATGAATTCGTCTGAAGGAGGGCGAGTGAAAATGCGACGCCATCGAGGTTCAGAAATGTGCCATTCAGCTGGAGCAATAAAACTGGAGATAGGCGACATTGTTTTTTTAATATCACTAAGATACTTTCGCCATTCTCAAACCTAAGTTGGGGTAAGAGGTGGGCCTCTGCCTCGCGCTTTGATGCAGAATCTCTTTCCAAGCCGCAAACTCAAGTTCAGCTCGTCCCTGAAAAGATCATCTGTTTGATGAGCAAATAAGACTGTAGTTGCTCTGCGGAGCGGGTCGGTTCTTTTCCTGCCGAAGCGAGGCAAGTGTCATTAGCACATCAAGAACGACACTTCATAAATGACTGCGTTGCACACTACGACGGGAACGGCAAATACTTAAACTCCATTAACAAACCGTCACCGCGTGGCTCACCTCAGCTTAGTTTCGGGGATAACTTGCGATGGAAAATTGTTTGCTCGGCTTTATGTTTGAGATGCCACATTCCTCACAACGGCCAAGGGTACGATAAAAACAGGATCCACATTTTTGGGCGTAAACTACACGTGAATGTACATGAAAAAAAAAAGTGCACAAAAAGACATCTCGGTTTCTTTATCTCTCCCTTTCCAAGTTTACACACGTGTAGTTGTGTTATTACACGCTAACCAGCGATTTTAATAAGATCAGTACTAAATCCGATCAATATACTCTCAAATTTTTGTTTCTTGACTTGACTTTGTATCGTAAATTTGTATGATTTGGTTTTGTTTCGTTGCTTTGCTTTGTAATGCTCTTTACGATAGTACTTGACGTGACTGACATGCTTGTTTGCAAATGAATATTTCTTTTCTTGTGTGCGCTAAATTTTAAGACATTGCATCAACGCATTCGCATCTACATTAAATCATGAACGTTTCACTTTAACGTTGTCGGTCGAGTTTCAACATTTCTTTCCGGCCGCAGCGTTGATGGAACGAATCGAAAAGCCATTTCCACTAATGCTGTAAAGTTAGATCATTTCAAATATTGATTCGGAGCGGGAAACAACTGCGTGAGCATAACGACAAATGTTTCGAACGTGTTGCGAATGGTTATTATGTCACCAGCCGGGCGATCCAACCGTACGATCAGACTCAATCGCCTGCCGCTCGACAAAAAAACCACCATGCCAGCTGCACGTGAAGCCCACTTCAAATGGCGGAGGACGCACTCGATAGGCACGTTTCAAATAATCCCTTTAGGGTAATGGTTGAATTATGTCGCCCAACCGGGTACCCCACCTACCACCAGGGGCTCAGGCGAAAAAAGGGACACGCTTGTGGGGGTCGAAAAATTGAAATAAATGTACACGGTATGTGGAGTAGCATGTGGAACGGTCGAAGTTGGAAACAATCCACATCCGAGCGCGCCCAAGGTGCGCCAGGATTCGTCGATCCTCTTACCGGTAAGTGGCTGGAAGGCTTCGGCAAGCAACAGCTGAGCGGACGTTTCAGCGGGCTTTCGGGGGTTTTTATGCTGTGAATTGTTTGCCCAACAACCGCTCACCTAACCTCACATGATATCGCGAAGACATAAATTATTTGCGGCTCTCCGGAGATTTGAAGGCAGAAGAGAAATTACATTACCCAAGGTACATTATCGGTGAGCTTCGAGGGTCATAAAAGTGTCTTTAAGCGATATTTTGCGTGCGGTGGCATTTTTAACGTCTTTTTACGAAAGGGCCTCGATGGTGCACGTGCACTTGCCTCTGTGTCTGGACCGATGCGACACGGTGGGGCAGAAATCAGAGCTGAAACAGGTTTTTAATTTTCCCGCCGCTTCAAACAGTTGGTTAAGCTAATCGATCCGGTTGTAACGCGCGTAAAATTTGCAACGATCCGGGATGCTGCCGGGGAATATTAATTTCGGGGCAAGCATATAGCAAAATTCTTTCGCCACCCCTGCAGATTGATTCTGAACTCGGATTAGATTCGATTAGCAGAATAAATGTTTACGCCCGCGCAGTTTTTATGGCACACCGATAACATGAAAATGAACGTTTGTCATGACTCATTACCCGGCCCTACCGCCCTGCGGACGATTTCAGTCAAAGGTTAATTCATAAATCAAACCGTTTCCTCCACCACGCCACCACCGGTCACCATTCCACTGGCAGTTGGACGTTAGCCACATCCACACCGATCCCATGCAGCACCCGAAGTGGTGTTTTTGGTTTTTTTGGGTTTTCTTTCGCGTGTTCAGTTACCCGAAAATGCTGGGTAATTAAATGGTTATCGTGAAAACACTATCAAGGTGTAGTGTGAAAACGTTGAAACATGAACACGTTGGTGGATGCGATAAAAACATCGGGCAATCGTATGTAGCCCGGAGTTTTTTTGTTTCTTTTACGCTAAGGGTTGATATTCCTCATAGCATCAACGTGAATGACGTGAACGTAAAGAAAAACTATAGCAGAAACAAATAAAAACAGAAAATAAAAACCCCCACATAACAGTAGGGCTGTTTCGCGTGCCTAATTCCAGCCCATTATGTGGCGCATGATTGTTTTTTTGGTTGTGATTTTGCGGAAAGTTCGTCGAAAGTCATTAAATCTGTGTTTCCTATCATCAGTGTTCATCGACCATCAAACGCACTCGGTTGATTGGATGGATGTCTAGAGCCCCGGTGGAAGGGTTGGCAAGAAAATTCTGGCATTGGCGGGGAGTGGGTTGGTTGGCTTGTGAACATTGATTAAATGTTAGAGTGGTGATGATGTTTGCCGAAACCATTTACATCCGAATGTCAATCATCATTCGAATGGCTTTATTAGATGCAGGCGTAGGAAAATCGGTTGGATAAGCATAGATTTGGAACGTTCAGCTGCGGCGTTGAATGAGGTGCTATTGGTCTTAATCGTGCATCATTAATATTGGATTGAAAGACATACGATCGGGTTCTCTATTTCTGGTAAGAGGCATTATTATATAGTGCTGTTTGTTTGACGATTATCAACAGGGCAGCAGTAAAAGCAAGTGTTTCTGGTTCGATGCTCCTAACTAGAGAACAAGCCTTTTCCTAGCGGCCCCATCAGTAGCCTTTCAATTAACAGTGATTGCAGGAAAATGAATGAGATCATAAAAAAAAGAAATCTCTTCCCAAAACCACCTGTACCATGCGCCTTGATCTTTGCGTACAGTGATTCGTTGGTAAACCTACTGAAAATTCCGATCGAATTTTATCCCCGAAAGGAGCGAGCGTAGCTGAAGGAATTTTTTTTCTCCAGTTTTTCTCATCGCAACATATCTTTACAACGCTCATGATGCTTCCCGCTTTGTCCTGCAAGCCCGAGGGTTTGCATATCTTCTAAGCGGCATTATTGAACTTTTTTTTCTTACCATGAAATTTCATTCAGTGTAAGTTCGTTTTTCCTCCCATCGCTCATTCCTTTTTTTTCCCTCCCTTTCTTTAGCTGCCTGCCGAAAGTATGGGAAAAATGTCATCAAGTAAATTTTGGGACGTAAAGCAGCTTACCTGTACAATGGAATGCCAGCGTCGTCCTTGAACCAAAGGACCATGTACACCTTATCTCTGGACGGTGCTGATAAAGGACAGGGCAGCGAAATCTTGCGGCCTTCAACTGCCTGTATTTCGGACGACTTCACTGTGAACAGTAAAAAAAAAAAAATGTAGAGAAGTGTAAGTGAGGTAATCGCAAGAGGAGCAAAGAATTTGTTGCGGGTTAGGTAGAAATGTTGTGCACTGGCAAGCGGTTGCATCTGGGTCACTGATCAAAGCGCTACATCTGATCGCTCTGTTAGTTTCCAGGCCTGCACCAGGGATTTGGAATTAGGTACTGGATCATAAACTTAACGTGATATGACAGCTTCACTAATTCTCATGTGATCGTGAGTTGAGCATTTTTTATGTAGACTATTTATTCTTTGTATTTATCATATAAATAATCGTTCACCTCCAAGTCTTCAAAATAGCGTATGTCAGAACTATTCCTCTTTTGAAAATACCCCACCGATTCACAAATTGTTCTGCTTGTGCTGTCCACGGGATGATAAGAATTAAAACCACAAAACTTTCCATTGGGGGGTAGCATAACACGAACATCAACCCACCAACCTTGAGTCGCTGCGATCCAAAGGGACACAGCTGCGCAGAGTGGCCGTGTGGATTCGCATGGTTCGGGTGTGAATAGTTTTCATTGTGATGATAAAATATATGCCGTGTGAAATGCGCCATAGAAGCTCCCGTTTGGAATGAACCCTTTCGTATGTTCACCATTTTTTGTTTCCATCGCACCCTTCAACCGGTCCACAATGGCGTGGAAAGTGAGAAGATATCAGTGGGGCTGGCAATGGCACCAAGATGGTCGTTACGAGCTCCCATCATGGGAGCCAGAGAAGGGGAGTTTTTCGACACTTCAGCAGAAACATGGTGCTACGGTTGCTTTTTTTCTTTCTCTGTATTTTGCCCCTAGCCGAGCAAGGCAGAAGATCCCTGGGCCTTGGAGAAAACGTCCGAAAATGCGGGGCGCCCGAATTGGGGCGACGAAGTGTTGAAATTATGAATGTTGCTACAGCGTGTTGGACACAGGCACGGTCCAGCCGGGCGTTTCCCTTCTTGCGCCTCAAAATGTGTCTAGTGATGGGTCGGGATTTTCGGGCTCAAGGAAGGTTCTGCCAGCGAAATCGCAAGGGATGGAAACGAGATCTTTTTTATATATTTCCTTCCGGAATTGGTACATCTTCGTATCGAAGCGAATGAAATCGTAGCTCAGGTAGAACTAATGAACTCAAAATATGTTTTAACTATTCTGTGGTTAAATGGTTAAGTTTTCCATTGCGCTGCTATGTCATCGAAAAACTGAAAGGGCGTGCCATGTTTAAGACCCCCCTTTTTTAGAGTGACGTGTTAATGTGAGTGCTACGGGTGAAGTCTTTAATCCGAAATGATGTTGATTTATGCATAGCCACGGAGCAACATACGAAGAAACTATGATGCAAGCGTTCGGGTGTTCCGTAACATCAGGAAAAGGTACACCTCGGTATGAGGTTACTTGACAAAGTTCGGATGTTAAAAGTAAGTTAATAAATTGCTAAAATTTTAGTGAACATATTAATGTTAAATGTAGAAGGCTTTTTCAATGTCTATGATATAAAAATATTAAAAATTTGATCGATCTTAAGCGTTTCTTGATAAGACGAAAACTGTTCTGAAATTTGCATCCCGAGAATTGCTTTCACTGAACCGTACATCCAAATGTTCCCTACGTGTAACTCTCTCTCCCTACGGCCTGTCAGCGCTCCAGCTTTGACACTTCAGCGAGGATTCGCCATGCCAAACGGACGCACAATGTCCCCCGAACGGATTGATGCGTTTCTTGAATGACAAAGATTAAGTGTATGATTAATGGGGATTCATATGTACATGCCAGCTAGCCTGTCAGCCCGTCAGAAGACGCCCCGGACTTCATCCACGTCAGAGTGACCCAGTATACACAGCCAAACTTCTCTTCCAACGGGGTTGATGAATAAACTTATGGCCTTCACGAAATGGGTCCAAACGCCAACACGATGGCGCATGGGAATGATAGATGAAGCAGCGCACGAACGAAGGGACCGCTTTTGGGGGTGTGAAACTCCACGCAGAACGACGAAACGAGGCTCCCTCGGCAGACGAAGGCCGGCACCTTTGAATGCCGTGGATTGCGTTTCCGGTTCCGTTGACAAATAGAGACGTGGATGGAAATCGTTCCACCGGGGGCCAAGGTATTATCTGTTGATATATGATCGGTCATCGTTATCGAGACCGGGCGGATTAGGCGGATGGAGGGCATATTCCTGATTCAACAACTCGGCGGTGTGGAAAAGGTGCCATAGGCAGGGCGGAGACCCCCCCCCCCCCTCCCCGATCCGGAAAGGCAAACAGCAGGGAAAGAAAAAGGTTTACAATCGACCTCACCTCATTCGGTGTCCGGCTGCGTCGGGATGCCAAAAGTGAGGGTAAAACCGTGTCGGGTAAGCGTTCGATGGAGCTTAGTTAAACGGAAATCAACTATAAATACATATTAACCATTTGATCCGCTTACGGTCGATCATTCACATGCGGCAGGGCGTGAATGGGCTGAGCTCGGATAAATAAAGTCGAACAATATAGTACCCCCCCCCCCCCCCCCCCCTCTGCCATTCAAAGTTGTTTTAAATATGTAGCATTTGCAGTGTGTGTAAACTACCATTCAATGCAAAGCTGGTGTGGTTTGTGGTAAAAAATTCGCTCATTAGCCTTCGGACGGTTCAACTTTGCATTATAGGCTGTTCGTTCTTTCTATAGAATGTATATTTGTTACACGCACAAGCTCCTTTGGCTTACGGACTTTATACAATTGTGTTTAACATTAATTACATACATTAATTACATATTTGCATTTTATGAAGCACGATTGTTTCGATAAGTTCAAGTGAACATCCAGGAAAGGAATATCTATGACATATTGGATGGTTCAACTGGATGGTTCTCAGAAAAATAAATTAAAACTATTTTAAACATGGTTATATTTTTTTAAACAGCATTTGCGTAATGTGGCCTTGGCGCCAAACGGAAGCAAATAATGTATCACACACGCCAAGTTGTTTGCAATATTTTACTCAGAAGAATGCATGAAAAATTATCTTCGTTGACGCTATGTTTGCAACCCCGTATCTGTAACACCGTTTTAAATGCAAGTACAACCCGATTTTACATCCCATCTTAATGTTGCTTGGAACTTAATCGTGGAAGAGATCGGACCAAGTATAAAATAGGATGCAAGCAGTTATCCTGCGGCACTTTCTGGAGAAATGTCAAGAGACGCTGGCACCCGCTCGCTACCACGAAACTCGCAAAACGAACAACGAACCGTGCCGTTTCCGGTTTACCGTACTGGGCTTAAGCGGCTTCCGGGAACGTGTCTGTGCCGCTGCCGCTGCTGCCCATGCAGCGGGAAGTGTCCTTGAGGTGGTCAAGCGTGTCAGACCTGTCCCGGGCAGGGACGGTTTCGGTTTTCTCCTTGGTTGCATCGCAGAACCGGCGGAAGAGGTAGGAGGTAGGAATTATGGATATAATAAGAGATAATGCCATGAACCACGAGCCGGAGTGCTTGCCATCGGCTCCCGACAGAACAGCTGGCGCCGTCGGGCGGTCCTCCGGCGGCTCGGTGGCAAATCCTGAGTTGACCCTGTTGAATCGTCGGGCCACCGGGAAAAGCCGTGGACAACAAACGAGGTGATATCCGACTGACCGCAACCGAACATATACAGGCACACACACACAGACACATATTTCCCGTAGAGCATGGATTTCGTCCGGCAGGCCCAAGGTGCAGATCAACATGTACGCGTCCTCGCGTCGATCGGCGAACGGGAGAAACTTCAAGAGAAAGCGACCAAGTCAACCAGACTGTCGTAATCTCTTCGGAGCAGCTGACTTCGCTTTGGTTTCGGATTTCAGTTACACGTGACCGTATGCAGCTCACCAGGCCAGGCGCTGGATCTTCACTACAATCTGGAGGCAAAGCCCAGGTGCAGGAGGATCGGAGGCGAACGCCGTTGGAAGCTACTTTCACGCCCAGTTGATTTCACGGTACAGCGGCGAGAAGCGGCGGTGGGGCGTACATTACTCAGCGTAAATCCTGGACGAGATTGGAGAAAGAGAAGCTTCCGCAGAACTAGACCGCAGAGTAGATATTGTGCCAAGAGCAGGAAACGCAAACGAACAAGCAAAGTCATCAGATTACGTATTTCATTAAACAAAATACCAGCTAAGCAACCACCCCCGGCACCGGGTTTGCCGCATGTGTCGGCAGAAGCCGTCGAGCTGGACTTGTTTGTTGGTCTTAATTTGTGAAAGCCACAGTCGATTCGTCACAGCAGTGAGCCGCAGCGCAGAGATAAGTGCTAAAGGCAGCCCTGACTGACTGGTTGAGTTAATTCGCGTTGGCCGAGTCCGGGTACAGAGCCGCGGTGACTCTGACAGCGTGATCAGCGCAAATCTCTTCCTTCCCCGAGCTAAGGATTTTACGGTCGTGAAGTCGCTGCTAGGTTGCCATGCCAGATAAGGAAGGGGGCGTGGGCCGATACTTGCCGCATCACCATTCCTTGCTGGTAGTCGAGGTGAGTGTAATTAATTTCATTTCGCTTCATTCAAAACGTGTCCAGGATTTTTCCATGACGATGGGAAAATCGTTTACACATCCTTTGGTGAGATGTTTTTTTTTTTTCACTGCCGTGAGCCAGTTATGCAACGATGTTGGAAACATCGTAATGAATTAGCCAGTACCTGACAGAATTCCGTTAACAAGATTGCACAACTTTAAAGCAAACATTTCATCATGATTTTGTAACACTTCGTTTATTTATTATCTCTCTGAAAATGTTATACAACTATTCTAGCAAACATTTTTTTTTCTTTTAATCATTTGCTTTATTCAAATAGTTGTCAGAAATATGTGTTTATTATTCGTAATGTTGCCGTTCTACAGTTTGTTTGCTAAAAGAAAACGAACTTTTTCATTCCACGCTGGAGTTGAGTGCGATGTCTATTGTGTGACGTAAGCAAAAGCATAATTCTCGTTTCGGTCTTTTTCGTGCCTGTCAAACTTTGCCAATTAATATGCATATAAATCCTTCTCCCGAGCATCTTACGCTCCAGCATAGTCACGCAGTTGTGTTGTTTGCTGGCTGCATCAACAGCCAGCGGAAAATTCGAGGCAACGGTCAGCGTTAAGAAAATGTGCAAATTTTCCCGCACCGGTTGGGCCTTGGCTCCGGGATTGCAGCTTTTCGCGTTAAGCCAGCCTTAAGCGTAGTCGCTTAGCGCTGGAGCTCGTTCAGAGCAAGTGTTCGCGGAGCCATGCGAAAGGTGGGAGGATTTCGCGGAAATTCGCATCGCATGGCTCATTCACCAGTTGAATGGGATGCCCAAAGCCCAGTACATAAGAAGCAGGTAGCGAGGGGAGTTGGCTAAGCTCCGGTTTAGAGGGCAAATGGCGAGTTTTCACTAGACAAACAGTTTCCGCCTCGTGACGGGATTTCTTAATTTGTGCGTAAAAATAACTCAATTACCGCGAATTCCTCGTGCCGAACCTTGAGCAGCAAAATTTTTCGTTTGAAAGAAAAGGAAAACGTAAAGGCCGAAATTATCATCGAGGGGCTCAAGTTTGCTTTGGTGATAAAGGAATTTATAAAAAATGACGACTCAACAGGGCTGAAGAAATTCTGCGAAAATGTTTTCTGCTTCGAGGCATGGATCAACGTCTAAGTAATGCGGACTAGTGACCGGTAAGTGGTTTAGGTTTCGTGAGCTATAATGAATTGCAAAATTGATGGTTTTTTTAAGGCAGATATCAGTCCTAATTATGCCAATGACGGTTGATCGCTAGCATAACCCAGAGAAGACACTACAAAGGCATGAAAAAAGAACTTTCACACTCGTTTGACCTGCAAAACAAAAAGTAGTCGAGATAAAAATACAAAAGGGCGAAGACAACTCAAGTAAATCTCCCCAAGTTCCATCGGGGCACGCACTTGGGAACGATAGCGTTTGCAGTACTTTAACCATGTCATGTTAGCACAGCTCGAGTTGTGAACATTTTCCGCTACCGTCGGGCAATGGCTTGTTGCAACTTTTCCCCTCAGCGTGTCCGGGCCGCTCGGAAGACCATGTTGCAGGTGTCTGTGTTCTGCATGCCGAACAACGACGGGCCCCCCTCCAATCAACCCCCCTTTCTGCTCTCCGGGGACTGTGGGAGTTTCCGGTGAGCAGAATCCATGACCTCCCTGTACCCATTTCGAAGGCGGAACGGCCTTGTGCCAACAGTTCTTCTCCGGTAGAAACATAATTAACGATCTGTTGCAAAACGGACTGCTACAAGTCCGGGTTTGGAGTCACTGCGGCAGTAGGTTCCAGTTGCTCCATGCAGCATGCACAGTGTGTCGGAAGAGTGTCTCATGACATGTTTGTCAAAGCTCAACACAAACCACTTCGGAAGGACGAAGCCTAACAACAGAGACGGGCAACCAGGCGCCTCCATCGTAACCAAGGGATGGCAGTAGGGCGACTGCGCTAGCAGAATTGTTCATAAATTACAGCAGTAAGCAGCGTACGTTAAATTTTTATGAAACTTCGCACAATTCTCGGTACGCCATTAGGTCACGCTTTCAGAGAACGGGGTGTACAAAGCAAGCAACAACGGTTTGACGTTTCGAAGGCACGCTATCTGTGCCGTCCTGCTGTCGCGCTCAGGGAAACCCAAGACAATGCGCGCCTGCCTTTCATGCTCACGTTTCTTTTTATCAACCTTTACGCTCACCTGCACTTAAAACCTACCTTCCACCCGCGCGGACCCAGACGTTCGCCGGACGAGCGCCAAAACTATGGTGCAGCCCTTTTCTTTGCATTGACACAGTGCGGCCGCCATTTTCTCTTATCTGTGAAATTTTCTCGCCTTTGTTGAGGTTTAATTTCAACCGGCTTCTTGTTGTGTTTCGTTCGGTTGTTACCATTTTTAACGTTTTTGTTTGCATCCCGGTTGGCATTCATTATCTGCGTGGTGCTTTGAGCAGTCTTTCGAGAACACTACCTGCTGGTTTCGTTTCACTTGTTTTGTCTACGGTGAAGAAGAAAAAAAACCATATTCACAACGGATTTTTGTTTTGCCCCCATGTACCCAGACACTGTTCGATGGTTGTAAGGATCAGCGTAATCAAAAAGACAAGGCTAGTTTTCTAGCGATTGTTTTTGTTGCTTCACACGGTATTTCGTAACTTTTAATGAAGATGCTAAAGTATCAGTTGTTCGGATGAGAGACAATTTCAGTGTCAATCTTCCTAACGTTAGTAAACTTTTTGATGTAAAAAACAACTGTTACCCAAAGTTTAAAAACTCAGTGAATTGGGACGAGCATTAGGGAGGATACTTCAACCCAACGGAAAGATCTTGCACGTCTCATAATGAGCGCTCATGTTTGTTACATGCTGTTTCATTGAAAAGTTTACGAGTCGAAACTTTACGAGCGCTCCGGATATGCATTCCCAGGATGGTCGTTGCTTTCGTCTGCCCATCATTGCGTCAATGCGGCAGTTACGCTTTGGTGTTGGTACCAAATGAGGATAAAGTCTTATGAGGAAACTAGCTAGTCAATGTGCCTCGGCATTTAGAAACGTGCGTTGGAAGTTCTTGAATTCAAGCATGTAACATGACTTTATACTCTTGGTCTTTTAGTCCTTATGCACTGCACCTTCACAAAATCAAACCACTTTTTAAAGTTCAGCCAGCTTCCGGATAGACATTACAAAAAAAAAAAAAGATTGTAGAAAATACTCCAACGCTGTACATCATTCAACCTTTCCGTGACATTTTCTGCAAGAAAATTTTGCGTTTTTAAACAAACAAAATGAAGAAAGTTTGAGAAATGACGTACGGAGGTTGACGTAGGCTAAATGAATTGCATAGCTAGCATTGAATTTGCACCGATGTTTTAAATTTCCTTTGTGCATTTTGTTAATTTCGCTGAGGCTCGTTTTCTTGTGTTGGATTTTTTCCGAGGAGTCTATGCAAAGCGTTGTTACTGGTTATCATAACAAAAAGTGCGTCAATGTAGTAACAAAGCATAGATTGGACGTTTTTTTTCACTATGTTCACCAATTTCCCATCGGGTTTTCACTTGCCGGTCTTCAACACTCTTTCAGTCCAATCCATCGGTTCTCTGCCGTGCGCATCAGCGTAGGGAACTACTGTTCGGGCGCAATTTTCGGCACAGCGAGTGCGCCCTCAACTACAAGAAAAGGATCCACGTGGCATTGGAAAATAGGAACGATCTCAATGAAAACTCGCAAATGCTTGCCGCCAACACGCGGAGCGAAATGGTTCCGAGAAATTTATGATTATTAGTTTCATCCATTCGAACACCGTTCCGTTATAGAAAGGAGGCTTTCTGTGAGGTTTGTGCGTGTGCATCGCCCAAGTCCTTTTTGGAAAGGGTAGAAAAAGCTGCACGAGGGAATCGAAGGTGCTGTGGGAAAACTACCCAGCAGCATACTCATAATCTCGGGCCCAATCTAGGGCGGTTCAGGCTGGCACTTTTCATCCACAGTGCCACCCACGCCGGGGGCAACATCTGTACAGGGAGGAATGAAAAGCATTTCGGGAACGTTTTTCACCGTAGCTAGGGCGGTAAACATCCGAGTGGTTCGGGTGGCAAGCTGTAAATGGCTGCTTCCTGTGCTGATGGAATCTTTCTTGATGAAGCAGCTCCTCCGACGGGTAGCGTAGGTTTGGAAAATCAATCCAGCAATCGGTTCAACCCTTACTAAGTTTCCCAGGAATGTTTTCAGTCATCTTTGAGGCCATGGTGTTCGGTCGCGCAATCAGAAATCAAAACCAGTCGGACGTTCGAGCGATTTGCGTGTGCGAAACAAGCGAACGGTCCTGGGACTGTACCGAGCAACATGAAACGCTCTCTAGTGTTTTCGCAGAGAGCAATTCGAGTGGAAATTATGTTCGACCGTACCCATTAGAATTTCATATCGAATGTTTATTAGTCCTTATAATCTCGATTGTAGCTGGGGCGTTTCCGGGAAGCTCATCTCACGGGAGTGTTGTGATGGATTTCAATTCATCCGATTCGATTCAAACGCAGACTTTACCCGAATTTCGCTCCCCAATTACCTCACTATTCGGTGAAACAGCCCTTCTTACGGTATCCGCGGGCACGAGCAGCCTGTCCCTTGTAAAAAGGGGAAAACAAAACGCCACTCCGATTTAAAAAAAAACTCCCATCGAACCGACACTGGTTGAAAAAGGGCATGCGAACACTGTGGGTCCGCAATCCGCCCTTAAGTGCTCGGAAACCATCGGCTTTCCCAATTTGCACCGGCGGTGGAATTGCCGCCCCATAATCCGCGTTAATGAAGTTGGCAAATTTATTGGGAGAACCTAAACTTGAGCGCAATATTGCCAACACTTGTGCCGGCAAATTGGCGAAAGGTTGTGCCTCGGCGAAGCCCTACTCAAGCTCTACGAACGCACGATGGTCGCGCTGGAAGGGACGTGTTGGTAAATACTGGAGTTGGTCGAGCAGGGCACATTGGGTGCATTGTAAATAAATGTTTTCATTTTTTTTAACCGGAAAAAGGAGTTTTGTTGCTAGTGGAACAAAGCCTACAAAATGTGAAAAGAATGGAATATCCCGTTGAATTTAAATTGGTGGAATGCGTTATTGAAACCGTTCTTTTCCGGGTGGATGTAATTAATGTTTGTAAAATGGAAAAAATTGGTTTTGTTTTAGCAAAAATATCTTCCGTACGGAGCTTTTCAAACGTAGCGTAAGTGGAACTCAAACAATGCATTCATTTCAAATGTAGAAGCGTAATAAAATCATGCGAGTTTTGTTTTTTGTCTAAATTTAAAAAGTAAGTTGCCATCTGACAACAAAAAAAACCAATTAATTCTTTCGTTTTAAACATTTTTACGGCAGGGATATGAAAGGTTCATACTCGAAATTTCGAAAGAACTTGAAACATCAGCAAAACTTAAACAGGTCAAATACCTGCAAAGGGCTACGGTTTAAAAAAAAAAACCATTACAGGAAGTGCTGCACACGCAAACAGACGGACACACAGCTTCACACCTGTTAGAGAGAAGAAGCCCATCCAATACCATTAATGTGGCCGGGGTACACTGGCTTATCGGGAAAGCATCCATTACGGTGCGAGAGCGCACTGACGAACGTGCCGAGTCCGAGTGGCCCTCCTGGGCGCGATTTCCCGACCGTCTGCAGCCCTTTCTTTTTTCCACGATCCAGGGCGTCCGATGATGGTTCCGGAGAAGCCTCCATGTTGTACCTGCCAGGCAAAAACCACGTTGTGCACCTTCGTACCGATCGAGTTTGGATGTCGAAAAAGGAAAACGACACCAGAACCCTCCCAGACGGCACAAAGTATCCATTCGCGGTTACGATAGTGCTTGCAAAGCCGACTGAAAAACCAGGGACATGCGTTTGTCGTCGGAGAAGGTTTCCCTGCATAACTGTTTTTTTTTTCCCCCGAATTGGTTGTTTTGTGTCTAGCAGAGAACTTTCCACGGCAAGTGCAAGGTTTGAAAAAGGATCCACCACAGATAGTCCTTGAAACCACACACTCCTCTGCTCCATTACAGTGATGAGCGTCGGCCCCATCAGGCGCGCCACAAACGAGTGAAATGGTTCCTCGAAGAAGCATTCCAGCGCTGGGCCGAGCCCAGCGGAAACGGCACGAGTTTCCACTTTGCACTCGTGTTTTATTCATCACCGGGGTGGCTGCGTGCTGAATAATTCCACCTTCGGGCTTTTATCTTTAAGCTGTGCGAGCAAATGTGCGCATGCATCGGAGGGGTCGGCTTTCTGGTGAAGCTTTGGCCGAAATGAGTGATTGAGTGAACGGGAATGCCGTGGTGACACTTGCACACATGTAAAAGCGACATGAAGGATTCAATTGGCGTTGAATATGGGTAAAGTTCCAGGCGAGCAATTGAACAATAGGTCGATTGTTTTAATATTTTATACATGTATTTTACTCAGTACATTACAGAAGCACACATAATTGATCAAACAAAATTAAAAACTCCCATGTTTTTGAAATAAAGTTCTTCAGTTTGATTCTGGTCAATGATAATCAAATCAAAGATTTAACATACGTGAAATATTTCGAAAGAAGATCAAGGTTTCTGAGTTTGAATGTGTTGGGATTTATTGAATTTTGAGCTATTCCGTTTTGTCGACACAACAGAGGCCTCAAAAAGAATAATTAAATTATTTAATTCCTTAAGTTGAAAATAAGAAAAAAATCGTTCCATGTTACAACAAAAACCTTGAAGCCCGAGAGAATGTTTAGTTCCGTGTAAAATATGCTTTTCTAAGAATAACGAAAAAACAGTTGAGTAAATGTAATGTAACCACCGTCTGATACTCAAACAGCTTTATGCTCTGCCCAAATTTCAAGATATTCTGCCGACCGTCGCAATTCTCAAAATAGTCTGCACACCTCAGCACATTTTCATTCAACCATCCATCCATCTTTCCATCGAACCCGTTCATCGAACCGTGCATCCTATTCATCGATCGACCGATTCACCATTTTGCACCTCCCTCTTGCCCCTCCCCCGTTTCATCCTACAACTCCACCGCCCTTGGCCGAATCGATCGTTCCAGTGCAGCAGCGCGAACATTTGCCCGGCGGTTCCCGGCCTGCCAGCAATTGCTAACCTTTGCAGAAATTAATCCTTTTACACGCCATTCATCACGCCGATATCAGCGTCGTTACGACTGGTTGCACCGCGTGGTTTAATCGACCCGATGCCTGCCGCGCACACGGTGCCCGGCCCCCCTCCGGGCCGCCAACATTCGCAGCTCGTCCACCATTCCATTATTATTGATCCGCTTCCGGTTGGTTGCTGGAAAACGGAGGGGGGGAGGGGGTGTAGGGGGCAGGATAGGGGCGGTTTTATTACCGCGCTAGACGTCACCGCCCTTCGTGCCGATGCCAAACCGTGGATGCTGTGCGGCGCGCAGCTAAAGGGAGCCTAGATTTGCCGGCATCCTGCCATCCCCGAGGACGGCCTTGGCAGTTCGTGCGCCAAAATGCTGCCACTGCCAGTTTGCTGGCGCTTCCGGGCTGATGGCAGCCTACCAAGGCGCTCCTATTCTCTCGGGGGCCCTATTGTTAGATTTATAGACGCTTAAATGAAGCGATACCACGGCAAGGTAGAGTTATACGTAATTTCCTCAATGTTTTATGAATTTATTATGTGCCGGCGCACACATCCGCCTTGCGCCTTGAAGGTCCGCTCCGATCGATCGCGCGCCCGATGCTATGTCTTAATCGAGCCGCCGGTTCCGCTAATGGAATGGATCGTCTGGAAGGCGGTGCTTTTGAGGGTGTAAATTTCATAACTTCAACTTACAGACCGTTAAGTCGATAGGGGAACGGGAAGCAAATTGATATCCGCACCGAACCAGCTGATGTGCGGAGTTGACACGGGCAAGATGAAGTCAGCTACTAACAAATCATAGCGAATGAAGCGTGTCTGAAGTGCATGTGATAAAATGAAAAGCTAACTCCTGTGTTCTATGTAGATGGCTGTAAACCGAACTGCCTGATGAACGACGCCTATGCAAAAAATATGCACATGTGGTGTCGTATTCTATCGAAATTTACAGTCTTTCTTAGAAGAAATGCGTCAGGAAGCTGGTGCTAAAACTTAACTTTATTTTTCAACAAAGGTTATTCACATTCTCTAATATTTTCGGTGAGTTGTTTTCACGATTCACAAGAAAAGCGTTCCTTTTTCTATTCTGTGCCATTTAAGGTTCATTTTGAAACATTTAGCTACGATTTTCAATTCAAACGAATCACTTTCATCTCGTGAAGTTTTGATTTCATAATTATTAGAAGAACCTTCCTGAAAATTGTGAATGCCATTGTTATGTTGCAGCCGTTTGGAGAGGAACAATCTGTAGGTTTGTACCATCTTTCGATCGCATTTACCAGTCAATTCAAACAAGACTCCTAAGGGAGTGCATCGTAAAACTTGCGCTCGAAAGAGTTAACATTTTCATTCCAATCCCATTGCAGTTCGAACGAACGATTGATGCTGTGCTAATGAAATCAAATTAGTGTAATTACCCTGCACCCTAAAGTGTAGCATTCTCCACCACATTCGCAACCAGCACGACCGTATGGAGCGATGTGTGGGCAATGCTAGGAAATTAATTCCTAATGAGATAAAGCTAACTTTCACAGCGAACTTCAGCGGCCGCCCTGGGCTCCCCTGGAAGAAACTGTGGAGTCCGGACCCCGCCTGCGAAAACGCTAGGTTGAAATTTGATTTCCCAAAAATGCCAGAATTGCGCCAGGTGTAAGACAGATAGCGCAGCAAAAACAGCGAATTGCTCTGCGAAGCAAGCGATAGAGACTCCACCAAAGGTTGAGCAAAACGGGTGGCGTCAACCGGTGCATGCTGGCGTCGCCAAATTAGGATCTGATTTGGTGCTGATTAGAAGCAGTTGTGCTTCTGATTGGAGGTGAGTGGCTACGGCTCAAGTTGGATCCACTCGTGCCGGCTAGCGATGTCGCCGATCCAATGTCGCATGCATGTGAAAAGGGACGCCATGTGGAGCGGGGTTCTTTGCGTTCCCCTTAAGTAGCCTGGATGGACGGATGGCGAGATCAAAAGATCAATTAGTGTGTGATGAGTGGTTGATGAGTCCCAGTGCAACGACAGGCCATGTTGGCATTGCATCGCCCGATAAGGAGCTCTGGTTGAACTTGTCGTTCGCTGTCACAAACGCTCCCACAAATCTCCGTTCCCTCGTGGCGCCAGTTCGAGAAATGTTATTCTGCTATCTGATTAGACTTGTGATTTGACTCCGCTACGGGTTGTCCCGTAATGTCATACGAATGTCATCAGGACGTCCATTATTAATGCAACGAAGCTGGCAATGTTGCGGCCGGAGCCACGTTATGAATGGCGTTCGCAGGACAGGTGGCGGTGGGCCAAGCTGGGCGATGGTGGGCGGATTATTTTTGACAAGCTTAAGAGGGACACCGAACGATGCGCTGCGATGTGTGTGACAGATGAGATTGCAAACGTAATTGTGAAATAATCTAAATCTATTGAAGGCTGCTGAAGTGCTGCTGTCGTGAAGGCGCGCGATTCAATCTTATCGCTTATTAGCTTTCGGTCACAACTGCGCTCTGATGTCGTTGAGTAGGTGTGATGCATTTCCTGCAGCCTGTACAATTGTCAGCAGTATCTTGACTGTCGACATGCGTTGATTCAATCTTCATTTGAGATGCTTTTAATTGAAAACTTCAAGCATCAGGATCAAAATTCCTTTCAACGAATTACAAGAGGCTCTAGTTCTTTTAATAATTTGTTACGAATGCCTTCAGCAAGATTTTGACTTTTCATGACGCACATTTCATGCATTAAACAGAGGGTTCCCATTAAAAAAACATATTCTAACTTTTATGTCGAATCGGTTCAAGTTTGCTATAAGGACACTTGCATTTCGGATGGCATATTTGTCGTTTGTAGTTTCATTTTAAACGACAAGCTAGGCACTCCTTTTTCAGAGGTATCATTTCTTTCATGCTCACTTATGCCTCGGTGATTCCGGCCAGCACGTCGCTGGCCATTTTCTTTCTGAGCTCGGACCGTGCCCAGTGAACCGGTGAAACCCCGTTTTCGTCCGGGATTGTCCACGCTCGCCCTACTTCCAGCGAGATCAACTCTCGCTCCGTGCAACAATACACCCGAGAAGATTATATTTGCACCCCCTCCGCCCTGCACGTCGACATCACGTCGATCCCGGTCGATGTACGCCATGCCGTCGTGCACAACCACACACGGAGCTTGCCGGTCGAAATGAGTGAGCACCATTTAAATGAAACGGAAACCATTATTTTCACCGGACAATCGTGATTTTCGGCGACGCTCCGGTCTGTGGCTTCAGCCGGAAAGGGGGTGGGGTGGGGGGGTGCACCCGGGACGGAAGGGATACGCTTTGGCAAGCTTAGTACGTCCAGTCGCCCATATGCGGGTGATGGCGCGGAGGTTGCGCCTTTCGGGAAAAAGACATGACAAAGCCTTTGCCGCTGGCGAGCTCCATGGGGATTAGTTTCTGTTTGTCCATGCCCCGGTAGGAGTATGTTGATGTTACGGGCATATGTGTGTGTGTGTGTTTGGGAGACTTTGCATCCCAATCCCACGTCCAAGGAGTGTCGTTCTTCTAAGGCTGAACCGCATGCAAACGCAAAAAGGTCCGTTTCCTTCGGGTTAATGCCACTTTTGTTACACATTGTTTGTTGGTGTGCGCGTGCTATTCCGGGCGGTTTAGGTCCGACGGTGGTCAGCATGCTTCTTGCACAACAACTGAATAAATCCTTTAATCTGATTTTTAGAATGCCCCGCACTCCGGGGGAAAAGGTCTTCCCCCAGCCACTTGCCATTTTTCCGGTTGGAGCCGATTTCTGTTTTCCAGAAACAATGCGCTTGCTTCATTCAACATAACACAACACACTCAAGCATTGTGTTTGTCCTAAGCCTTTGTCCTGTACATTTGAGGGCGATACAAATTTTGCCACCCCATGCGGAAACTTTTGCCTCCTTGTCCTTCGCCTTTGGACAACGGCCGGTACAATCCTGCCGAACGGGCCGCTTCGCCCCGAGAAAAAGGTGCTCCATTTGTGTTGATCATTTGATTCTACGGACACATGCGCGCATTACAATGCCGATTATGTCGTGGCCTTAGACCGCCCGGTACATGATTATTAAGAGCAAACCACTGTAACGGCCATCAAGATGGACCATTGCGGGTGTAGAGTTTTGAATCATTTACCGAATAACACACACAAAAAGGGGCTTGAAACAACGCACTTTATTTGCGACACCATGCTTTGGTGGATAAACAGGGAATTAAAACATGACCGAAAATAAAAAAAGGACAGCAATCCATCCGCTGAAACATTTCCCGCGTTAATGATTGCCCCGAATCGGCGATTTGTCCCTAGCGATGACTCGATTTCCTCCTTTCTCCCGGCTGGACTTCCGTTGCTTTCTTTTTTCCGTTCCCTTCCGGTGCAGCACCAATGGAGGCAAACGTCCGAAGGTGGAAGGAAAATCTAATGGATTTTTTGCGTTCCGTGCCAGCTGATGTGCCTATGAGTGCCATTTCGCCACCATCGTCATGCATTGGCATGGTTTGGCACCCCGTGGCGCTGTCCAATGATCGAACGATAAAAGTGTCACGTGAAGGGCGAAAGCATAAAACCCCACGAATATGAGTTTAATTAAAAACTCTCCCTTCTCGACCGCGGCCAGTTGGTTGCCTTGTGGTAGGACTTTTTTTTTTCTCTCGGACACAGGCGGTGGAAGCCGTTTTTTGTTTTTCGGTGGCACAGTTTTTCGTCTCTTTTCCACGGGAGCTTATTTTACGCAAACGTTTTCCCCGTTCGAACGATTAGCCTAACACGCAGAATGTTTCCTCGTGGCGCTTCCAGGCCACGGAAGCGTCTTTTTTTTAACTCCTAGGCACAACTGCGCTGACCGTAAAGTATCGAACGTTTTGCGAAAACCGCCAGTTATCCACCGATATGGTTGCCATTTCTGATGCGCGAAACACTGCGATGGAAATTGCCTTTTTTTGCGACTTTTGTCATAGACCAGGAGCAGGCGAAAACGTGTGGGTTCTTTTTCTCCTATCGCTTGACTTTTATCCATCCTTGCACTAACGGATAGGGGGAATATTTCTCACATCTGGTTCGTCCACTGTCGACCTTAGGCATGTGTGTGTTTGGTCGTCGGTGAGTAGTACCGTTTTTTTTTCTTATATGCCTCAAACCTTTGGAGCAGGATTTATTTCAATGGCAACCGGTTCGCCAGCTTTTCAGATTTGCTTGCGTTTATTTCTGGACAATTTTTAAATCGGTTGAGATCTCATGCCCATGCATTCGTGTTTGCGTTTGTCAGCAAAACGGTTATGTTGCTCAATTTACCAACGAGCGTTTAATTTTCATTTCAACTACGGGAAAGAATTACTAGTTTAAATCGCAAATCTCAATTTCTCAATTTCTCAACATCCAGGTACATGGTTTCATAGTCGCTAAAATAAAGTGAAAACAAGGTCTCTTTTGCTATGAACCAGGGAAATATTGAATGGTTTCATCAACGATTCAATTAGTTTTGATTAATATTGTACCCTTCCACACATCGAGTCTACTGTCGAGTCTGTCAAAATAGACCCACATGTTTGAAACACAGTGACAGAAACACAATACAGGGGCACTCGAACAAGTGTATCACTTCTACGATGCCACCCTGTACACAAATATCAACTATGCATAAATTTTAAACTTCATCATCATCATTATCATCTGTCTGGGCAATTCGTACCAGCTTTTACAGACTCCCCAGTGAAAACAATCTGCTAACCGTTCACCGCCTTTCGCATTAAATTTTCCATTTCGCCGAAAGCTTACGTGGTTTTGATGCTTCCTTTCTTACCCACGATATAGGCTGCCACCGTCGCCACCGTTCCTATCCTATCGTAGGGCGCAATCCGGCAAAGAACCTTCCACCTTGGCCCAGATCGCGCTCACCACGAACCGGTGGCCTAGCGAGTCACTAATGTGGGAAAGCATAATTCATAACGGAGCTTATTCACCGGGAACATTTCTTCTTACATTCCGGTTTCCTTCCTGCGTGTGTCCCACGGTTTTCGCCAGCAGGAGCGCTCCTGCTCAACTCGTCCGTCTCGGTGGAGAATGCTTGATGAAGACGCCAAATTTTGCTCCCCCTGAGCGGGGAAAACCCATTTCGCATTCAATCAGTTTTCCCTAAAACTCGCTTTGCTGTCTTTTGTTTCCCGGGTTGACTATGCAAAATCAATTCAATCCGTAGAATACAATACAATCTATAGAAAATTGTTAGCATTCCAGTTGAAAGGGCATTTTCATGATCAACACATTTAACTTAGGGCAAATAGCACTAAAGTAAATGTTCATACATCCAACATATATAAGTCATATTTGTTCGATTATGTAAGCTGCTTTGGAATGTTTACTACGCGCCAAGCTCAAAGGAAATTCCAGGCGTGTCCTTTATTCGAAAAGTGTTGGTTGTTCCTTTTGTTTAAGGGAAGACAGCACACAAACGCGTGCAACATTGGAAAAGGAACTTTATAAATCAGTATTATTGGAAACATAACCTCTTTTTCAAAGCACTTCATTTCGAGCTAGTTCTAATTAATTTATACCCAAAAGCAGTACTGATGCTCATGCACCTTTAAGCAGTTTTGTTAAGTAATTCAAGCCACTCTGCGAAAAAAAAAACCGTATACACCTGCCCCTTTCCGAGCATTATTATGTGATGGCGCGCGAAGAATACCTGCTAGAATGCTTTGCCAAGGATGTTGGCATGTGCTGTAAAACGATACCCGGCCACCCCTCTCTGTTTCGGGAGACGGCCGCACTTTGCAATTAGTAGTGCAGCGGCACTAAGGGCCGCCTTTGCTGCTGCTCGTCTGCCACTCAAAAAGCGAGGAGATGCGCTGATGATGCGCTCGCTGTTTTGGTGTTGATGAAAAACTTTCCTTCCCCCGAGTCGAGGCTTTGGTGGCGCATGCCAAGCACTGTAGAGTGCTCCTGAAGGAGACGCACCCTGGCATCCTGCGGCCGCTTTGGCTGCATTCAACGAAAGCATTCACCGAAAAGTTTCCTCCCCCCCCCCACTCTCAGAGAAGCCCGTTTATCGTGCTGGCGGAAAAGATTCCTTAACGCTGCTTTAATTATTACCACATTAGCATAAACAAAAAACTTTTTCTCGCACTCCTGGCACTCATGCCACCGGCTAATGGCAGGTGGAAAGCTACGGGGAGGGAAAAATAATGCTCAGTAAAAAAAAAAAAAAAAATCACCCCGTCATATTTCGTATCTGCGCTCGGCGATAGTGTCAACGCAACGCACCGGGGTACGAGAAGTTTCGATAATGAGGAAATTTTTTGTTTTTCTTTCGCGTTGAAATGGAATTTTTAAGCATCCAACGGCTTCAACACTCCATGATGTGCTGATTAATATGGTGATTAATATGATAGTTTTTCATCCTGAACGCCCCCCCCCCCCCCCCTCCCCCCCGGGCACGCGAATGGACGCATTCATCCAAACTTTAACATGCGCGCGCAGGGCTCGGTGCCAGCATTTCGGAAAAAGTTGAAGGAAATCCGATGTGTCCCTGGCCCAAGAACGCACGGTGGCGCTGTTACAGCAGACTCTGATCCTTGACATAGCCACCAACGGGAAAGGCCGGGCTTTTCGCCGATCACCAAACCGGCCGTGAAACATCATCGCCGGATGATGTCTCTCCACGGGGCAACTCCCGTGTACCGTTCGGATTCAATTTGCATAGAAAGTTGCATCAAAGTTTGCCTCATTCTCCTCGACAACTTTCGTCATAATTTTAAAGTTTTCCGCATTCGTCTACCGTCCCGACGCGGCTTCCGTACGGCTGCCGAAAGGAACGCTGGCGCTCGGCACTTGCTTTACCGGCAAGGAACGCTGCATTCGGGGCACGGAAAAAAAAGGTCCGGAAAATGTTAAGAGATGTTAATGGTCATGATAATCCCCGGCACCGTGGCAGTGGGCGCCCCGTCGAGGCCCCGGCAGGCAAGCAACAGCGTGAAAATGCGGCAAACTTGTCGACATTGTCGCTGACTGATAGGCTCGGACCGGGCGCGTCCGGAGGATGATGCTTCCGGGATAGTGGGAGCGTTTCCTTGAATGAACCGGAAAGGGGGAGCAAAAAAAAACAACAGCTAACTGGAAGTTTAGCATACGCAAAAAAGGAAGAAAGTGGCATCGAATCATCCCTCAACTGGTTGGCGTTTTGTTTTGAGTAGGGGAGCGGAAAAACCAAAAAAAACACACCAAAACGAAACTTAAACACGTGAAATTTAGCAACAACATGCAAGCCCTCCCCCGGGAGGTACACTGCGGGGCAAGACGAGACCGGCGAGAACAACAACTGTGCAAAAAGGTTAAAATTATAACATGGCAAAATATTTCCTTCCCCGGGCTTCGGGCGCACGCTCCCTTCTCGGTACGAAAACGGATATGCCGGTGTCGGAAACGTTTGCTCATTAAAATATGCTAACCGTTCCCCAGTTCAGCATCCACCAGCCCTACCCGAGCCTTCCCTTTCCAACCCGGTCCAACGCGGCGTTCCGCTCAACACGCAACCCGAAAAAGGCACACGCCGCTGTAGGAGTATCGGGCCGGCAGAAATTACCATTTGCGAAACTTTCATTTCGGGGTGTATTTTGTTCTATTTCATTTTTTTTATTTTATTTTGCGAGACTCTTTCACCCGACACTGTTTCTGTTTAGCGTTCGGCGAAAGAAAGCCTGGATTTTCTCGAAGCCATCCGTCCAATGCACATCCCAGCCCAGACGGGTGCCGGACTGCCACGTTGGCGGGAGTGGCGTGGAGCAGATTGAACGATACGTACAATTTAGTGAGTCGTATAATTAAGCCAAATTTATATTCAAATCAAAACTGCTTAACATTTATACGACTTCTTACTTTCGACTCCGAAAAACTCAAAGACCATTTAACAGCAAAAAAAAAACCAAACAAAAAGCCAGAAACAGTCTCGCCAAGGTGGCTGTGCTCAGCCATTTGCACCTGTTCCGGTGTGACCTTTCTATCAATGTTCGTGAAAAGATTCGCCGGGTGAGCCGGAAAGTTTCATTTCCATTCGATACGGTTGCCCGCAACCGGAACGGGGAATACGGTTTTAAACATGCAAGATTGTCACAAACACTGAATAGAGATCACCATTTGTGGCTTACGGTAGGTCAAGGCGAGCCATCGTTCGTGCGCTTTATCGATCGAAAACGGGCCGTGGAACGAACCTCGCTTGCAGCGGTTGCTGTTTTGAAGATTAAAGCATGATTCGTTGTACGATTTTGGACAAAAAGAAAACTAATTTTTTTTTTATCCCCTGCAATCCGAAACAAACGCTTTAAGCATTTAAATCATTTTTACATTTTAAAGTGTTTCTCAGTTTCGTCGGTTTTTCGAATCTTCTAATTCCCGCTGGTATGACGAACATTCCGGGGTTCCCAATCGAAACGGCAGCAGCTACAAATTAGCTTGTTTTGGTTATCCGTTTCAGCTCAAACAAATTCGATGCTAGTAGGCACCTGATTGCGAAGCTTGGTAAACAAAAAAAAAAAAAAACCCCTCCCCACCTTCGACCCGCAAGAAGCGAATAAAACTTGCAATGAAACACGCCTTTCCCGCAAGCGATCGAGGACTGCAAGCTCCCATGGTTCCAGCCGGCTGTGATAGCTGGTGCGCTTCCCGACTATATCCCGATAGATATGTAGATTAAATTACCGCCGAGCTTTGGTAATGTTTCAATTTGGATAATTTTATTCCTCCAACCACTCGAACCAGGCACCAAGAAGGAAAGGGAAATGTAGGCGAGTCGGGGCTTCGGGGTTGAATGTTCCCACCAGCGATGGAACCGTCGGCTTTTGCTTTCGACTGTTGTACGACGATAGTGGCGGAAATATAATTTATTAGAGCGATTCGCGCCCGGCGATCGTATTCTCAGCTGCGAGCAAGTGCTCTTGGCAGAATTGTTTCGGGTCGGCGGTTATAGAGAGGCGGGCCGTCCGGGGCGGACATTTCAATTACGATAAAACCGTCGTGAATCGTAGCAGGGGAGTGAAGGATCCTGTTAGCATCAGGAACCTGTCCGGGACGCTTGTGGCATAGTCGTAATTCAATGCTCTTCAGGTGTTCCGCCGACAGTGCTGGGAGGCTTATTAAAGGTACGAGAAGGCTTTCTGATTGATAAGCGAAAAATACCGTGTTAATTAAACATTGCCTCAGGCAACAGAACCCTCGTTTTAGAGCAAGATTTAAAAATTTCCAATGACAACATCGAAACTTTACATGGCTCAATTGTCATTTAAACGAAACAAACTTGATTGAATGTAGAGCATGGAATAAAATATACCGCAAATCCATCTTTCTGTTAATTTCGCTGCCTTCACTATAAACAAGAATTTGAAGACGAATGGTAAACGCCATCACCCCAATCGATGAGCACGATCATAAAATCTAATAAAAAATTGTAGCCCGCCGTAAGCCGTGCGGAAACAAACGATGCTCGTTAGCAGTGTGTGCACTGTATTTATCTCGACGTGGCTGGAATGACGCCACAAACGCTGGCTGGGGAGAATCGGGAAGCCAGGTCAACCGGGGAAAGCCAAGGATCAGAAGATCGTTAGGTACCCGTTTGCCCGAAAGTCAAATAATTTGATGGGTGTGGTGAAAAGTTCTTATCTTTGGTGCAGAGGACCGTTGTCGAAATTATTGCCTTGTGGAGGAAACCCCACCCCCGGGGGAGGGGGGGGGGAAGTGAGGAACCAACAGTGGCGGGGCAGCGGTGACGAAATTTTCACACGACAAAGTTTTACCCAAGTCACAGTTTCGTTCCGTTAGCTCCGTCGGGCTACGAAAGTGCTCCGCTGCTCGGGCTGAAGCTGTTCTGTTTGTTTTTATGTACCAAACTCGACGACCGAAACATCGTCTGAAGGCTTGCATAGGTTAGTTTATGTGCCTCCCCTTGTGGTGGTAGCTGTGTATGTGTGGGAATTGAAAGGTGAGGAGGGCCGGATTTTCAAGGGAACACTCGAGCACGGTCCTCTTTCTATAGGGGATGCAGTTGAACTGCTCGGAGAGGCAAACGAAACCTTAAACGCTGAGTAGACGCAGAGAATGGTACTAAATAAAGCCTAATAACAGTGCCAGAAAATGGGAAATCTCATAAATACATCACAAATTAAATTCATTTCTCTTTATCTCTCACTTTTCCACACATGCCCCGAGAGAGCGAGAGGAAAAGTTCCGTTTTCTAGTCGTTTAGTCCGCAGGAAAAAAAAAAGCCAGCACTACGAAGAAGCCCAAGCGTATCAATTCAACACCGTCTAACACTCGTACTTGAAGCAATCGAGTTCGCTCTTGTTGATTGCGGCAAAGGTTTAGTCGGAAGCAAATTCTACAGTACCGGAAACGCTCGATTGTAAAGCCTACAATTTTCTTTACCCACGATAAATAAACTTTCTTCTGAGAATAATTCGATGGACGTTGGTTTAGGTCAACCGTGATATGACTAGTAGGACTAACCAGAACCTAGCTGATAGCATTTCTCCTAGCGGAAGCTTCGTAACGTAAACTAGTGAACTTTCCATGGATTTATTGGATCAGTCTTTCGAGAGCTAAATAAACGATTTTATTTTCGAAACAGCAAAAATGTAGCTTTCGATCGAAACACGTTTAAACTACTCGCTCCAATAGTGAACCCTGAAACTTTTTTGGAGCTACAACCCTTCGACACCCATCGACGATGCATTAGCCTCGGTTTCATGTTTATCTGCTTCAATAACGGGGCTAAGAGACGAATGGAATGATTGCTTCTCCCTGGGGCTGACAAGTGTTGGTGTAAAATCAATTCATAAGCATAATCGGTTCGGTAAGCCAATGAGTGTTTCTTGGAAATTTGATACAAAACCCGGACACCTTTTATCACCCTTTAACTCCGGTTTCCTCTCACCCCCCAGTCACACGCCGACAGCTTTATCTCGAAGCCACGACCAAGCTGCATGGCAATGGTAAACTACGATCAATTGGGATGTGTTTCAGTCAAGCCTTCCTCAGTTCCTCCCGCAATCCGTTGGTGGTGAACCGCCCCTTTCCAATCCCTCCGTAAGTGCGTGGACGCTTTTGCAAGGGGATGAAGACGAAGAAGATTGAATCAATAAATTTGGGCTAAATTGAGAAAGTAAAAGGATTACGAAACCCGAAACGTAGTTTCCCATCGGCTTTGGTTTGCTGCGTGGGGAAGAGTTCGTTGAGATCCGTCTGCCGGGAGGAACCTTGATACTCGAGAAGTGTGAATATGTGTGCGTATGGTGCATGTGATCCTTTGATGCTGGTCGTTTGGAGGACACTTCCGTTTCCTGATATGTCCAATTCGTTAAATTGATTTCAAAAGGATTAATCCATTGCCGGTAGCTGGAAAGGATCGGGTGCAATGCCACCGTTCTAGGCACCTCGAACTAATTATAACGGCTCGCCGCCCCTCCCTCTCCCGCTTATGTAAAGAAATTCAACATCGACCGGTGGTCCTCTCATGGGGCTTGACTTTTCATTTCGGCTCCTTAGTCGAACCGAACGCAACTGAGGCACCGATAAGGATGTACTGAAGTGGAAGGTATTCCGACATGCCCCACTAATTTGGGCTCATGATTTGGGATCGGCCTCTGGGGACCAGTTTTTATCAGTTAGCACTGCGTGGGCCACTCGGCGACTCCGAAGCACAACCGCCGCCAGTAGCGAACGTCGAGAACACGTCGTTTGGGGACGAGTTTGCGGTCTTTCCGGTGGCTTATTAACAATTGTTTAATTTAATCAAGATAGGCTGGTTTCAATTCAGCTTTCGGTGATTGCAATCAATTTTCTTTCTTATTGAGTGAATTATCCACTTGCAAACAAATCTCGTTAAACATGTCTCGTTAAATATGTTGTTGGGGTCGGCAATTAAAAATTAAAAAGTCAGCAAGAATATCTTTATTTTATTAGGATTGTAGTGTTGTCTTAATCCAAGCCACAAGTTACAGTATTGCAGATGTCAACCATAATATGAGGGAAGTATTTTCAACTTGGATTGCAATGCTAGAGATTTTTTGTTAATTGATAAGAATTATTATTTAAAAAATTGGTTATGTGTTTTTGAACACACAAAAAACATATAAATATTAACTAGGACAGTTGATGAAAACCCCATTCAATTAAATCAAAATCATAATATTAGTTCGATTGTTCTAAATATCACTAGCACCTTCGAGTTCAACAACCATATTTTGGAATACAATTTGAAAATGATATTCAATTGCTCTCCTGAGACAATCAAGCAGTTTCGGGTGAGCACGATTCGTCCCTTCTCCATGTTGGCAGCCTTCGATGGATCCATTTTGCCCAAGAATATGGGACCATTATGGTTTCTATTATTTGTTTTTTTCGTCGGAAAAGTGCCTGGCCGGTCGAAGGACCTCTGCATCGAGTCACTTACTGTCGCATTAGTTGGCAAATGTTTTCGACAGGAAGGCGGCTTCTCGAAGGCATACCAACGGCTCGATCTCGAAGCACCACCGTCAAGCATCGAGAAAACAAAGGCTCGGTTCTGTGCAAACCGCGGCTTCTGCGGGGCGCCCTTCTACTGAAGCAGTCTCCATTTTGCTTTTGCTGCTAATATTATTCTATTTCACACCTTCAAACAACCCACACATTTCGACCCATTCTAGCGCACACCTGCTGCGTCCGCAATAACAAACCGTGCTTCGTTTATGCTTCGTGCCGGTCGTAGAATCGCTTTGTTTTGTTATTTTTTCTTCCTTCTTCTTTTCTTTCCTTTCTTCACCACTATCGTAGTTTGTGCACACCCGAAATATCTCCCGAATTCCACAAACAGCCGCCACTATCGCCACTAGGGAGAGGCTTTAATTTTTACCTTTATACCCCGTCTCGTTATCTTAACGGCTTCATAGTGGCCCGAATGGTGTACTTTGCCAACGAACGGGCGAGTTTTGCGCCCCAGTTATCCTTGCCCAACGGGAAGGCTTCCCTTTTCCGTGAGCCAGCCGGACGTAGGAGTGTGGCTTTGAATTGTTCCGAAGCAGACTTAGCCGAAGCCCTAGATGGTACGCAAGGAAGGGTTGGTGAATCTTGGCACGGGAAGCGGGTTGTTAGTGTGCGAAAAACAACGGCACGAGGGAAGAGGATAAATTAAATGAATTTATTATACAGAACATTGGATCTTTCTGCCAGAAGCCCGGACATGGTTTGGTTCGTTTCGGAAAGAAACAGAAAACTACCACCATCCCGAACCGGCGTCGTCTCGGCGGGCAAAGGAGCCGATCCTAATCCCAGCTCTTGCACTCGGCGAGCCCTCGGCCACGCCTGTTATCGAAGGGTGACCCTGGTACGGTCACCACCTCGATCAAGGAGCGATGCGAGGACGAGGGAAACATTTTTCACTGCATAAACTGTTTGGAAAAGTTTGTCATTTCCCTGTAAAGTTTGTAGCGAAAAAGGGATCAAATAAATTCATGTCCAATCCCAGCATCACGGCAGCAGGCTCAAGTCGGTCCCGGCGTTAAGTTGGGAAAATATGTAGAGCATACGGTCGTACGTCCTGCTAGTGGAGGTCGCCTGGTTTGTCCCCGCCAACTGTTACGCGGGAACTTTCCACTTTCGGCCAGTTTATTGAGTGCAGCAGAGCTAGACAGAGCTGTGGGAGGCATGGAGGGCAAAGGAGTGAACCCCCGGAAAGGACACGAAGGCATCCAGGAGTTAACATTACACGTCCACGGGGCATTTCTTGCCGGTGCGCTAGCATTCCGGAATGTGCGGAGAGCAGCTCATTTTGGCAACGTACGGACACCCCAAATGAATATCGAATTCCTCTCGAGCCCGCGGTACATCGGCTTTCGTCCACCGCGGGCTGTTATGTTCCGGCCTACTGGTCCTGCGCTGCCGTCGTACATTCCATCACGGCTCGGCCGAGTAAGTCCTTGACTGGCCCTTGACCGGTACTCTGCCCGTCCCTTCGGCGAGGCGAATAAATTAACCACCCACGCCGTTGGGGGGGGGGGGGGGGGGGGGCGGGACCGAATTGTCCTGCCATCCTGTCGAGGGTATGGATCCCTGTTTCGCCCCGTCACGCAGCACGGTAATGAGACCGACCGGCATACCGCAAGCATGAGCGCTGCCAAAATGGGGAAGAAAAATTAGGCAAACGGAAATGTTAACTTCAACTCGGCACTCGCAGGCCTATCGGGGCCCGGAGGGGACTTTTTTTCCGTACAGGGGTTTGCCGCATGACACACGTGACACGATTCGCTAATGAACGACGCAAATGGACAAATTGAAATAATGATGTTCCGGGTCGGATGTTGATCGAAAATCACGCCCGGGCGGATAGTTGTTGAAGTGGAAAAAAGCTGAGAGTGGAGTGGAAAGAAACGTAGACCGTACATTGGTGTCTGCCGTCATGGTTTTTCTGGGACTCGTGATGAGAAAAACAAAGTAAAGCACCAAGCTTGACCTGGCACCCGAGCGGAAACAGATTTCTCTAGAACGATGACGTGCGTTTTTCCAGGTTTGCGCAAAAAAGCATTCCCGAAGTAGCTGATGACGAAGGGTTTTCCATATTCAGTGTTTATTGCTCGTCAACATGAAATCTTCAAATATTCACCAGAAAAACATCGTATCGAAGAAACCACAAAATGTCAATTTTTCAAACGTACTGATTTTCGTTGTTAAATAAAATTGAAATCTTTATTTTAATGTTTAGAAAAAAGGCAAGCTTTAGACACATTTTTGGCTGGTTTACTGAAAATAAAATTAAAAAAATTTTGAAAGAACACCTTCTAATTCATAACAGCTTTAGAATGGCAATAATCCTTACACAACTCACGGAAATGGCAACGGAATTTCGGATAAGCTTTTATATCTTAAAGTTTGCTGAAACTTTCTGAGTTTTCGAAGTAGAATTTCAAAAAACACAAAACCTCAACAAATAATTGTACTGAAGAAAGCATCCGTAGATTTCCTATTTTCTTACAATTGAACTCCAAATATACCTCTTACCTACGGTTGAAAGGCTTGAAGCAACCCCAACAACCGTAACTGGAGGACTTTGAAACGTACATTTCCTGGTATAAGGAAGAAAATGCTTGACAAGAATTACTGAGATAATCTATACATCAAACTATTCCACTCAATTTGCCCTGTCTTTTCCATGAAAACTAAATTGCATCTAATAGTAATGGTGTTCCGAAGAAAATTTAAAAAAAAACTAATTATACGTTGCTCAAGTTGCTCAAGTTGAATGTAAAACGCATAAATAAATGAGCAACAAACTGTTAACACTGAAGAGGTACGCCAAACGACGCGAAGCGAAATGTACAAACGGACAAGCTTAATTCCATTACGATTGCACTACACCTGTACCGGCCATTGATCGTTGATCGCACTCTCTCCCTGGTTCTGCGTTGCCAGCGCACTTAATACGCTCTACGTGACTGTTGGCTTCCAGCGTACCGGGACAACATTTTATGCTCCAATCGTCATCGGGCTTCCGAACATCGCGAGTGCCTGCGCACGGCCTTTCGGGGCCAGCAGCCACAACTGTAGCACCAGGAGCGGCAAGCATCGTCTCGCAGCGGATGCTGGTTAAGATTTTAATAGGATTTACTGGATGAGTAAGTGTCCTCCATTTGCCCGACGGGGGCATTCCGAACGATTTGGGTACGGTTTTAGCACAACGTGCGAAACCGATTTTCGTCCGGCTCGATTCTTCTCCGGTCGCCAGCATCCACCGGGCGGAATGGCGGTGCGAAGCCATTAATGCCCGGGCGAAAATCGAACCTGGTTTCGTTGCTGGTGCGAATGCAACATTTCAAGATTTAATGGGATAATGGAAACCATTTCCAGTGCTTCCGAAACGATGCCAAAACTGGTCCCCCGGGAGTGGGGCGTTGCCGCGTGTGAACGAGAGCGGAGGGGACGGAGGGGACGGAGCAGCCTTCAGAGGAAGGTGTTTCTGGGCCCACCATTCGGGCGAGAGTGTGCCACAAATATAATGCACTACATCACCAACGGCCATCGGGAGGGATCATCAGTTATTCATATCTCTATTAAGCCGGAGAAAGCAATGGATATAATAATCGTAAACGTTTCGAAACAAAACCATAAACATGCCGCCGCCGAAGCGGACCTGCACTCAAGCTTCGTGTTGCGAACAGGGATGAGTCCGCCACGGAGGATGTGCAGCAATCCTTGTGCGTCCCATTTACTGGTCATGAGCAGGGTTCCCCGTGGTTATTGGCGCTCTGCAAGGGTCGACTAGTGAGAAATCGATAACATTTCCGAGCAACTTTAGTTGATCACGTATTTGCAACCCAAAGGTTGAGTCCCTACAGTTGGTTCACTTAATATTGCAATTTCTGTAAAGAAACAAATACTCAAAAATTACTTCCGGTCATTATCATATATCCCAAACATGCGACTTATTCGCCACACTATGTGCTTACACATGAAATTTGCTTGGCTTTTAAAAACAATTATGAAAGGTGCACATAACCTGTAGTTCAATCTGGAGTAGAAATAAAAACACACGTTTATAGTAACACTTAGCAGAATGTACGTGTTCTCAGGACAGCTACAATTTAAGCGTACTGCTCATTGGTAACTCCTCCTGCAAGCAAGATGCCTGCAGCAACAGTCTTCGTACGGTTCGGTGATGAATTTTCAAATTAACACCAATTTATGGTGACGCACAAAAACGCTCATTTCGGATGATGCCATAAACAATAACGGTCGCGTCGAGCAGACAGGTTTTCCTCGCCGTCGAGCAGATGCGGAGGCTGGGAGGAATGTCCGAAAATATCCTCCTTCCAATCTAAGCGCTCCAGCAGAGGCCTGTCGCGTTTCGATAGGCCGCCGTTGGTCCGTACGTCCGCAAACGGTTTTCCGGCTGGGTTTGGCTGCGTCACGTTCGCTGGGGCTTCATAAATACCTCAAAAGCCACTGAAATGGCCGTCCGGTTGATGTCGGTATTTGTAGTGACCGGCATCTGACTGGTTTCCGCGAAACGCACAATGCATGGAAATGTTGGATAGTACTTCTAGCGCTTCCACTGCCCCATCGAGCAGCAGGAAACTCGACTACGGTAACGTAACGAAACGCGGAAGTCTGTTGGTTTAAAATTATGAACGAATTTGTGTCTCAATCAGGGCTTGCATTGTGCGCTTCAGGGAAAACCGTGCGCCCTCTCGGGGCCGGCCGGGGGAAATGTACGCCCGTCGGGTTCGCCGCCTCGCTCGATTTTATGCTTCATCCGGCGCAAAGGCCGTCTGGAAGGGATGTTTATCCACAAACCGACCTCCGCAGCCCGGGCCACACACACGGTCGATCGGCATCAGCTTTCGGTGAACCATTAACATACCGGGTTTCCCGTTCGCGTCGGCCAGCCCGGGCTCGCCATTGTTGATGGTAATGATTTTAGTGTTGACTTTAAGCAAACAACGCACCAGCCCACGGGCGCATCGATGCGCCGGGATGAAACGGTTTCAATTCAGCTCTAAAATTCCATTCGGACGCAACCGCAACCGGTTGCCAAAGTACATAAAGCACACGATTCCGCTGCTTAGCACAAAACGGCCCGTGACACGGCGGTGAACGTCTGCAAAGGCGCAGTGCATCACGAGCGTCAACTGTAATTGATTACAGTTTAGGCAACCCTCGGCTCTTTGCTTGGAACGCGCTTTGGAGCGAGATTAATTGAGTTCAATCTTCCGACAAGCTAACCTTTTGCTGCATATTTGGCTCTGTTGCGTATGGCATCAGGCGAACAGGTGCTCGGTTTGATGTGGAAAGTTCAACGTTGCTCAATCTCAACCACTTTTTCTACAGAAGTCTTTAGGTGGAGTTAAATGAACAATTTATTAGATTCCCAAATTCTCTGCGAAGCAGATCACTATTGATTTTTTTCAAGCAAAGAAAAATGAAGAAACCTTATTCATGCATTTTAATGCTTCATGGTAATGAGAGACGATTAATGACATCAAATAGGTTCAAATGTGTTACAAATTTTAATATTTATTAATATTTATTTAGACCTTTTTTCTTTTAAGTTGAATTAACACAGAATCAGTGCAAAACTGTCACAAAAGTAAGTACAATGTATACGTGCAACACGCACTTTCACTATTCTGGAATGAGACTTTTTCTTCACTGACAGTAATTTCCAAATCCCTTAGCTAAACAAATCTTCCCCACCTATTGTGTGTAGACGACTACAAGCACATCATGCTCCTGGCGTTTGAAATGTTCTCCTGCAACGGCTGTCCTGAAGACAAAAATCAACAAAACAAAAAATGGTCTTGTTGAAAAATCTTGTACTGCGTCGTTTATGTTGGGCTGGCAAGTAAATAAACCCTTCAATTCCCATGCCAGCCCGACAAGGGGAGAAAATCCTGGCAGGAAGAGAGGGAAAAACCTCTCCATCGGAAGACGATGGAAGGCGCGCTTCGGAACGATGGCAGACAAGAACGGGGGAGCGCTGAAATGCGCCTTCGTGAAGGCTCCGAAACTAATGCTCTCCGGAAGACTGGCCTTGGCCCGTGAGACGGTCCGAAGAAAAGTAAATAGATTTCACCCAATCACTCACAGATTGTTTTTATTGAATCGAAACAACAAAATTGTATTCTATAAACACACTCCATCCGTCGTGGCGTGTCGGGGACTTGAATCCCTGGATCTCGATGTGCTTTCTTCTAAGAAGTGCCGTAGATTTTCTCCGCAATTTTTTGTCCAACTTTCCACAAGCGCTCCTCATCAACCAATTGTAGCTCACAGGAGCAAAGTGCCCTTGATTGCAAACGTCGGCAAGGCCAAGTCCTAGCCCTCGCCAGCTGTCGCGAGGGTGGCAAGGATATGGAAGTACTAACTCCGGCCACTTACGCCGGTAAGGCACCGGTGGCGGTGGGCCGATTCAGCAAAATGCGCTGACCATTTACTGGCAGCCGTATCAAACATCGGTAAAACGTGCTCCCATGACTGCTGATGGAAATGTAATCTAATAAACGGCAAACGGTGGCCGTTGCCCGCCATTTCGCAGCACGCAACCCTCGGAGCGAGAGTGATTTATTTGTCCCGCTCAAACAGTTGCCCTGGTTGTTCCGAGATGCCTTTGCGGGTCAGTGCGGAACGATCCGAGGCGGAAAGAAACTGCGGCACAATTCAACACGCTCACCTCAGTGACAGGGAAAAGGATTACAATGCTTAAAGCTGATGTGCTGTTTTTTGGGGGTTGATTCGGTGTTTATTCGGGCGTAAACATCTGGCGAACATGCGAAATGGAAGGAATCAAATTTAAGCTTTTATAGCGTACACCTTTATGATGCAAATAATGATGGAGCGTAACATCGAAAAGATTCGTGTGCGTAGGACGAGCATTAAATAAGTATGTAAATTGTACCTTGGCCAAGGGCATTTACTACATACAGTGAACACATTGTGCGTGTTTTTTTTTACTTTTAAGGTAATCAGCAATATATCAATCAGAGTTTACCTGATAAAACCTTGTCGTAACCCAAAGTGCGTTTATAAACATTATTTTGTTTGTACTATATTGTCCACAGTTTGCACGAATTTATTGATTCGTCATGTTTGATGCTACCGAAATCAGTACTTAAAACAAAAGTTTAAAGCACTTTTTGTTGTTTGTATGCCTCGCTAATTGATCTTTTAGTCTACAATTATCTGCCTGTTTCCAGCCCGTACCAAATTGTCCAAAAAACGATGCTCCTTCTCGTGCAGAAACATGGGTGTTTTTTTAACCGTCTAGACCAACGGACCAAGAAATCATTTCCGACAACCACAACCACGACCCCAAGGGAGGCGTATGGTTCGTAAGGTACGACAAAGTCCCCCATAACTTGTGCCTCATAATCGAACACAATAAAAACATCCTTTTTACATGAGAAATGATTATCATGAACACGAAGCCCTCGACTCGCCCTCCCCCCCACCGAGCCCACTGTCCAGGGTGGCTGAGCAGGGCCGGAACATTAGCACGCGGTGGGAACAGGAGAAGTGTGTCCGCTACTTTCCGCCTTCTGGGTTGGAAGGGCTCGCGTCACGGGCAGGGTTGGTATGGGCGGTTTCCGGGCGAGAACGACATCCAGCACTTTGCTCACACCCCTTCCCCCAAATGCTGGGGCCGACGAAAGACCGATACACCCTCCGGTCGGTCGGTTCGAAGCGGTAATCGGCCCTGAAGTGGGGCCGTTATTATATTCCAATATTTATTTTTCAATAACGATCGACAATTTATGATTATGGCCTTATCGAGGGCCGCTTCCCCAGCCGCTCCACAGGACCGGTGCCTGCCAAAGAACAGGAAGAAGAAATGCTCACGTTATGTGCAGCCTCGGTTCTCGGTCGCATTTCTGTTATTTCCTACCCGACTGTGTGTTCGCTATCGGCCCAAGACGTTTGCCTCATGCAAGGCTTCCCCCCCACAATGGTTGGTTCAAGCGAACCAACAACAAAAAAAACAGGCATCAGCCGGAAGAAGGAAGTGTTGGCTTCCTGCCCTGCGCTAGAGGGGGTACGTCTTAGTCAGCAAACGGCTCCTGGACGGTTCCGTTCGGAGGTTGCCGGCATGGGAGTGATTGTTATTGTTATTGCCGTGTCGATGTTCGGAATGTGGGCAACCGGATGCATGAAAGCATTCACCATCATGACCATCTCCTGGCAATGTATCTACGAATCCCTAATGTGCAAAAAAACGAAAGAAAGAAGAAGAAACCTGCTCTCCACTTCCCACTTGTCGAGGTCCATCAACGCCACGAACGACACACTGCTGCTGTCCGCTGCAGCCGGAAGCGATCGGAAAAGCGTACAACAACAAGCACCTCTTGTGGTGGTCGTTTCCCAGTGTATTGTTTCGTCACCCGAGGCCCATCCCCCCGCACGCATGGTGGGGCCCCCGCATGTCTGCATCGGATTGCTGTTGGCCGTTTCAGTCCTACGGATAAGAACGTCGAAGCGCGATGGCCCGGGGAGCTTTTGGAAAACACTTCGGCGCGTCCATATATCTCTTGAATTGCCGCCGAAAAATGGGGCGTGTGTGCTGCGGAGCGGACAGCAACCTGAAACCGCTCGGACCACTTCAGGGGCCACTTTGAAGCGGCGTTTATTTGTTGTAAAACACGTGATCCTAGCTCCCTGGTAGTCGTAACCGCTAGGCCGGTTTGCTTGGAGGGGTGAGGAAGGGCAGGGTGTAATAATGCTTTGAAGATGTTTCGCGGAATCATCTGCCGGAGAGTTTTGTTTTGCACGGTGTTTACGGTGTGCGGTAAAGTGTCCCCTGAGCACCCTTATCGGACATTACTTCCTTGTGAAGCCGCCGAATATGGCGTTGACACGGAATGGATGTTTTATTTTTCTTGAAGCAACGCAACGGACGAGATCACATGGGAGGTCAATCAACCTGTGGTACAGAACAATACTATTTGTGAGACAGCAAATTTAAAAAAATCATACAGGTTCCCGTCAGCTTTAAAAAAAAACACGATTGGTTTTGTTTTCCAAATACTGAAGCAAATAAGTGTTGCGAACAACATGCCTCCGTTGACGATATTGATAAAAATCACTATACCCTTCCTAGAGCCACGATGGTAAATAGATGACAAAAAGAGTAGACACTGACGTAAGCACAGAGTGACGTTTAGTGAAACGAGCAGGTTTATACATGTCCCCAAGGTTGCTACAGTGTATTAGAAAACCTGCGAAAATGAAGGCCGATAAACAAAATCCCGACAATGATCGGTCGAAAATGAAACGCGATGGCAGAGTAATGGCCATTATTTGAAAATCGCTTGAGCGGAAAATATCTTGCAGTTTATGAAAGCGTGGTGCGGCTTTGGCGATAAATGGTAGCAATTGCTGTTCTGTCCCTATCTGTGAAGGTTAAATCGAGTTTGGTTTTGGCGTGGGCCGCCACGTAACTTATTAACCGGATTGGTGAATTCTCAGAAATATAGTTGCATATAGAACAATCCCTATTTCGAGAGAATGGTACAGGAGGACTTGGTGTTGATAATCACAGAATTTCCAAATCCGTTCAACAAAACCGTACGTAAACTCCTAAGAAACTGTTAAAGATCAGAAACAAAAAGAGTAGCCCGAAGCGCCTAAAGTATATTATCCCCGTCAAAGACCTCAAAGATGGAATATCACGCGAAGATTGGACAAACTTTCAACTTAACTTTTAATTAAACGGACAATTTATTGTCATCATTCTGTGCGGATCTTAATGCGCAATCAGAACCAATTATGGCTTTATTAATTATCATTATGCTTAACGGCCATCTCGGCCATTCGCCGCCACCGCACATCCTTGTGCTGCGGCCCGACACGGTGGCTTCTTTGCCCGCTCGCTGTGAGAGATTAACTTCAGATTTGCTGGCATAGTCGATGTTGCTCGCTCCGGCTGAGGCCCATGCCGAGACACAGCGAGTCGGTGGCACGTATGCGCACCGAAACAGCAGGATGATAATTTTTCTTCCCAGGGTTTTACGTGCCACCAGCGGACCGCACCGAAATTAACCAGCAACAACGCCATCTTCAATAATCATTAGCATCAAAGTGGTGCGGATGAATCACCTACGGACCGACATCGATGCGCCACTTCGGCGCAGATAAGAATCATAAGTGTTTCCTCTAGGGGCTCTCGGGCCCCAAAACTGGCTTTCTAGGGGGTGTAAAATGTCCGTCGTCGAGTTTGACACGAGTCCTCAAGCCGTTCTTTTTCCGTGCTGACGCTCGGCCGATCCGCGAAGCAGGCTACACAGCACGCTCCGGCACTCGTGCTGGAACAATGTGTATCTCCGCTTTCATTAAATTTTAATCCCCATTCTATTAAGCATCATTAAATTTAATAGTGCTTGGCACGTAAGCCACCCCCGCTCGGTGGGGTCCCGTTTTGCGATAGTTCCGCGGGCGTTGGGTACGGAGGAGTAAGTAAGGAGTGAAAGCGGTTTACTGAAGGAGGAAGAAAGAAAGAGAAAAAAAAGAGTAGCTGCAAAAGGACGCCACTTCCGGGCTGGAAAAGCACCAACACCCAGCAGCCCCGGAGGCATGGCCCGGGATTTTTGCTTCGTTTCATGGTTCATTGAACGATCGAAACATGCACATATATCTGCCACCCCGGCTTTGGTTTTATTTTTATACACTCCCTGACCCTTTTCCCGCCCGAAAAAGGACGCGCACGCTGAGTCTTGTCTCCAGTTCCGGCCGCTGTCGCCGTAGAGCAATGGGGGGGAAAAAAAGTTTATTTCTGCTCCGATTGAACTCATTTGCCATACTTCACTATGCATATCCACCCATCCCTCGGGCGTATGATCGGAAATAGCAGATACTAACCGTCACGGCATGGTGCTGGTCCCATTCATGCACGATCATAAACCTAAAGGCCCCGCAGCCGAAAAGCCGGCGACCTAAATGAACTTAAGAAAACTCCACCGACCGTTTCCGAGAGCGCCGGTTTCTCGAGAAAAACGAGCACGGAATGAATAAAGGGGAAACTTTTTATTCGTTAAGATTATCCGTTCCCTCGCCCGCTGGGTGATGGGTTCGCTTTAGTCAAATAGAAGTCCCGGTCCGGTCGCTTCCGGCCCTCGAGGGGGTTGTGCTAAGTATCCCGGCATCTTCATCATCGTCGACCGGCGGCGGGAAAGAGTTGTTTCGCTGTGGAGAGCGGGGATTGGAAAACTGAAACCAGATTTCTCCGCTTTGAGGCAGGCCGGCTCGTCAGCATTCCGCCGGTTACGCCTCGTGCCTGTTCAAATAGGCATAAATATGATACAGAAACGTTTGGGCAACAAATCTCTGCACCACGGGAAAGGGCAAACTCCGATACACATCCGTGATGCGAATCGAATCGCGTTGAACGGCTTCCCCAAAGAGGTCGAAAATAAATCCGCCCGCTGTCGAGTGGATCTCGAAGAATGTCCGAAGAAGCAGCGGAATCACCATTCGACGTCCAAAGGACATTCGTTTGCTCTCGCTCCCCTCGGGCGACGGTCTACCCGGCCGGATCACCCTGTGTCCGGTGCAGCGGTTAGGTCGTGGTATATTATTGTTGTGAATATGATTTCCCTTTATTTACTCAACATCGGTTCGGTCAAAAGGGCATCCCAACGGGTTGGCTTCTGGTTGCTAGCCATTCGAATGCGATGGTGTAGAAAAAGATGATCCAAAAACAGCATCGTGTGGGCGGAAAACGATCATCCTCAGTTGACCAGAAGGCACTAGGCACCTTTACAGTGAACAGTGAAGAAAACAAATTTATTGGAAAAGGATTGAAAAGCAAAACTGTGATTTGTGCGAAATATGTTTTTCAACATTCAATCATATAGCTTTCGTCAGTTATTGTAGTTCGACTTGTGTAGTATGCTTTGTTTCAGTGTGAATAGAAATAACCACGGTTCCTTCTGGCCTTTTTAAACCATTTACATTCGCTTAAACTTATTTTATCGCTTTATCAGCCGCGTGAGCTTGACTTGTAATTAACAGGCAATTGTGTTAAGCCTCGTATAACAACCTTTTCCCCGGACGAGCATGGGCTTGTTAGGGCTATATTTTCACCAGCATCGTTTGCAATCAGACCATGAAATGAATGAATGGTTCACAAAATTATGGCCCATAACAGCTGTCCTCTTAAAGGCAAGACAATTTCAGCAAAATTATGTTTGTTCGGCCGACCGGAAAACTGCATTGTCTGCAGCTCACAGGATACGTCCGATGCCGAGCGGCACGGATAGGCATAAGCGCCAGCAATCGCCTCCCAGACCCTCCTTCGGAGGGAAACTTTGCCCCAAACAGCGACGCACGACACGAGTCATCGGGTCTCGGCACCGGGGCTGTGGTATAATTAATTAGATGCCATTAATTCGAAGCTGACCATTAAATATAAATATTGATTATCAAAGTAATGAATCTTTATTAAGAATCCAAATTGTGCAACCAAAACTGACCGCATTCACTAGGCGTCACGCTTCGGTGGGCGAAATTTGAAAAGATGGTCGTTTGTCAATTTCCGATGGCGGCATCCATTGTTTCGCCGAGGGGTGTTTCCAATGGTTGACGCTGTCCGGAAATTGCTGATGGATATTGAACCAGAAAGCCCAGCTGAACACTGGCGATCGACATGCCTTAATGTTAAAGTATAATTCAACTTTTTACAAAAGCGCACAGTTGGACCCATGTCTAAAATGTCAAATGGAGGTTTTCTTAAAATAAAAAGTTCTAATGTTTAAAAAATTATTCTTTTGGACTTAATTGTTATTGTAAAATTGTTGTATAGTCATTGACTTTAAATATTGATTAATTTGTTATTTAGTCATTCAATTTATTATTCAGCCAAGGCATTTTATTTACAAGTTACAACACTTGTTTCAAGCAAATCTGATGGAACTCATGCTTTAAAAAAAGGTTTAAAACAATCAATATCATCACAATTAATGTACAAGCCGCGCAAACGCTGTTTAAAAGCTTGTTTCTCTATCACCGATCATTTTCACTCCACCAAATTACTATGAATTATTTGGAGTGATCAGTTTGGTCGATCGGTTCCACCAACAATTATAAAATCTCCATCGAAAAAGACCATTCCCAGTCAAGCATGGCGTAAGCGGAAAGCGAAACCAAAAAAAAAAAACATCCTCACACACAATGTGACAAAGAACGAGATATCTATCACTGAAATCCGCTCGCAGTGTCGATGGAAAATGGTGCTTCCTAACGGCCAATAGCGTCACCAGGATGCAGTCTCCCGAAACCAATTTAATCACTGTTCATTAATCAAAGCCAGTCTGATTCGGCGTAATTGTAATGAATAATTTCACCCACAACCTCGTCCCTCGCTGCCTCGTGCACGCTAGGAAAATGGTGAAAGCCGCTTTTCAATCGATGAAACAGATCGGGTCCGATGAGATTCAGGTTCAACGACCTACCGGCGGAAATGTCTGCCCTGGACGTTGATAGCGTGTTTGATAGATTTCGAACAATGTTACAAAATCAGTTTCTGCGGTAAAGGAATGTTCACGAGAAATGTTATGGATAACGGAATAGTCCATCCTAAGCGGTAATCACTTATGCCATTAGATAAATTAGCGTATCATAATGAGCAATTTAATTAATAAAATGATGCATATTATACCAAGAATTGTTAAAGTCAATGCCCAATGTTAAAGAACATGCAAACAAACATTGCATGCAAATAAATAAAAAAGTTATGATACACATAAACTTACGCAACGGTCACGATTTTTTTTTTTTAGCTTACAAATTCTACAGTCTTCTACTAAACCATGCAAAACATAGACAGCAAGAACTTTATAGACGAGGAAAACACTCCCGGGAAAAACTGATAGAAATTGTACGCATTAGGAATGAGAATTGCCGACCGCATGGGTAGTCGGCACGCACACTGTGGCTCATGCTCACAAAAAAAAGCCCATCCTTACTGGCGTGAGCCCCGAGAACTTCAAAGTTTAGTTCCAGAAGGACCGCCCCGGACGAGGCCGTATCTGATGATCATTTGGTTGCCAACTGATGAACTTGCGAAAACACTACAGCCACCAACGGTCTCCTCTTTTTCTGCCCAACTTGCCGGACCGACGGACTGCCCGGACAACTGATCGTCCTTCCACCATAGCCTTAATCATTGGTCAGTTTTCTTTCATTCTTTTCAATGGACCGGCACAGTTGGCAGGGGAGGGGGTTTGGGTGTGGGGTTTTTGCACTCAAACACCCGATTTTTTTTTCACTCAGACCCTCAGCCTCGGTTTCATTTTCCCTTGCGGGAAGATTAATTTGCTCCCGGCCATGCACTCACTTCAATTTGGGTGAAAGTTATCTTTTAATTATTTTCTTCTGTGTCTTCCCTCGTGCTGACTGGAAGATTTCCTTCTTTTTCTGCTAGCCTGCTCACTATCTGCCCCGGATTATGGTGCGTCGAGGCAGGGGTGCGAGCGGACGAAGATGAACTCCGGGTGTGCACTAGCGTGCTGCTTACGGTGCCTTAAGGCATGAAGCTGAAGCGCACGGCACACTCGTGCCATCCAAATAAATTTGCAGCGAATTGTACAAGATAAGCCCGTATGCTACCGGGGTGCTGGGGCTGGTGTTCCAGCGTTGCCTGAAGGATTAGGCGATGGCAACGGTACCGATAGTGATGGGCAGCCGCCCGGGTGCCTGGCGGTGGCCCGACGTTGCCAGCAAGCATCCGGGAGCTGACGAGGGATTGGAAACAGTGGAAAACAGTGGCATAATTTGAGCTGGTTAAACTGACTACGGTTTGCTACTGGGCGGCCGGAGGGCCGCAGTACTCGAACGGCAACGGCAGCTAGTGTCCGTATCTCGGCTGATTGACGCCTGTGGCTTTAATCAGGAAGTGTTGAGGATCAACGTGCAAAGAAGTTGATTTTATTCCGTCCGACGTCCCCTTCCGGTGGTCAGGGTTTTCCGGGGACTACCGAAGTCTTCCCTCCAGCGGCCCGTGCGCTGCTGATAAAAGAATGCCGCAGTTGATTGGATTACACTGGTATCAGTGATCCGGGAACTAGGAAGCTTGCCGAGAGTGAAACGATGCATAATTGAAACACGATTCACCAAAACTGTGTTCGAATGCAGAATCCAATCATCGAAGTTGCAATTGAAGAACCAATTTGGCAACGGGTTCGTTTCTTTAAAAATCATACTGGACAAACTTAAAGATGTTATCTAAAATTGGTCGGTAATCGAAGTAAATTGAGTAGGACAAAGGCCTTCCACAGTGGAACGAAACCTTTCCGGGGACATGGGACCTTATCTCATCATCGCATACACTTTCATGCTTATTGAAATCCTCGTCATGCCAATCACGTTACTTAGAAAGAATATTAAAATTCTCGGAAAGATGCGATATCATTCACTGCATCAATCTGATATTTTTGTTCAAAAATTTTCCCCCAGAGTTTTGCCAATTGGCTTGAACAATAACTGCTCGTGCGCATGAACGCCTTAGATGCTCCGAGCCGTTCAATCTCTACGACCTCATATGCATTTGTTGCCAAACATTTCTCAAAAGGTGATAGCACATTTTTTATTGCATCCTTGCAGACCGCTTGCCTTACGGGTCGCCCTGGCAGACTATAACCAGATGTCCGATATTCGATTGATGATCATAATCATGTACGACACTGTCACGATGTCCGGACCATTTGGGCGAACGATTTCCACCGACGAAACTAGCCATAAACCCATATTCCGTTCAAGTTTCACCCCTGCTGACATGCTGGCGAGTATGGCAGTCAATCGTCGGTCCACCAGAAACGCATTCCGACGATGCCCTCCGATCTCCGCCTGGGCAACAGGAGGTCCGTGGTCAGAGTGGAAGGGGGATGCTACGTCAAAAAGCGTAAAAGCATCGTCAATCATTTGCGCCTCAGTAGCTCACGCTTTTTCGGCTGCAGGCGTCGCAGTCAAGACGGGCTCGAGGGTGAGAGTGCCCCGGGCAAACTAGAGGGTCGCGCCAAGTGGCGATGGAAGTTTCGTAAAATATTCCACCATTTCTTCAACGTGACAAGTACAAAGCGGACGTTTTATCAGCCAAGAAAAACGAGAGTGCGAGTCCCAAGAGTCCTTCTGCACTCCTTCATATAAATGTGTACTACGTCATCCTTTTTTCTTTCAGCGCCGACCGAGTGGCATCCAAGTAGTTTCACACCCTTGGTCAGAAGCATCATTTTAGCAATGAGAGCTCTTTCAAAGGCTGCTCATGTCAGACTTGAATATTTTTGTGAAAAAAACTAATTATAACACCAATGTATTTTCTATCGTTCGATAGTTCAATTGTAATTTATACAAAAAGTATTTGGTTTTATAAATCCATGTCTTAGCATCGATTTTGATTTCATATAAAAATTTCCATCACACTTTGTCGTTGCAAGAAAAACTGCACGCAAAACCTGAGTTTTAAAATATTCATCAAATAATTAACATCGTCATCCAAAATAAATCGACTGCAAAAAAGATTATGCTGAGTTACCGAACAATGCGCCTCACAAACAATGCAACGATGCGGTGTGTCATGAAACCCTTGGTACCGCACTCAAGTTGCCATCGTTAAGTCTACTTTTTCATCGTATCGTTGCTACAGTCGACATCGCACCGTCAAGACCGAGATGACATTCCATCTTATCCTCGGAGAAGGCTGGCACGAGATCCACCATCGAAACAGACGAACGCCTGGCGGTCGGTTTGCTCAATCGAGAGTGAAATCATATTTGCTAAACTTCGTCCTGCAACGAGGCGATGAATTTTTTTTTACCATCCGCAACCACCATCGTCACAAAACGCAGATCGTTTCGGTGCTCGGATGCGACGAAAGCGATCCACTTGGATTGTGATGCCATAGCGACACACACAAACACACTGAAAAAAACACTGGTGACTCTTTTCCGACAGCGTTTGTAAAACTTTTCTCATATAGTTTTCCACTGGCTGTACTGGACGTGAGGAGAAAACAGCCAGAAACTAAATAAAGCCGCCCAGCGTTCGCCGGCACAACAGTTTCCAAACGGTGCACTCTGGAGTATGTCCCATTTCCCTCGATCGAAGTAACTTTTCGCTGCTGGCTTCTCGCTGGTCGCCGTTCGTTGGGAGTTTGGCGAACCATTACCTCGGAACCAGCTGCAAACTCCGGGGGCAGTCGAGACAGCGTCGGTTATCCGGCCAGTCCCATTTTCGAACGGCAGTGGGACATCGATTTTAAGTTGAATGTTAACGAAATTTTCACAAGCGTGATAATCGCACCTGAACGGAGCGCACCGTTCCGTGTCCACCTGGTGCCAAACCGAGCTCAAATGGAGCCAATTGACTTTTCTATAACGGGAAGTTTGCCTCCCATAAAAGTAGATGTTGTCGACATTCGAGGTGACCATCTATTCATGGAGAAAGGTAGATTGAATTTGGTACCCATCTTTTTGGTTTGTCTTTTTTTTTTTAAATTATCTGGGAAAACGTTCCATACAGATCAATTTTAATTAAAAGAACTTTTTTAAACGATTGTTGCCGGACAATAGTTTTCGTTTAGATTTTGCCTGAAATTGTCGTGAAGGTAAGGACACGAATTTCACATTTTTGAAACTGTTATCTCCGACGTAGATAACTTTGGCTCACAAAGGTAAAGAACTCCTAGCATCCGAATTTTGAGCGAAATATACAAGATCCTAATTTAAGCTGTTTTTACAATAAACCTCTGAACTATTCTTATCAAGGATGACTTGCAAGAATCTCATTAAGACAAGTGCATGCTTAAAAACACCCCATTGCTGATTACGTACATAATCCAGTTGAACAGCAGCTTAACAGCGAATCAGTGCTCAAGAAATGATGAACAACCGGTGAAAATGATGTGAAAAGCTTCACTTCAAGAAAAGTAACACTTCATCAGCCCTCTACTTTTCGTCCAGCGGCAGCAGGAAGAAATCTTGATGTCAGGAAAAAGGACTCATTATTTTAACGACTTCGATTACGACTACGACCAGTCAGGCTTCAATCGATGGTGTTACCGTCGTTCCGCTTCCCCCATACTCGGCATTATTTCAGTCGTTGCCAGCTAAGCCACTTCCGCACTGTTTGTTTAGCCGGAGAACCTCCGTCGCGAACGCGCAAAACCAGAATTTATTGAAAGTAAATGAACGAATTAATTTCGAGGCTCACCGTTACCAGTTGCGACGATTTCATGCTACGGAGCGTAAGCTGCTCGTGCGGAACGGGTAACATTGGTAAGGCAACTGACGCTCCGGAACCTGACACGAATGCTGTGGAAATTTGGAGCAATAATTCCACCGAGCGAAAGCCGATTATGGTTCAATGGCTTCAGAAAATTATGCTCCTTTATCGCCGCAATCCACGCAAGTCGTTCGGCGCTACTCTACAACATTTCTTTTTTTATGGAAGGAATCGGGCTCACCTGGAAAATTGAACGTTTTGTGCATTTTTCGCTTCATTCATGGAGATTTTCCAAAATTTCCATTTTTTGTGTAATCCTTTCAAGCTGCGGAAGACAGTGTACGCCTTGGGAGCGAACGACGAGCTAATCAAGTCAGTAATGTTATGCTTGATGCAAAAGAAGCAAAGAGAATGTAAAGCAAAAATCAAAACAACCTAAAACCATCTGCTGACATGAACGGAGGATAATTCTTGCTGCCACACCGGGAAGATTGTAGCACGCGAACAGATTCACTCCGTCCCAGGATGTAGTCGGTGCATGCATAACAGCGCATAATCTGGCAGCCTAGGAAGACCAGCAAACTGTCCGGTAGAAGCGGAAGACAAAGAAAAGCTGCTCCACCATCAGCGCATTAGGCATGCAGACCGCTATGCAGGCGGGATGCAGGCTCTCTTCCGGCGTTACGACGCGCTATGACTTTTATGAATTTTAAATTAGCTTGATAATCTGGCATTTGTCGGCTTACGGCCCCCGGGAAGAAGGGTAACACTTGGAAAACGGCTAGGACCGGAGGCAGACCGAGGAACTTTTGAGTCTTATAAAACTCGGAAAAAGAATCGGCATCCGCTGGAGGAAAGAAAACTCATGTCTGAGAAAATCTTTTGATGTCAACATAAGCAATGCAATTGAAGGAAAGAAAAGAGTCAGCGTTGAATGAATCCACACGGAGGACTTTCTGCTTTCCGGATGGTGTACGGAATACTTTTGTACGAAACTTTCCTTGCAGGGTTTCCAGCTGCTCCGACTCTGTGGCAGAAGATGTCTTACCCTAGAAGTTTGCGCGACATCCGGGCTTGGTCGGTTTTGGCGTCCTCCTAAGATTTTAATCCAAGAAGCTGTCTGTCTGACGATTCCACACGTGTTGTTGACGCAACAACAGCAACAAAAAAAAAAACCTCCATGCGAGCTTTCTCTTCAAATGTATCAATGGTGAACAACTAAGCATCAAATTACTTTTCGGTTTATTTTCCACTGCAACTGTTAATATTTTGCCGACCATGAATTTATCTAGAGACGTCACAATACTCCCGAGTCGTTTGTCGCCATTTTCGTGACCAAGTTTTGCTTTTCGTCACACGCTAAGACAACTGTCTTCCCTCCAGCACATTGTAGAGTAATCTTTTCACTTTCAGAACAATGTGACTCCGGAGCGAGTGCCACGCAAGAACTTTCCTTTCAACTGCAGGGCTTTAAAGCCAAAATGTCAGCGACAGGAAGCAGATCCAGGTTCACGGTGCAGCCTGGTGCACCAAAGTACATCTGAAGTGGGTTTGCAGATGTACGGGCTGGGCTAGAGACTTATTCGTTACCGCAACGGAAGTTATATTATGCCAATCTCAGCAAACCACACCGACTCTTGGTAAACCGTCTGTCTTGCTGAGATTTCCCTGCGAATATGTTCGAATTGAAACGACAAACTTAAACTAGTCTTTCTTTGCCATCAGTTAAGCCAATATTAATATCCTGAGCTGTGTGTAAAAGGTTATAGGATCACAAACTTTAATGAACCATCAGAAAGAGCATGTTATTTACTTTTTTATTTGAGTAAATTTTATCCAATTTATGGGAAGAAGGTAGCATTACACTCAAATCGTACAGCAACACACTACGTTGACGTATTTTAGCTGACAGCAAGTTTATTAGCTTCATTTTTTTCTTTTTCCCAATTTAAAAAGAATCACTTTCCCAATTTGCGGACCCACTTTCATTTCCGCTTGTCTGCTCCAATAACAGCCAGCTAACATTTCTATTTCAAATCGTTCCGACTCGAGCACTGAAAACTGAATAGCTGCAAACGAATAGAAAAACCATCAACAAGAATGAATGCACATAAACGGAACTGTTTCTTCCTTTGGAATGCAATTCCGGTTGGCTCTCTGTAGATTGGAGTTAGTCGCTAAAATTGCATTCAAAATATGAGCATCATTTTCCCCAGTTGTCTGTTCGAGCGAAAGAATGAGTCTTTCACAACTTGACGGACACAGTGGAAAGCGAAAATGCTTCGAAATTGAAAAATAGCCAAGCTTGATTGAAACACATCTTTTATGCAAGCCGAAGGAATCAAACACGAATAACTGACTTTCCTTTTTTATATACAAAGAATAGAGTTTTCTTGCATAGTATATTAAGCAAAATGTTTTAGGATGTATTTCATATTTTAAAAACTAACCTGGGATAATTGATGATACAATTTGAAATTGCTAACTAATGCTTCATAAATTAATTCACAAACTTTAATTTTGCACAAACTTCACAATCTTTAATGTAGCTTTAAAGGTAGACCAAACTTCTGCAAACGCTCTCTGGATTTTGTGCCAACGCCAAAACCTTCCTTCTCTTCCCCTTAGAGCACGAATCTTTCATTAAAATGAATGTATTAGCAATCGAATTAATGCCTCCTTTTCAGATTCAATTACTTAAAATATTACCATTTCATTGCAAAAATGAGCTCGAGATCTCATTCAAGTCCGTGGCTTCATCGCTATATCCACGAGAGAAAAGAGTAATTACAGACGCTTGGAATGTTGGCCTGCGAACCAAAACCCTCGCAGCACACTCGCACCCTAATGAGGTTCCTTTTTTTCCCTTCCTTGTGCTCACGTCCCGCTCGCCGTGCTGGGGTGCCTTTGGTGATTTCATTAATTCATTACACCACCACCAACACCACGGGATCACGCGGGCACCAGATGGAGCATTTCGATGCCCTGTCAGCGAGTACGAGCATCGCCGACTCATGTTTGCACCACCACCCCTCGACCCGGCTCGACGGAGCTGTTGAAAGTAGAATTTCTCCCAACCGAGAGCATTGCTTGTGTTTCGAGGCCAATCGCCCAATTTTGGCCTGATTCTCTTTTCTCGGTGCCACGGTCACCTTTTATGCAGTTTTCTTGGCAGACCTGTTTTTCCCGGTTCTACTTTCTCTTCCTTGCTTCCTTTATTATGTTCTTGCCTCATTTTGGCATCCATTTTGGTGGAACAAATTACTTAAATGCAGTTATAAAAAATACATGAGAATCACTTAAAACTTAACGCCTCTGCACACGCCGTGGATCGCCGCGACCACCCAATGCTCATCCACCCTCGCTCCATCCTCGGAAATGGGCATCCGCCTAAAGGGGCGCAATGACGTTCCCGGAAAGGTTGCCTCGTAAACTGTCCATGTAGTTTGCAGCCCGAGAGAAAGACCCGCCACTAGGTCTAAAGCAATATGCCACAAGGCCTTGCGACGATGTAGTTCTCACTTTAAAGGATGCCCGCAGCACCCGAGCCCAGCACTTATTCCATTGCCCGCGATCCCGTTTGGGGTAGTGAAGTGCTTTCCGGGGACGGCTTTCTTCAGCTTTTCACTTTCCCACTGTCCAGCCCCTCAGTTGTCGGTGCGCCATAATGTCTGCCGCCTGTGACGACGGGTCCAGCAAACGGGTGTGACCTTTACGAGCAGGCTTTCGGCGCCTGGCTGGCTGTCGATGTGGTGGGTGCGCTTGTGTCCTTCCTATTTTTAACCTCATTGCATCAGACGTCATGCGGAGCCGGCGGCTCCCTTTTTGTTCCTCCCTTTTGCTTGCTATTCATAGGAGAGTTGAATGCCCAAACTGCTTTTTATTTAATGGCGCAAGAAACTGAACCAGCACCCGGTCTACTTTCACTTCTTCATTTTGCAGCACCACAAGCAACCACCGCGAAAAGACGCATTTCTTTATGCGGCAGCAATTTTTCGCCTCCAGCAAATTATCTTTAATTACAGTTTTTGGAACAGATGACAGACGCTCATTAAATGAACTTCCAGCTTGCCACATCCACCACCGCTACTGCCTTTTGCGAGGAAGTTTATGGCAAATGGCGTAGGAGAAGCGGAAACCTCGGTTGAAACTAGTGCAGTAAAGTGGTCTGGATGGATCCGGAAAAGTGGTGGATGTCATGATGGAGTGATTAGAATGACAGTAATAAATGAGGAAATTGGTTTTTTTTCCAACAAAAACAGTTGCTAAAACATGTGGCATTTCTTATTATTTTTGGACCAAAGGAGTTTCCTATTTTGATAACGATCACATTACAAGGAAGTTTTACTTTTTCATTAAATATTTTAAAAATGAATAATTCGTGATATTCCAAATCATTCCTGTTGCAGCTTCAATCGTAAGGGGAGTTATTACGCTTAAGTTATTAAAAACCGATAAAACCAATGCTATGGCATCCGCATGCCACAACGCCAGCAAATTAAATGAACCGTACAATAATATGAATAATTTTTCGTTTCCATCAGGAGACCTCGTTCGTTATGGCTTGCAGTTCATCGCATCAAGCCATGCTGGCTGCCGGCAAATGATTTCAAAATGACCTAAAAACGGCATCGACTCGGAATAGTGGGGTGAACAAAAAAACAAAAAAACGAATGAAGTTTTCATCATGTTTCCCTGTTTTTCACTGCTGTTCCAGAATGATTCATGTTGCGCCTACCGGCTCAATACCACAACGAAGAAAGATTAAAATTGGTAATTTAATTATAACGAATTTTTAGTTATTCCGATACCTCCTGCAGCACACCCTTCCGGCACTCGGTCAGTCAGTGCTCTAATAATCGTTTCGGTGTGCAGCAAATCGATTGCCACACTCGGATAAATGCGCAAATCGCAGGGTACAAGGGAGCCCTACACCGATGCCAATAAACCACATGCATCATAGCGCGGACGTAGCAAAGGTTGGAAAAGAAGAGGGAAAAAATATTAACCAGGAAGAGAAACCCGTTCCTGTATGCACGTTTTGCACCGGGTTTATTGTGATGGAAAATTTAATCGATTATCGATTGCTCGGGAAGGCGGCAAATTGGATTAATGGGCATTGTACGGTCATTGAAAAATGGTGATGGAACCGATAAAGAACGGCTAGGCCGCAGAAACGGGTTGATACTTGGACGAAGCGGAATAACACGGATGAAGGGTAACTAGGTTAACCCATTGCAGAACTGGAAGCAGCGTGCAATACCGTGACGAATGCGTTGACTCACCTGAAAAGAAAGAAGAAAACAGAAATTTACTTCTGAATGCTTTAGTTTATAACACTGGTTTCTAAAATATTTAAAATAAATTGTGAGGGTGCATATTATATGTTTTCTTCAGTATCAGTAACTTGATAATAAGTTTTAAAATGTTCAACACTGGGGTCCTGAAACTACTTAAAGTAATTGAAATTGTAATTAAAGATCACAATTCATTTGTAAACATTATAAAAGCTTTTAAACCTTGCACGTTTCAGTTGAAATGTAACGAAAAAAGTTTCTTAATTCTGCTTAACTGACATACACATCTGTTTCACCAGTTTTATTTGAATTTGTAACGATTCTTCTTGCAAAGCAATTAGAATAATTTCACTACCCCAATCCATCACGCTGGGTGGCTCCAACACGTTCTTATGTTTTTATTTGCCTAAAATTTCATCTCATACAAAAACTGCCCACGTTCCGTGCATCGTTTTGAATGGCCCACACCGATGACCGGATCGGAGCACCAAAAACCGGAGTCCCCTTTTTCACCCACGCCAGGCAAGACCCAGGTTCGTGTAAATGTTCCATCCCCACCGCATAAATCTCCCCCGGCCAAAAGGGACTGGAAGGGTTTAGCACCTGTTCGGTCTCGAGAACGACCCAAGCGCGAAAAATCCAAGCTTGCTGAAAAGGTTTATCAACAGCCGGCAGCAACATCCACTCCTTTTCAAAATAATCTTCCCACTGCCTCTACCGCACAACACCGCGTCACTCCAAGCCGTGGGAGTCGGTTCAGAGGCAAACCCGGATGAACGTTAGGCCTCCGGTATTTGGACGAAGGCAAACTTTCCTAACCTCATAAAATTTATCAACTCCAAGCAACCCGTTTGCAGCGGATTCGTCTTCGTCGCAGTCGTCTTTTTTGTTTTGTTGGTGTATCCCCTCAGCGCCTGCTTCCAACGCAGCCCAAATAAACCCATTGCACTGATTGTGGCAGTATATCCAACAATTAGATGTTTGCGTCCGTACGTTGGCGGACAACAAGGCGCGTTGCGAAATTTATCGTTCGGCACGGCATTCGGTGCTTGCGAAGAAAAGCAATTATAGCGAGCAAAGAAACGATTAATAAGCCTTTTAAAATCCACGTGAATGTAAATATTATCGCTGTATAAGGCGTTTTGGGTATGTCTCGAGGCCTTCTCGATAAACCATTGATTGCATTCAACTATTCTTGTTATAAAGTTGCCTGTATGTAAAATATTTAATTCTGTAAAGTAACTTTTAGGGTAGGACTGCATAGGACAGAATATAGCTCACTTTATGTTTGTCAACAATTGATGTAGAAATATAAAACATTTTCCAAGCAGAAAGTGCATCTCAATGGATTGCGTTTCAGCTGCAAACAACATACTATCATAACTTGGGGAACGGTGGAGAAGCTGATCCCTTCAAACACTTTGGAAAAATTGTGTCGTAGCCTAGGCAGCTTAACACTGTAATAAATTTCGCTCATGACGACCCGAACATGATTGATAGTTTGTAAATAAAATCTTTTCAGCGTATGGCCCTTACGACCGGGGACGTTTCATGAGGAACATTCGCCACAAGTGCCGCACTTAGCCGAAACATCCCAACGGTGCAGGACACCATCAGCAAGAATAATTTATTAATACTTCACCGGTTTCTCTTCGATCACCCGCAACCTCCATATTCATCACCTCCAAAGGCGGAAAAATGTCGAACAAGCGGAATGCCAATCGGTGCTTTGTACATTTTTAGCATACCTCCGTCCAATATACATAAGATGGATGACTTTACGGTTGGTGCGAACATGGAGCAATAATGTCGGTTCCTAGCTTCTAGTCCCCAGGGCAAATGAAGAAGACGATGGTGCAGAAAGGAGGAAAAAAATGTAAACCACCGAACGCTACACGAATAAACAGATGACGGGATCATGCCTTCGGACGTATTGCACAGCGGAAAAGTTGGAGATGGATTGTGCGAGTCGATTGAAAAGTCCTGCACAGAATGGCTACCAGCGGCTAGGTTAGTCGATGGACCTACCTACCCTTTCCCGGCCAGACCGACGCGATGCGATTCAGACCACATTCCATTTCCGTTCGCTTCGCCCATTTCACTTTCTTCTTTTCGATTCGAAAAAAAAATCACAAGCTCCTATCTGGCCATCAGACATACAACCAGTCCGTTATGGTGGCAACAACTGACACCTCGGACGCTAGGAGCGCATTCGAGACTGTAGCGCAATCCTTCGCCGATGTCCTGTGGACCGAGCGCCGGATGGATTTTAGTCAGTTTTGGCGATAGATCGCCAGAACGCCGTTGGGGGAAAATAAATTGAAAACCGTATAATCCGAAATTAGATCCAGATAGATGGTCTAGAATAACAGCACATATTTCTTTCTCTGTTTATTATTCCGTCGAACGAATGAAGGGCCGTTGAGTCGACTTTCAAACAACCGCCATCCAACCAACTCTGCATACAGCACCAACGGGGGACGAACATCCTTCGAGATTGGTTTTCACGTCCCAGCAGATTCCATGTCGGAAGGATTTCTCTCGGTTTTGGTTCAAAGTTGACTCGACTCGTAAAGAATGAGCCAGTGGGTGCCGAAAAACTTTCGCGACGCCGGTTTTTGCTCGTGTTCAGTTTTTAAATCCTCTGCTGGGTTTCACTTTTTGTCGCCCCGCTTTGCATCTGTATGATAGACATCGCATTTCTAGCTCCACTCCGTGACGAAATAGTATAAACCACCTGAAGTGTTGGCATGACGTCCATAAGTTTGGTTTGCCATGAACTGGCTCTTTGAAACAATGATATTTCTTTCATGTTCTGAATAGAACACTATTTTCTATGTAGCGAATTTTTCCATACTTAAAACTATTGAAAATCTGCTGCTGGTTTCCACGTTTAAGTGCTTTTTCATTAATTCTTGTCTGTATCGAAGACTCTAGGCTTTTTTTCTTTTGGTAAACTGTACAGGACATGGTTTTTGAAGAGCTATTTGCAATGTCTGCTATAGAAAAATGATGTGAGAGAACAAAAAGATTAGTGCATAATCGAGAACAAGAAAAAGTACGAAGAGACCATCCGTCTGCCTGTCTATGCACAAACGACTTGTTGTAATACTCTACATAAGTCGGCACAATTCAAACAGTGTAACAAGCTTACATCTTCAGGAATTGCTCATGTTCACAATGATGTGTTGTTGTCCCATGAATCGTCAAAGTGCTGACACATACATAATTTAGATGGATTTGAAATGCTTCCTGCAGCAAACATCAACCAAACATAACCTTTCAACATAACCATCTAGAAATCCTTAAAACATTCATGATTCGTGAGAACTCTTGTGTTCAACAACAGCAACAGAAGAATGCTTTACTATTGCAAGGATTTTCAGTTCTGCAGGTTTTCTACTATTGCCAAGAAACTAATGCCAATTCGGATTATTTGGAGCTTAAATCATGCGGATTGTAGCAAGATGTTATCCACGACATCATAATAAGCACAAACAATGTGAATTATGAACTTATTTGAAGTTTCCAATTGCCAAACACTTCATGATAATAAATCCTGGCACACGTTCCTCTGGGCGAAAGTTTATGTGATTTTACGCAACATTCCCAAAACTTTCTAACGACCTACAATATCGGGCATCGGGTTCGAGATCGGCTCAGTGAGAATGGCAACCACAGTAGACAAGATGATGAGAGGAAGGCATGCATGCGACTGCGTCAATAAATTAATATTCAACTAACAGCAGTTGTTTATGTGAGTTGGTGAATAGACGTCATTACTTAAGCTAACACCACTTGGGCATTTTCTTGAGGCGCTCCTGCCGCAAACTATATGCTCCTCTAACCGCTGGCACCACAAGGAACCGTTCGCCTGGTTTCCACACATATGCCAAGCTGAATGTGCGAATATGTCGTCCACTGTGTGGTCGCTTTCGGTCGCATGTTGCTCGGCTTCCTGCACCAGGACGACCCCCGCATGTTCAACCTGATTCCCGCAGCCTTAAGCAACGGTTAATAATTGAAACAGTCTTGTTAACAACACTCATCCACCGACGAACAACCTGTTTGTCCCCAGGAAGTCCTGATACTGGCATGGAATGTCAAGAAGTTAACTCCTACTTCAGGAAGATGTTGCTCCAGTCAAGACGTCGCGCGAGGCTGCGTACCGGAGGCGTTTACATGCCAACAGAAACCCACCTACCACGGCGTCGCGACGGGAACGCCCGTTGCAAAATTCAAATCAATTAACCCAGTGTAAATATGCTCACGCAGAATGGGACGCAATTTTCTCATGCATAATAGATGCCACCAACGACGACCGGCGGCGCTAGTTCGGAATTTGAACTGTGGTAGCCGTGAGGTAACGTGATGCTTTGCCGAACCTAGGTAGGACGAGTTATGGAGCTGCCTCATGGAAATGTGGTGCATAATTTCAATTCTAGGGATGATGACTGTGAACAAAGACAATTGGAACAATTGCCACAACTTATACGTTTGTGAGTATAATGATTTAGAAAACCCTTCCATTAGCAAGTTGGTGTAACTTAAACAACAAGAAAGGACTCAAAACGAACAGCAAGAAATAGTTTCCAGAAAATTCAGGTGAAGCCATATCGCACGGAAATCTTCTTCCTATGTTATTGAGTTCTAAATAACGCGTTCCATATAAACGTAATGTAATGCTTCAAACTGTGTAGGACTGATACTCGTTTGTTTTCTTCAAGATGGCGTTTTTTTCTCCATTTTTTCATTTGCTTTTTGTATTGTAATCTCCTATCGCTAACTTCTCGATGTCAGCCTTCAATCACTCCTGGAGCTTCCTGTAGCGCATAACTCCCTGGTGACAGATTGACGGTTTCTTACTTCGGCCTCATTTATTATGAACGGTTTACTGGTGGTAGTTTTCGGACGCTGCACCGCGAACGCACTTTGGTGCAGGCTGCATTACAATGTAGCCTTCCCGTACAAGACCAAGGTTCGCTTGATGGCGCAATGATGGATGATACCACTTCTCTTGACGGGTCGGGGAAAATGTAAAACTGTGTTCGGCGAAGTGTATCCACCGAGGTGTGCTGCCCAGACGGACAACCGGATGGATATAAACTTCATCCAACTTCGGGCACAATGGCTATCAACCGGGGCCATGGCGGCGTGGAAAGGTTCCCACCAGGGAAACACAGCCGCAGGGTCGGGATCGAGTTTTCCGATGAATTATGAAACCTGCTAAGCAGCAGTGCGAGGGCAAGTGAGAGAATGTGTATTTTTTTTTTCCTGCCTCAACATCCCACACTCTGGGATTCCGCTTCCAACCGTTCAATCCGTGGCGGGCTTTATACCCAGAGAAGACAAACCCGGAAACATCTGGGTTCACGGTCTTAGATGAACCTGTGGCTTCCGACAAACATCCCAGCGAGACGTGACCCCGGCGAGGATGCACACAGCGGATGTATGCAAAAGGATATATTGTGACAGGTGAAGAATCATCACCATCACTCCTACTCACTTCGCACTCGAAGGATGACACTTTTTCGTGTCCCGCTCGGGACGGGAAACTGTCTCGTGGCTCTCCTTCTCTACGGATCACTCGAGCCCCGGATTCAGTGGATACAATATTTTCAGAGTGCTTTCACCGGCATTCTGGATGGAAAAGTTTCATCCCGGTTGAATGACATGCACCAGTTCCCCGGTCAACAGGTATGACGCGTTTTTCTTTTTTCATTCGCGTACTTGTTCATTTCCTTCCTAGGGAACTTCCGTATTCTCTACGGGAAACCCTTTCCTCGATTGACAAAATGAGTGAATAAAAATTGTTGGAGAAAGTATTTAGCATGCGGATCTGTAAAAACGGATGAAAATTTTCTGCATTTTTTTGTTATTTCTGCGTGAGAAGGTTTATCATGTTTAACAATGATTAATTCTAAATAATTGAAGTACAATTTGTAGTATTTATTTAACTGTCATTCATATTTACAACTCCATCCTCGTAAAACTAGTTTGTTTTTTTTTTATACCGGCTACTGAAATAGAAGGCAATGAAATATTTCATTTAATTTTATAAACATCATAGCGTTCTTAACAGACGGATGATATGTTAACGATTTTTTTTTATAATTAATAATATTACATGAAATTTTTTGAAAAAAATCTTTCTTTCATAGAATGCATTTAAACCTATCATTTGCATTTCTGCCACTTTAACTGTCTTCCAATGTTACAATGTTACCTCGGAAAAGCCAATTAAAACAAGTTTTATCGCACTAAAGGATTAAATCAATTGCTAATTTAAATCCGTTTCTTCGTCAATGCACAACGGCTAAGCATTCCGTTCCACCCCGGTGCGCTCTTTATTCGTTGAAAGCACTCGTCCGATACCCACACACCAGGTGATAATGTAGCGCTCTAAACACAAAACACTAACAGGAACTGGAGCTTAACAGTTTCGAGGACTATGCACTAGCACGGCCGAAGTGACCCTCGTATTCTTCGCCCCTGTTCGCACCAACGTAACCCTCCGGAACGGGAACCCGTTCCGTCTCGGGACGCTTGGAAGCAGAGTGTTGGTGGAACGTCAATTAAATGAAGCTATCACCGTAACGCTCTCGTAAACCTATTAGCCCATGGAAGCTTCAAGGTACTTCAAGGTTCACACGAGAGAAAAAAGAAACTAAGTAAGCATTTTCAAAGTGTATTAAACAGTGACAAAAACTTTAAACCTCTGCCCCGAACAAGCACGTGCGTGGCCGCTGCTCCGGTTTGTTTCACACACACAAACGCTTCAAAATCGAGCGTTTTTTGTCCCTTACTAATCCGGGTTTGCCTTCTTCCAGCCCTAGGACCGACGGGCTTCGATACAGAGGTTTTGCGAAAAGATGATGGTCGATGGACTGTGAACAGAACGGGACGGATATGAATTGCTAGTTCCGGCGTCTTCTGCTCCTTTTATCCCAGAAGTTTCCTTGTTTGCAGATCATTCTGGCCAACTAATTGGCTTAATGACCATCGCAGTGATTATGTAGCGGTGTGGAGACAAAAAAGGGAACCATCCTGTAACACAATGCTAACCGTGCCGACACGGATGTGGCTCCCTGTAAGAGCTAATGATGCTCGGAAAGGTAGGATTATTAGATAGTTTAAACCTCTTTCGTGGGATGAGAAAGTTTTTGTCCAAGTTCTATCAAAATCAGGTTGAATAAAACTACCAACGATGTCAGCACGAGTCAAAGACCCATTTCTACGCACGAAATTAGTTGCAAAAAGTATTAACGAATAAAGAAAAGGTCTGATTTTTTGGTAACAAATGGACAGAATCGCTCAACAGAGTTTATTTATAGAGCGAATAAAATCTAAATAAAAATGTTTCTAAATAATCTAAGCTAAAGGAAAATGCAAACGCAAATTATTCAAAATCAAGCTGAACCATATTGTGTCTAGTTTATTTCACCTTTTTTGTGTAGGTAAAACACAAAAACATAACCATTTTAAAAGGTTTCTAAAAAATTGTGTAATTGTGACTCGTTTTTGCTCCAGTTAACCTTTTCGCCGGTTGAAAGCAGAAGGTAGCACTAAAACGAAGAATAATTTCAGGTGCAACGATTTGTCGTGCTTAAATCCGTGTCCTTCCAAGCAATCAACGGGTTTCAAGCGAGTAGGCGTTAAATCCGGAACCGAAAGGATTGTTGTCACCGATGGAGTTGGGTGGCAGTTTTGACTTCCTTTCGCAGCTTCCCTTCTGAACGTGTTTCGTAGAGCTGGTTGGCACTCGGCTTTCCTTCTTAGAAAATGAACGAAGGTAAATAGCGTCCTGTAGCGAGAAGCATGGTAGGAATCCTACCGCATCCGGCGTTAAAAAGTGCGTAAATATAAATTGTCCAGATTAACTTTCCCATTGCCCCCGTTTTGCCCTCGTACTGTGCTGGTGGCGATTAGCCGGAAGAAGAAATTATGGTACTCGTTTATAAATCGGTAGGGAACCTGAGGAAACCTGGCGGAAGAGAGTCATTTGGAAACTCTAGTGTTGCACGGCTTCGTTTTCGGCTTGGTAAAAAGGGTTCCTTTTTCTTGCTGTTTTGAATTGAGCAATCGTAAAAATTTAAACGCCCGCTTTATTTCTTACCATATCTTCCCTGACTCGCGTCGCGATCCTTTGGGTCGTTCCAACCGTTGCGTAAAAATTGCTCGTCGAACATTGCGTCGACAATTTGCGGTATTCCTTTCTTCCACTCACTGCATTGACCTCCAACTATGTGATGAAAGCAACCCAACGCAACTCTTTTACTGTTTGAACCTTTCCCGGTTCGTTTCGGATAGAATACGCGCAGGAAATGATTTTACCTGCCCCCCAATTCCACTGCATAATTAACCAGAAAATGAGTTCCCCGGCTGTGACAATTTGATTTCACAATTTACCCAGCCTGCACGTGCGCCGAACACCCTATCTGGATCCCTATCCAAATGATGGCTGGATGCTGATGCCATTATCAACCAAATCTAGAAGAAAATTGGCACCTCTTAAGTTCCGCGTGATAGTACTTTTAGCCGTAGTCCTCACGAGTCGTTACCTCATGCAGTTTGCGTTCATCTTTTGAGGTGCCTTTTATTTCTTGCACATTCAGAGGGGGACGCACCCGAGGGAGCGGATACCCTTGGTTAATTTTTACTCCCTTTCAGTTCCGAAAAGCACGCGAGACGTGCTCTTAATTAGCACAAAGTGCATCGGCGTGAGTGTTCTGAAATGATCATTTTTCTGGCGACATAAATGGGCTTCTACTTTGCTATGAAAGGGGTGGCTGTGTTGAGTGTGGGCATGAGGGAGACTGTTTAAAAATTAACGGTGCTTGGTTTCCCCATTAGGGTATAAAGAAAAGCGCCCCGTGCTGTCAAAGTGAGTGCGACCATACAGACCGAATGGGAATGATATCTTTGTAAGCTACACAATGAAATACTGAAGATGAATACAATTTTCTTTATAATTGACATCCGCGGAAAATGTATTTCGCTAAATTTGTCCGTTGCTTCTAGTAGAGTAAGAATGTATCAGTACGATAGGAATGTTCCCGAAGTCTACGTGAGCTATAAATAAATCAAACCTTTCCACATCACAAATGTACTGCCTGTGTCCTCTGACACCAATAATTGTGCTACTGCAGCCGCAGGGTCCTGAGAAAGTGGATACGCTTCACTAATTGTCAATTAGAAAGATGCCAAAACTCGAGGGAAACCCCCGACCGTTGCAGATTTATCAGATTTCACAACAAACCTCCGCTCAAAACACACACACACGATTCGCTTGATTTTACGTTGTTTTGCTCCTTCACAACGACGGGGCCAACTTCGGGTTCCCAGGAATATGATTCTCCAGCTGCCACTCCTAACGGCACTATATTATCGGGGTCATGAAAATTTCACCGCACAGCACGCCGTAGGTGATGCCCTTTCCCCCGATGCTCTTTTCGACGCCCCTGCAATAAGAACGCGGAGAACCCTTCTCGCTGCCAGTGGATCCAATTGCTTTGAAGTGGTGGCGGAAAAAAAGGGACGTGGAGCTTTACAATGACATACCAGCTCTCTATGTGTACGTATGAATCAAATGTGTCTCGTTACATCATATTTCTTCGTTAGCGTCGAGGTAATGCTCGGGATATTACGTTACCGCCCGACGGCGACGGTATCTTGCGGGAAAACTAGCGACTCGCTAGCAGCAGCGCTAGATACGCCTGTGCCGGTGCCAGCCGTGCCAGATTTCTTGTTGCCTCCTCCCAGAGGACGGCACTTCGCAGCACCCGGTGACTTTAAATCAATGCCGAGAAAAATGGCGGTGGATAGGTGGGTGGGAAAGGATTCCTCGTACATACTCACAATGTATGGTACTCTACCCGGGAAGAGAACGTTTGACTGAAATATGAAACGACCTCGGGAACGGCTTCAGTTTCTTCAGGTAGTGATCCATTCTGTGTTCGCGATGGGGTGAGTTGGTAGCGATTGTATCGAGAAGTTCAAGTATAACTCTGTCACAGCGTTTGCAATCATATGTGGATGTAATGCACAATTTACGATATTTTTATCGTTTATATCGTTATTTTTCCATTCCTTTAGTGTACAACGTATACCTGAACGATAATAATTCCTGGTAAAACACAATCACGATAAAAAAAATTTGAATAGAAACTCGTCAGGGATGAAAATGAACGCGAAAACAAATCAAGACATTTTCGGAGTGGAATAACGTCCTAGATCATACTAGAAAAATAACACCATTCGACCCAGCAACAGCTTAACTGGCAAACATAAATGAAGTGTCAACGAGCTCAACGCAACAACTGGATTCGAATTTTCATCCCACCCACAGCGAGGCAACGCAAGGATCCATCCAATACTAACATGGGTGTCTGTCAAAAGCAAGACTCTGATGTACACATAAAGAAATGTGAAATGTACATAAAGAAATACAAGACCACCGACCGTTGTTGGGCTCCGCCGAAGCGTCGTGTATGCTCGTTTTTTTTTTCTTTCACTTTTAACCTCTCCTGTTTTCTCTCCTTCTTGGTTCAACGCATTCTTTGCTTGCTAAAAGCATTTGACTAGCAGAAATTTACTTTCGCTCCTTATATCGTGCCCACTTGCGATTCTACTCAAGAGGATACCCTGCCTTATTCTCTGTCTGTGCTCCTCCATCTTTCACTCTCGTCCCATATGACATCCCCGACCCGACCCCGTCTTCTGTTTTGTGTGTTGCTCTACGACCTCAACGGCAATATAGATTCCACGCTTTGTCCTCATCCTCAACTGCCATGCCAACCCCGCTTCAAGGCCACCAAATTGCGTCGTCCGAAAGCGCCAACCTACCAGCATACTTTCGGCATGCAATATAGAATAAATATCGTTTATTTTCTAGACAATTCTTCGTTTTCCTTTAGTTTGCTGGTGCCGCGAGAATACATGGACTAGCCTCATGGCATAGGCAACCCCACCATTTGCCAGCGCGATCAGTCACTTTAATCTAAACCATTCGAGCGTTGCAATGCTTCTCGAAAATCCGATAGCGCTCTCCGGGGCATGAAACAATAGTCGCAGGGCATTGTGCCGCATCGAGGGTATTGTAGGGCAACCCAAAATGTCATACGTAGACGCTGCCTGCAGGAAAAACAGCTTATGTTCGCCCTTGTTTCGAGGGAAAGCAAAAAGGTCCACACGCTGCCAGGGATGAGATGTATTGATCGATGGAGGCGCCCAGTGCTTTACGCCGACCCGATGCCATTTGCCCGGAACGCGTTGCTCCAGGTACAGCATCGCGCAATAATTCACGAAAATGTAAAAAGAAAAATAACCTGCATGCAGTGTATGGGAAAATTCTAGGCACCGGTTGGGACGCACAACAACCTCGTTCGACTAACTACACGGAAACTTGTTCAACAATTCTCATGCAAAAAGAACTTCATGAGCACTAAAATATGTTTACAGTGTTAAAGATCGCATCACTTGTTAGTTCAAAAAAATGCAAATAAGAGAATGAAAATATCTCATTCTCATCCATCAATGTAGGATAATTTGTGACTCATTGAGACGCAATTTTCCAACCGCTTTCAATGACGTCAGTAGCATTCAGCAGACAGTCATAACAATCAAAACCGTTCATCATCAACTAACCAAGCGCACTGCTGGCGAGAAAAGTCACCTAATCCTTTCCAATTCGGCCCTCAATGGCACTAAGTCCGGTGGGATTTCGCTTCCATTTCGAGCGGTTTCACTTTCCAATCAATCTTATCATCGTTCATTTTTCTTCTTGGATCTTTATACATCTTTAATACTTTAAAAGGTGCTCTCCGGCGCATCCCCGCCAGGCCATACGCCGAACGGCAACTGTCGAATGACGTCGGGTGCCATTATATCTTACCGGCAGCAAATCTGAAACCCCGTGAATCCAGGTGCGAAGACGCTGGAAACGAAAACGATTTACCTTGCAGGCGGTTTCCGACCGTTACCGAGCAAGACAAGACTCTCGCTGATGTTTGGCGACAAATGGGAGTTGGTGGATGTCAGTAGCGACGAAACACGACGGAAGCAAGCAACGGTAGCACCTGGGAAACGTCAACAAGTTCTCAATCAATCATTGTAGCCCAAGTGTGTGATAAGCTTCTTTTTTTTTGTTCGTCCAATGTCTCCGGCGAACGGCGACGACACTCGGCGTTAGCATCCACTTCACTCAACACGTTTCGTTGATTCATTCATCAAACACAGGGTAGCAGACTGGTAAACGCCAGCAGCGAATAAACGAGCGAAGGGAAGAACGCAACATCGTAACCGCGAGAGCGTTTGGGGCGTCGACTGCCAGAGATTATGCGGCGGAGCAACGGAACGTTTTGACTGTGGTATACTTGCAACCAGTATGATTTTAAGAATACCATTCCGCACCATGAGGCCCATAAGCCACATGGAGTAGGATTCAAGAAATCGATCTAGGTACAATGCTATTGAAATATGTGATACAATGAAACTGAACCTTGAATGAATATACTCAGACATTACCTCAGAGTTTCCACAAATTATTAAAAACTTCACAAGCCTCATTTTCTATGAAATGAAAGCATGAAATGCAATTTACTCGCGCAGTACCTCCAGCAACCAAGTGTCAATAACATATCACAATGGCATGGTTATAAATAGTAATACTCGACCTGAATTTCTTGGATCCCTCATTTAGTGTCATATGAATTTCATATTAAATTCAAGCTCGATCTCACTACAAGAGAACGTTTAGGAGATCTTCATCAACCCTCCATTGAAAAATCAGCTGCAGGGGGAGCAAAACAACAGGGAAATAATGTTTTCTCTGTTTTTCTGGCGCTTTAAGACGTCCAACCCTGGGGCAGAAGTAGACGGGGAAAAAATATTTTCTGTGTTCTCAACTGCTCTTTTTTGCCTTTGCTGCAAATCAGAAGCGAAACAGAAGCGTCCCGATTATTTTCCGACAGCCTTAGAAAAGCAAAAGTCTCGGAAACGGGTTAGGGGCAAAACCGTCGCTCCAGGCGCCCGGATGTTGTCCAGTGCAGTAGCGTTGCGCTGCCATAAGGTTTCGCGGTTTGGCTTCACTGTAGCGAAACAATAAACAGACGTCGTCGGGGCGAATGTCGGCGAGCCTTCCGGGAAACGTCGCCGCAAGAGTCGGCAACCGGACCGCCTTTCGACAAGAAAATATTTATCAACTGCTCTCTTCTCCTCGGGAGGAGACCGCAAAAAACAAAAGAGTGACAGGAATCATCGGAAGGTTGCGACAAATTTCTTCCGCGCCGCCACACTGAGGCCAGCAGTGGACAGTTGCCTTTTGAAACCAAACATTGTTTGTATTGTTTTACAACCGCTTCTGGCAAGTTTGTGCCATTATTTAGGGGGCCATTTATTTTGTTTTCAGGTGCCGGAAGTTGGTCGACTTTCTCTGTTTCTATGATTGTCGTTTACTTCTTATTTTGCCAACGGTCGGGCTTTCAGGGAACAACAACTTTCTCGTTAGATAATTAAAAGGTAACAGTAAAAAAAATCCTTAAACTTACCATGTTTTTCCTTATCCACCGCCGTTGGCTGAAGCCCAAACGTACACTGCACTATGGCTATACTGATAAAGACGATATTAAACACTCGATTAAACCTAACCGCAATGTTGTCGTGCCTCATTTTTCGCCGCATTTTGGCCGTCGACACTGTGCTCAATTTCTGCTTCCTTTCCTCTGGCGCCTTTTCTCATTGACTTCGGAGTCACCGCAGCGATCAATGCGATTGCCAGCGGAGCTATCGAAGCACCACTAACCAGATCATCGGTTTAATGATTCTTTTCAGCAGCATCCGGTGCAAGAACGAACCGAATCTCGCATTCCGGGCTCTGCTGCACATTTGGAGGAGCACTCGATTTTTAAGGCTTCGCATTCACTGACACCGGGAAAAAATACCAACGTTACACATTATTTCACGGTGCCACCAGCACCGATGATTTCTGGTGTGATAAGTAGCTTTTCTTTTTTGTATCTTTTCACAGTTTGGATTTCACGGATTGCACATTCTTTTTTTTTTGTGTGCATTAAATGACCATCACTTTTTTCTACAACGTACGCTGTTTTTCACCGACTGCACTGATCCTATAAATGAGACAAAAGAAACAAGTAACGTTGCTGCAAAGCCGGCTTACGGAAAAGTAATGGTTATCCTTCCCACGCCCATCGCGAGGACCATTCCTTCGCTGGGATAAAGTTCACCTCGGCCAACGAGTTAATTATGTTTTACTTTCGACTTTCGTCCACCGCACTAAAGCCTGCCGGACAAATGCCACCGGTGTCGCTGCACAGTATTCACCCGAATGTTCCAACGGGTCCGGGAATCGCCCGCAGGATTGATTGTAAGCCGCGTTTCGTTCGACCGGCACCATCCGGTTCCTGGCATGTTCTCGCGTTATCACCACGGCACCAGCGGCATTGCGAGCCTCTCTTCGCAGCTAAGCGGGCGCTTTCGATTGGATAAATTATGACCTCGGGTCGGTCGGGAGCTGGTTCCGATTTCTTCGCCACCTGGAACGAAAGAAAGAACGACAACGGATGACGTTAAAGTAACGGCGGGGAAAAATTGAAACTTGAATTATGGCCCATTTCCGGCGACGATTCGAAAGCGCTGAAGAAGACATCCTCGTCGAAAATCGAACAGAAGAGAACGCCCCGGGTGCTCGGTGTTGTCGCGAAGAAAGTTAAATTATGACATTGTCCATAAACCGTGGTAAGGATTAAGTGTCGTGAAATACGAGGCAAACAATAACGCGGCGATGCTTTCGCTGTTTATGGGACGTTTTATGAACCCCTCCCGGCGCCATGTGGCAATAGGCGAACGTGATGCCGAACGCGGTCTTGTCTAAAGTCGGTGCCTTGTTATGGTACTAAAAGGATCTTCACACCGAGCGTAAAGTTAAAAGTGTCCGAATTTGATTGTTTGAAGACCTCGACGAAACTGGGGAGCCACCTTATGTTACCATAATAGAAAAGGAAGAACACATATCGCTTAATTCTTTATTAGGATTTTCTACCATGCTATTCTTACCAAATTGATATATCTTTTATTTTGTTGAAGCTAATTAGTACAAATAAAATCTAACAAACAAAACAAACAAAAGGGACTCCAATATTTCCACATAATTAAATTCGTTTAAACTCATCCCAAACCTAGCCCAGTACTGTGTTGCGAGTTGGAATGGATAGAAAATTTAAAACTCATCCCACGAAAATATCGAAGCGCCAGCCAACTAAACCAGTGGAGAGACGATCTCCCACAGCCCTTCATCCCCAAACAATGTACGGAGCAACAGCCACAAAAAAATGCAACATTTCTGAGCAACATAATCGCTCTAATTAGTTAGGAACGGTCAGCAAACTGCTACCCTGTCGGTGGACGGCACAGCGTAATGCAGCTTACCACAGACCGGTTCCCGTTTTCTATCACAATGTGCTTCGGTCGTCTGGATGTGTGTGTTTGCTCCATGTGTGTAGCCTTGTTGCCGTTGGTTCCCTCCACATTGCTCCTCCCTTCTCCACCCTATTTGCCCCAGTTTTTTTCTCTCGCCATCCAACACGAGACCGAGATGATCTATGGCGCTGGTGTAACTTTTTTCCCAATTTCCTGTTTAAACTTTCACCACCCAGGCTAGCCGGGGAGTATATTCCGATGGCATCCCGATATCGATGGAAAATTGCTTTTCCGTTTCCCGTGGCCCGGTGTAATGGTAATAGAACCGACCCCGCTTGCAACAAGCTTCCCCGGAACGTCCCCCAACGTTGGGTTCGCAAATGGGTGGATTGGGTGGAAAAAGCTTGCCGAAAAGTTTTCCTCCGCAGGCCGACACCCATGTGTGTGGGGGATGGATGCAAAGAAGAAGGAGAAACTGGGAAAAAAGGGAAGGAAAAAAAAGAAAGCAACCAGAAAAGACTCCATCATCCACCGCAAGCGGACACCAAGCGATGGTGCGCATGGATCCGTACGTGCGCGGGCTTGAGTGGCCGAGGGGACGAAACTAACTTTTGCAGTGGAGCAAGTGGCAGGGACGCAAGCTACAAACCACTACCAGGATCACGTCCGGGGAAATGGAGAGAGATTTAAATTTTTCGTGTTTGTGTGTTAGCCCTGCAGCAAGGGACGCCGTTTGCCGAGAGTCTCCAAAAGTTCTCCCTCAAAGGAAGCGGAAATAGAATTTTACTATTTCTATTTATGCGTCCGCATGCTAGTTTCCACGAGTGCTGGTATGTGTGTGTGTGTGTGTGTGCGTGTGGGTGTGCACGTAGAGCAAGCGATACGCGGCCCGTCCCGTTGGTGCCTTCCCTTTTTGGTTCTTTCTTTTCTTCCCTCTAGGATTCCTTATTTCGATCAACCATTTTGTTATTTGCAAGCTCAATTTTTATCAAACAATTCACGTGCCACAGTTGGCAGAGCCTGCTTCCCCTTTTCCCTGTGTGTCTATTTCCCCCCCCAAAGTTGCTTGATCCGTTGCACGGGAAGGGCTGCCTTCGCCCAACTGGTGTGTGATCCCTGCAGGGAAACTTTCTTTTATCGCAAGGGAAGTAAAACTCGCAACCGGGAAGCGATCTCCATGCGGAACAACTGTGCCAACTCGAAATGGTTCGTTTGTAGCAACAGTGCGGGGTGGGAAAAATGCGTACATCCAGAGTAAAAGTTTCCCCAATTCCGGCCACTGCGGCATAGTGGAGAAAAGAAAGCGCTGCATTGGTCTGGCATTTGGCTTCGCGACCAATCGATCAAAAACGGCGGCGGTGATGGGAAGTGTTTCGAAACGACACGTAGAAGGTTTCTTCAGGTCGGTTCCACTAATCGATGGAATTTACCCTCCCGCCCGGCCGGTTCGGAATAGTTTGTACGGTTCTAGATCCTCTTAAAGCTCCCCTGTTGAAGCCGAACCGTGGATGTGATGGAGCTCGCTCTTTTTTCTAGATCGCAGTGTACAAGTTGAGAGACAAAACCGGCTCCTCAAGCACAAACTATCGGGAGAAGAAGAAGAACCATAAAAGAAAGTCGTAGCGCCAACCTCCAACCGGAATCGATCGAGGCGTAGACCGCTGCTGCAATCCGTTCCGTTTGTTGGGTGGCAATCGCAATTCAAATTCACCACCAAGCTCGCCACCTCCCCGCAAACCACGTTCCACCACGGTTCTGATGCTGGATGGAATTCATACATATTTATCAACGAACATCATTAGCAGTAATCATTCCGCTTTTGCCCCGTCCGATCCGCTGCCGTCATTGCCTGGGTCTTCTGGCGCCCGGACAATCTCGGGAGCAACATTTCGATATCCGATTGACTTTCGGTTCGTCCGCACATTTTCGAAGGGGGCCCTCGACTCGGGGAGTGGTTAGGTTCGTTTCGTTCTTTTTCGACGGCGATACGCTGAACCGGCCGAATGTTTGCTCACGTGTCCATCCGATGCAATATCGTGACCGGAAATTGCCACGTGTTTAGCGGGAACAGCGAGACGGGGAAAGAAGAAGTGGGCAGGGAAGAGGTCTCTTGTCCCCTGCCCAAGTCCCCGGAAAACCCCTTTGCACTCGTGCGTTATTATGCCGTCCGTGGCTAGAGACGGTGGGGAATGAATATAGAGCATTGGCTTAGTGGTTGAGCCGAGCAAGGGAACATAGAGGCGAACTGGGGACAGAGGGTAGGTCAAATAGTGGCAGCCGTACTGTTTGTCATCAAACAAAAGGTGAAGAATATGTTTGTCATGCTGGGAAGGCTGCCAGCTTGCCGGGGGTTAAGAGTTCGGAGGTGAATACCTTCATTAGATTTCGTACGTGGATGGACGCGAATGTTGCGGTCGAATTCCTTCCGCGAGCGTCTCCTCTTACAGGGCGCTGCACGTGTCAGACGCACGGGAAGGATATCAGCATGACACCCGCACATTATGTACGGTTCAATCGAATGGTTTGATCCTGATTGATTTCTCTACCCGGTGGGAATACGCGATGAGCTGCGATGAATGGCAACACCGTGTCCTATGTTTTGCTTTGAAGAGGTATTAATAGTTTGAGGCGAATCGTTGAGATTCCTGTAGGCATACAATTTTAAGACCTACACAGTTTCATCGTCGTTTGGTGTGAATTCCAAAATACTAAATAATCATCAGCTGAAGATAATAAGTACCTATCGAGCTCCGTACAGTGGAGGACACTTCTAAAGGAATAAACTTAAAGTCAACCCGGTTTGTCAATCGTCATTTCGATGACCTTATTTGGTAAAATATGAAAGCAGCGTGTAAAGCAACTTATTTTGTTACAAAATGGTGGCTCCTGAAGGGAGATTGATACAAAACACGATTTAAAACTTGTGAATTTAGGAAAGCCCTTGCGGCTGAACAACAATTTTTAATCTTTCTTCGTGTATTTCTTGTATCAAAAAGAGACCGGTTTTGCCCTTTTTCGCCTATTTATATCGGCGAGCATAACCGGTTCACAACACGTCGAGTAGCTCAGTCTAATGACAGCTGGAAGCAGCGTTACGGACGTTACGTTTCGTAACATATTTATTTTTCCATAATGCATTTTAATTTACCAGAAGTTATTTCTTTTCAATTAAGTTTATGTATTTAATTTTAAAATGTTACATCGGCATTGGTTGGACGATACGTGCGTTAAATTGGACGCTAAAATACAATTAAAACAACTGTCAAAGACGCTAAAATACAATTAAAACAACTGTCAAACTGTGCCAACTTTCACCACTATCTAGATTAATTATTTTTCCAAGGCTCTGCATTACAGCGAATGTTGCCGAACTAACCAAACGATAACCTCCTACCGGAAACTACCAAGAGATCTTCCGGTGGCCAGCACATATGCGCAAACAATATACACAAGGCTTAGTTTTTCACGGACATCCTAAAGCTCGAATGAAGAATGTTTTTTTATAAATAAACAAACATTTAAAGAGGTATGTTTTACACCAAACCTGTGCTGACCTACTCACACACATTACAACATTAAATCAGCACACACGGAAAAGCGTACCGTTTCCGGAGAAAGCCAAACACAAAATCAATTTGGCAAATGGAATCCAATCAAAACCAGACAAACCAACCGTCCCGATGTTCATTCTTCAAGCAAACATTTAAAGTAACGACAGCGCATCCTGTCCTCTTGTCTCAAAAATGGTATTTTGCGAAAAGCGACAATGAGCGTCGTAAAAGAATGAAGCCGCACCGTGTGCCAGCACCGGAACTGCTTTCCAGAAAACTTGTATTCTGCCATTCTCTTCCGAAAACACACTTTCCATCCACGTCCATACCGGGTGGAGCCGGTTCGAGTCGATGCGAAAGTTTTCTCTCCAATGATTTTCCTCCCCCGGGAGCAACAGTGAAACGGATTTACTTCCTAACTCGCACCGACAAACGATTGGAATGTTTTCCTCGTACTCGCACACGTCCGCTCGCCGAGCTTATCGCAATGCGAGCTGCCCCACCGCGTCCAGTTCGCTCGCCCGAAACCGATTTTCAGGCGAGTTCATCGGGGTTTGAAAGGTTTTCAGGGTGTCCTAATGTTGGTGGCCTCGCTCTCCCTGCCACCGACGGCACATAATCATTGTCACCGGTGACCGGAACCATCTGGAGAATGCTTCGATTGGCAGAATCTATGCCGTCGGCATCTCGCTAGTGCTGACCGATCCGGCACTACTCGAGGGAACCTTTCAAGGACCCGAAATCTAATTTTCTAGATTTACACTTTTGATAAGCTGCTATTTCTCCCCGTGCGCTGAGTGCTTACAGGTGACGGTGGACTTTTGCAGCGTGTTTTCAGCGTCAAACAAGTCAGGCCAGATAAAACGGGACGTCGTGAACTTCCTTCAAAGACGGCTGCTTCCACTCGGTCAACTCCGGCACGTGGTTCTTTTTTTTCTCTCTCTCTCAAAACCGTCCCCTATCGACCCGCCAACTGACCGGTGGGAATATTCGAGCAGCAGAACTCAAAGACGAGAAGCTCGCACAACAAACGGGTCGATGTGGGAGTCTTAAATTGGAATCTCTCGGAAGGCCACCAATGGTTGGGTTTCAAAAGCTAAGTAGCGGTAGATCTTGCATTGGAATAACGAAAACAACAATCTAATTAAATCGCACTTTTTTCCCTTTCGATAGACACTGGCTTTATCCTGTTGGGACCGGGAGTCAGAAATTATCGTGTATCGATAAAAAATTCAAAGCATTTTCTAAGTTACTCTTCGCCTGAAGTCAAACAATTTATTTTTACCGTTGTGATAACGAAAACTTTACAATTTTATTTAAGGATAAAATATACCCACAATTGGATAGTTTATGTCTTTAAACTCTCCCCTTGGTATATTTTGTATGCATTTTATTTTTAAACGCGGTTTTTTTTTACAATCCTACAAAATTTGATATAATGTTTAAGAAACGTCCAATGATCTCCTTTTTTCTTCTAGTCATTATAAGGGTTTACGAGGGCGGCGGGGTGGGGGTGGGGGTTTATTGGTCCGATCTTCTGGATTCAAACCCATGGCGCCAATGATCTACCATTCACGTTAAATAAGATCCATATTTGATCTGTTTATCAGTAAAATCCTGTAAACTCCACAAGGATATATTATACTTGGAAACGACAATTAACAAGGTTTGGACAGTATCAATAATGCAACATGTAGCGCGTTCAAACACTTACACGCTCCATCTTTGTCTTGTTAAAACCCGCATTGTACACTTTCATCCGGGCAAACAGAGCCGTGGTACAGTTCAGTTGCGGGTAGGAATAAACATAAGAGAAACAAACCCATGCCGAGGCACTCCAGCATCCAGCAAGTGTTGGCTTTATCCTCGGCTCATTGTTCGCTGGGTAATTTATTCATAACCATACAATCGGCGGGCGATAATGTGCCTTCGCGTTCGCTGGAGAGTATTGCGCTGGGCGGTGAAAATGGGCTCCGAAATCCATATCCACGTGCAGCATACTATAAACAATTCAACCAACTTTCCTTTCCGATGAACCCGCCTTTTGACGGTGCCGCTTGTTCCAAACCGCACCAGCGATGGATGAAAATAAATGAGGTGGAAAACGAAAGCTTTTCTCTTTGCTTTAACCTCTCCAACACTTTCGCTTTATTTTCTTTTCCGCCATCGATGCTGTATGCACACACGAGGGATCATCGCCCGTGAACCACGCGCCGTGTGGAAATGATTTATTCAGAAAATATAGCACATAAGAACGAATTATCTTCACAAGGAATGATTGATTTTGACTTTTTTATTTTCCGCATCGTTCGCCCGTTCCCAACCCACTGCACCGGGCATTCGTATTGTGATTTCCCATTTACAATTCGATTCTTTCCGGCCCCCCCCCTTTCCAACCTCTGCGCCCTTCAGCGCAATCGGTCCATCGGGCGTAGGATGATTTCGGTTTCCGGCTCGAATCGAACGAAGCGATCGCACCCCGTGGACTGTCAGTTTCGCCAACTCAACCGGAAAAGGAAAAGAGTCGAGGAATCGTACCTTTCACGGGATATCACTCCGAAGGCTCGGCCGATTCGGTTCCGCGGTTGGCGTGCAAGTGAAGAAAATCAAATTGGACGTAAGATAATTTAATCCCACGCGGATAAGTTACCGGCAGGGAATGGGATGGGCTTGAATGGAAATAGCTTATCAATAAGCGATGACTTTGGTAAGGTGTTCGGTACGGTGTGGCACAATTCAGAGGTGAACGGATCGAAAACTGGGAAAACGAAGGCAGCACAGCTGGTGCACTAGGTAAGACTTGAAAATTTGGGGTTGCATTATTAAATGGCTGATGGAGGTGGGAAGGGGTGGGGAGGGGGTTCGAGAAGTATCATTAGAACTAACAGTACCAAATATTGTTCAAGTCAGTAAAATAAACTAAGTAGAAACATAATTGTTTTGCATCACGATTCATTGGAGTCACGTATAGTACAAAGAGCGTCATATAGGCAGTAATTATTCGTAACGCATCACTGAAAACAGGAAGAACAGTTTATTATTCAACCACAATTGGTCAAAATATACGGCATCAGTGAAATGTAGTTGTTTTTTTTAAATATTATTTTTTAAGCTGACTTTGGAGCAACAAATCAAACGGAAGAAAGCTTTGGAAGCTATCTCCCGGTTTTACGGTTTGAATCCATTTTTTCCGCTGGCATCCAGTTGTTTGTATTTTCCCATTAATCACTCTATTGGGCAACGCAGCACTACGCAAAGGATGGTAATAATTTTTATTTTCTACCGGCCAAATACAATTTATGTCCGAGCCACAATTTACTACATTCGGAAAATGATTTTTCGTGCCTTCGCAGAGCCCGTGTGCTCTTTTGGGGTGCAATGGTATGCTACTAAAACGAAATCGAAGCATGAATAAAAAAGTAAATCTATCTGCAAAGCCAAAAAGTCGTTGGCACTATTTGTATATGCGCACAGGATATGCGTAACCTGAATGCTGCAGCCCCGCATGCATCAACGGCCAGCTCAAACAAACAAAAATGGCTCCCATTTACTGGCAGTATCGTTCGTTAGTTGTGTGTGCCTTTTTATTTCGCGGCATCCATTGGCACCCGATTCGAATATCAATTCGTTTTGCGGCTCACCGGACTGGCAACAAAAACTGCCCATCCCACCCGCAAAAGTTGGGTCCATCTCTTTTTCGGTCGAATTTCACACAAGGATTAATGCACTCGAGCATAAGTAACAGTCACTCATTGCCGGATCAATCAAATTTATTGGTACTTTTATCAGATTTTACCAATATGTAGTTGAGGGGCACGCCGACCGTTTCCCACCAGATAGGCCTATTTATTCCCACAGCCTCTCCTTTTGCATGCCCTCGCTGAAGCTTGGCTTCTCGTTGTTGCAGCAATCGCAGCACTGCTGACCTTATTTTTGACCCCTTGGCTCAAAGCGTGCAATGCATTTTATAGCGAATCGATGCGTGGAAAACGGTAATTTATTGCGCATTCCTTTCTTTCCGAAAATGGATCAACTAGCCAGGGAAACTTATTTTTATTTTATGATGTTCTGCTTGGAACTGTTCTCGATTTTTTTGCACTTCGATTAAAGGTGGATTTTGAACATCAAAAATACAATTGTTTTCAACAAATAAAGGAACACACAAAGTATGTGCTATAATTTTATAAAATAAAGCAAAGAAATGGGCATATAGAAGAAAAGAAGCTAGCAATTACCATTCCATTTAAAATACACTTTTTCGTGGGGAAGCTTTGAGTGTCTATGTGAAAAATACCAACGAAAAAAGTCATCATTGTCTATCATTTTCCATTTCGAGTCCCCCTGCCTTGCGACTCAGCGGAAGCAGCCTAAGTGACCCAAGGGGGCGATTTTTGATCTATCCATACGTGCCTGGAATGTAAAGTGACCCATTTTCCTTCCGGTTCCCAACTACCCGCGCACGAACGGTAGCTCCTGTTTTGATGAAGTGTCCGCATGCAGGAGAAATCTTCACCGTACGAGCAGTTCACGCTTGTGTCGGGGTCTTCCGGTGCTCCTAGGATCACACACACACACACAAAAATCTACCGTCCCCCTTCGGCATCTTCCACCGCGCGGAAAGGCTGTCTGTTTGCGGGAATCGCTTTATGCTGCGGTTTGTCCAAGGTTTATGATTCGTTCGTTTATAATTCATCCGTTGTCTGGGCGGCGATTATTTTCTGCACAAGTAACCAGCACGCCCGTTGGTGCACGCGCGGCCATTCACAAATCTCGCCGGTTGTTTTCCCACCGAGCCCGGCAACAAGAAGCACGAGCCAACGCCAACATGTTCGCTGCATCCCAGCCCAAAGACTTCACTGTTCTCAGTCAACACTGCTTTGGCACGATCTTTTGTGTTTTATCTTTCTATTTTTTACCCCTTTCTCTCTCTTTCTCTCTCTCTCTCTCTTTCCCTCTATAACGCACAGCGTGGCGTGTCTCATAATGTTTTCCTTAACTCGCTGTACCAGCTACATCCCCATATGGCAAATTCGTCATCTCGTTACTTGCACCGGCAAATCTTCGCCAAAATTTTCGTTGTTTAGTATTCATCACCTTACCTGGCCACGGGGTTTCGGGGGTAGGGGGGAGAAATGGTTGAAAGAAAATTGTGCACACCAGGTCGACCATTTCCCCACGCACTGCAACCGGTGCGGTGATAAAACACTTAAGCATCCCTGCCTATGATGTGCGGAATTATGTGACGCTTTTGGAGAGCGAAATCGCGTAGTCTTCGCCGGGAGTTTTCCTTTTTTTTAAACTGGCCGAAAACCCAGTTTTATTTCAGGGGTGCGTACCTTTACGCACGCCACATCGGCAAAAAAGTGCAGCTTTCTGGCACGTTTTCTAGCTGCTCGTTAAGCGTTAGGTAAGCGTGAGAATTTCAATAACGGCAGGTGAATAAACAATTGACGAAAAATATGGAAAGTCGACAACGCGCACGCTTTATATTTATCTGTTTGAGTGATTTTCTTATTATTCATGTGTCTCCTACTTCTGGCGAGAGACGTGACCGACATTTGTGGCACATAAGAATTAGATTATATGGCTGAAGCAGTTTTCCTGTTTAAACATTCGCTTTCCATGCTTCAAATCATAATTTATTCCATTGTCAATTTATGTTATTTAAAGTCTTAAACTTTCTCGGCAGCCTCTTTTACACAGTTTATAATACTCTCCATTTGATCCACTATGTTTCTAGCTTATTCAAAAAAAAGAGTAGCTCTCCCTGGGAACAATCATAAAAAATGTACCTCAACATCACGAAATTCATTTGCAAACATTCTTGCTAATCCCACAAAAGGATTTTCATTTCCCCCTAAACGGATATTCCGATTGAATTATTGTCAATTTCATCAAACCATGCCCGATGTTCGACGGATTCGCTAATTTGCATTGATTTGCTATGCATCGAGCGTCAAATTGGACGCACCTGCTTAGGTTTGGTCCCACGTTCGTGCGCCAACAAGGGAACGCAACTGTTCGACCGATCTACCGGACGAAGAAAGATGCCTCGGTGGGTTTTCGGAGAGAGTAACGAGCGTTCCTACATAACCCGAATGCAAATCGAATAACCTGCACCTGCTTGTGCATACAATTTGCTCATGCAATACAGCAGCAACAAGAATGCGTGTTAGAAAATTGGCCTGGAAATGCACGTATGTCTTTGGAATTTAAAGAGCTGGATAACGTTTGCCTTCGCTATGATACTTCAACAATAATCTTTCCAAAAAGTTGGACCTTATATCCAGTAAAACAATGTGCCACTCTCGGCATTATGATTATGTGAGTCAATCCTTAGTTCCACGTTTGCCTCAAACGTCGTTATGAGATACCTAAGTTGTAAAGTTTATTCGGACGGACTTAATTCTATAACGTACAAATTAAAACTAAAAGCAACCAATCTAACATAAAAACCGCTAACAAAAACTATAATTAACATGAAAATTGGAGAGAATTTCTTTTAAACACGAAATCGTTGGACCATGAATCTCTGCTTGGAACAACTTTCGTCGCACTCAGTAATTAACAACTCCTTTTAGATTTTTTCTACACCAGCAACCAGAGTTCAATAAGGCAGAATGAGTACTTCAAAGGCAAAGTAAACAGCATCGCACAGTTCCACAGCTAACTGTCACGTTTCGCCTAGCCAAACACGCTAAACCGGATGCTAGCTCCCTTTTTGGGTCCGCAACCCACAGTGAATCAATAACTTTAATTAATTAGCAGTTGCGAAACATTTCACCGACACTGGCACCAGCGCCGCAGGGAGGGAATTGCCCATCGTAAACTTACACCGGGTCATGTTAAAAGAAGTTTAAGTGCCATTATGTTTGCTCGATAGATTTGCTCCGTTTTTCTCCCTGCACTTTCCCCGTAAGAGGCCAGTCGTTCACCACAGCAATGCAGTCCGACCCCCCCGCCGGTGGAACCCAGAAAACTTTGATCGGTCACCGTCTCGTTTGCGCTCGGTGGTGGAACATCGACAACGAGGCACGAAATGCCGTCGAGGTGGGTTATTGGTTTAAGCATGAACTGTTATTTCACTTTTCCGCACCACATGCACAGCACCAAACCTGGCACGTTCCCGGCCCCATTTTCCCTGGCGTTTGAAAAGAAATTGCGCAATGTGAAAAGCAAACAGGACGTACGTACGTACGGAGCAGGCAAATCAGTTCGCATGCCTCGTGTGTCGTGTGCTTTTCGTGCAGTCAATTTATTTAGCTGTCGAAAGTTGTGTTTTTTTACACCACCTTCCAACCACTTCCCCCCCCCCTCCCCACTCCTTTCGGGCGTAGTCAATCGGATGGATTGACCCGCCGGTTTCGTCAGACACCAAGGACTCCGGTTTCTGGGAAGCATGCACTTTTCCGTTCGATTCGGTTTGGTTCGGTTTCGGTCGTTTGAGGTTTCGAGTTTCTTCTTTTTTTTTTCTCTCTCTCTCCCTCAGGCAACCCGTCCCCACCGCGTCAGCCGAACCCTGCGTCCAAAGACACCGGTTTGGAACGGTTACGGTCCTATTTTTCTTATGCCTCTCGTCCTGAGTAACCTGTGGTTTGACGTCGCCCGCTCCTGGCAAGCAATGCGAGCATGACAACTTCCAACTACACCGCCCCCGGATAACCCGGTGTGCGTTGGGGTCGCCCGTAAATCAATTGCAGTTTCGAGTTCGAAAAATTCCCTCCACCTTTTCGAGTGGCTTGTGAGATTGGCTAGAGTTACGAACGATTTCATACGTTCATACGCCGGTTGACAGGTGTGGAAATGAAATTGCGCTTATGTTTATGCAGCCTGCCCCAGTGTGCCGGGCAAACAAACAAACCCAAACACACACACACACACACATCCACAAGGAAAAACGGAAGGCGTCCTTTGCATGAAAAAAGGGTCAGTACCTGCTACGCCGGCAGCCTGCTGCTCGGAAAAAACTCCGACTGCAGTTGCGGGGAGGAAAGGACACCGCAATCGCAACACCTGCGAATGGGGTGGGGCAAAGACCGGGAGAAAAACCAACTGCGACTGACAAGCAAACACTTTTATTGAAAAACAAATGCCTGCTGTTGCTCCGGTGCGTGAAACAAGCCCGGTAAATTACTATCAGAGCCGGTCTCTGCTTGCACGCGATCGCAAAAGCATCGGCGGACGAGGTGTCCCTTTAAAATGGAAAAGAACAGCGATTTGAATCATGCTTTTAACGGGAGGATAAACCATACAGTCGACGGCGGGAGGAAAGGCGTGAGAAAGGCGTGAGGACGACAGGGGCCATAACATTGGAGATAGGCGAAAAGTGTTTATTGTTATTTATGGGATTGAAGCGCTGGTTGCAGTGGACGGATGCATAGTTTCTGGGAACATTGAGCTCATCATTGAGGAGAAACAAATATGTCATAAAATACTGTTGATACAGTAAACAACATTTCTTTAAGTAAAATATTCATTTTCAATGTGTGTCACATTTTTCAACATTTATCCAACTTCCAAACACATTTCTAGGTAGTTTCTTTTGCTGGACAAAACATTAACATGCAAAATGTTTCATGCATAAGAACAACCTAAGTATCTAGCAAATTTCAATTTTCAACCCACGATATTCACAGCTATACGTGGAAGGGTAATTTACAGGGCGAGTGATTGATAGTGCCCTCCAGTGTGAAAGGAGCTATTTAAAATGCGTTCCTTGTGCCACACTTCAAAGGTCTAAGGTGGAGAGCCTGCCATCTTCCGTCACGATCGACTTGAACACTCATACCAACCTTCCAGCCATCGATCCATATATATCTTTGAAATCTTTCCACCGTACAATACTTTTCAATCAAGCTAAACGACCGACGGAAAGGCAAGCCGGCTGGATGTTCCTTTTTCCACTGATGAATATCATCTCCTTACATCGTTTTGGAGGCACCTTTTTGAGCACGAAAAGAAAGCCAGCGTTGGCGGGTAGAGAACGCGAACCTTCGGCGATGAAACGCGATCCGAAGGGATCCAAAGGACCCGTTTGGATCGAGATCAATAAAAGAGAAAACGGTGGATCTCGTTTCAGCCTACCTTCATATGGGCCGAACCCTTCACACAAAGGCACATTCTTATTATGTTTCCACCTCCACTTGGGCTCCGTCGTAGGCTTAGGGCCGCGAAAATGTCCTCCCGGTGATCGGAAATTCAAATCTCCTCCGATGTCTTTTTTTTTTCGAGCGAACGAATCCGTCACACGTCGTGGCTCTGGTTGGGACGATAATTTAAGGCGAAGGTGAACTTCTACTGATCTCAAGGGTGAAATGACAATCTTATGTTTAAAGGTACCGGAAAGCGGATACGTAGTGTTCCCAGGCCATCCCTTCAGCCAAATGCAAAGGAGTCATCGTATTTTCGCAAGAGGGACTTTATCGTGTAAAGAAGGAGACTTTTCTGGTCGAAATAATTTTATCTTTTGATCTTTAGGATCGATAATTTTTCAAACGTGAATTGATTTGGTGTTTCTGAAAGAAATTTTTTGAAAATGCCTTAGAACGTATGATTGCGTATTGTTTCATCTAATTTATTGTTTTCTCTAGCACTGAATTTGAAACATTGACATTGCGTGCATCTCAAGGCGTGAAGCAGAAACATGTATTGGTAGAGCAGTAGAATGGGAGATCAATGCAAGATTATTCAAACCCGTTTGAGCTGCCACACAATCTATCATAAGTGCAAAACTTGTTCCATTTGCTGCTGACCATAACAGCAATAAAATGTAAAATTCCCTGCAGCCCATACAGCCTATCTTTAATGGATTCGATCCTTGCTGCCAGTGAGTCCACGCCTCGTCATGGCACGCAAGAAGACAATGCCTGTCTATGTCAGGAAGGCTTCCCTGTTCATTCCCGATGAACCTTATTTCTCTTCATCAAACGCAATAAGCAGGAAAATAAAATGTGGCCCATAAATTCTTCCACTTGCAGTAATAACTGTCACGGAATAAACACTTTCCCCCACCGGGCGCCGAAAAGAAATAAAGCCGCCGGTTACATTTACCGACGCAAGTGGGAACGGCCTTGCTGAGCTGCAAGCAGGCATCGAACCGGAGAAAAAGGAAAGTGATGCCACTTTCTAGCACGCACCAACTCATTCGTCGCCCCCCTCAGCGTCGGGTGTGCCTCGAAGACACCACCGGAAGTCTTTGTTGAGTGCGGAGTCCCCCAACGGAGCGTCCCCGTCGACGGGAGCAGGAGTTTTCCAAGCTCTTCCCCGGTTTCATCATGCCGGGGAGGGGTTTATGAGCGCTGTTCCATGCATTCCAATGACAGAACGGTGTGCCGTACACCGGCCAGGATTCCCAGCGGTGACACGATTTTCCGATTACTTACGTCGTCAATGCCTTCGTTTCCACGTGTGAACTTGTGCCGGTGCCGGGGTGGCCGGAGACTGGAAAGTATTCTCGGCACAGGAGAGCAAAAGCGATACGAGGAAGCTACCGGCAAGTGAGCTCCTCAAATGGGCGATAAAGTACGTAAAACTCGTCTTCATTTTTGGTTATTTCAACTGAAAAGATGAAGTACGTTTTTCCCATAATTCTGCCAAGTATGCGCAAGCGGTTGTGCAGAAGCCGGGTGAAGAATGCAGGGAGTAAAACAAGTTCCTAAAGAGCCTGTCGGAAGGAGAACATCGCATTTTTTTTTTTTTGGTAAATAGAAGCACAGGACATAATTTTATACCCGCTATTTTTCTTCCCCCAAGTACGTACCTTCCAACGTCTTCACCACCCTGACCTCGTGTAGCACATTTCCCACAGTAGAGAAGAAAAAAGAAAACCCATGAAATATGAAAAGCAGTTCGCTCAAAGTTCATGATCAATGGCGGTGGCCTGGGTGGGTCATGGATTTCTTGTATTGTTTTTTTTTATCTCTAGTTTTTCCCCTACCTTCTGGTGCAAGGTAGGCAACCCCTGGCGGCCAAAGACAGAACGGTCTAAATAATCGCAGACTTCTTGTCAGGAAATATCACTCTCACCCACTCGGCTCGTGAACGGTGCGACGGAACTTTAGTTTATGAAAGAGAAAAGTTGTTCAATTAGTGGAAAAATTACGGAAAAATATGACTGCCAAGCTGGCGCACGGGAAAATAAAGAACCAACCGAACCGTTGCTCAACCTTCGCGAAACAGCTCCGGCCAACCCGGGGAACGTAACTGCTTGGCGGGGTCCGGGTTTCGACGAGCGAGGGAGCAAAAACTAAAATAAAAATGAACAGCCCACGAAAACATAGTCCAACCATTAGCGGTGCCAAGGGTGTGCCACCGATTTACGACTCCGATTGTTTATGGGCGGGGACTTTCTCCCACGCGGGGAGCTGTGGGTGGATAGCAAATGCCTTCCCTGGCCCGAACAGCCAGTACACCGTTTATGATTTTCTTTGTGCTTATCGTCTTCCGACGTTCGTGACGCAGAAAACTCTCCTACCACGGACTTGTTCGTCCTCTCCGTAGCGAGTTCGATTTTTGTGCATGAAAGTGCAGAATAATTCACAGCACGAGTTTTCGAGAAAGTTGTTTTTATATCATGAGCAAAGTTATGTGTGTTCGGTATAGAACTATGTGTTTGGCAGGATTCAGCGTTAGCAAAAGGTTTGTACTATAAAAAATTGAAAACTTGCTCGATTACGAATACGCCGATTGCGTCATTAGATGAACCAAAATTGTTATTTGCAATCTATGCATTTCGAAATTTACAGTAAATATTTTACAAACGTAGTCGGAGAAATAGAAAATTTAGAAGCATTTTTCAGAAGAAGATATTCGATTGTAATGCATTCTTTCAATTTTATTTTTAACCAAAGCAAGAAATCCAATTTCAATTGGTAGCGGAGCACAAATGGGCAACTATTTTTCCGGCGAAAATCACGCGCTCCAATCACGGCGCATTGCAAAAACTTAGCAGCACGATGCAACCGTGTTTCGGATAATTGCAACCGTTTGTTCGCCAAATTGCACAGTAAATCGTTTCGCCCAGATTGACCGCAATTCACTTAACGCTACAAATCCATTCCATCATCATTACCACTACCGCCGAACATCATGACGCTGATCATCTGGTTGGTTTGCTCCGTGAGCGCCAGACACCACCGGCTGCGATCGTAATCGTGATTCATTTCATTTCGGAAATTGCCTCCAATCGTCAACAGGCCTTTTTTTTTTCTTGCTCGGAGGACACAGCAAAAACATACCCCCGAAATTGGCTTCACCGTAAAGAAAAATGGATTTGATTGAAGGAAAAATACTCGGCTGAGAAAGGAAGAGTAAGTAGCTGTGGTCTGCTTTCTTGCCGTTCGCTGCCCCGATGGATGAAAATACGGAAAAACACGTAGCCCTAGTGTCAATAGTGGTGCCGGAAAATTGTGTGTGTTTTTTCCCGCCCGAGCATTTCTTTTTCTTAGGAAGATAAAAGAAGCAAAGGAACAAGAACTATGGTCCAATTCTTCGCCATGGACAGTCCGTTGAAGGGAGGTACGTGAGAATAAGGGGGGTGCGTTAGAGTCGGCGGCTGTTCTTGAATTTTGTTTCCACTCTGCGCGACCACGTTCGCCTACAAATGCTCAATTTTTCTGTTCCCCATTGCCGACGGATCGGTGGCGGCTTCTGTTTGAATTGCGTTAGTTGCAAAGTCCCCTTCCGGTTGTAGGAATGTGGAAATACAATGAAAAAAAAACCGAAGCAACTGCTACGGAAAAGTGGGAAAACACTCAAAAAATCATCGAAACTTTCGAAACGAGAGCACGGGCGGAAAAGGCGACGATGGGGAGCCCTCCTTCCGGTTTAAGCCCGCCCGGAGCTGGTGTGGCAAATTTTAGAAGTCAGAAGATAAGCCCAAACAAACCCCGAGAAGCCATCAACCCCGACACGGCACGAAAGTTGGCGCAGAGAAACAAATAAAGCCTTTATGATTTCACTTTAGCGAAAACGCAGGAAAACTTTGCGCTGTTCCTGGCAGGACGGGGCCTCGGCGCCGGTACGCACGAGGTCGAGTGCAGCGACAAGGGCGGCTTTTCGCAAAAAGGACGCCACCGGGAAACCTTCACCGAAGTAAACCTAAACCGGAAAAAGCGAGAAAAGCGCATAAAAGTTGATCCGAAAGGAATTTTATTCTTCTCCCGTTCCATTTCCGTGTCCTTTCATTCGTCGATGATGAGCGTATTTCGTCATGGGAGGGTGGTGGGTGGAGGAAGGGGAAGGGGGATGGAGTAAGTAAACTCAACGAAGATGTTCATCTTTTCCCTCTGAACTGTTGCCCCAAGACGAACCCAAAAATCGAAGGGACATATTTCAAGAATATCACTCTCGAGCGTGGCCCGAAATTTGAAACTTTACTTTTAAGCTCCATTTAGGAGGGCAGCCCATCAAGTTCGGCACCAGTGCAGGGTTCCGGTTTCCACGCGCGCCCTCGGGATCCCAAATCAATAAATTTTCCCTTTCGTCATCAAACTAATTGACCCTAATCAGATGGGACAATGAAGTCGGATGGGGAAAAAAATAAGCCGACAGCCCTAGGTATCCCCTCCAATGCTGGCGCGCGAGTGGCTCTAATGGAATTAAAAACTTTTTCCCCCCGAAACCTCAAACAAATGATTGTTTGGTGAAAATGTTGCCGACTTTTCCCCGGTCCGGCATTAGCACAACATCATTCAAACTCATGAAAGATTCTGCTCAGACCAAAGCGGGCAAATGGAGCTAATCGAACAAATGAGGGTTTCAGGCGTAAGGAATGAGACAATCTTAAGTCATTTACGCTTGGTTGTCAGCAGTTCAACGAGGAGTAAAGATAATTCACCACTAGTAACCAGACTCAGTTCAGTATGTTTATTGATTGGAACCTTTTGCAATTGTACATAGAGTTTAAGTGTGTTGTAATGGGTTCACAATGTTGTACTCCTCATTATGTATAACGTGTTCTTGGCGTTGCCGTTTGTGAAAGTTCGTCTTTGGGGAAATCAATATTATAAATTGTGGGAAAAATGGTAAAAAAAACCCACAGAGCAAAAAAAAAAAAAATTAATAATAGAGTTGATACATATTCTATTCTTAATTCTATCCTATCTTTACCTATCTTATCTAATTACATGCTAATTAACTATTTATGTATAGTTGGTTTAATAGGCGATTTTCACTGGTTTGACACCTGGTGTTATAACTTGTGTTAACTTTTTCCATGAATTCTTTTATCGTGGGTACCATTGTCCTTTCATGAAGTTTGTTGGTATTGAACCAAGGAGGAAGATTAGCAATCATTTTGAGAATTTTATTCTGCTTGACTTGTAGTTTTTTGATGTGGACTCGAGCACATCTGCTCCATACTGGTGATGCGTATGTCATTACAGGTCTAAGGCACGTTTTAAAAAGGAGTAATTTGTTTTTAGTGTTTAACTTGGACCTTCTGTTTAGGAAGGGGTATAGAATTTTTACTAGTTTGTCGGTCTTCAAAATGGTGTTGTTGATGTGTGTTTTGAACGTAAGTTGTTTGTCGATATGAAGGCCAAGGTATTTTACTTCTCCTTTCCATTCTATTGGAAGTGTGTCTATTTTGAGAGTTGTTTGAGGTAATTTCCTTTGACTTCTGTTTTTTGTGAAGTATATTGATTCAGTTTTTGCATTGTTTGTTTTCAGTTTCCATTTTGTGCAGAATTTAGAATAGGTTTTTATAGCCAAGTTTAGGTTTTTAATGACAGTTCGCGGACTTTTTGCAGAACTCGAAATTGCTATATCATCTGCATACATGTACATGGTGCAGTCTTTTATATCTGGTATATCTGCTGTGTATATATTAAAGAGAAGTGGTGAAATCACGCTGCCCTGTGGGACTCCGGCCACTGGGGTATAAGGTTCTGATTGAGTTTTTCCTAAGTGTACTCTATTGATTCTGTTTGTAATGAAAGATCTAATAATTTTAATAATGTATAACGGGAGACCTAATCTAGATAGTTTATAAAGTAATCCATCATGCCAGACTGAGTCAAACGCTTTTTCAGTATCTAGCAGTAGTAATCCTGTTGACTTTTTTACTCGCCTGTTAACTTCTATCTGATTTTTCAATCGGTGCAGTTGGTGTGTTGTGGATAAATTGGGACGGAAGCCAAATTGGGATTCAGGGAGGATATTATTAATATTGGTATGTGTGTTGATTCTGTTGACAATAATTTTTTCTAATATTTTTCCGAATACGCTGAGAAGGCTTATAGGTCTGTAATTAGCAGGATTTGAGTGATCTTTTCCAGTTTTTGGAATGGCTATTATTTTTGCTTTTTTCCAGATATCTGGGAAGAATCCAAACTTAAGACATCCATTGTAGATGTGTGTGAGGTATACAATAGCTTTAGTAGGTATATTTTTGACAGTTGTGTTATTAATATCATCGGGACCGGCAGATTTCTTTGTTTTTAACAGTTTAATGATTTTGATAACCTCTTTGGGACGGATAAGTGGGAAAGGGATATTAGTTTCGGGTAGCGTCTGTACTGAGTTGAATATTCTTCTCTCTATTGGGCTAGTGTGGTAATTAGTGATTTTGTGAGCTTTATCAAATTGATCTTTAATGGCTTTGCATTTTTCTGCATTTGTTATTAGAAGTTTATTATCAACTTTTAATACCGGGATAGTTTTGCGATTTTTCTTCATTATGTCAACGAACTTCCATAGCTTATTGGTGTTCGGCCTTGAATTCATTTGTTGGAGATTTCTAGTCCATGCTGCATTCCTCTCATCAGAGATAGCAGATTCTATTCTTGATTTGAGTAGGAAGTAAGTATCTTTAAGGTGGTTGTTACGTCTGTATCTTTGCCATTTCTTCCTGTACTTATTACGGATTTTAATAAGTTGGAGAGTTGACTGTGATAATACTATGTTGTAATTGTCTGGTATTGTTGAAGGGATGGAATTTTTGTGTGCCGATGTTATTATATTGTTAAGTTTTTCAATCATTTTGTTTATTTCTTGCGGATTCTCTATGTTTGATATGTTAATGTTGTTTAGGTCTATTGAGTTCCTTATATAATTCCGAAAGTCAGCCCAATTAGCCTTCCTGTAGTCGTAAATTGCCTTGTGGTTTCTATAGTGAGCTTTTGTTCTATTTATTTTAAATGTGATCGGTAGGTGATCAGATGTTAAGTCGGTATTGGTTTGTAATTCGGTAATGTCTAGTCTGTTGTTTGTTAAGATGAGGTCTAGGGTTGAAGGGTTGAAGGATGGGTTAGTTGGAATATATGTAGGGGTGTTGGGGTGATATATCTGAAATAATCCTTTTTCAGCTTCATCAAAAAGAAATCTACCAGCTCTATTGGAAGAGACGCAGTTCCATGATCTGTGCTTAGCGTTCAAGTCTCCACAAATAAAGAAATTATCGGTTCTTGAACTTAATTTCACGATATCTTTTTTGAAAAGTTCGATATCGGTATTACCTCCTGGGTGGTATGCGGATATTATTGTGAAGTGGTTGTTTTCTGTGTAAATTTTAACTGCAATTGCTTCTATAATTTGTAGATCTATTGCTCTTAACAATTGGTATTTAATATTGTTTTTAATGATGATTAGTACTCCACCTTTGGAGTGGGTTGTTCTGTCTAGTCTATGGATATTGTAATTTGGGATGGAGAAAGTTTGTTCAGGTTTTAAGAATGATTCTGTTATTGCCATGCACTCAATCCTGTGTTTTTTTAGGAAATAAGATAATTCTGTTCTCTTGTTAGAAATACCGTTGGCATTCCAGTATGAAATTTTTGGGAGATTGCATGAATCCATTTATGGGAAACAGAATTTGCTAATAATATTGAAAACGACCTTTATTTGGTCTTCTTTCGAGGAACACCTTTTTAGCTGTATGAATGTTTCACTGATAATTTCGCTGAGTTCAGCGGTGTTAAAAAGGGAGGTAGTTTCCTGCTGGTTATCGCAGTCAGTTGGAACGAAGTTGGACTGGGCAAGCAGCGGTTGCCGGGAATGGAGCAGGGGGAAGTCACCGATTGAAAAATTCACTTGCCTGTTTGTAACTAGCTTTGGATCCCTAGCTGGTTGTTTTGCTGGTGTTGGTGCCCTTTTTGGGCAGCCGCTAAAATTGGCTGTGTGGTTGCCACCGCAATTCGCACATTTTAATTTGTGAGCGGCGATGATGCCCTCTTTGCTGGATGCTGCTACTGGGCATGATGAAGAAGAGTGTTTGCCGGCGCATTTGATACAAACGGCCGCGTGGTTACAATTTGCTGCCCCGTGTCCATAGCTTTGGCAATTTCTACATTGCATGGGCTGGTTGTGAGTTGTATAGTAGCGCCACTGAACTCTTTGGTGATTAACCGCCTTGATGGTACGGAGAAGATTTAAGTTTACTGTTCCTTTCTTGAAATGGATCAGGTATACTGCCTGCTGTTCGTATTTTGGAGATTTCACGCTAAGTTTTTTCACAGCCATGGGCGCTAGATCTTCGTCTTTCAGAGCTTCCATAACGTCTTCTACGGGCATATCGAAAAGCCCCGTCAAAACTATTTTGGTAGTTTTGTCTTCTTCCAGTTGGTAAGTGTGGAATTCGACATGGATGTTTTTAAAGTGTTTTAACACTTGCTTGTAATCTTCGGTTCGCGTCAAGCGAATCACAATTCCCTTACGGGTTGTTGTAGTAGTGTAATTTACTACTCCGGCAGCAATAATTTTGCGGTGCGTGTCTGCGACGTTGAAGCTGGCTACGGTAATTGGTGGTGGTGGCTTATCAGAGAGTTCGGATCTCTGGGTATGGATTCTTTTGTTCCCTTTATCTGGGTTTGTTGGTTGGGCGTCCATGCACAGTATATCGTACGGATTTGAAATTTCTACGACTCCGTCGGTGTGATGACGATCGGGTGTTTGGAGCTGCTTTTTATCGGGAACAACTTTTTCGGATCTCGCATTACTGGCAATGCGTTTCCTATTAGAAGCCGAAGTATTGGTGCGACCCATCATGGGTCTGTGGTGTTTGTGATCTCTTGCTGTAGGATGTTTTGTCGGGACTACTCTTATAACACGACTGCTCTCGACGAGGTATCGAACGCGACTGACTAGTAACCAGACTGCTCCTACATTTGTCCATCAAACATGCCAAATCGGAAACCGCGAAACCCTGCGAAGTGTAGCGCATTCAGTTATCATTCGAATGCACTTGAGATTTAAAATTCTATTCACCCTCATTAAAAAGTGTTTCTGCTTCGCATTAGCTAGGAGTTGCTCAGTCAAAACTAAGTGATATGTTTAGTTAGCAAGCTATTCATTGATTAGTAAGTGTATCATGATTATAATGTCTTGTAAAATCTTAAATGAACAATGACATAAGTTCCACATTTAAAAAAATGTACGCTGCACATGTTGTGTTTGAAGCCGTTCAAAGCTTATTTAATATTTGAATTTCTATTTTGTCTTGCTTATCCATCCAACACGTTTTCTTTTCCCATGAATCTTTTGAAAGAAGGTACATGACTTTTACTTACCCTGATTTTAATTAGATAGATTGGTTCTCGATGATTCGAGACTGTTCCTAGATTCTTTTGTATTTGTCTGCTGTAAATGTTCTACTTGGTACGCTCCCATTGACAACCTCAATTTCCTTTTTGTCTGAAGAGTTTGCCAAATTAAATTAAATACGAACTCAACCGGCGAGCACAACTACCGAAATAATTAAAAAAAAAAAAAACAAATCCCACCAAGCATCTTCTGGTAAACTCAATAAGAGTTTCATTGGAAATTAGATTAGAGTAAAATTGTTGCCGAAATTAGCCCATCGGTGGCGCGCTGGAGATAAGAGTTACTTGTGCGAAAACAATGTCGACGCCAGCGAAGGGCACCGGAAGATGCGATCGGGCTATTTAAAACCCATCTTGACCGACAACGTGCGCCTGGATGGCACTTCCGTTTCCGAACGGTTTCGAATAGCCGCAAAAAAAAGCACGGGGAACTGCCCAAACTCTCGGAGCTGGCTCGTGCACTAGGGTCGAGTTCGAAGAAAAGCAACAATATCGCGTCACCCCCTCCCCGGATCGAGTTTTAATTAATTTCGAGCTCATATTGTTTCCAAACATCCTAGCAAACCCGACTCCCAGGCCTTTTTCCACCTCATTTTCTCTCCCTTTTGCTCCCCATTGTCAGCGCTTATTTTTCTCTCGATCCACGTGGATCCGTACGGTCCCGGAGCTCATTTCATCGTGGCCGAACGAAATCGATACGTGGCTCAGCGAGGTCGTATTTCGGGCAATCGGCGTGCAAAGCAAACGTTCCGCTTATCCGTCCTCCGGTCACTCTCTCGCGCCCTGCCGGAACCCCACATTTGAACCCATTTGTGTGTGACCTTCCTTAGCGCACACATCTCTTCGGGAGGGTGCACCATCCGCAAGCTAACGCTCCTCCGCTACAGCGACAACCTCTCCCAGCCACAAACCAAACCAAAAAAGACCCAAAAAAATGGAGGCGACGATACTAAAAGGATCAATGAACTAAATGAACGCTAGCACGCAAGCAAGCGGACGGCAGCAGCTGGCCATTCGCTGGCCGCATCGACGAAAGCAACAAGGTCACAGGGCGACCAAGCCCTTCCGGTTTTTGTTTGCCCCCGAGGCTACACGACCTGCTTGGCAAGTCGACCGACCAAATCAAAGGAAAACCGAACGAACGCGTAAGTGTGAGCCTAACGGCGGCAGGTGTCCGTGTCGGTGGCGGTGAGGAGGGCTATTTGCGAATTGGTTCAAATATTTGCTTTTGCTTGACCTTTTTTTCCCCGATGGTTTGCCTTCGACTTCCGCCAGATGCAGCTTTCGCCAAGGAACCGGGTTCGATTTTCCACGAATTTCAATAGCGCCCGTACGATAAAGTACGCCGGTCAGACGTAGGGAATCGTAGGGAAAGGCGCACAGATGGAAAAAATTGAACAACGAAACGAAACGCCCCAAACCTCGCTCGGTGCGCATCCGGTATTCGGTTTTCTTAGCGAAAAGTTTCGCTCAAAAATTGTGCGTGACTCGCATCCGTCGATGAGCAAAATATTTTGGTAAAAAATTTCAATTAAAATTTGAACCCAGTCTAGTCCAGGCGCACACAAAAACCTCACCCAAAACTTCTCCTTCCCACGACAAGAAGGAAATGTCGAAACCGAAGGGCTCAGCGGCATCGATCGCGTGGAATGTGGAGTGTTATTTATAAATTCTTCTTCCGTGACACCCTGCCCCCGTGCCCGAGGATGAAGAAATGAATTGTGAAAAAAGTACGGAAAGCAAGGAATACATTATGAAAAAAAGAACCTGAAGCGGATCAGTGCGATGGATGATGTTTCATGCGGAAATTGGAATTTGCACGCAACGTTCTTGCGCGAGCCGCGACTGACTAACTCCCGTGGCAGGTTTCTATGTCTTCCCTGGCAGGCATATACGTCCAAATGCGTCAGCCGATGGCGAAGTTTGGTAGAACCTCCCGGCCTGGCCAATCTGTTCGCCGAACAATTTATCTTAAATGAAAAATGGATCAATATTATTCCACGACACGAATCTCGCCCTCACACCGCCAAACCACCGCAGGAGGAGCTTATGATTTTGAGTCATTTTTATTTGTTTTTCCTGCTTTTTCGTTTTCGTTCCCGGTTCCAACGGTTTTGTGCTATTGAAATATTTTTCATTTCGCGTGAAGTGGTTATAAGTGCTTTGCAACATGCAGACCGATGAAGGGAAGGAACCAAAAAAATTCTCCGGATTAAACTCCGGGGCTTTGATCGTTTCAATAAAAAAACTCAATGAATTCTTGGATGTACATAATAGTAGCGAGATTCCGCTACTATTAGATGCAATGCAAAGCTGCTACCACTCTATACCTTCGTTTCCATTTCTTATGTTGTTCCAAATAATCATGCTCCCTTTATGCATTCGGTCCATCAGGATGGATCAGCCATTTAATTGATTGGTGAAATCAATCAAAATATGATGTTGCACATCGACAAAGAGCCTGCCCCGTACGACGAAACCAATCACTCGATCAAACAACATGACAAAAGCAATGCTTGCTAACCATAGCCCTGCGCCGAAATAAAATGTATTAAATCCCTCTGCAAATCAAACAAACTATTGCCATCCAGCTGCTCCAGCCGGCTCTTCACAAACGATTGATTCCGTTACATGCAGTAAAAATGAATTATGGAACAGGGCAGGAAACCGTTTGCCATTATAACAAGTAATGCCATTAAATTCGAACCGGCTAAGCGGCCAGTTTGTTGCTCGGACGGGCGATTTATCACTCCGGAGCAGAGCGAGAGCGAGAGAGAGATTGTACCATAGAGACATCATTCGTACAAGTGCATTAAAACTGTTATGTTATGTCAACCAGTGCCCCGGAAGGCCTTGCGTCGGGCCCGTTTTTCCACCAGGCAGGAGATGCAACCATACGGTCCAGCCCGAGCCCCGGACAGCCAGGCGCCGGACGGACCCACTCAGTCAATCCCAGGGTCGGCCGCCGCGTGTAGACACGCTCACGCTCGGATTCGCAAGTGTCATACATCAACAATCCGGGTGCTCGGTTGTTTGACTTATGTGTTCAACTATTGAATTAATGCTGTCTTTCCGTCCTTGAAAATCTGAACAGGGCCCTCGGCCGAAGAACGCAATCCCGCCGGGCCGCTCGACGTGCACTTCGGCACGCTCGGACGGATACGGAAGGTGCTGTGTTTGTTTGCACAAACAAAAATAATGCCTCGATATATTTGTCCTCCTCCCCACTCCATCCGAGTCCGAGCACGGAGAGGTGGAGTTGGGCTAAGGATGCGACCATCACACTGTACGATGGTCACTCACCGTTACGAGACATGTCGTGTTTGACTTTGGTCCGAGCTCGTCCGAGCCACTACGACAACCCCATCGCTACCCGTGACCTTTGCATCAGTCCACGTCCACGCAAGTGGGACACAATATTCCCCGTCGCCATGAGAGGCCATGGTGTGTATCTTTGCATTTTCTCGTCGAACTGGGACCGACGAACGACTCTCCGAAGCTTAGCAAGTGTGTCTCGGTACGGTGCGCCCGCCAGCCGGGGGACGGACATCGTCGTACATTGGAAATATCCTTCCTGGATCGTGTCACCCCGGGCGACCGAATGGGGTCGATAGGGGGGGGGGGGGGGGGGAAAGGTGTGGCAAATAAAAGATGACAAACGTTCGCAAGCGCAATCGGTCTACGAAGGTTTCCCCTGGTTACACTTGAAGTGATGGGGGATTCGGTGCAAGAGTGGGTGATCCTCATAGCGATGTGAATCACATTTATTCATACGAAAAATTCGTTTGAACATCGTCGGTACAAATCCCAGTGGCCCGTTTCGGGCATTGGCTTTTGAATGGCCCTTATCTAGAGATGCAGCGATGCTGTAAAGCATCTGTACGGTTTTCATGAAATATGATGAGATCCATTACGTCAAATCGGATCGAAGTTGTAGCAAATTGAAATAAAGAATTGAAGAGTGATTCAAAATGTACGGACAGCGTTGCATTCACATTCGTTACTGCTGTTTAATGTTGAACTGAAAATAAAGTCTTTTCCGACATATGAAACAAGAAATGCCCAAATTTCTTTTCGGTAGCAAGGATGCAATAAAAATCGGATGCAAACCGGGCAAATAAACGGCATTTTTACGACAACTTATGCGACAAAAATTAATAATCGAATGAATTTCAATAAAATTTGGCCATAAATCCAAGCAGATCGAACCGCCCCCGGTACGAAGGATTTACTATCTACATTAGTTAAAGGGGAAAAAGTCTTCTAATCCTATGACCAAATTGGTGTCTTGCCAGGAAGGGGTAGAGAAGAAGTTATCTGTCAACGGCCAAAAATTCAAAGCAATGTCCCAAAAGAGTTTTGTCACAGCGATGGTTTGAAGGAAAACGCTCCAAGAGAACGAAAAATCGACGGTTACGGCTCGATTACAAAGAATTCTTGCGCAGTAGACAAATGGGTTTAGTTGTCAATTGATTTTGTAGAATTTGCTACAAAGAGTTTGGATGACAGAAAATGTAAAATCAGAATGAAAAGTATTCGTGGTATGAAGAATGTTAGGAACGTGGTAGAGCTTTAGAGAGAAGGCAAAAAAGAGAACAAGCGAAAGCGCAGTTGTATGTTCTTGTCTAAAAAGAAATCTAAGCTTAAGGATTTAACAGCAGGAATTGAACCTTCATTTCATTAATATTGTGTTCGCGACACACACATTTTCGCAGAAAAGTAACTCTTAAACTTTCTTTTTTCTTCGGGACCTGCTCTACACTCCTCAAGGTTTGGCATGCTTGAGAAATGAAAACAAACAGTTTCGGATTCTTCCTACCTGCACCACGGAAGCGTCATGAAAACTCCGGGCACGAAATCGGAAACGGGAAAACCGCCAATCTTGCAAAACCCCGCAAAGCAACGCAATCGGCGTCCCCAGCCCGCTCCTCCCTGCTCCCCTCACGTGATTCAGCGTAAATGGGTCAGTTAGCGCCACCGCCGGCCGAGTTGGCTCGCAATCGTGCACGTACCAAATCGCTCGCAAAATACAATCCACTCGAGTCCTGACTCCTGATGGAAAGCCCCCCCTGCTGGTGGGGAAAAGAAAAAGAAAGAGCGTTGTGTGTGTGTGTGTGTGTGTGGCAGAAGGCCAGCAGCATTCCACCGATACAAATCATGGTGGTAATAATAATTACAACACGAATCCCGTTATAAATATCAATTAGCTAGCAGCTGTACTTTATTTTCATTTCCTGTCGAGCTCGCTGCCGGTGGAAAGGATTGTTGAGAAAATTATCGTTCCATATCACTGATAGGTGGTGGGGTTGGTTTGGCCGGGTGGGTTTTGCCCTCGCTGCCCGCGGGCGAGGACGGTGGATTGGGCAAAGCCGCATTAGCTCTAGCAAACGGGAGGGTGTCGAGGGACGACCAGAGGGGGCAAGTGTGAAGCCATGGGGAGCAAGGGGCAGCATAAAACATGAAATACAACCTTCGGCGTGGCGCTCGCGGGTGAAAGAAACGAAGCGAAGAAGGTGAAAGATGAGCATTGGAAACGGTGGAGGAAGCAAGAAAGAGCCATTCTTCTTTGGCTGCGGTTCGGGAGGATTGTTTACTAAGACGTGTGCCCCCCGGGAGGCAGGCTGGCCAGGACAAGCCGAGGGAAGAAGTTTTATGTTGACTAGGGGTACAACTTCTGCAGCCTGGCAGAAGAAATAACTCATTTCATTTTTAGTGCCAGTTCTTTTTTTTTTCTTTTGTTGCCTTCCCATCCTTTTGCCGGCCCTATCTTTCCTTTCCGGCCCAGCGTTGGTTCTGCTTTTGCTTGCGAATCGCTTGCCTGCTTGTTACTTTCTCAGGCTACCGTCGGAACTATGCGGCACGGAAAGTGCTTTGTACACAATTTGGCTCGGACACACACACACACTCAAACAGTTGGATGCTACTCATCATCCACCTTAATCATACACGCTGGGGTTTGTCGAAAGTAGTTGGTAACAAAAAAAAAAAACCGGAGGAAACAACGCACGTAAGAAACCCTAAGAAGATTAATAGTTACGAAAGTACTACAAACTGCAGTCACACAAAGTATGCAAATTGCGATGCCAATGGCGTATTATAATCATTTAAAACCTTAATCGCTGTAATGGTACACAGTTAGTTTTGTTTTTGTTTGAAGATGAATGGTTATTTTTCCAATTTTCCCATTTTAATAATGAGTTTAAACCTTTTTTTTTAACCCTTAAGAAATTTGTTTAAGCTTTTCGCTACTGTTCGTTTCACCCATTTTGACCAGCAGCACAGCGGGATTCCGCCCGAGGACGTGGAGTTGCAACAATTCCGCCTTCCTTTATTCACTTCCGGTGCCGTTGTTTTGCGCTCTTTTCACTCCAAAGACACTGGATGGACGCGGCTGGACACAAAACGACGCAGCATAACTTCAGCATAACAAGCGGTTCTCAGTCCGAACACTGCGAATAAAATGTTATTCATCTTCAACCCGTTCAACCGCGCCTCCCCTGCCGCTGCCACTGAGTGCCTATAAACCACCCGGGGCGATCCCTCTTATTTGCACATACACCCAAAGCCGAGCATACTTATCGTTGCGTCAGCGGCTACGGACTCGCTGTTCGACAGCGCAGCGTAATGTTTACGAGGAAAAACATTAAACTCTTAACTCACGTCCCACCAGCAAGCTTCGGTGGGGGGGGGGGGGGTTGTTTTTTTTTTCCTAGCGTGTATATATTTTTGTTTTCTTCTTTTTGCCTCCCAAACCGGAACACTAATGGCGAATGTGCCGACGAAGGAAACCGGATAAAAATGAGCCAAATGTAATCTTTTATCCTTTCGCATTATGAATGTGTGCATATTCCTTGCGCTATATTTTCGCCCAGCGAAACCCCCTCACTACTACTGTGCGAACCACGGCAGGCCACTTCCAACGCAAACGCAATAGCATTTTGCACCGATGGAAAAGCATTTCAAATGTTCGTCCTGCCAACGGAACGTCCCCGAGCACGCTACTCGGTTCCGCGGAATTATCCTCGTCGTGTGGTGATAGCGATTCGCGTTTTCAGGCATTCTTCTTTTTTTTCTGATCCTTTTTGCCTGCACCACGGGAGCATGCGAAATGCTTTCATCCTTTCGGATTTGTATGCAGTCCTTGCTTTATTTTTGCTTGTTGCAAGCTTGTACTAAGCACTCCTAACATATCATACTTTTCTTCTTTTTCTTTTTTTAATCCAATGCCGATTTCTATCCAGGATGTATTGCAGCCCCGCCGGAATAATCATCAAATCAAAAATGAAAAGAAAAGGCAAATAAAAAAGTTTCAAGTTTATAATCCATTCCAGCAGAGTTTGTCAACGGAATTACGGAATGTGAAATAATGCAAAATGTAGATTGTGACAAAAATGACATTTTAACTTAAAATTTTCCCAGCTCAGCCCAGTTGATTCTCTTAAGGAAAATACCTCATAAAACCATGTGTGATTTATACTTCAATATTTCCTTTGTTAAAATTGCCTCTAAAGCTAAACAAGACTGAGCTCATAGACCAACTAGATCTAGGGCAGTACATTTCGTTTGTGCTATCAAAAATGAATCATTGATCGTATCATCGTAAGGCATACCGACTTCAATAGAGATTTACACTGCGTTGATAGTTGCTTCGATAATATATTGATTGAAATTGATGGAAGACAATTGAGTTTCACAGAAAATGCTTGTCTTAAATCAAAAGGCGAACAGTCGTTTGTGCAAAAAGTGCCATTACATGGTGAACCTCTTTTATTTCAAACACTCATAATTACATTAAAATATCAAACAACATTTCACTTTCACATTTTAGACAGAAATCTCTATTTCATCATAAAATTCAGGAGTCGTTTTAACCCAAGCCATAACTTACACTTGTCTTGCTGCAGTCGTAATTTTACATGAAATTGAACAACGTAATTTAATCCTTGTTTCATCATTCCTGAGGAGGAAAAACATCCCCGAACTAACCGTCGATTAAAATTACGACTCCACTTTAGGTAAACCGTTGCAATTGCTGCGAGGGTACGCGAACCTACAAATCTCCGACCGTGATTCACCGAATTTTCTTGGCTTCATCCTTCAGTGCAACACCCGGTTTGTTTTTTTTTTTTTGCAAACCCTACCAGCTACACATTCATCATAGCCGGAAACGGATGAGCCGGAATTTACTTTACCTTATTTTACGTTCTTTCCCTCCGTTGTCCCCCGTTGTCCGGGCACAGTTGTCCATCTTGCAAACCGATGGAGAGGTAAGAAAAAAAGCGAAAGCCTTTCGCTTAGCGCGGGACGGTCAGTTTTGGGGCTCCCGCGAAACCATCGCCACGGTCGAAGTTGTTCGTTTGGTGTTGCGTTTATTTACTCCTTTCCAGCTCCGGCCACGCTGTTGCCCGTTGCGAAAATATTCATTTCCCAGCTGAGACGTTTTCGCCGCGCCGGGGTTACTCCTTCTCGAGCGACTCTCCGCGGCCTCCCTGCCCGCAACCGAAGCGCCGGAACTCTAAAGAAAAACACGGCACGGTGCGGTTTGTTTTCCGTGGCTTGATTGCCGTGGCGCCGCTGCTTGAAGAGTAATGTTTCGCAGCTGGCCAGCGTGGTGAGATAATTTATGACGGCAGAAATGAGGTTAATTCTCTCACCGGTTTAACACGGCGGCACCAGATGGCACCGATGGGAGTTTGGGCAAGGTACAACCGTAATACGGGCAATTGTACCGCCACTTGGCACACATTTTATGGGAGCAAAGTTGTGGGTGGAAGAAAAACCCAAAGTGCCAAAAGAAACAAAGACCATCGCCCAAAGCCGTGCAGGCCATTACGGGGCCGGCCCTGCGATGAGCGCAAGGTGCAGGAAATAGTATTTGAAAGAAAAAAAAAATGGAGCACTATTTCGCATCTACGATTTCCGTTTTCATTGCTTCATCACCAGGTGCAGGTAAGGAGTAGGAATCGTTTTTTTTTACATCCCACCAAGGCACAAGATATTATGCCGAAATGAGCGCTCGTTAAAGGCAACCGCGGTGAAACATTCGAATAACATCCATCGTGCAAAGCCGACAAGCTCATAAAAACATCATGTACTCTTTTTTTCTAATTAAAGTAAATCAAAGTTTTCGCTAAAACAAAAAGATGTTATGTGCAGGTATATTTTAAATAATTGGAAGGAACCATAAAGAAGAGTACAATAAGACGTGATCATAGTCAAGCGCCGATTCATTTAAGGGTAAAAGAAGCTACCATTGCTGTTCAAAATTATCATCACCGCGTTAGGTTTACTTCCATTTCCACATTTTCCGATGCTCCGTACAAATACCTACTATCATTTGGCTAGCAGTGGTAAACATAAAGCTGAACCAAATTGTTCCGACAATGAGCCAACGGCTTAACCATCAACCAAAAACACCCCAACCGCCCACCATCATCCGGGGTGATTGTTGAATCTTAGCAACCGATGATTCAATTTTACGCCGATACCACAATGCTCAACGCAAACTAATACGCCAAAAGCGCGCGCTCATCAAACAGAACCAACCAGGGCTGTCAATAAAACCCTGTTTGCCTAAACGGCGAAGGGAAAGAAACCCTGTGTGTTCAATTTAACACCACTACCACGGGGTCACCTGAGCTACGCCCCGGGAGTGCCGCTCTTTGAAGAATTAATCGAAAAAGGCCCCTAAAAAAAGGACATCGTGCAACGACAAGCCCACAATCGGCGGAGAACCCTGCGTGCTTTGTTTTTCCGCTGGTTTTATGGCTCTGGCGCCACTCTGCAATCCGGACCCAGCAAACCACCGGTGGTCAACACCTTGCGTTCGGTTTTTTTTTTGGGTTCCGGGAAATGACCAGCGCCGCCCAGGAAATGGCCTCAACCAACGGGTGGAAAAGCTTGATCACGAATCATTAGCCTCGCCGCCGGGTTTCGCTTGCTGACCCCGGCTGGTGGATGGATCCTTCCAGGTTGGTCCGGACCGGTACCGGACAACCGTACCCTCGGGATGGAGCGAAGTTTTGCGGCAGCATCATAAAAGCGGCTCCATCAAACTCCACTCGGTGCCATTCAATTGTCATAAAAATCTCATTAAACCAGCGACAAATCGGTAAAAACGTACTCCATTATTGCACCGCATCCATTGGGAAGGTTTGCCGTCCGGTTTGCCGAAACCAAGCAGCCATTGGCCATTGCCTTATTTTCATTAGTATCGACTGCACAAAAAACTACACAAAAAGGGCCTGTGAATGAAACAGCAAAAACCCTCATGATTAAAGGTCATATGCCAAACACAAACCTTCGTCTTCACAAGTCGATCTTCTAAAGCGGGAGTTTTTCTCGCTCGCCAAAATAATGGGAAAATTGTTTGATAAAAACCATCTTGATGCTCTCGTCCGTCGGCGCGAGGTTGGAAGGGTTTATCTTCATTCGTGCGCCTGTATGTGTGTGTGTTTTTTTTTTCTCGCCTCTTGCTTCGCCTCTCTCGAGGTGTGATGTTGATGACTCCTTTTTGCACGCACTTCACGCATCGATCATCTGAGGGGCGAGCGCGCTTAGCTAAGACGCAGTAAACCAGCGGGCCTAACGCTCCGCACGGAGGCAAGTAAAGCCCACCGCCGGTGAACCGCAAGGATTACGGTCTGCCGCGTCCCATTGCCATCACCGTCACGGATAAAAACCACATTAATTTCCCGCACGTTCGGCAAACTTCATTCAAATACTATATTATTCCGGAATGGTCCAACCATTCATTCGTTGGGTAGTATTTTCGTGCGGCATGTCGGCGGGTCTTGCGTTGCTTTCCATACACACGAACGGCAATGGTCAAGTTCGTGGAGGGCTTTGATAAATTTACGATACCTTCTCACACGTTTCGTTATTCTCAAACCACCATGACAACCAGACAATCCATGTCGAAACTGTTACAAGACTAAGGATGCTCAAATGAAGATACGAAGTGTTGTTTTTGTCTAACAGTTAAATTTTTCCATCAACGTCTGTTTCTGAGGAAAGATAGTGAAAGATTGTTTAATTCTGGCGGTAATTTTATCTTACAACGAGATGGTTTTTTAATCAAAGCGAAACGCAATGAGCCAATTGAGAAGAAATGTACGAAGTCATATTTTTACAAAGCAGCTTACATTTGCAATGCTTTTGACGCCGATAGTTCGCATTCATTTGTATTCTTGCTTATTTTCCTATTTACGAGACCCGAACATGTTTTTCTCTCACCGTTTCATCTAAACGAGACGCTGTGGTAGAATTTGCCCATGCAATAAGACCTTTCTTCTTCGGATCCCTTCACAAGGGGGGAGGCAAAAATGATTCCCATGAAATCTTCCTTTTTCTGGCTTCGGAGTGAATGAAGACACAAATTGATTCACTCGACCAGCAATGAGCTGGAGCTCGCGAGCGATGATTAACTTCGTCGACCTACTAATGAAGTACACGTGCGCGGGCATACCTGAAAGGAAAATCAGACAAACATGGAGCGGTATGAGATTATATTTCTAGGAAGGCGTGATTCAGCATTTGAATTTCCTAGAATAACGATAAGTTTGCAGCACGGTAGGTATTGACTGCTAGTGAGAGACATTCCACCAAAAAAAAAACCTTGTGCTGTGGTGAGAAAACAATTTTCTTACCATTTTAGAGTTCATTGAATTGTTGGGAGAACACGAACTCAAAGCTTAAAAAGTAACATCAACGTATCAACAGAAATTGAAAGGAAAGAAATTCACCAATCACAGCTAGAAAACAGTGCACCGTTTAGCTTTGCTTTTTCTCTGTCACACGTAATCGTTTAAAGAAAATAAAATGCAGCATCATCCCCGGAAGGAGCAAATAGTTCCCTTCGCAAGGAAAACGAAGCACGGCCGTTGCGCCATCCTTTCGGTGTTCGTTTTCATTTTTATTGGCGCACTTCTTCGTACCGACTTTTATTCGATTTTCGTTTTATATTTATGTGCTTTCCCCCTTTCGCTCCGCGCCCCATGTCGCTCGCGAACTCGAACTGCAACTACAGTCGCTCGGTCGCCATTGTTTCTGCCCTGTTTGCGTTTTCCGGCTCGTCCTCAGCCTAGACGCAGCCGCTCCCGCTCCACCGACGTCCGCTGCCCGGTCCTGTGTGTTTTGTCAACTGGCCATAACAATTTTATTATGATCACAACCCACCAGTGTACCGTAAAAATGTTTCCTCGCTGAACCATATTTTCCTCTTCATTACGGTTAACGGTCGGGCGCTGGCTGGCTGGCTGGCTGAATGCAACAACTACGCTCCGGCAGGACGAGTGAACGCAAGGAACCGCCGGCTGGCACGAGAGCAACGTGGCGACGGGAAATGGAGCCACGTTTCACCCGTCTGAAGCGTAAGACGCTTGTATCCGAGGTCACTTGGGCTGACGTTGAAGAGGACAGTTCTCCGTGGGTCAAGCTTCGCTTCATTTCCACCGGAAGTCTTTCCGTCGACGATTGTACTCCCTTATCCAAGCTAATCGAGCTGGTTTTATCCCTTTAAAACAGATTCGGTGGAATGTTTCTTTTTTCATTTCTCTTACTATTTGTACTTCAAATAAAACTAACAACCAACTGTCATTTGTAATATTTCAACTAGCATTCCAATGGCCTACTGCGTTAAAAGCTTACATTAGGGTTCACCTTAGTCCGAAAATGTAGCTTCGTCATAAATAACGGCAAGTCACACACCGATAGGTGACCCCCCGTTCCATTTTTCCTCTCTGTATCGAATCCAACCAGCCACCTTCCAGGTTTGTGGGAGGGCAAAGACTCTATCACGTCTCAAACTGTTGGATTAAGGATCAGTCCCGGGGCACAATGATGTAACAATTTATTATTTTACGATTGGTCATAAACTTAAGATTCGATGTTACACGTATTAGGTTCGTTTTTAACGATAATCAATAAAAAATATATATATCGCATCCCGACCCGTTGCGTCCTATTGCTTGCGAACACTCCTCTCCGTGCATGCCCATGCGCCCAAGGTGAGGCAGAGCAATCGGCCGCCTGGACGAATGGCATCCGACCCGAGCGACGATTCTGCGACAAACGGCAGTAGGAAGAAGAAGAAACAAAAAAGCCCGACATAGACACAAAATCTTAAATTACGATCGTTTGATGAAGGTTTCCGTTCGCAACCTACGAATCGACGGGTGTGTAGCGCGGCCGATGTGTTTATGGCTGATCGGAGACGGGAAAGTGTTTCCGGATCCGTCTACCCACGGGGAAAGGAGTAGGGGAAATACGCACACACACACGGTGTGGTTGCGGTGCGGGTCCGGGTCATTGGGTGGCGCACAATATCTGCGTCCCCAGTGCCTTGGAACGGGCAATCTTCGGGCGGAAAGGACGACGGATTTAACGACAGCCAGCCTAATGGGTTGCTGCAAATTGAGTGATAACAGGAACTGGGAGATGGGTTTGGTTAATTGTCTCGCGGTTCGATCGCTCACGACGTAAGGCACAAGATGCGGTATTATGACGTAGTCTGAAGGCACCGAGGTAAGTCTGCACAAGACTCAGCCAATGCTGAATGTCATTCGTTTACAACCGGCTTGCCAAGTCACGCGCCGAACGAAGCTACACATCACCTCTACGTTGATCTGACCTTCGATAAGGGCACACAATTGAATCCAGCTACATCGCCATTAGAAGTAACTACAACTCCATTCGTTAACAGAGCTGTCCGAATGCTATCAAATCGGAGAGTAGCAACACATGTACAACGTGCCCCTCATGTGATCTGTATCATCAGTCGGTCTCAGCACAAGCACATGTTTATTTTTTGAATACCATTAGTTGCACTCGAACCGAGGGCACAAAGCCATCGAAATCGTTGCCTACCTCCCTCCCCCCCCAACAGCTCTTGATGCCTTTTGCATAATTAACATCGATTGGTTGGGACGTTTAACAGGAGAATTCCATTCATTTTTACGCTAGCCCACGTGCAGGGCATAACTTATGTACGGGGTGTAATCGGCGAGTCTCGTATGCAAAATACTTCCCCCGATCCCGAATGCCCGACCTGCTTGAACCAACCTGCCGAACAGGGCCTAACCCGTATCCAAGTGTACCTGGCAGGGTTCGCCTGCGCTATTTTTCCCCTCGGCACGATTTCGTATGCTCGGGGCGTCAAGTAATGCATAATTGAGACATAATTCGCTCCTTCGGCCCGGTTCGACTAATTGCAAACAACTGCCTGCTTCTGTGTGTGCCGCTGCCACTCCACCGTGCATTTTCCTCCCCAAACAATCGGCATGCCCCGCTCAGCGGAGGATCGAGTGGCCGGGAAGCTAGTGGACCGGAAATGACGTCTGCAATCGTCATCAGAATGAAAACATTCACCCCCGCCGGTGACCTCCGACCTCCGGTGCTCGGGGCAAACTGACGAGTCAACTTTCCTTGTCACGAATCAGAGCCGCACGCAGGGCGCGCAAGCAATTTCCTGACGTTCGCGTTACGCCACACGAAGCAAGGTGCACGAGAAAGCAACAAACGGACGACGGGCTCCCTGGCTGATAAAGGAAGGAAACAAACGGTCTGCGGCTAACCGATTCGAGGTCAGAAACCCCCCACGTGGGGCAGTAGGTACTGACGTGAAACGCATACGCTGCAAACCGTTCCTACCGACTCCAAAGGACTGGCCCTTGGCGCGGACAAAAGCCCCGGGCTCTGTGTCTTTCCAATTAATTTCTCGTCTTTGCACGGGTCCTTGGCGGCGGAACCAAACCCGTCCGCTGCGGATCGAGCGGCGTACCATAAACATATCAGTAGGCGTAATGAAAAACATCCGACAGAAACATTATCGTATCACATTTCTTCCATCTCCAGGGCAACTCGGGACGCTCGCAGGGGTTTTCACTGCCCATGGTCGAGCGGTTGGCGAACGTGGCGGTTAGGCTTGGAAAGCGGAAATCCTGTAGACCGGGACGGGTTGCACACACCAATCTCGTCGCTGTTTCGACGATTAGTCATGACGGAAGACCCTGGTCGTGTTGTGTTGCTCGTTAGCACAACCGCCGAACAACTTATTGTTTTGGTTTCCATTTCACGATGCATCCTCGATGGTTCAGTCGAGGTCCGAGGACGGCGATGATTTTTACAAGGTGGAACCTCGTTACTAGATCGGCAAGTGAGCAGAGTTTCCATTCGCTAGGGAATCGATTGCCGCAAATGTGACCTTGACTCACTCGGGTATGTTCTCTTCGACTGTTAGAAAAACTGGCATTTCAGACATAACTCTTCAAACCTCAATTTACTCCCTATGCTTTTAGTATTCCACAAACCGTTGAAAATTATACCTAAAGAAGCGAAAACTTTCCCGCTATTTAGTACAATGCTTATATGCAAAATTCTGTTCTTTCCTTTTTAATTGGTCTTACTATTTTATTTTACTTATTTATGATAGTTAAAAGTTTTGGAGAGTATTACTTTAAAAAAATATATAAAAAAAAATTGTTTCATATGTCACATGTTTCTCAATATGTTGTCAAGAATTAAGAAAGTGAATTTGAACTCACCACCCGTATATGCTTAAGAATAACATTTCTAAAATAAAGATGCCATTTATTCCCCATCAAAAGAGCGACACGACACACACGAATCGCAACAGGATTGGTTCCCCGGTAACAACTAATATCAACACAATGTAAAAATCTTTTGATGTAAAAAACAAAGTTAATGCACACTGTAAGCAATTTGTGATTTGAAATTGGTTGGAATAAGGTTTTTTTACAAACCAACCAAACGTTCTGGCATGTTGACTTACCATTCATCTTAGATTAGGTACGGTCACAACCATGCGCCTTAAAAGGAAATGGGGTGTACATAACAAATTTCGTAAAAATTTAAAGCAAATTAATGGAATTTACCTTCAGCTGGATGTTGCTAGTGCCTCGCGATTTCGCGCTTGCTGCTAGTTTGAGAGAAAAAATCCACACAAGTGGCACTCGCACTCGAATATCCACTCGCGATTCCCTTTGCCTTGGGCGAAACAAGACCTTCCTTCTTGTTTGCGGGTCAAAAGCTGAGCTGAAAGCGCCACCCACTGGCAGCAAGCGTCATCAACCGTCATCCATTTGGCTGGCGGATTGAATGGATGTCCCCGCGCCCCCCCGCGCGCTCCTTCCGTTGCCCGCACTCCGACCGACCATTCCTTCGCACCGTGATCCAACCGGGTCCTGTTCGATTCCTTCACATGCAACGAGTGCAGGAAATCGTCGCCGCGAGTAAGCCACAAATCGTGAACCTCACCGAAGCGAGCACAAAATCAAGGAAGTGTGTTGTAGGGTTCTGTTTGCGTGTTTTTTTTTTTTTTTCTAACCGGGAAAAATAAGTTTCCTACTTCAGGGCTTTGGCTTTGGGCGCTGGTCCCGTACGACTGAAGGATCCGAGCGGGCGTGCCACGTTGTACCCGGAGGAAGTTTTCCGTCCCTGGCCCGCGCCACGAGAAGGGTGAGGCGTGGTGGAAGCGATGGTTTGTGGTATGATTCTGACAGCTGGCGGCAGCAAAGTCGTACGACAAAGTAACAACCTTTGACCGGGAACGATTTCAAGTAGCAAGAATAGGTCGTAACAGTAGCTGTTGTTATTGGTAGTTTGTGCGATGGCGTCCCCCCTTCCGCAGGCAGTAAGGCAGGGCCGGGAAAAGTTCGGTGAGTGTTCCATTTTCCCGCCACCCCCATCGCTTTTCGGCCACACGCATCCTTCCGCAGCGCGATGACGAACGGTTGGGCGCAGCCCGAAATTTCCATCGATAACCAAATCCGCACGATAGTTGGCCCCGTTTCCTGTGCAGGTGCCGTTTGCTACCCCAAACGCTGTCGAACTTTCCCACCCTTCGTGCGAGCACCCGGTCCTCCCCCCATCGGCGGAAAACCCTCCGGTCAGGAATGCTACACAAAAGGCTACGCCGGCGGCTTCCGGAACTTCACAAGCAGCGGAACACTGCCGAACGAGCGGTCCTTCTCCTCCCGCCGCCTTTACCCGTTGCTTGAAGTGGACTTTTGTCATGTTTCAGGCTGGATTTTCAATTAGATAACAGTTGCACGGCGCTATCGGGAGCAACGCAGCGTAAAGCGCACAGCACCAGCTGCAAACTCACTCCGCCATCAACATTTGCCAATCGAAGACGTTGGCCCCGTCGGGGGCGAACAGGACGAAGACGACGTACGGGATGTTAGTGTTTGTCTCCGATTTCGTCCTTTCACTACGGGCGTGCCAGAGTGCCTCGGCAGCCAAAGGCGATGGTTTGGCAGAGGGAAGAAAATCACGCAACTGGAATCCTCAGCGGAAATGAAACATATTTCTGTAAAGATTGAAAAGTTACAAAACCATTTGCTCCTGAGCAGTTGACGGAGTACTTCTGAGAAGAAAAAAACCAGTTCTACGCTGTTAAGTACATTAGGCAGGATTTAAACTTGCTCTTGGATGCTACGGAACTCAATGATGATCGGTTAGCACCATTGGTATTCAAAATTACATGAGTTTATCAGTCAAAGCTTTTAAGCTTGAAAGCTTCATAATCATTTCATTCAACCTGAAATAATTGTGACCAACTTGAACATGCTACATAAACAAGCAGGATTAAATTGGATCCATTAAATTGTTACGACACATATGGATGATGTGCATAGCACTTTCTCCCTTTTTCCCTAGCGCCTCCGTAAAAACATATAAAGTGCAAATGAAATCCGCAAATCAGCAGACTAAGGTAAATTTCTAGACTAAGACGAAGGACCAATTAAATGACTTAACAATCTGCAACAGCAATGGAACGGGAATGGAACCAAAGAAAAGTAAAGAGGATCTCATGATCTCCACTTTTAGCTCGTTTCATTTATCGATCGAAAACTTGGATTAGTTGTTTGAATTTGAAATGGACTTTGGTACCATCACCATCAAATTCTTTTGGTTTGCGTGTTCTTGGCAGTATCCGTGTGTCTGTGTGTACGTCATTGTCGCTTTGGTCCTTGCATCATTTCCCTTTTTTTTCACCTCCTCCACCGGATGAATCTTCACCGCACGACCAAAACACACAACCGGATCCAGGAACGCGAAGAAGCATGGTCCATAGAACTGCGCCGCAGGAAAAACATATAAGAAGGAAATACTTTCTGCACTCCATTTCCCGCCCCGCCCATGCGACCCATGCCTTACCCACTTTCACTACCATGACGGCGGTAGTATAGTGCCCGAGCCGGAAGTTACTTTCAGCTCGCTTCACCGACACACACACACACACACCGGAGAAGGTTCGCGAAGAAAGCTCCCGATAGAGGCAGTGAAAAATTGGATTATCGTGAAACTTTTGCGCGACTGCTAGCATTTCCCCGCAAATGTCCCCGAACCACCCCCCCCCCCCCCTCCTACTACGTTCCAGCACTTTTTCCTACCTTCTAGCTTTAGTGATGGTGTAGTGGATTTTTTTTATTCCTTCGACGCCCAAGATGCTTGAAGATTGTTCACGCCGTGCGGCTTTGGGAACAGGAAGGAAAACAGAAGCACGGCTTTAAGAAGCGCTCGTTTCGTTCCGACCACCCCCCCCCCCCCCCTCTCCCCCCCTTCACGATCGTCATCCGCGCAGCAGTGCACCGGGCTGCATGCATTTGCACGTAGGGAACGTTTTTCCCGTGCTGTTCCATCGCATGCACACGTGGCGTGCCGTGGCGTTCCGGGTGCGGAGTGTTTTCCCCAGATCTCTCGATTGTTACCCGCCCCGCGCCCGGTACGTGCTAGGCGGCGCGATCCTAAACTGTATCAGGGGAAAGTTTTAACTTTAAATGAATCTCGGCGCTAGTTAACTCCGGCAAACTGCTACACCATCCTTCCCTTTCCTTCGCCCGTAACGCGACCACCCGTGCGCCATCCGGTAAGCCGATTTCCTCCCGGCCCTCCTTTTCTCTCCATGGAAACTTTGTTTCACTCACACACTTCCCAAGACGCCTTTCCCGGGAGTCGCGGGCAAGTGTTGAGCCACATTAAACGTGGGAAGACGCGCGCGCGTGTGCTGCGCCCTTTGTGCAGTTTTACCTTGTTTGAAAAATTACAGTTAAATAGTTTCTGGATTGTTAATGAAATATTTTCCACACCACCACCGGCGAAGGAAGCACCCGTTGAGGGTGCAGGGTAACCGCCGGCAAGTTGCAGGAAGAATGCTCGTAATGGGAACATTTTGAATAGTGCAAAGAATTTGAAGAATGCTTGTTAGATAGCACGCTGCCGCCAGCCGGGTGGTTCTCGTCAGTGAACATAAAAGGTAAACTTTAATGCGTGCCGTGCTCAGCCTTGGGAGGAAACATGGAGACGGTCGAAGGTGGAGGGAAACTGCAACTCTACACACTGCCGGGTCATGAAACGAGACATTTCCGTTGTGCTTCCGATTTGATTTGAAATTAGTTGGAAATTAATTTAAAACTTTGTTAACCTCATTTCTCGCCTCTCGCCAGTGCACCCGGAGGATCGATATCGGTTCATAGTGGTGAGGTAATTAGCAGCCTGGGGAAAACTATTTAAATAAGGAAATTACCTGGCACTGTCTACCTATTGCATATCTTGTAGAAGCCACAGGATTGTTGGCTACATGTGCATCCAATGAAGCTACCGAGAATAATGAACCGACAGTATAAGTGGAATGTTTCGTTCATTACTTGATGTTGATCTCTTTGTTGACTTTATAGTCAAAATCAGGTGGGTAGCAATTTTATGCTAGTTTTTTTACGGTACTCTTTCACATGGACAGCTTCGAAACTTCTCTACTATCATGAGGAAACTCGAAGATTTGTTAGAGAAAACCATGTTTTTACAGATGTGTAATAACTAATAATAGTTACAGGACTTTCCCCTTTTTCAAACAACCTAATCGATTTTTATCGACTATGCAAAGTCTTCCACGTAAAGTTGCACCGTTTTCGTATTTTAAGCAGCACCGCTTTCCAAATACCGAGCTTCCGAGGCCTTCTCAAGAAGCTTTACGGGTCCCTCGTCGGCTTATTGACTGTCACGTGTGCAGACACCTGACAACCACGCCATTTGCCATCGGTCCCCGGGGTGATTTCTTCCACCGACCCTTCTGGAACCAGCAAAACAGAAGAAAGCTATGCCCAAACAATCCCCAGCACAAGCACGTCCCTCAGGATACGGGGGTGTAGAACCCGTAGCAAACGGGGTGCATTGGAAAGGCAAGAAAACAAAATACATGCTTCCGCCTGGATCTCCTTCTTCCTTCCTGTGCCGTTTCCGCGATGCTCTTCGATCCTTTGCGACGCAGCTGTCCTAGGCAGTTTTTGCTGCGCTTTAAACGAAAACAAAAAGAAAGTCCCAGCGCGTCGTGATTGCTGTCGTATCGGATCGATGGTGACGCGTCCTTCACCTACTCTCTACACCGGTGGACGACCTGCTTCCGTGTTTGGTACATTTCGTACATCAGTTCTTCTTGCCCTTTTTCGCCCCTTCCATCCAAGAAGCATCCTCCCAAAGGATAACGAAGCCAAAGAAGCAGCGAACCTTACAGACAGCTCAACGCAGTCGAACCGCCAACTTTCCGACTATTCAGCTCCCCCCGCCCGTTGGTTCCTCACGGCGCTGGCCGGCTTAAGGTACGCTCCAGGGATCAAGGTTTAAATAAAACAGCAAAAGAACACGTCTTCAGCCCTAGGCATCGGAGGAACGACCACCGGAACAAAGCGCACAATTGTGCCACGCACTTATGAAACACATATGTGTGCGTGGTGTATGGCTGCCAATGGGGGTGGGGTAAAAAAAAATGAAGAAAAACAACTTCCCTTCCTCATTCACCTTCCTTCACGGAAACTAGTCGGAAAAGATGTACCGGAGTTGTTCCTAGAACATCAAACATCATCCGAACGGTTCGGCCATTTTGGGACCGTTTGGAGCGAGAGTGTGAGGCATCGACGTTTTGTAAAAAAGTATGTCGATTCCTTCTTCCCCCCCCGGACCAAAGGGTGGCCAGGGAACATGGATGAGAAAAATGAGCATAAATAAAATTGCCTAAAAACTTTATCGCACGGTACAAGTTGTGACATGGGTTTTCCCCTGCTTTTCCTCAATTGATGGTATTTTTACAGATCTTTTTTTCCCAGGCTAGGGAAAGCGCCTCCTTTATTTTCAATAGGAAAGGATATCTTTAATTTTCACAACGTTCTACAGTAACAATAAATTAGCAAAACCATGCACAAGTAAAGAAAATGTTTGGGATTTTTTTTTTGTGTGTGGAAAATATTATGAATCGTACAGTTTTAAAGAATATGCTGTACGCAACTGAAAAAAAAAACAAATCCTTGCTATTCACTTGAACAAATGTTCCCGAGGCATGAGAACGATAGGAAACGGACGATTCAAGGTGAATGCGAATGTATTAAAAACGGGAGGCGGGAAAACACCTGTATAAGACCGTTGCTACCGATGGGAAGAAAATTCACGGAACGTATAAATAAAAATAAATATCAATCCATTCATCAAACGCCATTTCCTTCGGTACTTCCCTCAACAAGCAGGCACGAGCAGCCGCGTTTCTTTTCGCGGAGTTTTATCGAAGCTTTGTCACGGGTGATCACGGAACGCGAAACCAATCCCGGCCATTGAAATGGCCCACGGCAACGAAAACACGCCATCGAAGGACTTCCGTTGCCAGCGGAAGGAAGCGTTCACGCATTTTGTTATTTATTTTTTCTGTTGCTTCTCCCTTTTTTTCCTATTCCTTGCGGTGCATGTGAACGACGGCCGCATACAACGAGCCACCGAGTGGCTGAAAAGCCGGATTGGAAGTGATGTGGGTTATTCGTTATTTGCACATGTACTTTATTTTTCTGCCTACCTCCCCCACCAACACCCCCACCCCCCCTTCGCCATGCCATTTTTCGCTTTTCCAAGACGAGCTACAACCCGCCAGGGCAGGTTTTTCTGCTCCTAAAAGCGATGCGATCTCGCGAGAACGATGAAAACGGAACATCGTTCGCGTATTTGCGACTTCCGTTCAATGGTGTGTTGTCTGGTTTTTCCTCCGTGTTGGTTGGGTTGGTATTTTTGATACGCACTTGGTGGCGTTAAGACTCTCGTGGAAAACCTTCGAAAAGCTCTCGGTTATGAGTGGTATAATATATTTCAACGGCTCGATTTCATTGTGAGGGTATTTTTATCAACTTTCATTTCGTTTTTTTTTGCGTGTTGTATCAATTTTTAAAGTACTTTTTCTGCCTCCACACAACCGCGGTCTTGGGCCGACGAAAGCAGGCACTTATTTACATCTGACACGAGATATATGTATTTATTACACTTCTCACTTTCTGTTTTACCCGCGCTGCAACATCGGCATTTCACCGCGTTTTCCGTGACAGACAATGGAAATGGGTGCCTTGTTGTGTTGGCGTCTTTTAAGCCGATACGATATAGCTGTTCCAATGGTCGATGCCTCGTTCTGCAGCTACGTAGGTTTGAGGAACACAGGGCATATCATTCGTTCAACCGTCATTCGTTCAACCGTCGAAGAAAACATTCGACAAGTGTGAAGGAACTAAAAACTGCTGCGCATTACACGCACTTGAGCTGAAAATGGCTCCCAATGGTAATGATCTATGGTTGCCGAATGATGGTAGTAAGCCTGGCAAACGATTTCGTGAAGCATGTTTATGCTTATTTTATTTCATCCGAATCCTATTGATCAAATGCGTATGAATTGTTTTATGCGTGTTGCGTTTATACGACCAAAGTCGTAAAAACAAAACATGCTTTCTTGATGGATATAGTAACACACATGTCTTCAGCGACGATGGTATACATCCATTAAACCACAAACTAAAATAATCTCTGTGAACGTTCCTTACCGAACCGAACATGATATCAAGTTTGTAGTTTGCGGTATCGAACGCATTTGAACACTGTTTGGAGGTAAAATTCGCCTTTTCATAACAGCTTAAACCAATCGCCAGCCCACGCACATACCAGCAGCATCGAACACAACAGACAGGCATTCGATAAAAGTTTGCCAAGAACATTTTACTGTGCTCTTGCCACATCAGTGTTCAAACCAAACCAGCACCTAGAACAACGTCAGCTGCAGCTCTTTGTCCAAAGTATAAGCGGCCCTTCAAGCGGAAGTGACTCATTAGGTCTCAGTTAACGTAACGCATTGTTCTGCTAGATAGATAGATTTCATAAGATGATCGATAGGCTCTATGGGCTGCAAACGGATAAGGATAAATTTGACCTTTGGCAATTGAAAAAAAATCAAAATAAATTGTCAATGTGAATTTTGTTGTTAAAATAATTGGAAATATGTTAAGGTAAGAAGTATTTCACACAAACTTGCATTGCAGTGGCTCACTAGTCAATCGCTAATGAACGCTTTGACTCGCGACGGTTTAATGACACTTGCTAGCTGCTAGTAGTCGTAAATGTAATGTCCCGCTTGCCCCGTTGGCATATATAGACCGACCAAGGTCTAAGTTTACCGTGCTCAATCATCCGACTCGGGACACTACATTGATGAAGTAATGTATGAACAAACACGTGTCAGGCAGCAACGGAACGATGAGTTCTGGCCAACAGTCAACTTCTAGGAGACAACTGATGATCAAGGGTAAAGAATAGACAGCGAGGGTTCAGTAGAAACGAAAGAATAATCGGAAAAGCGTCTCCCAGCAAAACAACCGTCAATGTTCGTTGCGAAAACGAGCGTAGCCAAGCGAATACTGCCGATCATCAGTACTCACATTGGTGGCAACCGTTCCGTCTCGTGGCAGTGGCTACGTGGGCTTCTGTTTGCCAATTATAGTTCGACTGAATGAGTTTTTCCGCAAACGGCACCACAGCGGCTGTATTTGCGTCCATCGACCGAATGTTAAAAGTTCAAACAATAATGCTTCGTCTATCTTCACGGCAGCAACGGTCGTTTCCCGTCGAGACCAGTACGTCTACCTAAAAATGCAAACCTTTCAGCATTTGAAATGAGCGTCGGTGCGACTTTGCGAGTTTGCAGTAAACGCAGTAACTGCTGCTCCCATCGCGCTCCGAACTTGGCCTCAAAAGACCGGATAGCTGAAATCGGTTTGCTAAGTAAGCGGTTTACTGCCAGGTCAATGGAATCGACGGCCCCTGGAAGTGGAGTCCATCATTAGACGACCAGTCTAGTTCAACTGGTTATGACCAATGGTCTGAAGTCGACAGAATTTTCGTTTCTTATGCTTATTGATGCGAGCCTATTTCCATACGAAAGAATGAAATGGTAGGCTCCATACTTATAAGACGAGCAAAATCGGTCAAACAATGTTTGAATAAACTCACCTAAATGATATTACAAACATTTCAACAGTGTTTCCCTAAACACCTTTTTTGGTAAAATAATGCTCTTTTTTCAACAATCTCATTTCGCGATACTTTCAAATTGCATCTCGGAATGAAAAACAAAAACGACAGGCACAAAATATTCACCCAAAATTTAACTTCAAAATTGATAACAAACAAGCATTAAAATTTCAAACTCGGTTGGGTAAGCCGGTGAAATATTCAAAAACTTGTACCATTACCGTGACCCAAACACTAATTCCTTCCTCATTCTCCACATCTTGCCGCACAATGTACACCCTCAGAAGCAGAAAATTTAAGAAATTCTCTCTCTCTCTCACACACACACACCCACCGATGCAGTCAGTGGAACAAACAAAAATTGGAAAGGAAAACAAAAACACGCCTAACATAAGCATGAGAGTCCACCTCGACGCCAACGCTGAGCCATCACGACCTATCGTTATCGCAAACGGCCATCGACAAATTTTCCACAACATATAATTCTTGAAAATTTAATTCCCGCGCCCCCACCGGGGCAACCCACACGGGGCACCGTGCGCCTCCATCACGGGCAAGGACCCTTCCGATGGCAAGCTTCTTGACCTGAGCCGCACTTCAAGGGCGGTGCAAACGAAGCAACACCGAGCACCGAACGGGGCGCCTTAAATGCCACGGTCATCATTCGCCCCGGAGGCTATCAGCCGGTGTCGCAGTGGGGTCGTCCGATGAGGGGGCGGGAAAAAAAACACTGTAAAACGCTAACGATGGCCCCATCCCAAATCCCAGTTCCCCGGGACGTCGCCAGAGTTCAGGACTCCAGACACCTTGAAATAATAATAACAATAGTAGAAGAACAGCGCCACCCAACCACCTCCCTGCCTCAACCGGCGACACCGCTAACGACCTTCGGGTTCGGGAGTCCAACAAGAAAGCCAACTTATCGCAATCAATTTATCTGGACCATACTGGAAGTTTTGATTCTTTCGCTGCCTTCCATTCTTTCGCTGCTCGGGTGGGTTTGCTGGTTTTCTTCTGGCCACTCTACCTGCACGAGCGAGGGAATTGCTTCAAGATGCACGGTGACGTTGAAAACAAACCAAAAAATATGGAACAGCAGCCGAGCGGTCTCGAGTGAAAATGCCAAACTTTGCTGTGCCACTTTTCCACCGTACAATTTGGAGCGAAAACGGTATTGCCCCCGATGCATTATCCGCAGTACATAACGCGAAGCAGGGGAGGGGTGAGTTCGCGTGGAAAACCACCCCTCCCCCAGAGGTGAGATAGATGGACCGCCGTGATAGAAGCAGCTAATGCAAGAACGAAAGCAGAAAGTTTGGCTTCAGACAGCAAAAAACCAAAACAAAACAAAAAGCGAAATAAACGAAAAGGAATGTGCCCACTTAATACTCGAATGGATTTCGGTACTTTCCCTCTCTGTCTGTCTGTCCTCACACTATGAGAAGCCAACAGCATCGAGGTTTATTCCACCGCCACCAGCTGAGCTGATAAATCATTCGGCAATGCTTTTAATGCTAATCTTGCTCCCGGGGGCTTATAACCTAGACCACCCACCGCCCCGACCGGCTGGCATGCAGCTTTCAGTCTCGCTGATGCTTACTTCGGGAGCCTCCCGGGGCACGGGATTTCATAATTTTCTGGTCGTTCTGGGCTGAGATAAACTGCACAACTTTCTCCGCAAATTACGCAGATTGAGTAGAAAACAAGAGCCACGGAGCAAACATTTCACGCGAGCGAGACGGAAACACGAGGCGGCTCGTGGATGGGAGGGGAAAAGGCACAGCCGTACTTAATCAGGCACGCGCTTCGAAGCGCTTTCGAGTTAATTTTGGGAATCATAAAATCAGGCTACAGTTCACGAAACTTGTAAACCCACTACATGGTTCGTCGACGAAGCGTTTTACCTTCAAGGAAATTTTCAAGGATGCAATTCCAATGATGAAAGCTTTTCTCGGCATTGTAATGGATTGGATTGTTCAGGAAACCTGCATTCTTTTCAAACCTATTTTATTTATTTTATTTATTTTATTTTATTTTATTTATTTCTTGTTATTTGACAATAATGCCTAAATAACACAAACATAAAAATATCGTACATAGAAATCTTAAAACTAGGTAGACTGGATCCGCACAGCCGAACGCAAATCTCTAACTGATGAGCAGACGTCAACATTTTGGGTGGTCATATTATAAAGCCTAACCATTTGTCGTATTGGTTCCTGAGATCCTAACATTGTGCGACTGAACTCGGCTTTCAACATTGGTCGGTTTCGCAGAGGTCTACTAGGAGCCAAGAACCCAATTGGCATTTTATGTTTTAAACGTGAATTTTGCGCATCAATAAATCCCCTTTTTTATTTATTCCTCCACACACAAAAAGAATCATTACCGCCATGATGATTTTATATAAACTGGATGAAACATTTCATTAAAGCATCTGTTATGCAAACAGGACAAATCAAGTCCGTGAGTATAAATATTCAATTTAAGATCTAACTTAAGAAACTGCGTCTTTATACTTGTACAACCTAAGGCTTCACAAATGAAAAGCATGTTCTGTTTCAAGCTTTTCTGCTCGAAAAGATTATCTCGATTTGGTTCCAGTTCCATCGCACATTATTCACCTCTAGCGCAACTGGGAAATAACGACGGCTCCCTTGGGTTGCTAGGTTGAATCTGGTAGCGTTGGGTCGAGGGTGACTCATAACCATAACTCGCTTCGATTAGATCGGGATGCTGCTTTTTTTTCACTTCACCAACCTTTTCGTCACGCACTGAGCACCACGTCCAGCATCCAGTTGGTGGGATGAAGAAAACAAAATGAAAAAAAAACCACCGAGCCACGAGAGCCGGGAAAACAATCGTTCTCCAATTCATGCTACATAGCACCTCTTATCAGCTATCAACGCCATTGAATCGTGAAGCCTGAACTACCGAGCGGAATGCAAAGACAAACGACAAAATGAACCATGATCGTTCGATTTTCTGCCGCAGGAAGTTCCCTTCCGAAAGGACAGCCCGAAGGCGGCAACCCGAGGGAAGCGAAGAAGAGGAGCGAAGAAATCGTTATTTCCTTTTTTATGATTATTATTGACGATGTGATGATAACAGCCTATAATTCATGACGCCTTTCCTGGATAACGGACCGCCCACTCCGTGATGGACGAAGAGGGGAAAAAAATAAAACGTTTCACGCTGGGAAACGCTCAACCCCCCCAATCCGCACCCTTCACATCTTCCGCTAAGGGATCTAAGCGTGAGAAAACCGGATGTGAACGATCGATGTTTTGCCGATGATACACCAGCGGATATTGCCTCCTCCGTGCGACCCCGGGCACACATTTCCGGTCTTTGATTTTTCGCCCAGCGAATTCGCTCGGGAAATTTCACTTGGTGCGGCAACGCTTCGTTTGCTTCTCCACGGGTTTTACATCAACTGCAGCAACTGATTCGCGCACGGCGCCAGGGCGGCCACGGAAAGGGAAATTAGATAACAATATTTCTTCCCAATTCGATTCGCCTCGTTCCGGTTCCCGTTACAAGTCGTTTGGAAACCGTTCCGTGGTGCCTTCAGTTACCGACCTTCATTAGCAACGATTTGGCAGCAGGAAGGCTTTTCCGAACCGTCGGAAATCTATTGCTCGACGTGACGCAAAACGTAACCGTGTGCCATCGACCAGACAATTGCGGATTGCTAGATTCAACAAGCAGGATTAAACAAAGTTGAACCACATGCAAACGCAGCTCAATCGTTTTTGTATTTTAATGTATTCCATTTTATCAATGGAAGAGTTTAAAAAACGATTGATCAGACAACCTTGAAAAAGTTACAATAAATCAACAAGATAAATCCTTCGGCAACACTTTGCGTTTTAAGAATGAAATAGATGATTTGCCATAAATCAGAGACATTGTGAAAGAAACATGTTTCAATTAAGGTTTGCAATATCATCCCTAGCCAAGTAACGATCGGTTACATCGCAATAATCCAGTGTGTATTTAACAGGATAAATCATTTGAACTGCATGATGGTACTTTTCTCCTCGTCATGGTGATGAAGATAGAGTTGAATTCATAACGAAAGTACAGATCGAATTACAATTGCATACTTTGTCCAACGAGACGCGGCGAACAAATTAGGACAAAGATCGTGATGATATCATCGTCGAATGTCTTACCCCATCAAACAGTTGCGAACGTACAAATCAACGATGCTAACGAACTTATTCTACCGGGAGTTGCTTACCTTTTCCACCGTGGGATGCTTTGAAGATCGCTGGCATCGGAGTCGGCGTCGAGTTGGTCACGTGACCGTGACGGTGGCCCGCCTGCTTCGCCGACTTTCTAAGCCGCAGCTTATCCAAGCCCAACTGCCTCGAGCGCTGATCCGTTGCACGATGATACCACCCAGCACCCAACCCGCCACCCACCGCCACAGCAAACACCGCAACGTCACCTCAACACGTTCAAACAATCAGCACTTGTATTAATTAAATTGCTTTCCTTGGAAAACGAGAACAGCCGGCCACAGTTACAGCAGCGACACTCAGCAGCTACACCTCACACTTCCTTCGAAAACGATAGATTTGACGCTAATTTTCTTCGATTTTTCTTCCGGCCGCCGGGCGGGGAATGGATTACTCTACTTTATCGCGGCATTTTCCATGGTTTTCCTTTCACCTGACTCCATATTTCCTTCGCCAGTTGCTTCCCCCTCCCCCGCATCGGTGTTTCTGCTCCAATTTCTCACTAAAGTGGGCTTAAGGGTGAGGCGACACGGATCGGATACGCACTACATTCATCGACACAATGGCTCACGTACGGCTAAATAGATTTTACGTCCAACCGACAGCCCTCCCCGGGTACCTCACCAACATTCGCGCTCGTTCCACCTGGCTCCTTGCTGGCGTGAAGCACACACACACACTCACACACACATCAACCCACACCTCCTTCCTTTAGCCGTTTGTCGCGCCTCGAAGGACCCGTTTTCGGTGCTTCACGCTTCGGCCGACTCAGGTTTTCGGCGAAAGGCCCTGAAATGGATTGACACATTTCAAAGGAATCACCTAACTTAAGTCGGGCGAGACGCACCGTGTCTTTGAGAAGCAAAATGATCGGCCTGTGTTTATGTTTGTGGCCTTTTTTTTTTCGATGGAAAGTTTAACATTTCGACGCAGAACGTTCAGTCCACCTGCTTCAGCTCACCTAACAACCGGGAACCGTGGCAGTTCCGGAAGTTCTGGATAAACCCGGCATGGAGTAGTTCTTCGCGTCGTCGGTAGTGTCTCTTGCTTCTACTAACTCTATTCTAAGATGGGCCACTGTTTGCCGTATCCATCGGAACACCCTGAAACGGTGGCTCGTAATCCGCGCTTAAGGACTGTATATTAATTCACTTATTTCTCATCCTTCCGCCCACCATCCGGCGAGCTTTCCGCGGCCAGTGCTGGTGATAACGACCTACGCAACATGCAAGATTACTAAACAAACAGCAAAAAAACATCACAAACTGTAACTCCACTTCAGCATGGCCGGCCTCTCGAGTCCCGGGAACCGGACGGTACGAAGCGAAACCACTTCCCAGCTCTCCGGTGGGACCGGAAATTCTGTGCCGCGGTTCGGAAGTGGACGGGGCAGGCGGAGAGAGCGGCAGCTAAACGCTCGCCGGCTCGCAACCGTCATTTGGATGGTCCGTTTTTGTGACAGTTTTGCCCCCCATCAGCCACATGAAAATGGCGGTGCGGTGCGGCGAATCCCTAGAGCGCGCACAACAGATTAGTGTTGTTTAATGAATTTAATTAATCCTTTTCTACTTCAGCATCAGCCTTTTCGTAGCAACGATAGCAAAAAAAAAAAGTATTGTTTTTTCCCAATGCGCTCTTGCGTTACATTCAGCCGATTTGCTCCAACGTATCCTTTTAAGCTGTCACTTTTTGCACTGATTGTCGATTTAATGTCAATCTGGACTTTAGCGACGCGATTTACGCCAACTGCCACGATTGCGTCTACAAACAGAATGGCATTAAGGGGAGGAAGGGACGGTCGACAGGGGAAAGAGACGAAGGGACAAAAAAGGCGAGCAGAGAGAAAATAAAAAGCGCAAAAATCTTTCTCCACGCTAAAGCCGTTGCTTGCAGATTATTTTGTAACAAGGTAGATTTTTTTTTCTTTTCAAGCGTTCTTTTCCGCCATGGAAAACAATTGTTTGGTTCCGTTTTGTTCGTTCAACGTGCTGCTTTCGTTCATCCATTTTCTTCACAATCGTAAAAACCCGACTGCAGAACAGACGGAAAAACACAACAGGGCGGGCTGAAATGGGGACACCGCGAGAACCGGAAAAAGTTTACAGAGCAAGAATGCTGTAGAACAATCAGCACGGAGTGGTGGGGAAGAAAAATTTTGCAAATTTTCCGCTACCTCGAAGCCATCCACATTGTCTGTGTGGATGCGTGGGTGTGCAAGCCCGTCCCGCCCGCGCCGTCAATTAATCAGATTTAATTTGACGAGATTATTCTTTCTTGGCTTTGACTTGCTATTGTTTTTTTTTTGTTTCTATTTTGCCCGGAAATTCACTGCTATTCTTTTCACTTCCAACGCCCGCGGTCGTTGGAAAAACCTTCATCGTTTGAACTGCTCAAAATCTTCCCCCCAAGGGCACCGGGCTGAGGCTTTGATGGGATTCAACCCCGGTTCGGCTCGATGGTCTTTTCGTCGAAAAATCCCTCTCAAAGCCACCCACCGCAGCCGAGCATGTTGTGAATGGCCCCAGCGACGGGAGGATGGCTTACTCGGGGAAACTCGGTGGAAAAATGTTTTCCCAAGCCAAAGGCGCACACTGAAGGTTCCCTCAGTGCCCGGAGGGGGTGAAAATTTCGTGCAGGAAAGCTTTACTCCTACAGTCGGGGGAAGTCGTTTGAAGATCTTCGATAGCTTCGCAGTGGAGGCTGTTCGCTTCGATATTCCACTGGGCGATGCCTTTACCGGGTAGCGTATTCGTAGAACCGAGCCTTCCATGGCTGAGCACGGCAAAAGTTTTATGAGCTCAGCCTGCACCAGCACAGGTTGATTCGCTCGTCGAACGAAATTAGTGTTAACGGATCAGCGATTCAGCGCCCCACGGGCAGCAAGGGAATGTTTTATGCCTTAGAAGGTCGGCCGATACATTGAGGCTTCCGATGCTTGCGTGCAGATCAATTAACGTCACCAACAAACACCACTCACGTCGTCGATGGCCTCTGAACGAACGATAGGAATGAGAAATGCTCATCACAACGCTTCACCTTTCCACCAGTCGGCTGTCCAACGTGAAACAGATCAGGACGGGAATCTTGCATGATACCATGCGTAATCCGCCTCGCATGCTCACGCAATTGCCCTTCTACGGATCAGCTGGGAATAGAAATCCTACCACAACTCGCAGCTTTTTCGTTCAAATCACTGAAATCACAAACAACACTACTCGATGGTCACTCGGAACCTAAAGGCCTACGGGTCTGCCAACTCCGGCCAGTGCCCTGGTATTCTCCTGCTTTCGCACCTGCTTTCCACCCCGTAGTAGTAGCGCTCTTCTCGGCGAAACAAACACACGTCCCGCATGAGGAAACCCGCACGATCCTGCACGCACCCTCGCTGAGAAAACTCGAGACGCGTAACAGCGACGCACCGGACGTCCGTCAAACGTCAAACCGCACGCGTACGCACGTGTGCGGATCACATCCGAGCAGTGACAAATTGATACTGAGGCAAAAATCTGACTCGCCTCGGCATTCCCCGAGCGGAACCGTCCGTGAGCACCAGCGCTGCGTCGTCCGTCGCAGGCACTACGCGAACACGGACCGCTTGTGGGATCGATGAGGAGAGGAAAGGGCGGGCGTATCGGTGGTTTGCTGGTTCTTCGGCAAAAAGACGGAAGCAGCCAGAAAAACGATCGGCGCGCTCGGTCGGTTTAGGCACGAAAACGAGCTCGGTTCAAAGTGTTGTCGAATGTCTTGGCTTGCGAGAGCTTCGGCCTGGCGTTACTTTGAGCACGCTAGAGCAAACGTGGAAGCGCAAACAGGAAAATGGAGAATGGTGAGAAAATGCTTACTGCAACAAATACTCACTGCGATGTCCTTTTTCACAAAGCACTGTTAATTGTTCTTGATACAATCCAGTGAACTAAGATGAACAAATGCACTGTTAAATGAAACGGTCCGGTTTTTTGTCCGGTTCATGCATACAACTGCGCATGCGTGCATCAAGGATGGTTTTGATTCTAGAGGAAAATTTTGTGGTGGGGATGTGAAACCAATTCCAGTGAACAACGCTTTTGCCGAATGAATCATCGGCATCGGGCAAACGGACGGGAAATCCTTCTCTGTTGCAAGGATGTTGCATGTAACTGCAGTAGAAAACTTTGTGGTGGGGATGTTGAATGGCTTCGAATGAATCCGTTTTTGCCGAAATGAAGCCGTGCCGACTAGAATGTTGCGTGCTGTCTGATATGATTTCAAAGAAGTGGGAGTTAGGACCGGTGCCCATGAACCATTTTATGGTAAAAATGAATTAAGACGGTTGGCAAACGGTTGGAAACTTTTCAAAGCCGATGGGACGCCACTGGAAATGAACCGATGAAACGAATTCTCTTTATTTTGATTTCCATTTGCCATACCAGGCCATTTTAAAGAATTTAGGCACTTGAGGAATAATCACAATTTAAAGCAGCTGGTTTACCATGTCTTCTGTACCTTAGGAAATACCATGTCTTCTATACCTCAGAGTATTCATTTCATTAATTCTCATTATTTGCCTGATTTCTCAGTATTTTGCCCTCTTTTTCAAAAAAAATATCATGAAATAATGTTTGATTATATTTAACTGTTAATAAAATGGAAATTAAATCAAGCATTTTCAATGTAAACTAAATTGTCTAAACTTAATCATCAGAGGCGGATCAATCCTTTCCGGGGCCACAAGCGGTGGGATAATCTGGAACCCTCTAGACCGTCCCATCAGCCAAAGATCACAACAATGTTCTACGTAGAACAACAATGTTCTACAGACGACGACTAAAAAGACACTGACTCAAAAAAAAAAAAACTTCAATATCCCATAAATCTGAAAGACATCGCTACAAATATCTGAAAGACATCGCTACAAGGTTCCCAACACTTGCCAAAAACCATTTAACGTGTTTTATTGAGGTTTGATTTTCCAATGCCAAAGAATAAGTTCACCTCGGCTTTACGCCCGAACGCTTTAGTCTCGATACACCTTAGAAATCGTTCAATTATGTCAAAGTCAATTAACACTATAAGTTCGGCGCTGGACGTTTCCTGATTTTCATTTACCCAGTGGTGTGTAGGAAATTTTTTCGAAACGCTGCAGGCACATACAAAAAGAACAGATCAAAAACAGCTAAATAATTGAACGTGTTTGTTTCTCTTTTTTATTTGAGCTTTGATAATGCAAATAAAAAAGGAATACCAAGTGTGCCAAAAATCTGTCGAAAGTAAAATATCAGTCGCTCCTGCTGACGCTGTCTTGTCTATAAAAGAGGATTAATTTAATGGGAAACAAGAAGCGATCAATTGTTTCAGTGGTCACTTTTTGAGTTTTCTGGTGCTCAGTCCGGGGACCTCCTGATCTTGGGGCCCCAAGCGCCTTTATTCATCATGTAATTCGTTAAAACCCAATTCAGGCCAACCGATTGAAATAAAAACTAATTCTTGTGTACTGCAAGAAAAACCCCTATGAATTCATCGCACTGTAAAAGTTAATGTGATTTTAATGCCAAATGCAGATGAATTTCGACTTGTCTCGGCAGCCGAATATATATCCTAAAGCGTTATCTCTTCCGGCAGAAATCCAGAATCGCATCAATGGTCCTTTCCTCCCGCCACAGATGCTTTGCCCTAACCGGTCAAAAGCAATCATCAAACGGGCGGGTCAACTTCGCTCTCGAAAAAAGTGTAGATCCACCCGCAGCAATTGATACAAATCAAAAGACATCCGCCAGCGATGACAACCGAACCGGAAGGGAAGGAGAAAACGGTCCGACCCAGCTTGAGCCCGAACGAATGGAGCGAGCAGCCCACGGGATGGATGACCGAAAGGCAGCTGGAGAATTAAATTTAAATGCCTCGTCTTTCAACCGAAAAGATCAAGTGTTACCGATAACAAAAAGTGATCCTGCTCTAAGGTAGCTTCCGGAGGCACATCCGGGGCACATTTGGAGGCCCGTTCGCGGGTAGAACAGTTTAAAGAAAAAAAAATCGTTCAACCATTTGAACTGAAGCGCCATCGGCTGGCCGCGAGTTTCCCTCCGAGCTGGCGGCATATTTTCGCACGTACAGCCAAACACAATCCGGCTACCGGTAGGTCAGGTTGAGGCGCTTCATTTTATTTTATTTCATTCTATTTTTACTCACTTTCCTCGCGATGCAAGACAAGATGAAAGGAGAGGTGTGACGTGAAATGATTATAGCCCACTTTCGACCATTAGTGGAATCCCTTCGATTGGGCAGCAGAGAAAGAGAGAGGACTAAAGATGAAACCAGGATAGGAAGCAGGACGTAAACTTTGCGATCACTGCGGCAGGGACACCAGGTCGAATTCCACTGGCAATGATTTCCACGGATCCATCTTGCTGTTGCTGCCGAGATGCTACTACCAGAACTTTCCGCTCAATTCCTACCATTCCGGCCGTGCACTCAATCGCATCTTCATCCCGCCGAACAACTGTTCCCGGAACACTGGATCTCTGGAACGTTTAGGCCGTTTCAGCGCTGGAATCCCTTCTTCGGGCGGAAGAAAGTTTGACGTAAAAAATATTCTCACAATTTAAATGCTTATTACTGCGAAACAAAAACGAAATCTCAAGGAACGGAGAGTCCGGGAAGGTTTCCTCCCGTGAAGCACTCCCGGGACGACACAGACATTTCTGTTGCAGAAAGACACCGGTACAGCCGAAACGAAGAATTCTGTTTTTTTTCGTAGTTCTTAGCACTGCAAGGAAATAAGAAATATTAGCCACATTCCACTCAGGATCTGGCGTAGAGAAACGCGTTTTTCTTTGTTTCATGGTTTTACTTTTCTGTCTCCCTTCACTTGTCCCATAGCGTGAACCAATTTCAAACGAACCATTCCTCCTTTGGGGCAAAGAAGCTGTTCGTGCTAATACCGAGGCGTTGATGCGAACAATTCCTCCAATGCCTCGCTTCTCGCTCAAGGCCTACCGTTTCACTGCGAAAATATGTTTGAAGGCAAGCGGACCATTTCTCCTGTCAAACTATGAGCAGTTTTATGTCGGAACAAATGCTGCGAAGGAAGCCCGCAAGCGAGTGCAAACAAACTATTCTAGCAATTCAGCAAAGCGCACTTGGTGATATTTTTTTTTTTTTTGTATTTGCTTCAATTATATTTTCGTTCCCAAATTGCAGAACACTCTCCTTATGCTAATGGCGGCATATGCCGTTTGGTGTGTATAATTCCGCCAAGCTGACGGTTTCAGTAGATAGTTCTATTAAAACCGGGAGGGATTTTTGGGAAAAAGTATAAACTGCCACCTCCACCCGAGCAAACTTTTTCCGGCATACGAATGCGCATCAGTATGCGGAAGTGTAAGGAAGCTCTGCATCAACAACACGCTGGCAGCAACAGCCAGCACCGCAACACGATAATTTTGATCGTGGAGAACCCAAATGATGAAGCTTGAAAGGAACTAGAAGTAAACCTGCAAGTGAAAGCATTCAAACAGTTGCAAAATACTGACACACTCTTAAACGGCTTTTTTTCGTATTTTAGAAAAAATAAACATTTTTTTATGATTGGGTTGAAACTCGGCAAAAATTGAACAATATAACAAAATAACTCTTTAGTTCGTGAGTTTTTTTAAGGGTAGTAATTAATGAGCATAAAGGTCTTTAAATGTTGAATTAAAGTGGCATTAGTGTTTTGTGGAGTTCCGGGATAGTCAGCCCGAACATGACCCTCCCCAAAATGGGGTGGGTTCGAATAAAGATCGCTCCAACACTGCGTTTTTACTCGTTTGTCCTGGCCATCTTGCAAAAAATGGCAAATTAATTTTATTCGAAATCCAGCGTACTTGCCAGAATTATTACCAGGCAGCCTCTAGCTATACACTAAACTGAAAAAGAAAGCTCCACGGGTACCAATGTGAGTTGACAGAGCAAATACACGACAGATAGAATAAGCCTGAGGGCTATGATGAGAAGTATTTTGCAACAGGGCAATCGTTATTTGACCGTAGGTTTCTAAGTTTTAAATTTCAATTTTGAAGCAATTTTAATATGCAAGGTCAAAGGAAACGTCTAGCTCTAATTAGGATGGCAGGAAGTCGAACTCTCAGGAAAGGAGATACTGTCGCCGCTTCAACCTTTGTAAAATGATTCCATGATCTACTTGGAAGGAAAGTCATCTAATCGCTATCTAATCTGCGTATCGAATTGAAGAAACATCAGTTATTCTTCTAATTACCATCCACTTTCCACTTTATGTTCATCGGGCTTTTTCGAATGAAATTTCGGCCCAATCAAATGGGAGAGTATCATAAAAATATGATCATAAATAAATCAGCAAGAAAATCTGAATTTTTTTAATCACAGATTGCTCTAAGACAAATATCTGTGTAAATAGCGATATGAAATTGTTGACGACTAGCGAGGCAAGCTGGCCTTGTAGTAACTTATCTCGAAATTTACAACAAAATCTTATTGAATGGATTCAAACTAAACAAAAGATACACAAGTTCATCAAACCGTGCATGATGAGAACTTCAAAGCATGCCTGACTTGAAGTAGATTTCAACTTTTATTTACTTTAGATTACCTGCTTTTATTTTCAGTAAAAGTTTTGACGCTGAAATTTGATTGATACAGCGCCGCCCACGTATCCCCACTTTTTCTTGAGCGTTCTTCGACATCACGACCCCAGGCCGAGGAAAAACTTCCTCTCGACCTGCATCGTACCGTAGCGAGCGGTGCCTTGAACAACGTGCCACGTTCGCCCTAAAGGCTTGCGCTAGGCTTTCCGTAACAATGAACTATGGCATGGAAAGGGCTTCTCCATCAATCGTTCATCATCGACCCCAAGCCGCGTCGTGTTATGGTTGTGTTTTGCTCTAATCATTGTCCCTTTTCCACCCTTCTCACCTCGGCCCTAACGTTCCCCCCGGGGTCGCTCTCCTTCTCTCATTATCCTCATTTGCCGAAGATCCCCACCCCCTCCCTCCTCCCCCATCGTGATAACCTTCCGCCTGCCGGGTATTGCGCGAGAACTCGGCCAAGGACAAACGGCGAAAACCCGCGACGGTGACGACGACGCGGGCAAATAATTCAATACGTCAACTTGAGCGACGAAATCGAAGCCTACAGCATAAATCATTAATCTTTTCCCTCTTTTTTTTTTTTTCTTGGTTGTTACTCGGCCCGATTGTCCCCGTGCTTTCTCATTTTCCCTACCGCACCGGGCGGCCGACATTGCGTGGGTTCCCTACCGCTTTCGGAACGCTTTGCAGGCGTTGGTCTTTCTTGTCCGGATTTGAATGTCGTTTATTTTGGCTAAACTTATCGTTAATCACAGCCATCCTGGGGAGCGCCGGTCTTGGCAAGAGCAAGAGAGAGGGGATAGGGGGGACGCGAAACGGGGACGGGAACGGAATGTTTTTCGCATCCTGCGGTCGCGTACCTACCGGCTGCTTGATTAAGCGGGAATGATTTTTCTCATCCGCCTGGGATAACATTCTTTTCCCGATGATGGGCTCATTTTACATCAGCAATCGCTCATGATTTGCCGCAGCATTACGCTTTGGCGTGGATGGGACCTGCCATACCCTTGTCGAGTGCGCACAACTCATTAAAAATAATTGAAAACCAAGCGTTGTCGTGATTGCGGGACTGGGTTGAAACTGGTTTCAGCATAATGGTGCTGAATTTAACGTTTCTACCTGGCAAGGAGAATGTTTTAATGTTGCTATTATACGTAGCCTAAAGGCCAGGACACATGGTTATGTTTTGCATTGAAAGAATCCAAAACATTGCGTAGCTAACGCTGGCTAAACAAATTCAACAGGAAACGATTTTAAGATGAAAACGTTCGCATTCCATGTTAATTTTTTTTTTTTAACTTGAATACAATCTTTTTTTCTAATTTGTTCGAGTGCGTCTACAAACTTGCACCTACGGCTCTATGTCATATCAGCTAGCAATTGTATCAGCTTCGCAATGCCCTTGTACTCATATGAACATTTGGGGAATCTCAAATCCAGCAGGCTTTTTAAATCGTTTTCCTTGAGCCTTAAATCACGCTAATCCAATTCTCGTCGTACCAATTCCATTCCTGGCAAGTCTTTCGCGTTAACGTACCACCGAGACCTCGGCACCACCTCACCTCCCCTCGACTCATCCGGCCTACGAACCGTGCGGGCTGGATGATAGCACGGATGATACCCAAATGAGTACCTAGGATACAAACCGTACGTCAAGGTTGAGTGTTGAATTATGATAAACTTTTTCTTCTCGCTTGTCTCGCAAGTACACCCCCCCCCCCCCCAATCTCTCCATTTTTAATTTTTTTTCCCTCTATCTCGTTGATGTCCTGACTTTGCTACAATGGAGAAAATTTGAATAAATTAAGCGCAATAAGTGGAAAGCATGGCTGACCCGGGTGATAATTCATTTTCATTATTAATCATTAGGAAAAGAAATTAAAGAAGAGATGCTGCTCTTAACGCCACCGTGTTTGTATTACACCGAGCAACGCTTGACGATGGTCGAGAGCCCGGAACGGAGCGAATGTTTGAAAATGCAATAAAGATTGTGACCGACATAATGGAAAAAAGCTTGAGCTTGTGACAAAAAAAAACAAAGTAGCAAACTGTCAACCCTGGAGAGGAGGGCGGATGAAAAGTAAAGCATCTTTACCGATTTGATTAATTGCATGAGGATGCTCAGAAAACTATCCTGCACTCCACTACCAGAAACAGTTTTATTCGTTTTCCTGGAGGGAATCTTTGCAATAACTTATTTATAATCTTGTACAAGACTGCTTTTCTATATGCATTGTACAAGGAAGTCAATACGTTTTGCAAAGGTCGGTAGAGACGTTTTATGGTCATGTTAACGTCTTCCTTTTTATTTATTTTGTATTCTTATTTCGTTTCTTTCGTTGGACGATGCTTATCAAACAGAGAAAACAGAAAGGATGAAGATCGATTGAATTTACACACACTGAAGGCCTGATCATCAAAAGCAAAACTCACCTCGATTCTAAATTTTTGAAGACTGAAAAGGTGTTACTCATGAGGTGTTTCTCATGCTTAGTTAAATCTTGAACTATAATTATTGGTATCATGTTGATGCACCTTCGCATTTTAATTATGAATACCTCGAATTCTGGGTTCTTATGCCTAAATTATGTTACTCAACATTTAAGCCACCATACCCCGAGCACGCGGTCATTGCACTTGATATAGCAGCCAACCTGCTGTCTCTACCTCTGCATTCATTTCTAGAGTATTGACGCTACTGTAATGTTGTACTGATGGAAATTCATCATTCCGATTCTCGCTCTGCACGGTACACAACTTGCCCCAAGTCCCGTTTTCATCACATTCCACATTTGAAACCGGAGAAAGCAACTTACCGCCAGCTCACTCTGACAAGAGAAACTTTTCGAACCAATGCATTACACCAATTCAGCTTACTAGCTGAAATGCATTCCCAAAACTCCAGTTCCACGCTCAACCCCCCGAAGCGCAAGCATGCAATCACACATCTTGCCATCCGCATCACGACCGGCAGCATCCGTTCTTTATTTCGAGCAAATTGAATATTCCAATTAATCAACACGGGAGTATGCAGAAAGTGCACGACTTGCCAGCATGCGACCACGTGAGTTAAATTATTACCAACACTTCTGGGAGTTTGGAGAGTAGCTGGCTGCGAACAGGTATCTTACAGTCGTACATACACCTGGCCGCCCGGTCGCTGCTGCGGTGATCCAAGACGATCCGAAGAACAAGATAGTGGCACAGGAGTAATCGTAATTTCCATATCAATCGTGGCACTGGCACCGAAGCGGTTCCATCCTGAACAAGGTGCAAGAAGCGGTACATTCGGTGTCGAACGTGTTGATAGGTCAGTCGGTGGTCGACGAAAGGGGTTTTCCTAGTCCGCAGTCAACAGCCTTCGCCGGGCGCTCGGTACAACCCCTTTCAAATACCAATGGTATTTCTTGTCGATCTGGCAAGCATTAAGAAGAAAAAGCCCTCGAAACCCTCCCGAGTTTTAGTGCAGAACTGCACAGCAACGCTGTATGACTTGCTGTGACTTCGTCGCTATGTCTGCTTGCCAGTGAGTGAATGCATGCCAAGCGCTTCAGAGAACAGGTAAATTAAAAGTATTCATCTTGTTCTCGGTTGTTGCTCCTCCGGAGGGACTTGTGCTGTTTGCTAACTCTTGCCAGCTCGGTTTTACCGGAGCACTTAGGCACCTTCTCCACCGGGAAGGAGGGTTTCTCGGTCCATACCATCTTCATTTCATACCAGGTCTGCTGATAATTGATTCAAATTTACTGCTTAGCATGTAATAAATAACCTTTTCCAGCGAAGCTCCTTGCTCGCCGTCTTCGTCGCCGCCCTTCGGTGCCCTTGAACGGTTCGTGTTCGCCGGACGGAAGGAGTCGAGGTCGGCAGGTGGGGGCTGGGAGCCAGTTAAAAAATAAACCAGATGTGCTAATTTATGTACATCTATGCACCGGAAGACGCTCCTCGAACAATAACCGGAAAGAACCGGTTCCCAAGAACAAATAACAATCAGTAGATTTATTGCTTGCTGTTGTGTTTTTCCGCTCCGGTATACGAAGGCAAACCCACGCCCTTCATCGTCGCTTGCACCGACGGCCCGGTTGCGCTGCAAAACGTACACTACCCGTCCGAAACCCTTTCCCACCCCAAGGACGCACCCAGGACCGGAAACCGACAAACCTCCACCGACCTTTCTTCGGGCCGAGCGTTCGAACGCCCGGTTCCGTTTTCGGGGTTCCCGGGGCCGGTGCCTTCCGCGGCCAACGCTGACGAATGAAGGGAAATGATTAGAACGGTGAAGCCTTCGTCCGGAGAAACGGGACCCGACAGGACAATAGATCTTCTGCGGTAGGAAAACGTAAACGATGACCCAGCAATGCTCCGGCCCGCCGTGTGCCATGTCTTGCGAGCGTATCGAACATCTCCGAGGCGGCCCCGCACCGAAGCTTGCTTTCAGCGTCGAACCTAACCTCCCACCGCCCCATCAGGTTCACCGTTTCCCCACCCGCAACAGCGTTGACTTGCCGAGGTACATGATTACGGCGCCGGTTTGTAAAGCACGGTTCCTCCCACGGGTATCAGCTGCATTCGGAAGAAGCTTGCGGCCTCGGCAAAAGGGGCGACCCTCATCTCTTGCGACCGACGAATGCATTTCCCTTTTGCCAGCGAAAGCAGTATTTTCACGTTCACCCACAGTGTTTTGGGGCAGGTATCGTCGAAACCTTTGCCTCCATTTGCAAGGCCGGGCATTGGGGGTTGGAAGGAAGTTTTGTTTTTACTCACAACTGGCTGGTCGGTTGGACGATTAGACGTCATCAAGTTTTGCTCTTCCTCCTGGCACCAAAAAAGCCAGGAACCAGGAACGAAGCACGCTAAACCCAGCGGTAATGCCCATACTAATTGGAGCTTAAATTTCTTATCGTGCTATTTTATGCCAAAAACTTGCCAAACCAACCGTAAAGGGTAAAGATTCTGCGAGCATAGTTTTTCCCTCGGTCACCGGTGGATTCCTAAAGCGAGGCTAGTAATAACGTTACTCGTTTTATTTTTCATTCTTATTGTAATCCTTCAGAGGTCCTAATCTTTGGGACAATTGTTCGTGAGGTTTTCTTTTTTGGAGAAAGGATAAAGGACAACTTACTAGGGATGCCGCGGCTCGCTTCAAAAATCACTTTTCAACATTATTAGCATTTTAAGTCGAGTGGAAAGATACGATACCAAAAGCAGATATTTACTATCTAAGTTAAAGAAAAACATTGTTAGGAACCATGCCTACGATCTTATAGCTATTATAAACCGAGGTGTTTTACTTCTCCCTTGATTGTTGTGTTTCATTGCCGTTATATCACGTAATTTCACCACTGACTTTAGAGATCCTATTTGTCTGAAACAATTATTCGTCGCTCTTGTTCGTTATCTCCTCGAATTTCTGAATTTAATGTTGTAGCCTGGGCACCTCATACTGTGACCTGGTCTGCTTGCATCGAAAGCATTCAGCGTAGATTCACGAGAATGGCAATCGGGCGCCTGAGGTGGAACTTGGAGCAACCCCCGGTGTACGAATCGAGAAGGCTTCTGTTACGCTTGCAATCTCTAAATAAGCGGAGGAAAGTGACTCAGGCAGTTTTTATCGCTAAACTATTATTAGGAAAAATCGACGCACCCAATTTACTCTCTAGAATTAATTTTTATGCTCCTGATCATGCGCTTCGTCCTCGCAATACTCTTTTAAAATTAGATCTACCGAGAACATTAAGGGGTGCCAACGACCCATTGACTTCTATGTTTATTGCATTTAACAGTTTTTCTCAGTTTTTTGATCTCCATGTTTCGTCAGCTGTCTTTAAATCGATGTGTCTTTCTTCGAATGCATAGCATCTTAGACTATTGTAAGGAATTGTGTTATAGTTAAGCATACCCTTAAGTATTGCTGAGGCCCCTGCGTGTGCCATGCAATGTAATTAAATAAATAAATAAATAAATTTCGATTGCCTGTTGGCTCAGTTCTTGAAATTACTAATCATACCTAAATCGACTTTGTAAGAGATAACAGCTATGGATTTCGCAACTCACAAAGAATTAAGGCCAACAGCCACCAAGTAGTTGAAAGCAAAAAGCACTTTATGCGGCGATGTCGCGATAGTCCTGACGCTCAATCAACTCCCGGCAGCTTGGGAAGAGATCTCCATCAGATACGGACCAAGTCGGAGGACTATATTCTAAAGAGGCCATATCACCATCCGGTCACCCGTATAACTTTTGCTCATTAAAAGTTCTGCATGCACGCCGTTCGGCTTGACTTCTAAGCCCACCGCCATTGACAAAACCGCCATTACCATCACCAATCATACGCCAGATAAGAACTCGAGTTAAAACAAATAACACCGTACCGTGTGTTAGCCGTCGGGCCCTCCACAAAGACTCTGGCCCCGACGGACGACGGGCGTGGCTCCGTATTGCGTTTGCGATCAACCGTACAACGTACCGGGCGCCTCCATCGGTCGCCCGGAGCAAATAAAGTACACTTGGCGAAACGTCCTCTAATGCACGCTGGCAAGCAGAAGAAACATTAAATGAAAAATATAGCACCAGGTAAAGGAGGTTCCCTGCGCTGCCGTTGCCTGCCTGGGTGTGCCAGTAAAATTGACATTCACGCGCCCCACGACATCGGCCCCTCCTCTTCGGGATGGGCTTTCGTGAGGGATGTGGCTGGAAGAAATGGGGGGAGAGATGAAACCGGAATCCGATGCATTCATTTACGTACAGAAGGCCGAGGAGAGGACGGAAGGCTTGCATGTAATCACCTTTGAGGCTACGCAACGCGCTCAGTGGAAATGGCCGCAATTCCGCTGCCGAAAACCGCACGGACCGTTTACTTGAAGCATTGGTGGTGGCCGGAACAACGGCAAACTCAAAGACGGAACCGGCTGCTGCTGTTGCTGACGGTACGAGTTGGGAAACTGTGCCTCCCACCCCACCCCTCGTAGTCGTCGGTTCCAAAACGGAAGTCACCCCCTTCGATACTCCGAGCTCCGCTCCTGCTTCTATCCAGTCAAATCTTGAAACCGTATGGCAACCGAGCGCACCATCCCATGTACCGGATGTGTGTGTATGTGTGTGTGTACTGCATGGTGTCCGGAATCTAAATCTCTCGTGTCTGAATTAACCCACTTGGCAACTTTTTTTTTATCTCATTCGCTTCCGCCACTCCCTGCAGGCGCTACGGGGTGCCTTGTTTGCTTAGTTTTAACCGGGTTTTCACGAAGGCAACCGACAACGGTCTTCCGAGGAAAAGCCCCGACCACCCCGGGTCCGGTTGTCTCATCAACTTCACCGTCATCATCATCATCGGCATCATCCTAAGCATCAGCATCATCGTGAAAATGCCCAGTTCCACCTCGGCGCGTCTCCCCCGCACCGTCCGCCACGGAAGCGAAATGGGCCGCAATGTGCATAATAACGGTTTCGTTTCGCCATAGGAGCGTAATCAGATGGTTCAGCAAAATTTACTCCCATCTTCCCAGTCGGGCCCACACTGCTACCACCTTCCACGTGCCCTGCCCCGGTTCCGCATCGTTCTTTCTCCTTCTCGCCGGTCGCTTCGGTCCCTCGTGACGTGCAGTCGGAAAATGCAAATGCGACCGAATGCGAAAAACCCGGCGGTACCGGCAGCCGGTTTCGTGGAAGCGTCCGATGCATCGAAACAAGAAGCAGCTCGGTCTTCTCACAAGTCGCGCCAGCTCCCGCCGATTCGAGCTGTGCGGTGCCTTGGGCGATGCGAACTCTTCCGGTCGAACTCAGCCCACATCCCCCTCTCTTTTGCTCTCTCCCTCCCGCCAGAAGACAGTCTCCGCAATCATCGCCACCCAAGCGTCAATGTCGCTTGTTAGGTGTCTTGTAAAAGGCAGTGCGCCCACAGGCCGAACCAGACGCCCGGGATGCAACCGTCGCTGCCAAAGTTGGGCTGCGATTTTCATAACTTTTCTAAATAAATTTATTCCACAGTTTGTATTCATACCGGTTAGCCCTGGGTACCCTGGGCAGCACCGGCGTCCATGGAAGGCACACGTGAACGATTCGCAGAGGCCGGGCGGGCGAATGGATGGCGACACCTTCTTCGCCTCCGAGGGACGGGCCGAAATTACGACCATACAGAGCAGGGCGCACCGGGTTGCACCTTCGTCTACTCGACTGGCCGTCAGTTACAGATACTTCGGGCGCACAGTCAGGCACCGGCAGGGGGATGGTTTTATGACCCAGGAACTGCGCCAGAGTCATTTACGAAACAGAATGCAGTTAAATGCGCATTCAAATTGATTGCGTTGATCATAATCAGAGACGGGAACTTATTCAGCAATAAGTGCGAGTTTATTAAATAATATCCGCCTTTTGGTTTATATGGTACGAGACTACCTCCAGCGGAGCATTGAATGTGGATTCAAGCACTAAAACACAACCTTAACGATGCTTAGACCATAGAAAATTGAAACAACATGTCGGTTCGTAAACGATCAATAAAAAACTACGATGAATTTGCGATACCGCAATCTATTTCATTCCGAAGAAAACAATCAAACTTTTGTTTTTCAATTAGGAAAATATTATAGAAGTAGAGTAGTGTGCATGTAGTTTAAGGAATGAAATGCCAAAATAGAGCATTAAGCAGAAATATCATCATTTTCTTCAGCAATATATAAGTAACGTTTTTTCTTGTTGTTTAATCTTGGAACATAAAAAAAAATACTGATGGGACAACAACTCCAACGCTTGACAACTAGCCAGGCGAAAGAGAAAGGTAATTTAATTTCTTCCTCTCCAGCACATCCTTTCCTCGCGCCGGCAGACGTCTACCTTACTTTAAGTATTTGTTTTACACTTTACCTACAGCGTGCGTCCATCGGATGTCTCGAATGGCAGAAGCGAACCCGTCCTTGTACGGACTTTTGCTCCAACTTTTCCCTTAACTGGTAACGGTAGGAACGACGCACAGCGAGCTGACTGACAGGGAACAAACAACCGTAACATCAGTTGCGGGCGTGCAACGCAGCACATTTTTATGCTCATCGAACCGCAAGCGGTGTTAGTTAACTTTTACAACCTGCGGAACAACGTTGGCGGTTGCTCGGGGAAAAAAAGGGGAAAATGCAACCCGTCTGGAAGGGATGGTAAACAGTTTAATTTACCTCTTAGCCTGGTGTGCTCGGCTATAGGCTAGCGGAAGGAAAATATGGATGCACAACAACACGATAGACTTTGCGAGCAAATTTCAATAAATAAGCAAAGAAAAAAAACAGACTCATTAGGTGACTTTTATTATGCTACTGCTTCAAATATCAATTGCGTTATGTTCAATTAACAATGCAATATAGGTTCATGTACCAATAATTTAAAAAAATAGTTGTAAGCTGTCAGATTTCATGATTACAATTTAAAGAACAGAGCTACATCTATTTGTCAAACTGCAGTTCCTTTTGAGCAACGAATTCGGTACATACATCGTAAACAATAAAAGTACAGTGAAATTACTTTTGAATAAATTGAACAACCCCCTGCTTGCTTACATTATTTGCAACGACAAACAAATATTCCACGTATTGAGTACATGTTCCTGATTGAATCACTACGGACAGCCTTAACAATATAAACACAACCCCTTTTATTTGCTGTTATGATTCCCTCACGCCTGATTTTTCCTGGAAAACCTTTTAAAACCCGGTCATACACAAATGATACAATAAAGGTGCATGGGGTGGATAATGGACTGCTGCAAAAACACTCGCCCGTTACCCTAAACCGGAAGGCACGAGATATTTAATTACTCTTGCAAAACCAACATCAATGTTCGTCCAAACACCAGTCGGTAGAACAACGTCCGGGAATAAGTAAAATGTACGATCTTCACGGAAATGACATGCCTCCGGTCCTCCCTTGGCTCTCATTAAGCTAACAACCCGATTCCGCTCAAACTTAGATCAACGAATAAATACTCGAGCCAAAGACTCCAACGGCCCTGGAAGAACCTGGCTGCCCGTCCCGGCGGTTTCGGTCAGTTGAATTGTCTTCTCCGTTGCGCACGACGCACGATGTACGATATCTTTTCACCATGTTAATAACATCTCCACCGGACCACACGGTCATAAATGTGTTTCGCTTGTTTGCTGGCGCCCTGGTGCGCCCAACTTTACCCATCCTTGCAGGGAGCGTCCTCATTGCGGCGTACACCGAGTACCGGGAGCGATCCGTCCCCCGAAACCCACCCTGCCATTTATTTATGGTAATGAGTAGGTGTATGAATAAATAAATTCAACTTAGATTCGGTGCCTATTTTGGTTTTGGTTCTTGGTTTTTTGTGTCTTCTTTTAAATTAAACAAAGAATCCCGTCGCTTCCGTGCTGGGTGTCCCTGTTCCGCCGGAAGGCCCACCCCGGCACGAGCGACGTGATCTCGTCGTCAAGTGGTGCCACCGTGCTTGATCTCTGAGGTCCGCTACGCCGGAGGACTGCAACACCGCAACACCCTTCCCATCCCCCCTGCGAGTCCTGCAAGCGCGTACGGGTGAGGGTTTGCCATTGAAACGGAAACCAAAGCGAAGCCTCATCTTTATGCTGGCCGAGTATGCGGCAACGATAAACTATACGTGCTCGGCATGTGTGCGTCAGTGAGCTGGAGCGCGTGTTTGTGTGCCGCGTTTGAGTGCGGCTCATACGTCCAAGGGTCCATCCGGTCAGCCGGCCTGTCTCCCGCTGGAGATCCAGAAGAACCACCCGAAACCCGCCTCAAAACCAGATCCACCAGATATGGACGGTTTCACTTCCATCTCGAGCGGGGGTTGCTGCTGCGGGTGCTTCCCATTTTCCCGCAACACCAAACTACTTCCGGCCACCCGCCCCGAACTGAAGGCGGTCTGGTGTGAGCCATTCTTGTTATTACCGTTGTTATTGGCGTCGACTACGATTGCCCCCGTGTCGGACCGCAGCTCAACGAACATAGCGAAAAGACCATGACGACGACGACAACGACGAACACGACGACGACGACGTCTGACACGGGACCCGCCCTGGCAGAGCCAGAACCTCGGTCGGCCAAAACGCCAAACCGGAACGCCAGTGCAAAATAAGTGTTTTACTGTATCGCTGGTGGCAACAATGGGGAAACCGGGAATAAACGGCCCATGCACCACGTCGTAAACGTAACGGCTCTGCATAAGGATAAGCCCGGCACGGCCACTGCGTCCCGGTTCCGTGGCCGTGAGGGGGTCCCATGCTCTCGCCTCCCTCCCATCGTGCATTCTTTTACCCTACTTCGTCCATTTGTTTTATCTGCCAGCCGTAGAGGTTCCCGGGGCCAAGTTGCGGCAATTCCTTGCACACTGCTCCAGATGATGGATGCGTTTACAGTCTCGGCTCGGAGAAGGAAGCATCGCCATCGCCCACCCCCAGGATCCCGACAGTCACGCCTGGGGAGTGGTTGCATCCGACCACCTCCTTCCATTCCCCTTATCCCGTGTTGTTTTCCCCTACCATGGATCGGCGTGTTCAGCTGCGGGTTTATAGAGATCATAACCTGCGTGCCCACCGGCCTTCGAATATCTCGAGCGATTGGTTCGGTGAGGTACATTAAATAAATGTTCTCACGTTTCGCTCGGTTATAATCTTCACGGTGGAAAGCCAGGAAGGAGAAGGATGTTTGGAACTTTAATAGAGAAACCAAGCCGTTGGAAAGAACCATTTCTCGCATAGGTTTGAAATGCATTGCAGAGTGGTTGTTGAAAAAGAGAAGCGTCTTTTGCTGTTTGATGATACAACTGGCGAAACAGTACCGAAAATTTAACCTTTTTATTTGTCTTAAATTTTACTTTAATACACTTTATCTTTAATGGATAAGAGGGCCTTGCCTCTTCACCGGCAGCTGAGACAAATGTTCATGTCCAAAAGCTGTGTATTTTGGGGGACAATCTTAGTGTTGTCTATTATGAGCTGATACAACCAAACGAAAAATCACAATGGTGTTCTACAAAACATCATTCGCTAGATACAACACTAGTCGAGGCACGATAGAGTGATTCTAGAGCAATACAATGCTTGGGCACATGTCTAGGCACCAGTGAAAATCTACTTTGCAACGCTGAAATGGGAAATCCTACCGGATGACCTTTCCTTTGTTCCAGTCAATGGAGCATTACCTGAGCATGACCGATAGGCACTTCTCCAATTACAATGAAGCAACAACAAAATAGGTCAATGCATAGATAGCATAGATCCCGACAGGATCCGAAAATTGCCTGAGAGATGGGAAAAAGTGGTGGAAGGCAATGGAACATATTTTGAGGCATGAATTAATGACCAATTGAAAAAAAGCTTCAAATACCGTTTAAAAACGCAATGAGCTCAAGAAAGAAAACTCAAAATCAACTAACCAAGTGAAAATACAATCTTCTTAGCTCTCTTTTTCTTGTTTGCAACGAAATGTTGGAAGATTATAGTGAAACAAATAAAATTGAGCAAATCGTTACATCGAAAAAGCCTAAATGTTCCTTAACTTGTCAAAAATTCTCGAGCTACGGACATCGCCCTGTCTGTAGTCAATTTAACCCTTTTTGAATAACATGTTTCAGGCAAAATTTCCAGTCTAGTCTCGTTTTCTCCTACATCCAAAACAATACAGTAGCATTGTCAATTTTGGCGCGATCGGGGTTTATGGGCAATATCGTTACGGTACTAGTGCAATATCGAGTCTATGTCACCGGTAGTGTTGAGTCATGAGACTCTTTCCGAAGAGCGGAGCGCTGCGCTCTCGCACACTGAAGAGAGCGGTGTGCGCGAGGCAGCTCTTGCGCTCCTTGCGCACTTGCGCTCTGTGCGCACATGCGCTCGCGTGCGCATTTGCGCTCGCGTGCGCATTTGCGCTCGCGTGCGCATTTGCGCTCTTTGCGCTCTTTGCGCTCTTTGCGCTCGCGTGCGCACTTTGCGCTCTCGTGCGCACTTTGCGCTCTCGTGCGCACTTTGCGCTCTCGTGCGCACTTGCGCTCTCGTTCGCACTTGATTTTGCTATCCCTCCACTTTCGCACCATGGGTCCACACTTGTACGGGGAGTTTGAGAAGACGGCTTTCGGCGGCTCGCAAAATTCTCGAGAAATGCTACTCATACTTCTCAATCCAATGGGAATTACGGCCTTTCGCATTTCTTGTCTTCGGTGCAGCTCTTGGCAAGCAAGCACGTGATTTTCTGCAGAAGTAAATATTGATGATGATAATGTGCGGACAATTTTCTTTATCGTTTAGGACAGATATCGTCTGCTAACCTCACTATGTCGAGTATTGGCGTACATTTCCATTCAACTGCATCGCTGCCAGTGCCAGTCCGTTCAGGGAGCTGATCTTCAAATTTTTCGCGTCCCCAGCGCTTTCGCGGAAACAAATACTGGTTATCTAAGTAAGCATTATTGTTAGATAACTTTTCCACCATGTTGATGCATCGAAAACGGTAACAAAATCGGTAATCCTTCGGAGTCATTAGCCGTTTTGTGCACTAAGCACGGGATGGGAGACGCAAGTAAGATACGACAGGCAGGTGTTTTTGTCGTTCGAACGGCTTAACTTTTATTGGGTTTTGCGAAGTAAGTTTCCTGATTTGCACAGTTCACCATATTTTCGTTATTAATCATACAGTTGCAAGGTAATACATTTCAAATTAACAAAATTGTAAGATCATTTGTTTGTCTTTGCCCTAATTTGGCGACGACGATCAGCTTGCAAATCCGAATAAGACAGGCCACTGGGAGAATGTTAAGTTGAACGTTTCCGGTTATTATTAAGCCAAAATAATATCTTGAATTTGCGGTCAACACATTATCCGACTTTTATTAGTTCTCAGAACGAAAACTGCCCGTCCCATCTTTCTTGCGTTTCCCATTTCACGTGAACAATAATTCCGAAGGTTTACCGATTTTGATACCCTTTTCGACGTACCATCGTGGAAGAGTTATTCAACAGTAGTTCCACCGAAGCGCTAGGGACGTTAAAAGCCGGGACAACCTCAAAAATTTGCACAGTCTAATTTAGCTGCATGCGGACTGAATGTTTTTTCATGGGATATTATGAAAACTGTGATATTCAATAAACCATAAAAAGGTGTTAAGATAGCTTTTGGGTCATCATCGTCATTATCAGCAAAATACTAGGGGAAGTAATTAATAACAATTTATTATAATTCTCAAATTATATTTCAGCTTTCAAAGCTCTGTTATTTATTATAATTCTGTTTTATATATAGAATTTTACTAAGCTTAGACGCACTTAATCTATTTCTCTTATTAGTTTCTATTTCACCCGCTTTAGAAAAAACCCGCTCGCAAGGAACGGATGATGCAGGGATGCATAATGTTTTTAACATTAGTTCGTACAAGGTGGGATATTTATTTCTGTATAGTTTCCACCACTCGAGGGGACTGTCGGATCTGTGGGCCAACTGTTCAGCCAAATAATTATCTAATTCTATCTGATTTTCGGACCGTGCGTGTAGCAATCATATGCAACAAAAATTAATACTAGACGTTCCAACGCGGTGGAATTCCACGTTTTATATGTTAGAGCGTTTTGCTGCTAACAAAGATCCAATTGTATCTTCATTGGCACTCTTAGGCTATGATTTGAATCTTGTTGAAAACGATTGGAGGATTATTAAAGAGGCAGCCAGTGTGTTAAAGTTTTTTGATTTAGTAACAAAGGAGATGTCGGCAGAAGAATCCGTCACATTATCTAAAATGCGCGTCATAACAAATTTAATGATTAAAAAATTAAAAACGTATTTGCAAGCCAAGAGTTTTTGCGACGAAATCGCCAGCCTTGTAAAATTTCTTCACGATGGACTAGAAGAAAAAGCAATTCATATTAATAAAGAAGTTGTACAACAATCGACAGTCTTAGACCCACGATTCAAACAAAAAGGTTTTAATAGCGAATTAGAATTCAAAAAATGTTGTGACGGTATTTTGTCTTTAATGGAAAACATCAATTCCCATCAAAGAAGTAGAGAAGGAATAGTTTTGGCCTCTTCAAATGCTTCCGGTCCTGCTACCGACACCATATGGGAGGATTTTGATGCGGAAGCAAATGAAAATTCCCAAATAATGCTACACGCACGGTCCGAAAATCAGATAGAATTAGATAATTATTTGGCTGAACAGTTGGCCCACAGATCCGACAATCCCCTCGAGTGGTGGAAACTATACAGAAATAAATATCCCACCTTGTACGAACTAATGTTAAAAACATTATGCATCCCTGCATCATCCGTTCCTTGCGAGCGGGTTTTTTCTAAAGCGGGTGAAATAGAAACTAATAAGAGAAATAGATTAAGTGCGTCTAAGCTTAGTAAAATTCTATATATAAAACAGAATTATAATAAATAACAGAGCTTTGAAAGCTGAAATATAATTTGAGAATTATAATAAATTGTTATTAATTACTTCCCCTAGTATTTTGCTGATAATGACGATGATGACCCAAAAGCTATCTTAACACCTTTTTATGGTTTATTGAATATCACAGTTTTCATAATATCCCATGAAAAAACATTCAGTCCGCATGCAGCTAAATTAGACTGTGCAAATTTTTGAGGTTGTCCCGGCTTTTAACGTCCCTAGCGCTTCGGTGGAACTACTGTTGAATAACTCTTCCACGATGGTACGTCGAAAAGGGTATCAAAATCGGTAAACCTTCGGAATTATTGTTCACGTGAAATGGGAAACGCAAGAAAGATGGGACGGGCAGTTTTCGTTCTGAGAACTAATAAAAGTCGGATAATGTGTTGACCGCAAATTCAAGATATTATTTTGGCTTAATAATAACCGGAAACGTTCAACTTAACATTCTCCCAGTGGCCTGTCTTATTCGGATTTGCAAGCTGATCGTCGTCGCCAAATAAGGGGAAAGACAAACAAATGATCTTACAATTTTGTTAATTTGAAATGTATTACCTTGCAACTGTATGATTAATAACGAAAATATGGTGAACTGTGCAAATCAGGAAACTTACTTCGCAAAACCCAATAAAAGTTAAGCCGTTCGAACGACAAAAACACCTGCCTGTCGTATCTTACTTGCGTCTCCCATCCCGTGCTTAGTGCACAAAACGGCTAATGACTCCGAAGGATTACCGATTTTGTTACCGTTTTCGATGCATCAACATGGTGGAAAAGTTATCTAACAATAATGCTTACTTAGATAACCAGTATTTGTTTCCGCGAAAGCGCTGGGGACGCGAAAAATTTGAAGATCAGCTCCCTGAACGGACTGGCACTGGCAGCGATGCAGTTGAATGGAAATGTACGCCAATACTCGACATAGTGAGGTTAGCAGACGATATCTGTCCTAAACGATAAAGAAAATTGTCCGCACATTATCATCATCAATATTTACTTCTGCAGAAAATCACGTGCTTGCTTGCCAAGAGCTGCACCGAAGACAAGAAATGCGAAAGGCCGTAATTCCCATTGGATTGAGAAGTATGAGTAGCATTTCTCGAGAATTTTGCGAGCCGCCGAAAGCCGTCTTCTCAAACTCCCCGTACAAGTGTGGACCCATGGTGCGAAAGTGGAGGGATAGCAAAAATCAAGTGCGAACGAGAGCGCAAGTGCGCACGAGAGCGCAAAGTGCGCACGAGAGCGCAAAGTGCGCACGAGAGCGCAAAGTGCGCACGCGAGCGCAAAGAGCGCAAAGAGCGCAAAGAGCGCAAATGCGCACGCGAGCGCAAATGCGCACGCGAGCGCAAGAGCTGCCTCTTTTTTCAATTGATTGTGCGCGAGCGCGCACACTTCAAAGAGCGGAGCGAACGAGGCAGCTCTTGCGCTCTTGACCCAACACTAGTCACCGGTATAATAAGTGCTCCACCAGAGCCAAAGCTTCGCAGCAGCATCAACAGCTTCGAATACAATCAGCCAGTGATTGCAAATCGTGTTAGCTAAATAATTCATATCATCTGTTTTCGAAGAAAATATCACCGATAGCTTGCCCCCGCATAGACCGATGCGCACCGAACAATGCTGAACTACGAATGTTTTCACATCCCGCGTGCCGATCCCTATCGTCGCCTGCATTTTCGGTCCACGGACGGTCTCCGAATCTACTGGCCCTCGGATAGCAGCAAAAAGAACTATCCCAAAACGACAACTTTACCAAAACCGGCACTACCGGGGCCCCTGTTTGGATTTCATTAGACTGAAATAACAAACATCAGCCGACTGTATGCGCGCACGACTACGCATTTGCTTCGCCTGAACCAATTTCGTCCGATATTAATAAGCGCCCACTTTCCCTCCTGTCTCCTGGGGTGGGGGGAGGTGGTTGCTTGTAGCAGAGTGTTCGTCGAAATTTGACGGTCAACGGCTTTTGCCAATCTAGGAAACTACCCCAGCGTAATGCCTGACTCTGATGGTCGGGAAATCCGTTTCTAATCGCACTGCGCCAGGACTAAAAAACTTTTACCCAGCCGCCCCGGGCAGGCGATGCATTTTGATTCCTGATTTATCTTGAGGCTGAGACCGGCTTCCCCGCCTGCCGACACGACACGTGGGACTCCAATCAGATCCGGCAACTCGCACTCCCGTTCAGCGATGGCTCTGACAGGTTCTCTCGGTCCGTTTCATAAACTGGCACCATGTTCAGCGTGTCACCCGCACGGTGCGCCCCCTCCCAGCGCCAAGCAATTGAAAGTTCCTTATTTTGCTCAAATTGAATTTAGTTAGTTTTTGGGGGAAAAAGTTGCCCCCAACCAGGCGCCTCCATCGTGCGAGTTGTATGCATGAGCTTTTGCCACCTTTCCCGCTCAACCTTGCGCCCTTTCGGGCAAGTGCAAGTCTCAGTGCAGTGCTCAGTAAAACACATCCCCTTCGTGCTGTTTTTCTCCTCCCGTCCACTTAGCCCAACCCCCACCCCCCCCCCCTCTCCCTCCGCCATCATCCACACTGAAAGACGTGTTGCTATTTTTTCCCTTCCCAAAAGCTCGCACCACGATCTACCGTTTACAGTCACTTCCTACATTTTCTTCCTTCCGGAAAATGACACACAGGTTATGGGAGAAACGCCTTTTACGCCAGTTCGTCCCACCAATCTCCTGTCTCCCTCTCCCCCCCTTTTCCCTCGTTCTACGAACACGGAAGCTGTGTGCACCGTGAGCTTCAATAGAAGTTGCCATTGCAGTGATTTCTATTCATGAGCAGAGAAACCATTTCATTTGCACTCGAAAACTCGCCCCCCCCCCTTTACCAGGCCTTTGGCCCCGTCCACCGCCCCGGGGCCAGGCGGCGTTTTCCTTTGAGCAGGAAAATAACGTTTTGGTCCCATTTTCAATACCATCGCCAGTGGCGTCGTGCCGGCGGTTTGGGTTTGGGCGGGGCCACGAGATGCGGGACGCGGAACTAAGAGAATTCAATATCAGCTCGACGGCAATGCGATGCGACCACGGTGGGCCGGTGGTGGGCTACTCAGAAGCCACGCCACGGTTGCGACGCCTTGTGTTGTAATTGTAAATATCACGAAAATATTTTTCCCCATGATTTGCATACGTAATATGCGACGGTGGAGCAGTGACACCGGCGATGGGCCGAGGCTATCGCTTTCGCAACTACGTAACGTGTGCACGGTCACAGCAAAACCGACCATACCCAACCCCTGGTCAGTCGATCGAGCCAACATGGAATACACCACGGTCCGAGCAGACGGAAGCGGAAGCACTTCTTTTGTGGGGAAAGAAATGTTGTTTGCACCGTAACACAGAAGGACTAGGCAAATGAGTTTCTGGATGCGTTTGCGCGTGAAATTACAGAATCCCGCCGACATATGGCTTTGTTTTTGTTGTCGCTTCGGCTTACTCACTGCAGTTGGAAGGAACTATATTCTGTTTCCAATCCTTCCGACCTAATACCCCCATCTAAAAAAAAAGTACCCATCTTCTCAAGGAACGTTACCAAGACTGAAGAAAAAACGCAACACAACACAACGATGAAACGCATTCCACTATACATTTTTTATCAAAATAATCAGCAAAGGTGAGCAAAACTAAGAGCTTTACTACACATTAGATTATTCACAAACATTCAAGCAAAAAAAAAGAAGAGATTCGCGGTTTTGCCCACGGTTTTTGGTTCCTTTAAAATCGATATAAATCTTATTCTAGAGCATCTGCAACTTGTTCAGGAATTTGATAAAAAAAAACGACACATAATTCTTAAGATTGAATTTTAAATCGAAAAGCATTCAGGTTTTTTGTAGCGTACAGGTGAAGGTACACACGGAAATAACATATTAATACAATGTTGTTCAAAATTTCCATTTAAAAAATACAATCACACGCCTATACAAACGCAGGCACGCGAGGAACGAGTTGTTAATAGCGATTTCATGGCATATTTCGCGTGTATTCGTACTGCTTGCCTTCTAGAGCTTTTTTTATTATAGCGCACGTACGAGCAAAACTGGGAAAGTGTTTGCCTTCTCATTTGGAAAGTCTTTGCTCCTCCATTACGCTAATTTATCCCATAAATTGCAACAAAACTGTAATCAGAATACATGCATTCATGCCGCACGTTGAAATGTCGCTGATTTCTGTCGCCGTTAGACTCTTTCACCTTCGCCTTTGATAATGCGATCATTCCATTAAACATTCCGCCAATAACTGTGGGAGTAACTCCTGCAATGGACAAACTTGACCAAACTTCATCTTAATTAATTAATTTTAAAATAATTGCAGTTTATTTTTAAATGTAAATTCGACATTATTACATGTAATATTTTAAATTCAAGGACTGTTACGAACAACAAATAATCATGTGCTTAATTATTTATAGGGCCTACATGTTTTTAACTTTCAAACACCCAGCACAACGAACTAAATAACTTCTGAAAATACAGTCAAATAAAAAAAAGCTTTCACCTTCCCGCTTTCTACAATATCTAATGCGCAAAAACCTTTTCTTAACATCCCTCCAAGCACACGTCGGAAATCCCAAAACGCAACAATCCGTTACGTTTGTTCCTACGTTCGGTTTCTTTCTTCGCTGCAACATTCATGCCAACCGATCGTTTGGAAGGACACGAAAAACTGTTCAACAATTAGGATTCGCTTTTGTTCCTTGCACTCAGTCTTTCTTCCACTTTTCATTGTGCAGTAACGTACCCTTTGTTCGGACTGTAAAAGCTCCCACAACACGGAAGCGGTTCTTTCTCTTTGCCTGCGTTGGTTGTTCATTCCCTTCGCTGCTTCGCCGCGGGTTGCGAAATGGATTTTCCACACGTGTTGTCGGTGCCACTTCTTTCTTTAGCTGTTTTGATTTCATAACATTTATTGCTAGAGTTTTAACAATGCACAACGGATTTCTCGCCTTGCCCCTACGCAGGTCACAAGAATGTTGTGGAGGTAGGTTTAACGGTAGTTTTCAATCAACTTCACTACAGCGATTTCAACATAAAGGGCACATGCACTAAGATTGCAAAACGCTTAGTTCGAAGAAACGATGCACGCATCAATCTTTGAAAGGGAATAAATTGAACTTACTTGTTTATGTTAACAAAGCGACGCTTGGAAACATTAACTCACTGCCTCATTTGCCTGAAAAATTGAATGAATAAAAAAATTGTTTTCACTGCTCTCTAGCAATGGCGTTCGAAACATGTGTAGCTTCGCTCCAGTCTTACTGTTTCTACGAAAAAAAGTAAAACTAGAGCGTAGCGAATTTTTTGCGGTTAACGGTGGCTTTTTTTCCTGCACGCCACATGTTCTTGTGAAGCTAGATGTAATGAAAAACATATTTTCCCGTTCGCAAGCTGATTTATACTACACGAACAGTATTGGTTTTATGCGCTGGCAGGCTGCTTCACTATTGTACTTGCACCATGAAAACCAGTCACCCTTAAGGCTCTTTGTTTACAGGGTTTTTGTATGAAATCTGGTTCACTCGCTTGAATGCATTTCAATGGTTTCACTTCATTCGATTACATTCCAATTAGTCTCATTCCAGTTGTTAACCAACCTCATTATCAGGAGTACAAACAAAAAATGTAAAATGTTAAAAGTAATGAAAAACATTTGTTTGATGATATAATATGGACTTAAACTAAAAGAACATAAATAATGAGGAGAAAGCTACCAAATTCAATGTAAACAAGACACTCATTTCAAATTCAAATATATAAGTCGTATGTTCTTCCAGGAAAAACCTAAGCCCAAATAAATAATGAAAAAATCGTCATCGCCATCGACTCCGTTATTCAATTTTCAAAAGTATCCCGCAGTCCTACCCATATTTGGTTCCCTGGCAAAACTTCACATAATAAATCTGAACACGGAAAACTAAAACAGCCAACTCATGAAAGTGCTGTTACATTCATAAAAATAGAACCATAGCTCCAAAGCTGCGCAGTTTTTCCGTAGGGAAGGCTAAGAGTTTCAACCGCATTTTTTTTACAGTTTGTTCCTCAAGCTCTAAAGTTTAAACTCATCATTCATTTCTTTCCAAACAGTCGATCGATCGGATCGAAGGAAATACGCGGTCACGCAGAAGGGCTGCTTGAGAAAGGGTCAGTATATAATACCTAGATTTTCGATCGGTGGAATAATTGGTTTTAAATGCCGTCTCACTTCGTTTCAACTGATACCTATCCCTCCGTACGAAACACTCCAATTATCAGCTCAATTTGTCCGCGTACCGATAAAGCACGGTTACCGTTCGAGTGTCCTCTTATTTATTGCCGCAAATTTCGATAAACAAACGGTAGAATAAAAATGGCGAATTTACCCAAAACGGTTCGCCGTGTAAACAATACCAGCCTGTCCTATCTGGGTCATGCCCGGACCCGAAGACAAACGCGCCTATCCGCGTATCGTGCGCATCATCACCATAAATCACGATGCTCGAAAGCGCAGCTGAACCCCGCCCTGACAAATGTGTGTAAAACGCAACATAATGTAAATTGATTGATTGAATCCATTTCCGCCAGATTTATTTGCTTTGCTCAGGAAAGGGAAGCCAGGAAGCCGCCACCAATCCGCCTCGGGCCTCCAATCACGTTTACACGCAATTCGCCGGGTGCTACGGGGACGGAAAGTGTCTGGAAAAACCACCCAGTTTCGGAAGTGACTTGGCAGAGCCTATTGGCTCTTTGCAGCCAATTTGTCGATCATCTGGTTCTGGGCAGTGTGCCGAACATACCGAGGATGGCGGAAACGGAACTGGCCGGCACCGGGGATCATTCCGTCGGGCGAACTATTTCCGATAGGAATTTCGTCAAATTGTTAGCATTTAGTTGATTGATGATATCCGCCTGCCCGGCGCTGCCAGCTACGACACGTCGCAGTAAATTTCCCCCACGAGCCGGTTCGGGTTCGGCTCATTTTTGTTTTCCCCCTCCCCGACATCAAGGCGTACACCGGGCCGTTGTTTGGTCGACACGGTCCCCGTGCATGCAGCAATTGACCAAGAGGCTTCATCAAGAGGCCTTTGCTTTTACGTTCACCCTCGAGCACACAACAACCCTCTCGCGAAACCGGTTTACAGCAGGCTTTTCCAGCATTCGATAGAAAAGCGAACGAGGCATGCTTCATGTACGTAAGCGCCTCGAGTGGAAGTGGAAGAATGTGCACTCTTCAGGAGTGGGTATACAGGGAAAGGCTGAAGACGTCGGTGTGCCTTTTGGCATATACACTTCACTTCGACACTCCAGCAAGCCAAGCTATTCAATTTCAGGTACATCTTCGCGGGCGTCCACTTCCCCCGAGAAGCGTTGCCCCGTTTGGAGAAAGACCACTGAAAAGCGGGCGCACCGGCAAAGAAAAGGCAGACAGAACGCTTTTCCCGGCGCTATTGTTCCACCTGCACAAACTGTTTTTATTTCCCGCGGAGGAAGAGAACATTTGACACATGAAAAAAAGGCAGGAGAAGTAGAAGGGTAGGACAAGAAGAAAAAAATACCAGGAATATAGTGTGCAGAAAGTGCATTCGAAGTATTTCTATCCACTCCACACGCACCCCCTCGGTCTGGTGCCATTGCCCCCAACCCTGCGAGATTTTCATGATGAGAAACTAAACGACACGGAACGCTAGAGGAGTAGTGGAAGCGGCAGCGGTTGGCAGAAGAAGCAACGGAACTAACCAGAAGCGAGGTGGTTTGCTTTTGTGTGCCTTTTTTATTATGTTCCGAGAGCTCTTACGAAGGTGGGAACATCTTGGTACTGGCAAGAAATTCAATCGCTCTAAACAGATGAGCTGCCATGGCGACGTTCACTTCTGCCAGGAAGGATGGCTGAAGCTAAAAGGGGTACCATTTTCCACGAGTTGGAAAGCATGAAAAATAACATTTCCCGGAGAAGAAATTCATTAAATGGGTTATAAGATTTCTTGCTGTATCGCTTTAATATTATTAAATTTGCAAATTCATAGAAATCCATAATGTTCTATACAATCTAATTTTATTTTATTCATTTTAAATACTGGGTTTCTTTACTTCCAAGCAACGTCGAGAAAAGTATTATGTCTTGTTAAGAAAAACACAATGGTGATGTTACAGACAGTGAAAAATCAGGGACAGGGATTTTGTTCATCTGACTGAACGCTTCCGTCCGTTGAACCCTTAGAGAAAAAAAAAGATTTTTAATCGACACAAGACAGAGAACGTATTTCAATGCAAGTATTTAATCCAATAAAAGTATTACTAAAATCAGAAGAAAACTTATGAAAAAATATGTTTTTTACTATTGCGATAACGTACTTTCAGCAATACATTTCCATCCAATGTTTTTGCTTCTCGTATCGGCATCAACAACCGATCAAACACAATCCTAAGAGCAAACAGCATTCAACACGACGCAAACGAAGTTTCCTTCGTCTCTAGCCCTCCTTCCTGTCCTCTAAGCCCCTGTTGTGGAACGTGCGGCGGAAAAGTTTTCCAACGGCGTCGAGGTTTCGCCCTCGATCACTCATCTGCAGACTGACATCGATTCGCAGCCGGCGAAGAAAGTCATCCAGCGATGAACCTTATACCGTTCCGAATGGTTCCAAACGACATAACTTTGAAGGAGCTCCATCCCGGGTGGCGAGACCCAGAAGTGTGCCTCCCTGAATGAGCCAGAAACGAGAAGCGGGGAAAACAAGGAAACTTTCGACGGCGGGTCGCCCCGGGCAGCAATTTCATCGATTGTTCCCCCGGATGGATGAGACGAGCCGGTGGGCTACCTGATTTTGCGAAAAGTTTTGGCCCAAAATTCAATTACTTCCGGTCTTTCAATGCCAAATTGGCGTAATGAGAGCGATTCCGGGCGTAAGCTGTCGCTAGGGTTCGATGGGATGACAATTTCGAGCGTTAGTGCGATGCCGAATGGGCCGGGTGCGTGGGACCTTCTTATCGCAGGTCTTACCACCTCTTCCTTCCCGGAAGGGCACGCCCGCTAAACTAGCCGGGAAGTTATTTTCTTGGGGAACACTGGCCTTAGATTCAACCCCATGATAGACGAAACTCAATTCGTTTCGGTAATGATTGGCATCCATTTTCATTAATGAGTCTTATCAAGCACGTTTTTAAGTAGCAGCCATTCCTTCGCTAGGACTGGTTCTCACTTTTGTCTGGAAAATTTGTTTTGATTGTTACCGTAATGACTTTATGGGTAGAATCAAACGGAACCATCAAATTCCCTCGAACTATCTTAATCAGAATGCTGCGAGGAATAATGACAGAAAACAATAGAATTTAGATATAGGAGCTGATACCGTTCTATCTTATGATCCAAAATTGTAGAAAACCAATCAACTGGAACGAGAAATCTGCGATGATTATTTCCTCGCTACATAAACAATTCAGAAGCAGTCCATCGATAGGAAAATGTTTTCCTCTTGAAAACGAAGCAGGAATTCCTTTTGAAAATTGTTGAGTAAGGAAATTAATCAAAGCCTATGAAAGAATAGTCTATTTGAAATAGCTTGTTTTTTATTCCCGTCTAGCATCTGGTGTTGTTGAACGAGCGAAAGATCACATTAAAGCTAGATTTCCGACATTTCTGTTTTTCTTTTTGCTAAGCCGTAAAAATTTTCTTTCATCAGTGGCCACTCCTAAAAAAGTAGTACTGCTGGTTGGGTGCTCCTCATTAAAACTGCCCCTCGGCAATGATTGTAGGCAGCATCCCACACCGCTACAGCACTCCAGCATTAATTAATCCAATTGACTTGGCCACGATAATAAATCAATGGAGCTTTTTCGCTGATGAAAGTTAAATTATGATTGGTACTCGTTGGTACAATGGCCACAAATCAGTCATCAACTGTGTATCTTGCATCCACGAAAAAAAACATAAACAAGGCTTAAATAAAGAGAAATAGGGACACGCTGAATAAAATTAGAAACCGACTAGATGAAGTTTTCAAAAAGTTGATGTGAAAGAAAAAACTCTTTCAATTTTTTCACACAGAACTTCACCGAGCATGAACTGAATTATAATCGAAGTACTAGTCATGTATAACTAATCTACTGCAATTAAAAAGGATCCAAACAATGAAAGTATAATCATTTGAACTGTAGAATCACAATCATCTGCTCGTGATCCCCGGTTCCAATGAATTAATTACCAGAAGCACCACATCAAATATCAGCATTGAAATAATATTGGATATTTGTCTTTCCGTTCAATTTCAGATCAGTTAAATATTGAATCAACGACATCTTCTGGAGCTTAAGGCAAATTCTCACCAGAAACTACAAGAAGTTCCATAAGCCATGCAACTCACACCTTGCCCGAAGGTTTTGGTCCGTAAAGGTAATTTTTTGCTTAAAGTATATATAATGCTATAAATATATTAGCTTAATAGATATATATATACATATATTAATGAACAGAATGCCTTTTTTTTTCATTGGAGTATTTGCTTTATTTTATTTCTAAATTTAATGTTCTTCGTATTATGAAATATTTTTCTACAGTTTTGTTTGCAGTCCAATCGATATTTTTGATTCCTCTCCTTTCTGCATGCAGTATTGAGTTTTGCTCGTTCGTCGTAAAACTCGCCAGAGTATCTACACATCGATGAAAAAAATCTGCAGAATATTGTTTATCTGGGTGGCAGGTGTGAAGTTCATACCCCAGTCGGAGCTGCAACGGTCCAACCAGCCACATCTAACGAAGCTCTCACCTGTCGCCCTAAACTCTAATCACCGTACGAAATCGACCCCGGATGATCTACCGCAGTGTTCGCCTATTCCATTTTGTCGAAGTCCTCGCATATGGCATCGTTGCTACACCACCGCCCAACTCCTGGCCTCAACCTCAACCGAGCAAATATTGCCAGACAAGTGAGAAGCCCGCCCTCCATACATGCAGCTTTTATTTCCGTGACGCGGCCCCGTTCAGCCAGAGCTCAGCCAGAAACCAATCGAACGCGATCGAATCCCGGTGTCGTTCGGTGAAGCGGCGCTGTTCAACGGAATGGAGTCGCCTGATGGATGAATGAACAGCCTTTTTGTCCCTTCACCATCACACCCTATCTCTCTCGCTCTATCCATTCGTCGTCCCTTTCTGTCTTTTGCTTTCTTTCTCTCTCCCTCTATCTCTATTACTATAGTCTTATCTGCCCCTCTTCAGCACCATTTAAACAAAGAACCGCGAGGAAATGGTGCTCCTGCAAAACCGGAGGTAAACCGGCGAAGGGCGAGCAGATTTATTATTTGCCTAGTGATGCAGCGTATAAATCATTGTCAGGGCTAAAATTGTCTCCCAATCGATTGGTGGGGATCTAGCTGGATGCTGTTCCCTCAGGCAATCAAAGGGGAAAGGGGAGATGCGTTGAAAAACAATGGAATCCCAGGTGAAGGTATAATTCTGGAAAAATGTTTTGTTGCGCTCAGAACACTATACGTTCTAGATAATTAAAAAATAACATGGTTTGAGGTAAAATGTGCGAAATCCGTAGAGCAACCGCAGCGAAATATGGCAAATTACTCTCGAACTCAAAATAATCATAGGAAGACATGCAGGTTGGAGGTAAATTAGTTTCAATATAAAAAATGTGGCTTCTTTGGGCAACTCCTGTAATGCGTCCAGCACGTATTTGGTAAGGAACAAAGAAATATTGTTAATCGTATGTGTAGTAAACCCGGCAGTACAGTTTTGGATGGTGTTTTGTAGATTAAATTGTGCTCTCTACTCATAAGAAAGGCTCAAGATGCTGCCCAATCTTTTTTCACGAATGCACAAGAAGGCGAACTTTATTTTTTTAACGAAGCTCATAAAGAAGAGCTTAGCTCGATGTGGTGATGAACCTCCTGTGGCGTTGAGTCTCATAGATTTGCCTTTCTGTCCCAACAATGACCTTCTACGTATCAGAATCCATTCACAACTAACCAACAAACACACAAAATTGACACAGATGAGATGAAGGCCATACGTGGTGAAAGAATGACCGGTGTACTCGCCCCAACCGCATTAAACATGTGCTTTTTCTCGGCACTGTGCAAAGATCATAAGCCAAAGGACTTTCAAACCCCTATGCAAACAATCAAGCATGAAGACGCTGTCGGACGACGCCAGCATCTCTTTTTCCGTTATGAGCTTTTCCTTACACTTTCTTCACGACCGGCAACTTCCTGGAGTGGCGGAGATGATAAAGTAGATTACCACAAAACTCTTCAAGAGCTAGTCCAGTACTAACAAACAATCTAGTGGAACCCCGTCGGCCATTATGGAGAATGGATGGAAATGTTAATCAATCGACAAATGAGTTCAGCACCCATTGTGGGTCTTGTGATTTGCAGGATGTATGTTTTGATTGTCTACCGATAGGGCTCGATACCGAACGATCCTTAACCATTTAAAGTGCTCATGGTAAACACTAGACCGCACCGTCCGTCTAACCCATCGACATTGGACTCAATATCTGTTCGGGATTCCGCAGTGCTGTTCTATCGCATCGACGTCCCATCATCATCATCGTCGCAACGGACGCTACCGACTTCCGTCCCGCAGCCGGTCCGGGCGAGAACATAATTCCGAAAGCTTATGCAATTGGGATAAAAACCGTCGAGTGGTCGATAAAAAGCGACAAATTGGAAGTGCATTTGTGCCCCCGAAATCCTTTCGTCTTTCGGCAGAACGTGGAACAGGGCGGCGAACAAACAAGCAAACCAAAAGACACCAGCGACTCTAAAACACGACCGTATGCAAACACTCAGAACCTTCGGATCGGAAGGCTCAACCCAAGAAGTGATGGGGCTAAACTTATAGCATAGGAAAAACAAACACATCCTGCAAGTCCGGTCGGGGTTGGTAGGCCACGATGGTCACGGCAGCGTACAGCTTCGTGTGCGGCCCGTCGAAGAAAGAATCGACGTAAGCTTATCGCATCTTAACGTGAAATTGAAATTTGAACAAAGCCATGAGGAACACGGCGTGGAATGAAACCCCCGGGCGACCGAAGCGTCGGATCGGCAATAGCGATGCGCCTATCCTGGAGCAACACGTGGATGGTTCTGAAGATTCGGTGGGAGAGATAATTCGAAAGCGATTAAGTGAATTCGATTATCAGGCTCCCGGTGTCGAACGGATCGGCAAAACATCGGACCTCAAGCTGAAGGACAGTCGAATCGGGCGCCTTGGAGATATTATCGGCCATCGGAAGTATCTTTTAAGGCGCGTTCCCGTGGTTTGCGATGATCCCTTTAGATGTATGGTTTTGTTTGCATTTCAGTAGATTCAAATTTTTGTGTGTGTTTTTTATATGTTCACCCCGCTGTGTCGAATCTCACGCAAAGCCTGACTAAACCGTGATGAGCAAGATCTCTCCTACGAAACTGCTAGGGCAGACTTGAAAGGATAAACCATTCCTAATCAGATGGAACTATCGAATGTTTCTTATGAAAATGAAGAATAACGGTTTCTTCGCTGCGCCCTTTTTTGAAAACCACGTTCATTCAGATGGAAAAGGGTATGCTTTGTTTTATATATGTATTGGTTTACCTTTTTTTATGCTGGTTTGTCGTTTTACGTAGAAATTTCATACAACTTACATGCACACGTTTCTCACTAGAAATATTCAATATATCCAACCGGCACAGGTTGCACATGCACATGGTAAAATACATCTTTTGAATAGGAGAAAAAAGATAATTCTTCAAGATTTTATGAGGAAAAATGCAATATGAACATTTTTTGTTTAATGAATTGAACCTGGTAACTAACGTTTACTTCAATTCAACCTCTTGAATGTTGCGGACCCCATCGATCACGCTTCATCGACATCTATGGCGTTCTATTGGATGCGATCTTACACTTCATTCCGACCATAAACCAATCTACGCAATAATGATACCAATACGAACATTGCATAAAATAACATCGGACTTAAACACTGCTTACGAAAAATAAGACAACACAAAAAACAATTTAAATGCATGATGCACGTCCCGACACACGGTTGACCCGGTATCAATAAAAAAAATATAAAAAAAACCGTACCATTCCTTTCAACAAACACGTGCGGACAATGAAAATCATCATGTACGACGATCATTACTGTGCAACATCGCATTGGAGTCCGCCGTCGGGCTGCTGTCGGTTCGGCGAAAAAATACTTTGTTCACGAGCATTATTTATGGAACGAATGTTTTGGATTAAATTTGTGTTAATTTATTAATTCCTCGAGCAACATTGGATTCGGGGGCACACCAAAAAAAAAAACAAAAAACCGGACCACTCATGCGGCGATAAAAATTGTTGGCCTCTGGCTGGCGCGAGAGACAAATAAAAAAAAACAACAACGGGACTGAGGACAGATGCAATTGAAAAACACTGGCAGAGAAAAAGCAAACAGCAACAAACACATGACCTCCCTCCCCGGGGGCGAGGGGTGGAGAGTTGGAAAAAATGGCCACACATCGGGGAGGACCAATTAAAAAATAAAACAAGAACCGTATCGACATCGGCTTCATCCCACCGTAACCCGGCCCCGGCATGCAAAGCCGGGCTAAAGGGATATAAAATAAAAACCCAAAAAATCACATCCGCGAGTGACGACCGGCAGCAATACCCCAGCAGCATACGATGAGCAAACAGGCCACGGTTCATAAAAAACTATCATTCATAAAATGTATAAATCACGCAAAACCCTGGCCAAAAGCCGATTCGGCAGGTCATGTGGCGACGAAGGGGGAAGGGGGCGGAGCGGACAAAAAAGGCGCGGGAGGAATCCGCATGAAGTGTGTAAATACGACAGATTATTGAGCTGCCCCATTTACACGGCGCATTGTGGTGGGACGGGATTCCTGCTGGCCAGATTGATGCGTGGGACGCTGCGTGAGCCACGTACAAATAATCCAGACTGTTAAAACAAACACACACACACACACACACACAAACACACACACAACACAACGCAACTACCACCATCCACCCGCCTCCACAAAAAAAAAAAAGCTGGAATCAAAAAATTCTCGGCAGCACTTCATCAAAAGACACGAACGGAGTGATTACGTACGGAGAGTGCTGAGGAGAAAGGCGGGGTGCGATTCGCGCGCCGGGAGGGGGGGGGCATGATTTATGCGGACAAGATTAACCGAAGCATAGTCGCAGCCTCGGCGCAGCATCGTTCGCATCTGCACGCCACAGTGATTTCACCGATCCGTCCAATCATGCAGTCACTTTTCCAATCTATGGCGTGCAACGAGCGGAATTTTTGATAAGGGATTTTAAATTGCCTGCAAGCGGGCGTGGTGTGAGGGTGTGCAGGGGGAATGTATGCATGTGTTAAAAATCTATAACGATTAAGGCCCTACGCTGAGGTATGTTCTCGTCAAACTCGGCCGATCAGGCTGCGTATTGAAATGCGAAATTGGAAATCGGTTGAATATTGCAGACATAAGGCACAAGTACTTAATGGCAGACATTAGTCCCAACTTTTCCAAAGTGTCTGTGCAAAGGCAACACAAACAAACAAAAAACATCTTCATAACAATCGGTACATATCGGTCCTGATCTGCAGATCTGCAAACCATTGCTCATTGCTAAGGTATAACGTAAGTAGAAATTGTTTAAGACATTGTAAGTTATTTTCCTATAGGCTTCAAAAGAGCTACTCTAATTGGTTTAAAAAAGCTTCCTGCAAATGGTGCATAAAAAAAGAAGTTTTAATAGATAAGTCTACATCAGGCTAGAAGGTTGTTGTTTCAACAAGAGTTAAATCCCCTTTCAATCATGGCATGCGATTGTTAATTATTAAAATAAATAAAAGTTCTTAGGAATAGTTCATCAACAAGAATTATCCAGTAAGAACCTTAATCAATTCGGAGTAGCATTCCGGGGGTAAAATTGTTCCCAACGACCTAATTACTAGCGTGTCTGCTTCCTTCCATCAAACGGTAGACGTGGATTGTGCAAAGATTACTAATCCCAAATGGCAGACCATTCGTTCCGCATAAGAGCCTGATCCCGGCAGCTACATAGGAAATGCTTGGAAGTTCAAGAAAACTTAGCATCCCCAATCGGGGAGGATGTCACATGGCAATCATATGCTCGGGTTTAAGTTTTGCATCGCAACACTCGCGGGTCAACATTTGCCGGAGATTAATGGTTATGGCTGATGAATGGATGGCGTATAACATTGTTTATCTTAGCTTGCAAACAGTGTACACGAAAGGGCCCAGCAAAAAAGCAATGAAGATAATGGGCCCTGCACGGTGCAAGACACACGACTCGATTGAGGAACAGGGGAATATGAGTAATGAAAGCAAAATAGATGGAAAAACTATTAAACCTTTTAAATTTTAAACAGTAAAAGCCTAGATTCAATCCTTTTAAAACATCATAAAAAAATTGTAATAAAATATTATTTTAAACATGTTTTTAATATAGTTAGGCATACAACATAACCTAGACATTTATGAGGAAGTTGCGGAATTACGCAATCTGTGCCTGGTCGAATATATTCTCCGCTCTTGAAACTGTTAGCCAGTAACAACCATCGTTATGGCACGAAATTTATCTACATGATCGTCGTTACTGTGCGCACGGGCAAACGGTCTGATGTCCTCGAAGCTATCAGTCTGGGCCTTTGTGTGAGTGAAGCTAACTCGTGCACCCCCAGTGGAGTGAATTAGCCCATCGCCACACAAAACCCCCATCAACTGCACAGGAAAATGCGCAAGAGAAAAAAAGGAACCACACCCGTCTTGCCCCTTCATGTTGTTGGTCTCCTTAGACGAAGACATTGAGACGAACCAAGATCAGGAGACACCTCGCGTCGCTGATGAGCCACTAAACCGCACAAGCGAGTCATCGATGCTTTGCCGTACGCTTCATCCGCGCCATATTTTATTTCCCACGTGGCAGCCCATCCATCTCGGTGGTGACTCCGGAAGACTCTGAAGGATATTGCTGCACCCGACAGCGTTTCCGGTTTCCTCTTCGGTGAGCGGCGTACGGGCCCATATTGGCCGCGTGCACCATCAACCATGAAAGCCAACATTAGGCATGAATATGAATAAGCGCACGAAATTACCATAAGCACCATAGCGTCTTCTGCATCCCGTTCAAGGCTGGTGCTACTGTTCTCGACGGGCGTCGACTGGGTGTGGGGGGGGGGAGGGGCTGGCTGTTGCTCTCCAAACTGGCACAGGCAATCATCATCATCATAAACATTGCCCTCGTTGAGCCATGTAAATAAAAGCGAGATGCGAAACTCATCCCGGTCCCATCTTTGCTCTCGGGAAACAGACGATCCCGAACCCCATCTAGGCGAGGTCCTGGACGAGGTAATACTGATTTCATCAGAATTCTAAGTACATCTGGAATGAATTAAATAAAATAAAACAAAAAAAAAAGATAAATTGACACCGAAGCACACGCATCCGTCAGAGGCGCGTATCACCTCGTGCTGCGAAATCACCGGCATCAACATAAACCCACACTCGAGCATCCTTTCTTGCCGTTCCCCCGTTGTTGAAGGTGCACGCGGAAACAATTGCCAGAGCTCTCAAGCTCGCCTTAAGACACATGAATATTTAAGACGGTGGGAGGCCGAAAAATTGTCACAAACGACGTGCGAAATCATGCGCCATCCTACAATCGACTGAAAATGATAAATCGTTCTTATTTATTTCGTTTTCCAGGTTTTTTTTTCTCTTAACCCTGGAGTATGACATTAACGCCACTACAAACGTGGGCGAGGTTAGAACATCATTTCAGCATAAAAAAATCCACGGATATTGAACCAAAGTTTTGGAAAGCTGAATACTTTTTTTCAATAAACCACGAAACAGTAGTAAAATAAAAGCCAATAATATTCTTTCACTTGTATCTGTGAGTGAGGAAAATCAACGAGGAAAAGATATATTTCTGCTATTGCCTCTCCATTATAATTGCTTTGCATGCCGAAACCGAAACAGCCGAAATGATTTACTTTCTTGAATCCCTGTCAGAGGCCGGCTAATGATGAGTTCCAGGAAGAGAACACGGCCCAACGTATCGCAAAAAAAAGGAAAACCTTTTCTGCAAAAAAATAACTTCATACCTTTGTCATTCGTGAAGTATCTGAAAGAGAAACGCAGGATTTTTTCATATATTTTCCAACATCCATTCCACGGTGAGTCCAGCCAGTGGGGGAAGTGGTAACTGACGAAACGTCGGGGCCATTTGTCCCATTCACCCAACCATGAGCGTCGGGCAAAGCTGGCGGAACAGTCGGGCGGAAAACTTCAAACACGTTTGCATAACACAATCAGCAATTTTCCAACCGAACTTCCCGATTCACACGTCGCCTTCGGTCCGCCGCTTACGACTTATGAGCCCAGCAGCGCGAGAGACGGTTGCATTCGAATCCGGCAAGTTTGAGGTGGCCGTTGCGAGAACGGCTGCGGCCCTGTATTTTAAGGTTCGGAAAGTCCTGGAAAAAAAACACATTCCAAATTAGCATAACAAGTCACATCCACATCCCGGCCGAGGCGCGAACCCGGAAACCAATTCTCCCGACTGGTTTGCTATACACGCTCAGTCGTTGTGCGACTGACTGAATCCCTCGCGTCTTGAGGGGAAGGAAAAGTTTTCGTTCGGCTGTAGGAAAAAGACGCTCCCCAGCAGCCGGAAAATGATTCGCACAACCAATCAAAATGTTAATCCATCACATCTTTACATCGACACAAAGCCGTCACCCCTGCGTTTGGCTGACGGTGGCCGGAGGTAGTTGTTCTAATGCATACGAATTGCGAGAAGTAGGCCAGCAGCGTTCATCGAAAACGCCAGATCGATGTTGTCATAGTGTAAAAGGTAAAAAAACAACAGCTGGCTTTTCTCGGGAATGAAACGCTATTAGATGAGGTGGATGCATTGAAATCCTTGAAATTCTTTCCATTGAGATGTCGCACTGCATTGAAATGCAATAATGTTGGCGCGGAAGGCGATTGAGATGACCACCCTGATAAAACTTCGTGACATGTGTTTCATATTCCAGGGTTTATGTGAACACGTTTTCGTATCAGCTTGTCTTCAGCCTGTACAGTTCAGCTTACTGCAATAATTATTTTGTTTTTTTAATAAAACCATGGGCTTTCCATAAGGCCATGCCGTCGAAAGCCAGGAAAAAAACGAACTAACTTTAAATAACAATAACATATTTATGTTTAAATCTTCTACACCCTCCCCTCGTGAAGCATTACAATTCCTTATTTCATTTGAGAGTGTTGAGAAAGTTGCATCCCAAAATTAAAACAAACAATTTTTTTTGCTACAGCATAATCTTATTACTTTAACAACTTTTGCATTCCGCCAAATTCAGTTCGAACCGAGCGATGTTCTCGTTCCATATGTTCCCACCGGTTGATTCAAAATCGTTGCCGGCCGAAACGTCAAAACGATGTGATCTGTCAAACTGACATACAGACATCTGGAGAGCAATCAAACTGTCAACGGACTTTCGCGGCATCGCAGTAGCGTTCGTTTGTCCGTTTTCCATTTTGTTGTAATTCCAACGAGTCCTTTAAACGAGGACGTTTAGCAATCCATTGTGTACGAGCCGACCATACAGTGAGCAACTTTCCGCAATGGCAACCTCCCGTGCGTTTGGAATACTGAACAACCAGAATATTGTGGCTGGAAACCAACCTTTTGGAAGTAAGTTATTCTGAGCTGCCCGAGGACATTTCCGTTCGGTATCTTTTCACCAACGTTGATTGGCGATTCTTTCAGAATCTATTCAGGCAGCGAAAACGGGTGAATCTCGACCGTCCGCGTTCGCGCTGAAAGACCTAACCAACAAAAACCAGCGTACGGTCGTGCACCAGGATGGCAAGGGAAAAGCGAATAACGGTCCGGCCGACAACGCTCTGAAGGCAAAAACAAACGCAATCCTGCAGACGTTAAGCAAGGACTTCACGAAGCCAGCAGCCGCCTCCCGGAAGAAGCAACAAAGCAGCAGCGGCTACGACGACCACTTTTCTCCCCAAAACGACGAGTATGCGTGGGGTCAGGCAAGCTGCCTGCGCGAAGACCTGCTCGATCAGATGCTCGATTTCCCCGATGTGCGGCAGTACGAGGTTAAGCGTAAGTTGCCGAAACCCGCTCGGTCGGATCTGTTAGATCTTCCGGATCTTGATGCGGGCTGGGACTACTTCGAACCGGCATCAGCACCGCACCGGCAAAACTCACGAAAACCATTGGATCTGCCTGGCGATGATTTTCCACTGGTAGATATTCAAGATTTAGAATTTATCTTCTAATAAGCCGCTTTGTTGTGTTTTGTATACGTTTTGTTGCTATTATAGTGTACCCTTTTTTCTGGACAAGGATTGTATTTATTAAACTAAAACAAATGGCACTAGAAAATGAATATTTGTGCGAAATTAATAGCTTGAAGACGAATGGAATATTTTTCTACTGTAAATGAATGGCGGAAGCAGAATAATCCGTGTTGCTCTACAAAAAGAACCAACTGAATAGGTTTAAGGACAGCATAGGGAAAACTGATGTGCCCATTAAGCTAGTGTAAAATGTTGTAAATAAATCCTCGAAATAAATGCATGCATAAAAATACTTCAGTCACATAGCAGTCCACTTGCTTCGTGCACGTCGTAACGTGTTTTGTGCATTTGCTATTACATTGAATACGGCCTCGCGCAATGGAAATCTAGTGTTCATTGGTCATCACAATTGGCGCCTTGAAGCTCATCCCAACAAATAAAACCACAGTTCAATTTAGATGTTTTGTTTAATAGCGAACACATTGCGAACATGTGAGGTGGTTTACCTTAATGTTTTGTTGTAGATAAATATGCTTAAATTTTGCTTTAATATTTGGCTCAATACTCAATACTTCTTTACGGAGATCGGAGGCGGACGGCTGCCGTTCTACAGCAGCGCGTCCTCGTTGGAACGTACGTTACGTTGGAATTGCTTAATGTACTTGTACTCCTCGCACCGATCGCAGATGATCGCGCCGTTCGAGATCAACTCGTGGACGCCCTTGTCGTGGCACACGATGTGCACCAGCTTCAGGTTGTGCAGCGTGAACAGCTCCAGAAAGTACGTTATCACAGACAGTTTCTTGCCCTTGCGGCCGTGCAGCTTGCAGACGGCCCCGTCCCCCTCGAGCGCAACCATGCGCCCGACATTGTCGAGGATGGAGGGCAGCACGGCGCGGCTAATCTCGATCTGGTGGTCGAGATTCCACACCTGAAAGAGGATCAGGTTTTCCCGGCTGGCGTACGGGTTGATCCGGTGGCCCTCGTACCGGCACCACGCTCCGTTCCACAGTCCCATACACCGGAAGTCTCCTCGTTCGCCGCACAGGGCCACATTGTACCGCTCGATGCGACAGTTCGCACCGAGCGAGTTCTTCACCAACAGCTTCATCCGTTTCGGCGGGATCCGCTGTGCGTCCGTTTCATCGCCGACGGTGGCACCCTTATCCACCGCCGGTTTCTCCAGCGTGACCCGACGCTGGCAGCTGCGATCGAACATGCAGCTGAAATAGTCAAATCCAAGCAGCAGCTGCCGGAACAGCTCGAGCATCTCGTCGATCAGCTCACGGGCGAGCGGATTCGCCCGGTACATGGAACACTTCGTGAGCTCGTCCTTGGTTTTGTAAAAGTACCCACGGATTCGGTCCTGGCCGCGGCGTTTCATCACTTCCTCCTTCGTCTTTGCCGCTCGGTCGTCAATGCCTGACAGAGAGAGAGAGAGCGAGAGGGAGACGGAGAGGGGACCGGCAAATGAGCAAACAAAAGAGCCAAGAGCCTTCCGTTTTCTTTTCGTCTTACCTTCAAACCATTCCTCATGCTCCGTCCGGGCACTACGCTTGATCAGATCATCCCGGCCGCGCTGTGCGTCGTAGAGGATCTTCGAAATCTCCGGCTGATTGTTGCTCACGAACTGTCGAGCCAATTCGCCCGCATTCAGCAATTCGGTATGGGTTGCTTTGATGGCGTTGTACATCAGTTCGAAATCTGCAAGGCGAATGGCGAGTTAGCATTGGCATGAACCCGTGTGGGCGGGATGCTGCACAGACTCACCCGTTTGCACGATCGTATCTTTGTCCGCCACGACGAACAGCACCTGTGCCGGTAGCGTGCGAAAGTAGTCCTCGTCGGTCACCTCCACGCCATCCTGGGCCAGATAGATACGGCATTCGGCAATCTGTGGAAGCGAATTCGTTTGGTAAGGCAATTAGTATTGATGTAACCGATTGCAATCCCTGATTCCCTGAACCACAAGCTGTGCGCTTACAATGACCCATTTTCGCCGTTGACCTTGACACATTTTGCACCAGATTTGGAAGCTACAATGTACAATTGCGATCTTATCGGTAACAGCTAATGAATGTCTATATAAAGCATCGACCATTTTTCGCACAGCCTCGAGAGCGTACAAACGAAGCAGAAAAAAGCACCACGCCGGGTGCCGTAGGGCAACACAGCGCCAAAAAAGGACGCCACGGTGCCAAGCAGGTCAATGTCATTGCACCGTCGTCCCCGCGCCTCGGCGTGTGCTTTGCGCACCCAGCACGCATGTCGCTGGTCCAGGTTATTTACCTTGAATTTTTCGGATGCCTTCGCCCGGAGCATGCGGAGTGAGTTGGCCGCTACGCCGTACTTGCGGCTCCGCTCGACATCGGTTATCTTGTAGCCTTGGAGTGGCTCCTTTTTCGTCTTCGTCGACTGGAACAGGTTGAACATTGCGGGCCTGCTAATCTATGTCTGCTGCACGGGACGGGAGGGGTCAACACTGAAACCTGCGATTGCACACCCGGCACTGGTGCCTGAAACCAGCCAGCGATCTGGCCAACCACGGAATACACACCGGAACGAATCGGACGAATGCCGTAGCAATCCTCCACTCGCGGGTGAGATGTTGTCGCTGTCGACTAGCGCACCCGATGGTAATGACCTTTGTATATTCCTCCCACCCTCGTGCGCTTCGGCGGCAGAGAAGCTTGACGTGTGTCGTTCCGACGGTAGTCCACTCGCTACTGTGAGGCGCTGACATTGCGAATCGTGAATTGTGTTTTGATAATGAATGAATCGCGCCCAAGCGAACATTTTTGGCTTACCCAGCGTCTACACCCAGCGCATTTTTCGCTATTGACAACGCGAACGGCAAATCGGCCAAAAGGCTTCATTGATCGTTTGAACCGTTCCACCGCAACTCCGATTGAACCGATTCCGGTCTCGAAACGATAAATCGTGGAAAGATAACCGATCCGCGAACCGGGCAACGGAGGAGACATTTTCGGGCTAGCGACACCTAGAAGCAAATTACCAAACTAACGCATTTCGAAATAGAATTGTTCCAGTGTTTTTCTTTTCAGCCATCGACGCATCGAAAAGACGAATAATTTAAAAATCACAAATTGAGTAAAAACTACACGAAAACTCGTAATAATTCACGTTTGGCATTCTCCGATCCTAAAGAAGATCGTAGCGCCATCTGTGGTTTAGAAAAGGGAGGGTAGCGCTTAGCGAAGCTTACAACCAAGATGCCATAATTTTCCCATAATAGAATTTTATCGTTTTTATTGACCATGGAAATTTAAATAAACGTTAAAACAAATAATGAACACGATGAAATATGATGAACGAATCTTTTGAGCCATATTCCAAAATAATACATAAATAAAAAGAAGTGCACTCAACATATATTCATTGCTATTGCATGATTTCAACTTTAATGTAGTAAAACACATCAAATTACTGTCGTATTGTGTATTAAACAATACAGGTTTTGTTCTTGGTTTATTTCAGTTAGTATTTATTCTAGGTCCCGATTCTTTGTAAAACAATACATGTCAACACTCCCTCAGTTAATAACGTGCAATTTAGAATTCAAAACAACAATCCAGAACTAAGTAAACAATCATCTTTTAGCAACACATTTCGGAAACTTTTGCTGTTTCTTATATTACCGTTTCTCCTTGAGATTTCCAACGCATTGAAGGAATCTTGCCATATTGTCATCATTCAGTGAAATTCCCAGTGAAAACGAGTTCGTACTACTTTTAGATTCTTTTTATTTATTATAGTGTACAGGCTCATCACAGTGTAACTTCTTTCGCTTAACGCTTCCTCACCATCGGAATGCACTTGCCACGTCAAAATTTCGCCGCACGATGATTTCTTGTCAGCACATTAAGTGTACTCCAACATGTGCCGGGTTTCTTAAATCCACCAGAGCACCTGATGAAGTACAATAGACATGTGACAAAGGCGGAGAGGACGGGTTGGTTCCACACAACTGCACAACTGGGCTCAACTTTCCACCTCCGGACTTCCGGATGCTGCCCCTCTTTCGGTGAAGAAGCATCACCTGCTCCCTGGGACTGTGGGAAAGACGCTCTAAGACGCGCGCGGTCATACATTGTTGAAACTGCAGCTCCGGGGTGGGGGCTCGCCAACGGCGCTCGGCTGCCTCGGGCGGGAAATTCTGCCCTAAAAAAAAAAACAAAACGTTGATCGCAAGTTGAAGCAGGAGAAAGGTATGCGCCCGCAACGGCACGCACGAAAACACATGCGCCGGTTGATGCTTGCTCTGGTGGTGGCCTCGGAACACCGCAACACTGACGTCAACCGGAAATCGGTACATTAATAATTAATAAGCGGTTCCGCGACCACGTTTCACCCGGAGGCGGCTGCGTGTCCCCCGTCCATCGGTTGCCGTACTGCTCTCATCTGCCTTGCCCGATCGTTCTCCCTTCATATGTTCCATCGATATCTTTCTCTTCACGCGGTTTTCTTCGAATGTAAGCCAGCAAACGGAAAACGCGGGTCCCAGCGCAGGTAGGTAGTAGGGAACGGTACCGCGAGCTGAAAAGAGAAAGGCCCGCGAAAGAAAACGGAAAAACTCGTCAACGCGGCTAGGCGAATGGACGAGTAAGTAACAGTAACACACAGCGGATGCTTCGTTTAGAATGCATCGTGTGTGTCTTTGGCACCCGATCGGATGCTCTAACTTCCACCGAAAACGATCCTCCTCTTTCTTCTTTTTGCATGCCGTGAAGATGTAAGGGCAGCAACAAACAAGCGCCCTTGCCTCGATGATTCACCGGACGAGGCCGTGGTGTGGTGGTTTGATCGTCGTCGTCGTCGTCGTCATCGTCGTCGTTTGCATCAGCTCCGGCGGCACCATCATACCATTCTTACTTCCCCTCCGTCGACGGGCGGCCGTTCTCTAATGCCACTTCCTTCCGGTTGTGCAAATCGGGCGGAAAACATAACGCATCCCCCCACCCCGGGGGGAACGGACGGCCGAGAGCTGGTGGGGTTGCCGTTTTGCGGTTTGCGATCGTATCCACTTCCGACAGCGCACACACACACACACACACACACGCGCGCGCGCTGAAGTACACGTCGCATCCGGTGTGGTGGATGGAATTCCGCGGATTCATCATCATTCATCGCCGAATGAAAGCGTTGATAGAAGTATGGAAGTGTGTGTGTGTGTGTGCTTCGCGTAGGGCGCATTTGGGGGCGTGCATTAACGATCGTTTTGATGCAGGCGACGTGGCAAGGGGAGAGAGAAAGCAGCAGCAGCAGCAGCAGCAGCATATCACATTCGATCGATCCATCAACTTTCGTGGATTTGGAGGGTTTGGATCATGTCTTCAGAAGGGCATCTGCAAGTGAAACAAGAGAGATGAAATAAATTATTAGTTAATGAGGCATAGACAAAGAAATACTTTTAAAAACTATTGATAAAGAGTGTCCGTTCGAGCAAGTTTGATATTTTTCCCATACATTAAACGCAGAGCATTATTAAACGATCGACAGAAAGACCTTCTGGTTGGCACATTATGATGAATTGCGCCGTTCAAACTCACTGTAAGAAAGCCACACAAGAAAGACTCTCCCACACGTGTACCGCAACTAAATAAAACAAATTTAAAAAAAAGAAAAAAAAAGGAAAACAACACATCTATCCGCGAAAGGTAAACTCAAACGAAACTCGACATTAAACAAAACTCACATTCCCAAATGTTCCACCTTTGCTGGGGAGCAAATGAAGATACAAAAAAAAAGAAAAAAGAAAACGAAGGTAAACCCCCTAAGAGAAGGGAGCACAAGCACGAGCCTCCATTCCGACACCCCCTCTCCCCTCCCCCTACCACCCCTTCCAACTATGCGCGATCACTATCGTTTGAGAGCGCTTGTATCGGTGCGTTACAACACAACCCAAACACGGGCTTGGAGTGAAGGAATTCCGCCACAAAAATAACCAACCATCATCGATGATGGCGTGCAAAAATAACGCCCAGGAAGCACCTCCTCCTCCTCCTCCTCCTTCTCCCACCGTACGATGGGTGGTGGGTTGATTGTGCGCAGGAGGGAAGGGAAGTTGAGCCAAAAATAGATTTGTTTCAATAATGAATAATGGAGGCTTCGCCTCCGCCGTTCCTCCCCTTGGTCACCCCCCCATTCCTTTCGCGGATTTCTTTCCTGCGGCCGCTGCTCAGCAATCCTTTTCCACATCGTTTCGCACGTCTTCCTCCTCTCACCATACATTCCACACTTACCTAGGGCATGTGTGTGTGTGTGTGTGTACAGCGAGAAGGCGGGTAAGCGATGGAACGATCGAATCCATCCATCAGTGTGGATCAATAAACGAAGGATCAAAAGAAGAAGAAAAGAATGAGCGAACAAAAAAAGCAATACATAGAGGGTACGAGACGGTGGGGTGTCTGTCGATCGGAGGAAAAGGTAAATTTTTCAAAGAAGTGGCGCTTAGCTCACCACCTCCCGGATCAATCGAGTTCCTGGAGAAGCGAGACGGTGCATCCTATTCCGCGTGATGGCGGACTACAGGTTCTCTGGAATATTCGATCTCATCAGCGGCCTGACAATTAGAATGTTTTAAACGACGAATAGAATGACTTAAACGAAAGTTAATTAGAATGTTTTAAACGATCGCTCTTTCCGGAGCGATGCTAGCAAATAAGGCAATTGATGCACTTTTATCACAACATCAAAAAAATAAGACCGGAAGGATTAGGGATATGATCACGTATGCAGCATTCAGCAACCGTATTCACTCTGTTCAATGCGATAGTGACGCTGAGATCGTTGATGCAAAGGCGAGATTTCAGTTCGAATTACTCCAGAATTCATTTCATGGAGGAAAGAAAAATTCAAGCTAAGCTATAAGTGCCATGGAGCGTACTCTCGACAAAACATTCAACAGTGAAAAAGGACGTGGGAGCTGAGCTCCCAGAGATACAGGAAGCGGAGGAGGAGAATAATGTGTTAAATGGCACACATTTTTTTTCCTTAACCAAAAATATAACTACACTTTTCAACAAGCAATACTGCTGGTTTTAAAGTTGGAACAAACGCTAATAATAAGGGGAAAAAAAAATCTTGCAAGGTTTTCCCAATGTAAGGAGAATCAAAATCATTGCAAAACACAAAGATAAATGAAGGGCTTTAAAGCATTTAAAGTCGACATTTAAATCCATTGGCATGCTTTTTAAAAGTAAACTGATAAGATATTCCAAAAGATCTGTTTAAACATAGACCCAAAGATTAATTATGATTTTTAAAGAATCATCGAAAGATATAAACTACGATAAACAGTTTTCGTCATGACGCGTACTAAATGTATTCCTGCACAATTTTTTGCAGTCTAAGTTTTTGCCCGTGAAACCGTGAATAATCCAAGAAAAAAAAAGACAACATGATCTCCTCGAGCTGTCGACTCGCCTTGGTCAGCTGGTGCGTTGTGCGGAGGACCCCTTTTAAGGAGATTTTGCAGTGGACACCTTGGAACCTCTGGGTCGCCCCTCCGCCGTTGCCCTTCAGCCATTGCAGAACGTTTGTAGAACCTACGGCGAGGCTTTAGAGGGGACCGAACGTTGACCAAATAAAGTACCCCGGGGGCGCTCGCGTGCTGCAGCTGCGATTTCGTCTGTCGTCGGACAAGTTATACCAGTTTTCACCTTCGAAAGCTCCCGCCGCTCCGAGCAGGATGTGCGAGAATAATCGGCCCCCGATTTTGTAGACCGTTCTTCCTGTCCGGTCGAGCACATTCAATGCTTCGTTGCTGGTGTGTCTATCTGTCGTGAGGTGGTCCTATTTTTCGTCTCTAGTCTTTGCCCTGGAAACTGTGGCTCGGGGTCGCCGGGATTTCGGTTGTGTTTCCGCCGGGGCGTTAAAACTGACACCTTTAATTGCCGGCTCGAGGAGTTAACGCACAACTAAACCTTCTTTTCTTCAAGCAAGCGATTCCAACTGGTTGAATTTTCAAACGCATCGTACGATCGTTACATGCCAAGTTACATGCTGCCCGCGTTCGCTTGTCCCCGTGTTGAAACATTTTTGCCTTATCAGACGCGTGGTAACGGCGTGATTGCATATGGAGGATGAAGAGCAACACACTCCAACCAGCGGAACCCAGATATGGTTCAGTATCAGCAGGTTGACCTAAAAAGTTATTTAATACTAGCCACAAACACACGCGCACACCTCTTGGGCTTCAATGCGTCGACATTCCTAAGGTGCTAAGTCGGTCTGTCATCGGGCCATTGGAAGCCCTTGCTGAAGCTCTCCCTCTCTCTTTCTCTCTCTCTCTCTCTCTCTTCCTCTGTTCGATTACATTTTAAAGTTAATCCATTTTTATGAAGTGCTACCCTACCCATGCAGGTGAATTTTTAATCTTCCAAAACTTGACCTCATTCTCTCAGAGTTACGTGAAGTGCGATCCAAAACAACAACAAAACCTCCCAAGGAATCCCAAGTGTTTCTACACTGTAGTTCCTTATAAACAAAAAAAAAACATTACGATCATTCTGGAGAATACCGCAGCCGAAAAAGAGATGACGTCACTCGTCGCATTCCCAAACGGTGCGGACACGCGGCATCATAGCTGTTGTAGGTGTGCGCTGCCAGTTCATTACCCCAGGGCGTGCTGTTGGGCGTAAAGTTCATTGGTTGACGTCAGCAGCAATGCGCAATGCAGGGGGGGGGGGGGGGGGGGTAAGAGGATGACATGGGTCCGGAGCGTGCTTTACTGACCACAACCACCCATCCCTTTCCATAGCCAACTCCTTACACCTTCAGTTGGACATCATTAGTTGGTGGGTTTATTTCTTTTCTCTCTCTCCCTCAATCTCTTCGGTTGGTACAGTTGACCATTTGCTACGCTTGGAAAGGAAGGAATTGAGGGCTGGCACAAACATTAGCAGAAGGAGGGTACCGAGAACTGCGCCACATATTTGCACGGAGCTCTTATTGGAGACCTCCCCCCACACCGCCCTTCGCAGGTGGGCTGGCTGGGACGACTTCTTCCCGAGGCGACAGGAGGACCAGCAGGAGGCGGCCATTGACCGCAGCACATTCCGATCGCATTCCATAGTGCGTGTGAAAGTGTGTGTTGTGTGGTTTTTGAAAATCTCCACCCTGCAGGCTCGTGCGGTTGGGCAGATGGCAAAGCATAGCGGAGGAATGGTATCTTTTAAAGTGTGCCATCACAACTTCATCACCTTCACAAACCGCCGTTCGAGTGGCGTTATCGGACAAAACAAAAATGTCTCGTGAAACCCCACTCGATCATATTACTTGATCCACACTTGAGGTTAATTCAAAGCAACAATTTGCAAATGCGCGACTCGAGTCGCCTCAAGCGTCGCCTCTTTCGGATCCCCACGGCGAAGGAACGAAGGAAGGAAGGAAGGAAGGAAGGAAGGATGAAAAGTTGCAAGGCCTCTGCTCTCGCCTAACCTGTTTCAGGAAACCAGATTTTCCGGTACAGCAAGCCTGTCGTCGCTCTTCTACTCCTGACCGGTCTGGTCTGTCGCTTCCTCCCGACTTTGGTTCAGTTCCTCGCGGCCAGCATTTGGATCATCTGCTCGATCGATTCGCACATTTAACGCTTTCATCAGGCTCGACAGCAACAAAAAAAAGCAGAAAGAGGACGAAGAAGAACCAGACTGATCTCAACCTCCTCCCACACACAGGAGACGGCGCGTGATCACAAATTCGCGCATGGCGTTGGCTGCACACGTTGGACATCTCCGTTCATCCGTTTCTCGCCAATCTGCCCGTCGATTCTACTCGGCGCGCGCAGAGGGAGAACAAGACATGATAACTGAGACAACTACAAGAAGAAGGAGCGGAGGAAACGACGGGGCAACGAAACGCAGCCGAGCAGCGCAAAAACGGTTGCTTATTGTTCGAAGATGTTCTGGTTCCGCGAGATATGTTGCCAAGGTCCCGTCTCTGTCTCGCGATCTCTCTCACTCTCTCGGTCCCTCGATCCCTCGCTGGGATCTGAATACTGCGCCAGTGGCACATCGTGGCAGCGGATCTACACACACACACAGACATAGGCAAACCCGGTGGCGATGTGGTTCTTCATTATCGTATCAAAAAACCGCGACTGTACCCTTGTTACTCCCGGCCTGCGGAGCACAAGTATTGCTTCTTCTCCGCAAAGTGTTGCAGCCGTCCTCACCATGGGTGGTTTAGAAATATTTTAACGGCCCCTTTTTTCTTTTTTTGTTGCTCCACCATCCGGTTTTCGGCACATAGAAATGTTCCTCTGTGCGCTGTGCGCCGTCACAATAACTGCCGCCTTGGGACTCGTCGATTCCTCGTCGGCAAAGCACCGCCGAACCGGGAACTTCTCGAGAGGCGTGTCTCTCTCAGAGGATCCCGAAGGATCACGCTAGAATCCAATCCAATCCCGGCATCGAAACCGGTTACCGGCTCCAGGTCTTCTCTCGACGGCGTGGTTTAACAACTTAATTGTGCTTGCGAAAAAAAAGGGCTTCCGACTGACTCCTTTTTCACGGGACGCTCGTTAGACTGCTGTCTGCCTGCCGGTTGCGGCTTCCGGGAAGATGATGCCAACGCGGTGTCCTATTTCTGTCCGGCGGTTGACCTTGTCTTCCTGCAGACCTGGAAGGAGACCAGGGAGAGCCGGACCGGCGAGACACACGGGAGAGATGCGTTCCAAAATGGTTAAAGTTTTATTTGCCCCATTTGCCACATGTCTGGACCCATCGTCGCGCAACGGTTAGGCAGGAAAAGGGTAGCGCGGTGGTGAGTCATAAAGTGAAATACAATTGCCCCCTGCTAGACGACGCTGGAGTGAGGTTTCCGGCAGAGAGACGTTTGCGTCAATGATTTCTTGCTTCCCTCTGCATCTCTCTTCTGCTCTTGCGTATCGAGACGGAGTCGCGACGGAGCCAGACCTGAGAGCCCTTTCGGCAGGAAGCGGAGATGCCTTTGAATCTTCTTCGCCTTTCGTCACGCCGACGGCCGTTAGTCGGACCCGGGAATAATGTCTGAGGATCTGAGGCACAGACAGCGGCGACGACGACGAAGGCGAGGACGAAGAACTTTGTCTGAATGGTGTAAGAGAAGATCGATCAAAGCGTCCGAGCGCAGGCTGGGATTGCGTGTCGCGACACAAAGTCGTCCTTTTACGTTCACACACACACACACGAGGAGCATACCACCACCACCAACACCATCTCAACTCACGCGCCATCGATCGGCCTCACGTGTCGCAACGGAGGGATGTTTTTTGTTGTTTGCGTTCTATTCGTTTTTATTTTCTTAACTTGTTTGCTCTTCGTTCGGCGTACAATCGATCCGTGGAAAAGGTCCGCCCGGTCCTGTTACCACCCACGCAACCTTCGCATGTGACACGCGCGGAAATGTGACCTGCTTCCTCCAACAACATCCCCCCGTCCCCCACCAAACTTCTCCACGGCTCGGTGTTCGCCATTAGACGCCCCCCTTGACGGTCTCTTTCAAAACCCCAAAACCCGATCCGCGGTTCTCCCAGGAGGAAACGGCCATTGTTGGGCGAAGTTGGCAACAGGTTCCAGGCGGGCATTGGGATGCGGTTAAACACACATGCCAGGGGGGAGGGCATGGAGGAGGGGGGGGGGGGGGCGAGAAGAACCGGCACAGGCAAGAGGATGACGTAACTCTTTATCAGAGAGACCAAAAGAGAGCTTTGGCGGCGTCGGGTGACATTCGCATACGCACATTCTGGACACCAAAACTCTGCCCACTTGCTGTATCTCCACACACAAACACAAATGGGTTGCGATAGCGAGTGGCGAGTACCCCCCACTCCCCCTCCCCTTTACGCTGTCTAATTCAAACGCATGACGTTCGTGTTTCGCCCTCGACGCCAGTGGGAATTAAATTTAGGACCAAAAGAGAAGAAAAATAAATTGAGGACAGAGCGCTCCGTTCGGTCGCCCCAGTTTACTTTTCATTTTTTTATCAGTAAGCCCCAGACCCCCCCCCCCCCCCGCCTACCCTCCTCCTTGTGTGCTCTCTTCGTCAACCATCTTTTCAGTGCCCTTCCTGTTTGTGCGCAACCCCTTTTTAGGGCGCAGCATTTCGTTGCTCCGTTTATCACCCGGGAAGAAATGTGGTGGTTTCTTCAAGCAAGTCAAACGGAAGTTTAAATTGAACAAACAAATGAGAACGAGTAAGAAAACCAATGAAAAGAAAACACATGCATCTTGACGTGGCCATTTTTTATCAGGAGTAGGTAAGTTTCCCGGCTTTTGATTTTCCATCTTCCCGAAATGCGTCATTAAAAATTCCATTTTATTTAATTTCTTCAAGAACGGTCCATTAGATTTAAAAAATCCATTTGCTTACACATAAATTAGTAGATAGTTGAGAACCAACACACACACACACACAACGTTACAGCCCGCACAAAAGGGATTAACCTCTCGGTCAGGCGGGGAAGAGTTTAAATTTTTATTTTTTACAATGGAATGTTGTCGATGAATGCAAAACGGGAGCGATAAAAACCTTTATTGCCAATTTTTTTTTTCATTGACGAGAACAGAAAACTGTGCCAAGAATGATGACAAGAAATTCCCATTAAACGGTTGACTAAGCACCGTGCCAGTGCAACAACAGGATCCGAAGTAGTAACATTGCGAAATTCGTTTCCAAAACTCGGCTGGACAGTAGTACATTTTTTAAAAGAAGAAAAGAAACGAACAAGCAAATAGAAAAGGCTCCGTACAAACGCGGAATGCCAACATTGAGGAAAACAAAAACCAAAGCGCACGCCGTATGAATGCAAAACACCGTTTAGGGCGTTGTGTTTTTACAGTTCCTCCAAGCACACCGAGCGACGTACGAGACAATTTGCAATGTAAAGCTACGTTGGCTTAATTTGCGACATTGGCAAAACAAAAAACAACAACAAAGAAACGTAAGAACTAACCTATTTAGAGCATGTTTTCGCGTTTCTCAAAACACACAGCGCGATATGGGGGGTCGCTGTCCTTTGTCCCGGTTTCGGTTTACTTTTGACAGTTGTGTTTTTTTTCTCTCCTTCGTTTCTTGTTCTTCGTTCTGTTGCTCCCAATGCACTTGTTGCTGGTGCGCACCCGCCGATTTTGCGCCGGTCTTTCGCGATTTCTTCGCGGTTCACTTTCACGCGACACTTTCTGCTTTCGTCTGCTCTCCTTTCTCTACCCGTGTGCTGCCGATGATGCTGATGATGATGGAACCGAATAACGCGCGCTACTTCAGGTACCTGACTGTTAGCAGAACGTGTTTCCAAGTCTCGGTTCCTGCTTAGCGCGCGTCATTGAACGGCTCCTTCTTTTTGTTTCTTGCTTGTGAGAGAGACGCTGCCCGGCGAGAGACGGTGATTTTCGGTGCGGTGCGGTGGCCTCCTTTACCCGCAACATCTTCTTTTTTTTCGGGTAGAAATGCCGCACTGGTACTTACCCGTGTGATGGTGGCGCCACCCGGTTTCGCACGGCGGGGAATTATTTTACGGCATGTAAAAAATTGTTCGCAAACGCGCAATACACTCGATCATTCGCGACTCGAAAAAGTCCCCCCCCAATGGTAAAGCTGTGTCTAAACGAAGGATGATCGACGTACGCTGGTTGAATTACGCGTGGATATTAAACCGTACAGTGCGGAACAAAATTTCGCTGGCATGTAACTCAGTGGTGGGAATTCTTATGCATGTGCTACGATCAATCATTTGGTGCTGCCTGTGAATACTGTTCTACAAATTCTTTTTCTGCATTCGCAAAAAAAAGATGGATTCGAGTTGTCTTCACCAATTTTCTTGTAATTCTCCACAAACCGTTTTCAACCCTTCGATTGTTCAGTCTAAGTTTCACGCACAGACCCTGCTAGCATATGTATATCCGTTGGATGTAACTCCTCGCTTTCATGCGCCATTATAATCGGATATCCTGCTAACAATACGCTCAAATTTAAATGTATAAAAATAGCGCACCCTGCGCAGATGCGAGCAAAAGCAATATCAGTGAATCCGGCAGGGGATGCTGTACGGTGGACAGTGCCACTGATTGAAGTGTCGACGATCCTCTCCCGGACTGCCGGGCTGTGAAGTTCGCCACAGCGATGTGGAAGAGTTCACGTCCCAACTGAGCTGCGGCACCCGGCGAGAGGGACAAAGCATCGTTGCCTGCGTAGCGACCGAACCGATCTGCGCAGTTCATCTGCCACAATGTTTTACCCGGACGATCAACTCTTTCGTCTCTTGTTCCGCCAGGTGGTACAAGGAATGAGCTTAAGAATCACGCACGTACGACGTCTTTTGGTGCGAGAAGACGAGTGCAATTTTCATTGCCAAAGTAAAAAAACTTTCCGTCATATATATTGCATCATCTCTAGGTGGGCACTGTGAATACTGTTGTCAGCAGCCTCTTTCTGTACGGGTAATCTAGTAATTCGAGAGCTCGTAAAGCAAAAGGGTCCAAACGATCAAATAAATCCAATTTTTCCAATTGAATGTCTTTGGGCAAATATTCTGCAAACTGAAGATATGAGTTTGCACAAACATTATTGATTGTGTGTGGGAAGGCCGACGATTCGCCTGCTGCTGACGCAATATTTCTCGAAAGTGGCGTTGCTTAACCACACGGTAAATGAAATGTTGCAATGCAATGAAATAATTGCCTGTTTCATTCGGACGGCAGGAAAACACAATGTATGCCGTTTGACAGTTCTTAACAGTGAAAGTTGCATCCGTCTTCTAGTACCATTTAACAACAGCGCAGTGTGAGACCAATGGAGCAAAAGGATTGAAAACGGAGCGGCTTCACCAACAATCTTTGCTTACCTTGGGTCCGTCTCGATTGTTCTCCGCAGTCCTTGGCAGGTTTCTTTTCTCGTGGCGCTTCCTAATGGATACTCAGAAGGTGGTTTCCGCTCAATGCAATTTATCAATGCAATGCAATTTATGTGTCAACCGTGCTTTCGTGTTTGCGGTTTTTTAAAGCTCATTTCCAGTTCATTGTATCCGCCGCCTCACTTTTTCAACACACTACCATTCAAGTGAAGCGATTTGAATGAACAGAACGCACCTTAAGGCAGGGAAAACCCCCACGGTTTAACGATCACCAACCACTCAACACATAGTTACTAGTTTGGGCTTCTAGTTTTCGAAAATCCCACAAATTGTTCAAAGGGGCAAGAAAACCCGGGCCTCGTGGAGTTGTTAAGGCCACCAGCGCGACAGCGACGGACAGAATGACAATGTCATTTCTCGGACTGCGATAACGTCGTCGCCAACCCTCCCCCAGCCCAAACGGCGGGCCCGGAACGATCGGCGGTGACCTTTGGTTTATGCGTCTCCTCGGCTCGGTTTCTGTCCTGATTCGCATACTAATTGCAAGCGCGGACGGGTACAATCTCTGCGGCTCTAACATACGAACGGCGGTAGAGTCTCTTGTTCGTGCTGTACATGCCGTTTCCGCCGGTTAGCAAACTTCACATCACGCGCTCCGTTAATGGTCGGACGGGAGTAAGGGATAAAGTTTCACGGAAACATTCGTTGTACGGGGGGAACTTTTGTTGCAACTACCAGTGCAGGGCTTTTCTTAGCGAAACTCGAACATTCTTTTCGCTGCACACGCGGATGAACTGCGATAGGGACGCTCTGCGACCCTTCGAGACTCCGATCAGTCGCGATCAAATCCAGTTTCCGCATCGGTCCGAAGTCCATACACTTCCACAGCATCCGGATGCAGTTCAGAGCTCGAGTCGCATCTGAGTTCATCCTCGAGAACGCAATGCAAGTGCTTCGATCCGTGGCATCCGGCCGGGTACCGGAAAGGTACGACTGCAGTCGTCAACACCGTCTCTCTATGCGGAACCTGTCCCTCGGCGTATGCCGCCTGTTGGTTCAGCCATGGTGCAGAGCTAGGAAGATCATCACCGCGGTCCTCGCTGTTTCCAAGGCGCCGATCGTTCGCGCTTTTGCTCTATCACCACGTAGTCATGATGGCAGCATCGCAACCGAACGAAGTTGCGTTGCTAAGGGTGGCGCCGACCTAGTACGCCTCGCAGTTACCGATAGTTGTGCACTCTCGCATTGTGGTGGGTTCTTCCATGGTGTTTTTTCTTAACATCTGTTCACACTGGCCGACAGAGGAGTAGCCTCAGCTACCGTGAGGCTGTGTGTATCACCGAGGCACTGTCAAGACGGTTCCAGTATCGTCCGGCACCGTGTGGACCGGCGGAAAGTGTGAAAGATTGTGAACACCGCGACACGTACGCACACACACACACACACACACGCGCACGCAGGCACACATACGGAACGCCACGGGACATGTTCACCGATGGACGTGCACTTGGCGACTGATGGACGAGCGATTTGCAAAACCACGTTGGTGTGTTCTCTCTGCTCTTGTCTCCCCCCCCCCCCCCCCCTCCTACTACTCTTCCTGTCTTCTCACTCCCTCCTTCTCATCCTTCCCGCACACCGCATTCTAGGGTCCTGCGGTTCTTTCCCTCGCGCTCTCTCGCTCTCGCTCCTTGACGCCCTTTTCGTTTGCGTACGTCCCCAACCAATACCGGACACGGAACGCAAACACACAACGCGCGCGCGGAGCAATGGTCGCGACGTCATTGCGGCAGATGCGATGGAAGTGCGGAGGGTGGCTCAGTTGCGATAAGACGCGGAGACGCGCAAGTGAAGAGTGAACGACCGAGGGCAGCGAACGGGCCACGCGGCCGCTGACAGCGGGCAACGAAACACCGGAACCGAAACCGAAACCGAACCGAACTCGACGACGGCTACCGGCCGACTGACGCTAGACGATGACCAGCGCTCGAATGCCATTGCCATTGTAGTGTGTGCGGACCACACGGTAAACAGCGGCTACAGGCGCGCAACAATGGCGGCGGCGGCGGCGGAGGGCGCCGACGACCAAATGATGGAGTGAGCCAACGACGGGTGCGAACAACAACCCCGGCGAGCGAAATGGCAGTGTGTGTGTGCGCGCACCCCAAACACACATACGCGCGCACACTATGTTAGCCAGACATAGCCGTCGCCGCCGCCGACGGTGACTCGAAAGGGCGAGATGCGATCGCGCACCGCCTGTCTCCATCATCATCATCATCGACATCATCGGCACACCGGCCGGTGCGTGCATACATATACAACCGCGAATGCTCATCTCCCCGCTGCACTTTTAACCCCCAAAACCCCACCTTCCACCTGTACCCTTTCCTGTACAGGCGACGTGACAACCGGCGGAATCGCGAGCATGATTGTCGGAATCACTTTTTTATCAAGCGTGCTCTCGCTCACTCCTTTACTATCTCTCTCTCTCGCTCTCTCTTGCTCGCGCGGTCGTTGTCTGGGGAGCATTATTTGTGTGTGTGTGTGTGCACGTAGCCTTCGCGTTGCACTTCGCTCTCTTGCGCTCTCTGTCCCCTTCTTTGCGCTCGCTCCGTCTCCTACCGTCTATAGCCCCTTCTTTGTCTATAGCTCTCTCACTCGCGTTCCAAGGACCCTTATTTGCTTCTTCTTCTCCCCCCCCCCTCGGGCTGGCTGCGTCCTGCGACTGTCTGTCTGCACGTCTCGCCCTTTTTTCGCTTATGTGTCTACAAGCCCGACCTAACCCTCCCCAACATTCCAGCCATCTCCCATAACCCTTATTTCATTCACCGCATGTCCTAGCCGGTGCCGTAGTGTGTGTGTGTGTTTTTGTGTGTGTTGCGGTCGCCATGAGCGTCCTTCAGCGATCCGCAAAAACCCGCGACGTCCATCTTAATCCTCAATTGTCTTTAAACTTGATGGATTTTTTTTCTTCCTATTAATGTTACCGATAACTTCATCATACACACACACACACACGCAAACACACAGGGATGCCGGTTAAAGTTTTCTTTTCTTTTTCTTTCCTGTTTTGTTTAAATTGTCCACGGTCGGTGTTCGGCGGAAGGGGGTCTTTTTTTATTAAATATACGGCCAGCAACCCCACGTACGTCTTGTGTTTATATAAAGCACACGGGTTGGGTTTTCCTTCCCATGCGCGCTCGTTCTCTTTCACTTTCCCATCTGCGGTTCTTTTCCTATCTCTCTCTATATCTCTCTTTCTCTATCTCATTCCCTCTCTATCTTGCTCTATCTCACACGCTGCTCACGAAAGGCTGCCGGCTCCGCGGTGCTTGGTTTTTCTGCATCACTCAAGTGGGGATCAATGAAGAAGATCAGAGACCCGGTGCGTGTATGTGTGTGTGAGTGAGTGAGAGAGAGGGATAGATAGCTAGTTGAGGAGAACGAGAGCGAGATGGAAACGGCGCAGAAGATCCGTGCCGGCGAAGAAAATTCGTTTTGCGGAAAAACGTGTGCCACCCCGGAGATGCATACACACACACACATGCACATGCTTCTCCAACACAGGCGTGTACGCGTGCGCCTTTTTAGAGCAGACGTGAGACGACGACGACGGTTCAGCTTGATACATAATGTAGCTAAGGTCGTCGCCGTCGGCCGTTTGTCTGTCTTTTCCCTGCCTTCCACATCAAACCACCCCACCCTTCCCTGGCCCCTCTGCTCCACCTCCCCACCGTTGGACGGTAACGTAAGGTGGGAGCTACATATAGCCAGGGTGGCGAGCTGCTGCTGGCGCGGTTGCAATGGGCGAAATTTTCGCGAAAATGATGGATGCCGCACACCAGGAAAATTCGCGAACTGCACCGCCACGGCGCACGCACACCAGGCGAGCAGGCGCGCGTGGCAGTATTTGAGCAGCAAACGTCGACCTCGCCGTTCCCATTCCATTATATCCGCGTGCGCGTATCTGTCGCGAGTGCTGTTGACGCACGACAAAAAGGTAAAGATACCGCAGGAACAAAAATAATTACAACACCAACCATAGTAGACAATCGCTCTTTGCATATCAGATCGTTGCCTCTGCGCTTACTGTATTAACACACACACACACATACATACGGGCCAGCCCATTGCCCTTCCGCCCAAAACCCAACCAGCCGACCAAAAGGAGATATTTCTCGGTCCGTGCAACGCCTCCATCCGTCGAAGGCAATACACCCACGTAAAAGCAGGAACAACAACCAGCGGAAGAAAAGAAAAAAAAAACCCTCAACCTGAAAGAAGTACTAAATAAAACGACAACCGACGACGACGACGACGACGACGACGCCGATGGCGCGCACGTCCTTGAGCAATGGTAATGAGGGGACGCGATTGTGCACCTCCTACCGCCATTCTCCGACGATGTCGTCCACTTCTGCCCCGCATACTGCATTTCACCCCCGGCGGCGACAATCAGTCCCATTTCAGGCGTCCGTCTTGCGTCCTCCAGCCTCTCGCCGCTTGCGGATGACAAGAGTTGGGGCGAGTCGGCGAAAAAAAAAACAACTTGTCAATACCCTTTCTGGAGCATCGAACCCGGTGAGAGAGAGAGAGAGGGAGGGTAAGATTACTTCGCGAGGCAAAAGTGCATTATGATGCACTTAGGTCGAAGATTACCGATTGTCTGCCACGATGTGTACGGCGTGCTTTTTTTTTTTTTTGGCGAGGTGAGTATTTATTATTACGGACAGATTTTATTGCTTTATCGCATCGCTCGTGAGGTTAAAATTTTCCCTCAAGAAGTAGGAAGGATTAAAAAAAAGGCCATGATGAATTATCATGCAATGCGCCATGTGGCAAACCTACCTTGCTTAAGTTGTGGGACTTTAGATTGTAGGTTCGGTTATGCGTTCACATTTCTTTTTCATTTTATTTCACGCACTTTTTGCTTTAATTTTTCACACATATTTTTATTTAACTTCTTTTAAATCACACGTTTTAAGTGTTAAAATATTAGGCAATGCCAACTCAATCACAAAGCAAATAAATTTGTTACAATGTACATAATGTTAATGTAGTTACGTTTGAACAACCCCCTTAAATCTTGTTTACTGCATTTTTTGAGCTTTCCCATTCGTCCTAAAATGGCTCACATTAAGTTGATGCTTCGTTTAACCCCTAATGCACCCCATGTTCCCACCGAAACCTCCTCGAGCTGGCCGTTCACAGGCGTAAAACCGTGTGGCGTGATTTATCCACGATGAATCGGTGATTTCTTATCTTTCGCCGTCCCGTGCAAAGGTAAACCCAAGAAGGGGATCTTGATTGGTATCGCTGGTTCGATCGTCCGATCGATTGATCGATGTTGGAAATTCATCGCAGATTTACACTTGGCAGGGGATTGAGGTGGCAGGGTGTACAGGTGTGGAAGCGAGATGAAGATAAGCAACAGCACTTTATTTGCCTCCAGTTCGGTACCGAATATCGCCGCCCGGGAGGGTTTCGGAGGACGGCGACACGTCACCAATTGTGTCCCAGCGCAAAGCGGCATAAAATATGGTTCAAGAAAGGCGCAACCACCAGCCTCGTCAATGGACGAAACAGGAGGACGCCAGGCAGCCGGGGCAGATCACCAAACCACGGGCCTCGAGATCGCGTCCGGAGCAAATCGAGTTTCGCACGCCAGCTTGAAGATGATCTCTGCGAGCTGCTTAATAGCTGCGTGGCTGAGTGTGCGTGTGGCTAAGAAGAACATTTGAACGTTTCGCTCCTCTCACATACAGCGAATGCTTTGGGTCACGTCCGCCACGCGAATGCACATCTCGTCCAGTTAGAGTAGGATCGCCCATCGGCAGGGGGGAAGAGCGAGCAGGAAGCTGGCCGTGAGGGCAAGATGAGAAGCAAGAAAAACCTTCCGTAAGAAGCACGGCTACACCGGCCGGCGATGGAGATTTCAGATGTGGATTCGCAAATGTTGCGCGAGCAAGTTGCGCAAATTCGCCATCGCCCGTTTGTTCGTTTTGTTTACTTGTCCTGCCCGTTCCCCTTTTTCCCACCGGCAGCCTTCCGCCATCATTGCTGTGCGTCTCGCTCCACCTCAGTTGGCGGAACGGGACTTCCTCGTCTCGCGTCTCGTCTTAACCCACCCTCCAGCCTCCGAGAACGCACCCCGGTGCGGCCAAACGCTGTAGCTCGTGGGGGAAGCAAATGTTAAAACCATATAAAATCACTTCACCTTGAATCATTCATCCGTTCAATACACTCGCCGCTCACCCCTGCGAGCGCTGTCCACACGCCTTCGGCAGCGTCGGCACCCGCCTAAGGATACCCGTCTGTCGAAGCCTTCGCAACCCGCCTTCCCCGAAACGGTGACGCGCGAAGCCACGACGAATGGTTGCCAATATTCGATTTTGGTTCTCCGCCGGCATACCGTTTCCCTTTGATTCATCCTCTACCGGCTTGCAGTTCCCCCGGATGGGGTGCAGTGAGGATGGGGAACATGTGCAAAATAAAAAAAATAAAAAAATGAGGCGCACAACTGTTGCTCAGGGTCTTCGCGCAGCAGCAACAGAAGAAGTGAGACGCTTTGGGCTGAGGAGGATCCTTGGAGGAGTGAGGCTGGCAGAATGGGTCAACAATTGGTCAGTTCCAGGGAAGGACCGCTGGAAGGAGCCTGAAAGAGGCATCTCGGTGAAGCGTTACAAAAGGAATGACGTGTGAAGCCGAGGAAGACGAACGATCGGATCGGATTGGACGATCGGATACGCGCCTGAGGCCTTGGCTTGACTTGGCAGCGAACGAAGCTGGCAAAACGAAACCGATCGCAACGAAACCGGAGGCGAAACGAATCGAACGGCTTCCCATGTTGGAGGGCAGAGGTCGCGAATTGGATGCCGCGGGCTGGAGAAAAATATGCATGCTTCAAGCCACCAAGCCACATTGGAGGCCGAGACCGGGTACTGCACAATTATGCTAGGAAGCATTCGCTACCGAGATGAGCATGATGAGTTCATGAACTTAGGAGAGGAAAAAAAAATGGATAGGTGTTAGTTCTACACATGTTGAAAACAGCAACCGGTAGAAGATTATTTCGGTGGTAAATTATGCTTTCCTACAAGCACTTTCTCTCAAAATGGGGAATAAAATTTGAGTTATAGTTTTTTGGCTGGCGAAGATGTATTCTTCAAAATTACCGGAACATCTTTTTCTTACGGTAGCACAAACACTTCCATTACGTACGTTAAACGAAAGTGTGTTGCACTGTTTGATTTAATCATAACGTTTGCAGTGATTGTGAGGCACAGTTTTATCAAAAAACAAATAGAAGCAAGTCAAGAAAGCGCTCATGAGTCATTTCTTTGAGCATTGGTCAAGCTGCTCCCTGCACTTTTACAACTGAGGTGAGCGCTTTTCGATGACCTGTGCAACGGAGAGCGATGGGTTCATCGGAAAACGAAAAAAAAAAAAAATCCGTGAATTCCAACGGAAAAAGAAACACAAACAAAGATACGATGGAGACGCCTAGCCCGCTATTAATAAGGACCGGAAGCGATGTGGAGCGCCGCAACAGCAACAACAACGGTGATCAATTAAGCAGAAACGTATCCCGATCCCAAGTTCATTTTTACTCTACAAAACCATGGGGATGTATTTGCAACGTAACGTTCATGCCATACCGGGAATCGTTTGCAAACAGTCCTCGAAAATAATGACCCTCCGCGTAGCTACCAGGAAGTGCAAAATATCTAGCATATTTGAAATATTCTAGCCACATCGCATCGCCTCGATTAGTCGCCGAGCGGTTTAAGGTTAATTTTAGCCTCTCGCCCCTTGACAGCTGAACGGCGATCGTTTCCCACCGCCCGAGGGGCTGACCTCAGCCGGCCGGCCACAGCGTGGCATTGAGGTGTTTGCAGAATAAAACACCCCCTTGGAGCAGAGTGACACTGCCTGGGCGCTCGGACAGCGGGAAGACGCGGCTCGGCCTGTGATGGGTTAATGGTTTTTTTTTTGCTAAAAATAAAGATAAATAAATAACTGCCACGCTCATATGCGGCCCCAGCGCGATACGTCCCGCCGGAAGATGGGGCCCCAAAATAGCAGCAGCAGCAGCAGCAGGAAGGGAAAATTATTGTTGCTTAGATGTAATGTAACTCGGGCACGAGGAATGTGAAGAGTCGGTCGAAATTTCCTATTCTATTTTTCGATCCGAGATTAGCACGCTGGTAGGGAGCATGGTTTTTACCGAATTTTTTTTTCTCACCCTCCGTTTACGATGTTGGAAGTATGGGGTTTCTTACACCACATCATAACGGAGAACATCGGGCAGCACCCGTGTGTAATCAGATTGTGGCGACAACTTCTCTGCCTTGGATGGGATACCGCAATCCGCACGCCCTTTTCGGTCGGTCTAGGGGAGTGGGGGAGAGAGTGAGCAAGTTTATGAAACGGCGCTGCGTGGAGAACACATTGTTGTATTTTGATGGAAAAATAGAAGCGAAACAAGGTAAAACAGCTGCCAGCACAATTAACGCACCAATTTATCTGGCCTGCGCTCGCAGTCACGGGCAGCCGGTAAGCTAGGACCGAACCAGAAGCGCCTGTTACAACCACACAGTGCCGTCAAGACGTATGCCGGGCAAGACGCAAACGCTCGGAGAGCCAGCCCGAAAAATGCGTGTCAGCTTAGCCGCGGAGGAGCTAAAATTAAACGCAAACGTCAGACCTAGACGCAGCACAATACGCAAAACCCTCCGTTATTTTCGATGGGGAAGGGCGGGTAGTTTGGGAGGCGTCTTTTTATGTCATCGTTGCTTTCCTTGTTTTTTTGTTTGGGCACAAACATGTTTGATGAAACATCTCGCAAACGGCCTGTTGCAGCAAAGGCATAGTTGTTTGTATGAACGCAAGGCATACAATTTAATTGAAGTATTCAACAATCGTGATTTACAATTAAAACAATTCCCATCATCATTCTACAAAATTGTTATTGGAGATGAATTGGTCTAATTCTTGTTTCTTTTTTTTTTACGTCAACAAAGGGGGGTACGGTGTGAAAATAAAAGAAAATAATCGATCCCTTGTGTGTGATTGATGTTACGCTATTTGAACCTACTCCACGATGCGCACTCTTACAAGCTGAAGGTGATGAAAGCGTATAAACACCAGAAGGCAGAGTAAGTAAGAAGTAAAATCTGTAAGACCAATTGGTTAACAGCATCGCATTCCGATAGGCAGAAGAGAAGCACAACCCGAAAACGCCGGATCGACGGATCGGCGGGTAGGAAAAACGGTATTAAAATCGAGCACGCTGCGCGGAAGTGCGTGTGCGCGTGGTGAACCGCTGCTTGTGTTGTTGCGTATCGTACGTGTAACTGTAACGCTAGGCTGTGAACTGACAGGCGCAACTGTGTCTGACGCAGCCACGTTTAACCCCCAGTCAGTCCGAGCGTCAACCGCGCCCGGCGTGTTTTCCCATTTCCGCGCCTAGTTCTTCCGTTGCGTGAGCACGCGTAAGGCGCGTAGCGCATCTTCCACCACAAACGCCGAGTAGGGAAAGAAAAGACGATCGGGCTGTGCGTTTGTGGCCGCAGTTCCGGTCCAGGTTCGTTTGACGAACTGGAGGCAGGACTGCGTTCGGTGCGCGAGCGCGATCGATTTTGGAAGATCCATCATCTAGACGCGAGATGGAAGCTGCCATGACGAACATCGCCATGCCAGCTTCTGCTCTGCCCGTCCCGGCCCTGGTGTCCCTTCGCCGCTAGTTCGCTAGGGCCTGATGGTGTGGCATCACGCAGATGATCGGGAAATTGATTTTTTTCATTCGCACAACGATTTTAATTCGTTTTCTTCGTGAGTTTCTTTTCTTTTCTTTTTTTTTGCTGGGAAGTTTTTCATCGCTTCACCACAGCTTCTTGACTCGGCCGTGTTACTGCGAGAGGGCCCCAAACCGAACTGGAGGGAAAACAAATGTACTGATCGTGTTTATTTGATAGAGACATTGAGCACGAGTAGATTGGTAGCAACAGTATAAAAAAGAAGAAAATAAAAACGATTTAAAGTATTGGGCTTATTTTAATATATGTTTCTCCGAATATTTAATTGGGGAAGACATATAATTTGAAACATCCCGCTTTATATTATGAGACTTTTGATGCAGGAACGTTTCGGTCTCTGGCTTTGAAAATAACAAACTTTCGATTTAGAAACCAAATGCTTTTGGTTCTTCTTTGAAGCAAGGTTCTACTTTTCACTTCAAAACAATCTATTGAAGAATTGGTGAGGAAGAACGTAAGAATATGCCTCTTTTATGTGCAATCATTAGCTTAAGAATGCTATGGAAGGGCCGAAGTTTAGAACCATTATTAACTTAAAATTTATTATTTTTGAGGCTTCCGGAACTGCGGAAGCTGGCTGTGAACGGAGGCTCGAATAAACAACTGTATAAATTAATCAAGCCCCTTGAAAAGGGAAAGTATAAGTTTCTGCAAGAAATATGTCTGCAATTATAGCAACAAACTGTAGAAATGGAATAAGATCGATCATTTTCGGCTCCCAAGGGCCAGCCATTCAAATGAAACAAACTAAAGAAACCAAACATTATTTTCGGTAGTTCTCAAGAAGCTTATTGAAGGTAAATAATAATAAAACATGATAAATCATCCACTTCTAACTCGCGTCTGCCAACAACTGGTTATTCCATTACCAAGAAAGTTCACAAAAGGCCTTGCATGAGTCACGCGGCGGATGTTTCAACGGTGAACTCGTGTCGCAGCGACAACTTGTAGCGATTGCATTAGACCTATTTCGCTGTAAATTAGTCAGCATTAGTCACCGGCGGGGTCTCTGCTGGCTCACAATCACTCAATCGATGTTCCGCTTCAACCGGTAGAAAAACAAAAACCAAATCGCCGATAAATACTCCGTGAAGGAGCTCGGCTCGTGTTTGCTCGATTATTAATCGGGATTCGCCTGAAACTCGTCCCCGTCATCAATCAGCAGCTCTTCGTCACGGGAAAATGTTTACACCACGGTCATTGAAGTTCGCAAACACTTCATGACGTGGACTTGGTGGCAACCGGTTCGAAAGCAATGCTATCCGGAGAAGAATGACGATGGTCAACACACGATAAAGGTGAAAGAGCGGTACGAAATCAAAATGGCGAAATTAGATGAGCTGCGAAAAAAAAAAGAATAGCGATAGAAAATTAATAGTATGCTATTACTCAACGACCAAGACGCGCTGACTCTTATGGATCATTAGACACCGGAGACCACTCCGGATGTGTAAATCCTAGAGCCCCGTAGAAAAAACATCCACCAGCGACAAACTATCGTTTCCGCGAAACTTATCAATCAAACAACGGCGTGTCAAGGGGTGTGCTAATTAATTCTGGCCTATTGGAATCCTCTCGAAGCAATTGAAAAAAATGATATACCTCTTAATCGTGCAATATAGGTTTGAAAATGGGTAATAATGAAACTTACCCGTCACACCTAGCGCTCGCCTGGAGCCCTGAATCGACACAGGCCGTTGGGGATTTCACAACGATCTGTAAATAGATATAACAATAAAATATAGCATTATTAAGGTGCCGGTAGGCTTGAACAAACTCGGCGTGCTGCGGTCGAATTTATCATTGGAGCGTTTCGGCAGTGTGCCGTCGCTGCCACGGCGAACGATTAGCCCGGAACCTAAGATCATTGAATTTACAGGTTTTTTCAATGGATAGGATAAGCGTAAACACGTTTAGCCAATGTGCGAAAATGGCCTATCAAAGTTGAAACCTGAACAAGCCATGTGTGAACCCATCAAGCCAAATGTCGTATTCATCAGCAGAAACACACAATCGAACACCAGATATTTAAACCTCATTAACATAAAAGTCAGATTCGAGGCCGGTTTGTTTTGGTTTTCATAGATGCAAATTGTGTACACATACATATATATTCAACCATTTGAGCTTCAGTAGTAATCAAACATTATTCAATTTCCATAACAGTTATTAAATAGTAATTGATTAATCTATTGATGCACAGCGTGGACGTTAAATATGTGTAAACAGTAACTTTTTTTCAAATGGTTGAATATATATATGTATATGTACACAATTTGCATCTATGAAAACCAAAACAAACTGGCCTCGAATCTGACTTTTATGTTAATGAGGTTTAAATATCTGGTGTTCGATTGTGTGTTTCTGCTGATGAATACGACATTTGGCTTGATGGGTTCACACATGGCTTGTTCAGGTTTCAACTTTGATAGCCCATTTTTGCACATCGGCTAAACGCGTTTACGCTTATCCTATCCATTGAAAAAACCTGTAATATAACCGCGTAACGAACCGGAACCGTTTGCCAGCCCGATTCCAGTACAGTATCGAGATTGTGATGGCTTCTATTTTTTTTTCTCCTTTTTTTCCTCCTCCAAAAGTTTGTTACACTGTCCGCCCCCTGATTTTGGAGTCGGCTGTTTTGTTACTGTTTGTTCTCCTTCCGCGCTATTCTCCACCCCCGGGAGGAGGATCTTTTTTTATCTCCGTCAAACTGTGAAGATCCGATTTTTCAACAGGGCCCCTCACCCATCTTCCACCAATAGCCAGAGCCCGTACTGCGTTACACCAATATATGCCGTCTTGGACGACCCCCCGATGTACGTTCAATGAACACCCCTGTCGGCCCCTGAAGATCGCACCGGTTTCCATATCATAAACGAACCATAAACAACCGGGGATGGCAGTAATAAAGCGAGACCTTATCGACGAAATTCAGAGAAAATTAATACCGTGCGATCAACGCAACGGAAAAGTATCGAATCGGAGAGGGCAACCGTGGTTCCGATTTGGATGGTTGGGCAGGGGCAAATGTTTGGCAATAGGTGGAGGTGTTAAAACATGGCAATCAAAAGGTTGTTTGATGTGCTTTCTATTACACCTGGAAACATTTGGTAATTGTTGATCGGTTTTATCTGAATCTGTGCTTCTCAAATAACACTATCCGAACATTTCATACGACGATTTGCACATTAAAAATTGTAGAATCACTTCACAGTATTGTACTGCCTTTAACTCATAGTTTCATTCGAGGAATCTATTTTACAAATATTATTTTTAAAATTAAACACTAAATCCTGAGATCGCTCTAAAATCGTAAGCAATTCAAAACAAAACTTTCATGGAATGCAAAGTTAATACACCCCCACTATCCTCCTCCCAGCCAAGAGGGCGACATAATAATCTGAACGCATTTCCCATCCCCAACTCGCCGGTTTCTTTGGCCTCGTCGGAACGGAAAGCAATAATATTGTGGCCGGTTTTTGGCACCGAAAGGCCGCCGCGGCGGAGACGGCCGGAGACAACCTTCGAACGTCGTCTGTGAGCGATTGCTAGGAATGCACTCGAAAATCGTGCGCCAATTAGGTCAGCGCCGTTTTGCATCCCTCGCCCCGAATCCATCCGACGAAATTGACACGAAGGCCACCAATTTGCCAACCGCAACCGGTGCACCTCGGCGGACGTCGATGTGGGATGTCCCCGGGAAGAAGATGCACGATCGTGTGCAATCCACCGGCCGGATCGCTGCCGTCCGGTTCGTAAACTCATTCATAAATTTCGGTACGGCACCATCGGTAGGGGCCGATGGGCGGGGGAAGCGGGTGCTTCGGTGGACCGACCGGGGAAGAGATCAATCGTCTCCTTAGGCCACGAAACCAGGCCAACCGCATCGACCCCGACCGGCACCAGATGTCGACCGCAATCGTGGGCCCAGCGCGAGCGCTTCGTGAGCGGAATTTATGAATGAACGGTTTAAAAATAGAACGACGGGAAACCGTTACCCCGCGCCGTCTTGGTCGCAACCGCCACGCACCGCCGGCGGGTTGGCTGGACGGACGGAACATCGTTGGTACGGATGGAGAGATCGAATTTAAGCCGTGCGCCCGGTGTGGTGCGCGTGGGAGGATGGTTTCTAGCTGCGATGGTTTGGCTGCACGCGGCGGCAATGAGCTCCCGGAGTCGGAGCTGACGTCTGCCAATGCCGGGTCGTTTTGTTGAAACTGTCAAAACTTCATGCCAGATGCACGCTGCAACGGGGGAAAAGCAGCCGAGGGGTCGCTGAATGCTGTCGAACTCGAAACACGATCACACGCTCCTGGTGATGATCCCATTCCGCTGGGTAAATTCTGTCACGTACTGCCCTCACCCGTCCGCCTCAACCTCCTTAGCCCTATGGCATGCATCGGAATGCACTTTTCAGTCCGAGGAGGGTTGGTGTGAAAATCGGGTGTCGCCGGAGTGAGAAAAAATAAATCACCATTTCAGTGCGTGCAGGGAAGCGACTGCGATCGTGTTATCTGCCCTCGTTGCGATACGGGAAAAGGAAAAAAAAAACAAAATTGATGGTTTGGTTTTTTTTTTTGACGCCCACAAACGGTCACGAGCTTCGATCCGCGTCTTCATAGACTAGAACCGTTGCGGGAGGAACCTGCTTCCTTCCTTCCTTCACTGTTTCTCCCTTTCGTTCTCGTTCTTTCATATAATTAAAAAAAAACACACACACGCATACACTACAATCCATTGCTTGATAAAAAAACTAATTCTAATGAGCTTCAAAACCGCCGAACAAATTATACCTGTTTCACGAAATTTAAGCTGAAACGTTGAAAATGAATCTATGAATTTTCAAATGCGGTTAATACAACCTATTTTAATTGTACACAAAAACCCATCATTTTGTTTCGATTGGACCAATAATAAATATAGTAATTATAGACCCGTGATGCATAAGGGAAAAAATAGACGTTAAAAAACATAATCAAAACTTCTAGCAAAGCATGAAGCGAAAAATGGGAAAATTATTCAAACAAATTATTGGTGTGCAGAAAAAAATTAAATAAGGATTTCTTGTTGGACCTAAACCCTTAAGAAGTTAGCAAGATAATGCTTATTCTGCCATTCCAGCACTGCGTCGTATTGCGGATCGAACAATTCGATGACATGTTGCTCCTCGCACGGTCTACTTGTAGATGGTGATCACACAGTGGTACAATAATTTGCAAAGGTTGTTTTTTTTTTTTGGTAGTTGTTGAATCCCCACAACCTGTGCAGCCAACAAGCGGACACGACCGAATAGCCAATTGGCTGTACCAGCCCGTTTATGGCGTTCAGTTAACAACCGTTAGCAACCGGAGGCGCAACCCCTACACACATCCGGTGTGCACGAAATCCATGCCACGAGCTGCGGATGACGCATCCGACGGACGGCTGCGGCGTGCGAGCGAACAGATGACGTAAGTGTCCAAAGTGTCAGGCCGGCCTACGTAATCTGGCTGCTTTTCTACGCCCTTCTGCCCCTCCCTCCCACAAAGTCACTCTGGTTGGCCCTCTACGGTGCAAATGATGGTGGCGGACGTGTCCCCCCCCCCCCCCCCCAACAATTCCTATCTTGGTCCTAATGTTAACCGTCTTGGAATCGTGATGCGTGATAAGGGCGATGGGCTTCTGTGCCGCGACGGGAGAAAGTGTGAGAGAGAAAGGCGAGAACTGCTTGCTGGCTAGCGCCACCCCTCTATCGGTGGAACGGCGGGCGCCGGGCGTCATAATCCGACTCGACCGTGGCGTCGTCAGCATCAGCAACGACCTACCCGAGTCGCGCCAGCTGGACGTCCTCGCAGGCGATGGCGACAGTCTGAGCCACCGGGGCGCAAATGGAGCGGAACGAAGCGAAATCGATACGGGGCCGCCTTGGCTTAGTTCGGGCGTCCACTTGCGTCACACGCCGGGTCTCGAGAAGCCCTGAAGTGGCTGTCGGTGCCCTCCTTCGGAAGTGTGGGAAAGCTTACGGTTACGCCGCTAACGCTCTCGAGCTGAGTGTAAATGTAACAGTGCAAACATCAACAAAAAATAAAGGTTCTGATGGACGTTCTGCCCAAGGTATCCAATTAGAGATAGCAACTTGTTCGAATTGGCAATCGGTGTCAATGACAAGTCCATAAGATGTGGTATAAAAGGCCAAGACACGGGGTGCACTTGGTTACTAATAAAAAAGTAAGTATCAAATGTTGCAGTTTCAAATCTGGTTCCACTTCTAGAATCGATTGAAAAGGAAAACAAATGCGTTTATTTTACAATGTTATTGCCAATAGTTTCCCCTCAGGAATGTTTTATTAATTCGAATAGTTCATGCAACAGCCTTAGGTAGTTGTTGATGTCGATCAAGCGAACTAATTCTGTCCAGCTCTTCGTGGGAACGACCGGCAAAACGTGAGACCTTGACGCCCCGTTCGCGATTCGGCGAAACAACGAAGCTCGCAGCTGTTGCGACCCTCAAAATGGTTTGCGAAAGTTATTGCGCCTCCAAATTAGACCACAGCAAATGAGCGGTTTGTTTGCTAATTTGTTCGCCCGATCACCCGAGACCATCGGCCAAGAGATGACAGCTCAATGTAAGCAATTATGAGATGAGATCACACAAGATTCGCCACAGAGCGTAGATCCATCGGTATCGTGGGCAGTTAAATCTCAAACCGAGATAAGAAACCCTTGAAAGTAACAGCTCCTGCACACGGAAAAAACATTTCGATGGGAACAGGTTCTACATCATCATGCTGCTTGCAACCGCTTCCGTTGTAGAGCAGATGCCTTAAAATGTAGGAAAACATTAACATTTTAATCAGATTCACCCAAGCAAATGCACTTTCTAACGCGTCGCATTGTTAACTACGTTTCAACGCCGTTCATACGCATCCGATCGGCCACATTCGAAATAGGAGAAAAAACAGGAAGGTAAGTTCCGTCTCGAGCTGGCCTCAGCGGTAACCGTCACGGGTGAACAAACAACGACTACCGCCGGGTATCCATTGGATAGGAACTGGTAATTAGGACTTCGTGGAAAGGTTGCACGCTTTTCGGGTGCCCACCGACGAGGTCCGTTGACGTAAAGAAAACCTACCAAAGAAGTTGGCAGCATACGTTGTGCTCGCGTTTGACTACGGATGGGCCGTGGATACTCACACAATGCGCGCCAGAGGCTGCGGATGCGTGCCGGTGGAAACTGCTTTTCTTGCGCGTGGGGAAAGTATTTGTAATTTATTGACAGGACAACTATCATCTCGTGTGATAATGCGCGTCGTTAAGCCACGGATTTAGGTTCGCTCCTGCACTCCAGCGGTTCGGTGGATTTTATCATGCTTCAACCTTAAAATTTGTTCAAATATCACCGAGCGTTTCTAATTGTTCTACAAAAAATGGTCTCTCAAAGTTGATGTATCTTTCAAAGCGTTCGGAGTTTAAAATTGTTTCAACTTACTTGATTTGTATTAGGATACCATTAACGCACTCTTTAGGAGGATGTCTGGAATGAGAAGAGAAACGATACTTGTATACTTAATTGTATACATACATGATAATTTGCCCAGTATGTTAAAACAAATTCTTAAACATTTGCGACAGTTGTCTAGACTGCTCGAGGTCAGCCATTACTTTGTTTTACATATAGATTAAAACGAAAAGCAAAATGTTCAGCCCAACCACAAACTAATGCACAACAATGCCCAACAGTCATCTTTGCTAAAATATTGAGCCTACAAGATTTATGAGGTAACTTTCCATTTCCCAGTTTCCCAGCGGCTTTGGTAGCATATCGGCAGCCCGGTTAACTGTAGCTAACGGCGTATCTTCGCCCCGTTGTTGCTGCTGGAGTAAGATTCCATTTGCGCAACAAAGTAAGCATAGCATGCAGATGCCGTTGGAGAAGCGATCACTTCGAAACGGTGCCACCTTTTCCGCGCACGTACCGATCGGTTCCGAGTCGTAGGTCGTCCCAGTGGATGGGTTCCCTTCGGAGCATGGGCGGATTGGTTGCATTCCATTAACCCGGAGGCTACGTAGATGGTTGCGCACAAAACGTGTGCTTTCCAAGTGTCGACGGTTGCATTCGCGAACACTGTCGTTGGCTGCTGCAAGAATACCGTTGCGAAAACGTGTGTCGCCACAGCCCACGGGTACCAATAATCTCCCGGAACGGAAACACCAGCGACGGGGACCTGTGGACTTGAGCAAACACACCGCGAAACGTTGAACATTCTTTCGAGTGTCAGTTCCAGTAAGCCACGTGCACCGCGGAACAGAAGCGAAACATTTGCCCCGCAAAATGCGGCTATGCTCAGCCGCACAGCGTTATAAGAAAGCGTATCGAAGAGATTGTTCGTGTTTCTACCGTGTGCCAACAAAAGAAGAGGAAAACAAAAGAAAATGGGGGGAGGAAGTCGATTTTGGGTGAACAATTCGCGGAAAGTTGACTGACCACGCGGTGGGGTTTTTTTTGTTGCGAAATTTTGCGAAAACCATGGGAAAGCGAACCGTGTTGGGCTAGATGCTGTGAAGTGATGGATGGTGAAGTTTGCGAATCCGGCTAACGGGATGACGGATTCGACTTGGGGGCCATCGGCGGGGGCCAATGAACTGTAGCTGGCCGACACGTTGCTTGGGAAAGGCCTTCGTTCGAGCGTGCAGTTTGGCAAGTTTCCGGAAGCAGCTTGAGCTGGGAAACTGGGAACTTCAGGTCTGCTGCGTGAGGTTCACAAGTCTTCAGGGGAATTGAAGATCCGCTTTGCCATTTTTTTGTTTTCCTATATTCTGCAGACGGTTTATCGAGTTCCATCGGAGCATATGTAGGCGAGCAACAGGGACAACCTACCGAGATGCAACTGTGCGACAATATGCTCCATCCTCAGTTGGAGTCACACAACACACGGTCACTACATTATAGCGGGACCCAAAGCCAGGTACTAGAGCGCGCAATGCATCATGCTATGTTTGTACCAGCAACGTTGGCACTCCGGTGAACGGTTTGCATCGGTGCCACAGGAATTTCAACTATGCAGTACAGTTAGCCATGGGCTCGAGGTGCTTTCTTCGTCGCTGGTATGTCGTAGATTACCCAAACCGCACTGATTGGATTGGACTCATTCGTGCAGTGGATGATCGGAGGTTCTCCGGGATTAATCCATGTGGCATTTTATAAGTTATGCGGAAGGTGTTGTTATAAGATTGTTCAATACTATTAAAACTTGTTTTGCCTTTGTACTGTTTTCCATTGTGATACTGGGCAGCAGTTAAAATTACTTCAAAAATGAAACGAAACAAGTAATCGAACGAAATCGAGCATCCCTCAACTAGTTCGTTCGTTTTCATAAAATAAGCGTATACCGTATTGGCTGATGCTGATATTCTGAATGCAACTTGATTACACGTTTAGGCCAGCGTAGATTAAGCCAGGTTTGCAGCAACTGCTCAGCCTCGGAAGCACTAGAACGACTTCAACAAATCATTTCAGATCGGCCGCGAACGCGTGTTGGAGTATAAACGCGCACACAGCAACAGCCGCTATGGCTGGTAATGGCACGGAAGGCACATTGTACGGAGCTGGCCAACCATATCTTCCCCCCTACCTTCAGGCACCGGAGCATGTAGGGGCGATCAAAAATTGGCAAACCAATAACTCGGCTTAGAATGTTAGGTTAGCCAGTTTTCTTGGCCGCCTAATGGGCGAGAGGAGGGCAACTCTTGGACTGCGGGAAGGCGCACAGAAGGCGGCAGCGAAAATCGCAAACGCGCACCACCGTCAGAATTTTAATTGACTCACTTTGCGCCTCTCTCGCTTATCCTTCCCTTTTGCGCCAGAACAAATTGTGAAGCACCGGCCGCGCACTCTGCAAAACCGCGGAGCGTCGATTTTCCGTGTTCTCGCGGAACCTCCGCTCACCGATCGTCCGCAGTCTGCTGGTTTGAACGTGCGTCTTGCGCATTTTGTTGGGGGCAAATTTTGCGCAAAGTGTGCGTGCCGGTTGCAAAGTGTACGGAACCGGGCCAGGGCGATTGGGCGGACAGGTTCACCGGCGAACGCACCGCGCTGGAGCGAATGGAACCGGGCTGAACCAGAAGCGGAAAAAGCGCCCGAGTGGTGGAGGTGCCGATGGTGGTCCACCACCTCCAACCTGTTTGCAAAGTCGAGCACAGGAACGCGAATTCGCGATTCTTTTTATTTTTTTGCGGGCCGGGGATTCCGGTAGGAAACCCATGTGGAGGTTGCGACGGAAATACTGCTGTGAAGGGCCGACGCGGAGTCGGCACGGCAGCAATAAGTGCTGACCTTCACCTTGCGAACAAAATGTGCTGCGGGGGGAGGGGGTTAAAATGGCACGCTAACATCTTCCGCCAGCGTTGCCGTCTGCCGGGTTTAGGTTTCGGTCTTTGCCTCTTTGCCGAGCAAGAACTCCTATTTCAAATCCAAGGGACAAGAGCAACCGACAATCGAAAAAAAAAAAGATGTTAGGAAGCGAGTTGCAGGGATACAAAAAAAAAGCACAGCATGGAAAAACGTAACGGCCAATCAAAACCGTCAAATTGTCTTGCGAAATGAACCTTTCAAAATGTGCCACCGAGCTTCCGAATATATTTATATACGGTGGTCGCTTGGGAGTCTCGCTAGGCCCGAAATGGACGCAACTGTTGCGCGCTCCCGAAGTGCTTGGGAAACTTTCGCTAGTGCACGGCGAGCTCGCAAAGAGGGACGGGGAGCGTTGTGGAGAGCGAGGCGGCGTGGCAGGCGAATCTGCGACGGGTAAGGCAGCAACAGAAACACGCCAAACCGCGAATCGTTTGGCGGAAGTCGTTGGCCGGGCTTAGCCTTGAAAATTGGCGAATTTTACTACCCAGTGATTCATGTCGGTCATCATCAGCGAGATGGCAGGAGCGTGACGAGATAAAGGAAAATTGAAAAACCGCTTCCCACCACCCGGGCTCACCTCATTCGTCCATCGCGGGAAGTGAGGGGTTCGGTCACACAGGGGCGGATGGGAAGTGTGCGAAAATTATGGAGCAGCCGATGGATGGTGGCTTGTAGAAACTCTTTAACACAACTCGGAGCGTGTTTATGGGCTTTGCTCGGTTCGAGAAAATCAACACGGTGGCGCAAATTACGGTAAGCCACGTAGCACCAACTGTACTGTGTAAATATATTATACTTTTTGTAATTAGACATTTGTAGCCAAAACTGTACTGCTGCAGCAAGTGAGACTCAAACTGCTAGGGCATAATTGATCAACAAATGAATATAGATGTAAGAAAACATAAATAAGTTATTAGGGTAAAGCAAAATTTAACGGCATATTATCCAAAAAATCTGGCGAATGACAGAAAAATGGTAATCATGATTTATTACATTTGGTTTTTTCTCACATTTGGTTTTTTCCAAAGACCTATTCAATGCGTCCTATCAATTATAATATACTCTTTCAATTTTAATGACCTTTCAATGTTCCATTCCATTTTACACTGCATATAGATCGTACTCCTGTGTACGAAGACGAACACATTTTTATTATACCCAGAATAGCAATTAAACTAGCAGTCGATGGCACCGATCGATAGTGTAAAAATAAAATCAAATCGAGCTGTTGTAAGCTAACCTTTGTGAACGAAAAAAAAAACGAACCCAAAACATATTGCCCCGTGGCAATTGGGCTTTAAGAATCTGAAGGTCGTAAAGCTGCAAAATTTTATGTTGCGATCATGACTTTGGATTGGTTGAACTACGCAGTTCGTAGGCATTTACTGTATGGCGAGGTTCTGCCTGCTCTTTTGCCCCTGCGGTTCCCCGGTCCATGAGAGGCTCACGAGCAGAAGCAAGCGACGGAATTGCGATGAGTTGCGGTTAAGTAAATAAAGAATGCGCGCAGATCGGCGCAGGCCGAAGGAGCCGGGAGGCCGCAAGGAAACCTTAAAATTGGCAAACGGACGGATAGACCCTGATCACTATGATTTCTCCCCATTGCCAAATAGATCGGCTACCGATCGATCCAAGAGCCGTCGCTAGAGTTTTCTGCAATGCTCACAGTATTTCAAGCACGGACCACGGCTCGTCGAGCCAGTCCACTCCGTTCCGTTCGTCGGTTGATGCCCAAGCAGCGAACGAAAGCGCAGATCGACTGTAGAGCGGCGGTCGCAAGATCGTTCACCTCCGGCACATCAACGTCTTCACTTCGAGGTAAGAGGCGCTGTTGGCAGCTCGCGAGATCGCGCTCGCGCCGAACGGAGCCCTCGAGTGTTGCTTAAGTATAGTAATTAGATGTTGCTGTTTTTTTTGCTGTTGTCTTGCGGCACGATCGACGCTGATGCTGCCACTTTCAGCTCATGGGGCCTTCAGATTTGCTTTTTGGCGAATTTATCAAACCCTCTTCTCTGGGAGCTGCACACGCACACACTGACGGGCGTGGTACGCGTGCACGCCAACACGGTTGCCATTTTCGGTTGCCGTCTCGAATGTGTTTTATGTCTTACTCACATCTTCGCGGAGGTAAGGAAGTTCATGCACCCCGCAATCTACCTTTCGAAATCTTGACCTTACGTGGCGATACTTTTTGCTTCGCCGACGATGCGAGATGATAACGAGACTGGGATGGTCATGGAAGGAAGATGTCTTTGGAGGACTGCGTTAGTGCACCATTTACCCTTTGATGATGGTTTGGACGTCATTTGATGTGTTCAATTGCATTAGAGCTTTTACAGTGCATGAGCCAGAACATCAAAGATGAACAAATAATAATGTAAGTAGGCAAAATAGTTTTGTATAAGTTTTGATATCAAAACTGATGAATTATTTCCGAGATGGGAACTCTTGGAATCTTCGGACCTTTCCGAATTTTTGGAAACAATCATAAAATATTGGAAACAATCGTTAGCTTGGGGTCCGGGACAGTCTGGAGCCATGCCCAGAACTCAGTATGTTTTTTGGAAAAAGGCTGCAAATGCATTTTACCTGCTGTTGTCTTAAGCTGAAGGTCAACCAAGTAACGATTGCGCCTGTCGCCGACGAGATTGTACAGTTCTTAGGAAGTGTGGTTTGAGTAAACTTTTCCAAATCTCTTGTATGGCGCGGTCCTAACCCCGTTTACACGATTGCCGTTACCTTTGATGAATGCTGCTGGTCAGCGGAGCTAAATGAGGACACCGACAGATCGGTTGCACCGAACCTTAAAAAACAACGATCACCACACCAAGTAACCGATCACGGATATGGTGTCGCAGTGGTGAGAGATGGCGCCGTGCAACCGTGCATCGATCCAGTCGGCGTCAGTCGGCCATGGCCATCCGCCATCCGAGCGCCACGGCCGACTTCGGACCGGTGATGCCATTTTCGGTGAACTGCACCGTGTCACTCCGTGCAAGAAGGGTGCAGATAAAACAGAAGGGAAGGTTACAAATAAAAAAAAAAAATGGCCAACGCTCCTAAACCGGCACATATGGCACCCGGCTGGGTGCGCTCGACGCAGCCTTGTCCGGGCGTGCGGGGATGAGGGAATTGAGTTCAATAGGTCAGCCAGCTGTTGGAAAGAAGCGGTTAGCAGTGTCGTCGGTGGTGCTGCGTGTTGCAAACGACACGACAGATGCGGCCGCCTGCACTTGGAGCGGTGCATTGCTGCAGCTCCCACAGTCACCGGATAATCGCTCGTTGTCATTCTTTGGCGCTGCTGTCTTGGATATGTGCTAAATCTCTCACTCCCTCTCTGCTAACACCGGTTCGCCTTGGCCCCGTTTCCTTTCCAAGTGACATACACGCGATCGAGAAGACGCCCAAAGGTTCCAAAAGTCTGATTTGGTTTTCGGTTTATAGAAACGATCGGTTTGTCAAGTAAAGCTGACAAAAACAATATCTGTGGTCCTCCATGCCGAGGGATATGAAAGATGTTTATGAGCGAAATGCTTTTCCCACACTGGATTCACTACTCTACTCGAGGCTCATCTCGACTGCCCTTCGTGCACCAAGCTGATTCCAACCGGGCCATACTGGGCCCAAATTAACCTCTAGAAAGCCAACGGGTTTCTTACGGCTAATGAAGGGAACGGAAACCGAATTTGCTTCATTTACAGTGCGCACCGACGACCACCGGGGCAAAGATGCAGGAAATTAGTGTACCTTGAGACGGGTATCGGATTACTTCCGTACCACCTGCAGTTCGGATGATACCGTCGCTCTCTACCGCTTTTCAGTTTCCCAGATGCTCCCAGATGCTCATGGGCGGAAGGTTTGCCTTCTGCCGCCACAACGTTACCGCTACGGTCAGTAGATGCTCCGTTTATGATGCATTTTTCTTCAAAGCTTTTTTACCGCACCCATATCCGTGTCTCAGGTATTTTTTCTGCCGCACTTATCCACGCAGTTGATTTCAGATTAGACCCGATAGGGTAAACGAAAGCTGCTCTTTTTCCCATCTAGTTTTTTTTCTTCGTCATTGTTGTTTCCATTGCAGATAAACCCTTATGGCTTTTACGACCGCTTTTAACGGCGTGTAATTTAAGTTTCGCCTTTTGATGATAAAATTTAATTGATTGTGCTTTACGAACAGCAGCCTTGGCACTAGTAATTTCCGTCTTTTACCAGAGAATTCTCATGGTTTTTCACCGAGGAAAAACGGAACAATATGTTCATCAATAAAATCTTTATTTTTTCTTGTGCTTGCTCGAGATCTAAACACATGACATGGTGACATGGAGATCGCAAGCTGGCGAGCAGACAAAATCTCCATAAGCCCTAAAAATACCGGAATGGGCCTCCTAATGGACGACAGCTGCCTCTTCCATCCAATGGGAACGGAGGCAGTGGGTATGAGCAGACCAAAAACCGGCAAACCGGACCGTGCGTTCCGTGGCGACGTGACCCTCGAAGGTGCACGGAACTCTTACAGGTGCTAATTGACACTCGCGCCGTGTGTTCGCCCATCTTCCTCTTTCGCTTTGCCTTGCTTTCCTGTTTGCCCGCGGACGACTTGGTATCATTCGAACGTTGCGCACAGGCCAGCACGCGGACGAAGCCCTCGAACAAATTGGTTTGAACTTGATTCGCCTTTTTACCAAAACGCCTCCGATGGCTCGACCAGTGTGGGGCAGGCTAGGAGGCGACGAATAGTGGAACAGTAAAAAAAACAAAGACGTTACAATCTCAATTCACATTTCTTGCATTCGTTTGCGTCTGGCCGCGTGGGGGTCAGGTGTTAAGTTATGAACGAAACCGACAGCAGATATGACGGATCGCGTCAGGGAAGTCAGGAACTCCAAATCGTGCCGGAACAACGGGTTGATTGAACAAAAAAAAAACCCCTCCATCGTCAAGACATACACAGCATCGGAACGAGCGCGTGCACTCCCGGAAAACCGGTTCTAGTTTGGGGTGTGTAAAAAAGTGTTATTTTCTTCTTCATTAAATTCCCCGAAACGCCGAGATCCCGGGGCTGAAAGTCTCCGGGCCGTAAGGCCATCTTATTCAACCTGACGCACGTTACACGAGGTATGCACTGTTTTTGTTGTTTGGCTTTTTAGTCTGTGCTGAACATCACCGAGTTTGTTCATTTTTCGGTCAGGTTTTGTTTTTGGTTACTCTTAGCTTTTTTTTTTGTAGGACTCTTGCAGGTTTGCCTTGTTCCTTGCGCTGCAGTGAAACTGATAACAGGTGTTTTTTCCGAGAGAAGGAAGATGCTGAATTTAAAGACATGATTCCAAAACTCATGCTTCATTAGCATTCGCAGACCATGTGGCAATTGTAATTGATACTTTCAATGAGAATCGCTTCAAGAGAAATGCAGCTGAGTTTTGTAAAATATTCATTCTTGTATAGTGCACGAAAAAAAAAAAAAAACATTGTATTTTTATTTTTATACATGTAAAGCGCGACAGTAAAGTGGATTACAAAGTTCATTTTGCGAAATCGAACCCACTCGCATTTAAAGAACTGAAGAAATTAACATAAACGAACATAAACCGGACCGATCGATGCAAATTATTCGCGCAAACTTCCCGCTCGAGCCTAAAATGGCTTCGGCTTTAGGCCACACCTCGAGTGAGATCAGTTCGGGTTCGACGCTTGATCTTGCGAAAGGATATGTGTTGCGGACGAAAAAGGGCTACATGCAACGGAAATGGCGCGAGGTTCAGACGGAATGAGGCGGTTTCGGAAGTAATAACCCCATACCTTGACCATATGCCAATTTTTGCATCTAGATTTGGCGCCCGATCGGAGGGAACACAGTTGGGCGCGTTGCCAGGGCGTGTAAGTTGGCCACGGCCGGGAGGTGCCAATTCTTCATTCCTTCATTCCAGCTCTGCTCATTCTGTCAATGCAGTGGAGAGGAAAGCCAACTGCGTCGAGATGCCAAGCTCAGGCGCACGAGCGCCGAACGAAATCGATTGCTTGCGGCTTTGCACGATCGTGATCATCGAAAGCTTTCATCGTCTGCGAGGCACGCCGTTGTCCGATCGGGGTGTGGTCCCGTTTTTATTACTTTCGAATACGAAAAAAAAAACAATTAACACTGCGCTCGAGTTTAAATGGAAATCAATTTACGCCAGCTGCCCAGTCGAGCGATGCGATCGAGAAAAAACATCGAGCATACAATATCAGCACCGCAGAACTCGGCAGCGTCGGTCGATGTGTCTTGTTGTCGCGAATTAACTTTCCTCCGAGGCGTGCGGCGCGTAATGAGTTTTGGGGAGAAATTTCTGCGGGCGCTTCGGCCACGTGACACGCCCGGAGGCTGCCAATCAATATTCAGCTGCCGGCGTTTCCGGTGGCCGCGTGACTTTCTGTACTGGGCATACCGTTGCCCCTCCCACCCTCGAAACTACGTTCGAAACGTGTCCTTCTGGTGGAGTCCTTCGGACGTGCCGTGACGCGGCTGGCTCGATCCAGTACGATTGGGGCCAGCACACGCGTCGGTTGACACGCGCCATGGCCAGCGATAGGTCAGGGACTCTGGGTGGTTGCTGAGCTGCACGTTTTGCTTGCCATAGGGACGCATATTTACTCAGGCTGACCTTTGGAGAAACAGTTTCTCGAACTATCGATCCAGAAAAACGGCACACGTTGGCAGAAAGGTTAGTTGAATTGTGGAACATCAACTGCGTCGTAGATTTAGCCACATCCTGATCATCCACCCGTTCATAGATGGCTGTAGATGTAGCGGTAAGCACGGCAAGAACTAATGTCAATTGTCTTCACTCCGCGTGGGTCTCTACCAAACGCTCGGAATCCTGTTCATTTAAATTTAAGTATGTGTTGTTATTGAATGCTATAAGTACTCAAGAAGTTATCAAGAGTTAGAACTTCAGGATGATGCTACTGGGGTTCCCATTTTCTGGGCCACCTTTGATTATTTCATGCATCATTGGCACATTCGCGAAAGTGACGACGAAATTGATCGTTGTTTTAGGCGAGAATCTTAAAAGAGCAGGATTAATAATGTTTCAAAAGATATGGCCAACAGCAGGAGACAAAGAGTTTTTAGGTTCTTGTCACAATCCTCCTTCCATTCGAAACCTTTTTTTACTGAGGTTTTTGTAACTGGAAGATTTAACTGCTTTAATCGGAATGTGATTGGACGCAACATTTTGATCGGGCGGTTGGCAAAGAAAATTCCTTGTGGATAAAATGCACACAAAAAAGACACAGTCAAAAACCGTTTTTTTTAATCGTCAATTGCATCTTTGTTGCAGGATGTATGACAAGTATGCGACCCGCTGGAGCAGGTTTATCGTCGTGGTATTTGTTTTTTGTCGTAAACTTCGAGGTGATCTCTTTCCTCATTCGGACGGAAGTTTGGAAACACAGTAAAGAGAATGGAATGCTTGGAATGTGCAACTTGTACTGCTTCTCGCTTCGTTCGCTTTAAAGTGTTTTTATTTGTAGGAGCGCTTACACGTCGTTCGTTTCTTCCGTTGTCCCGCGTCATTAGCGAAGCTGGTGCTTTAATGCGTCCCAGCACATTTGGACAAGGAAAAGTCTCCAGTTATTTGCTAAACGTTGTGTGAAAGGCACGGTTGAAGCTGCTCGTGAGAAAGATATAATTCAAAGAAAATCCACGATTGATGGTTGCAGTTAATTCCTCAGCCCAGCTGACCTCACTGACTGAAGCTCACTTTCTCCGGGCGCAAGCGGGCCATTTGTTCATCACTTATTTGCATCGGCATCGGCGTAACGGCACCTTGGCGATGCATCTTCATTAACCGTTTAACCGTTTATGGATGACCTCAATTTCAGAGGTGTTTTATCTTGGATGTGTTTCTCTTTTGCGTACCCAAACATCCGGCACGTACGCAGACATAATTCCATCCATCATTTCCGCTGAGCTTCGACTTGAATGTGGCACCATTTTTTTTTTTAACCTTCATCCAGATGACTCTTGGCATGAGTTTATCGATATATTCATTCAGATAATGAATTTGTGTTGGCGCATAAAACAATATCATGTCTAACTGTTCAATGCACGGGAAGGACGGGGTGGCGAAGGGGCAACGTTTGAGATGGTCAATGATTTAGCTTTTTTCTAGTTTTGCTTAATCAAATGCTCAAAAACTAGGATAGTAGGATTTTTGATATTATAAGCATGTTTTTTTTCTAGTTAAGTTTTAGAAACAACGATTATGAACACAAAAGTTTAACAAGTTGGTTGAAAAATGCCAAACCGATTTTTTAAAATGTATAACAGTAAAATATCATTGCAAAACGAAAGATTTATCATACAAAGCAAAGGCATCGAAGAAGTACCTTAAATTATGCATTTTTAAATCGACCCAGAAGAGCACAACAGTAACTGGATGTAAAATATGAACTGCAAACAATCACTGCCAACGAGCGGAGGGCTAAAGTGCGAGCGTAACATAATCATTCCGGTGAGAACTCGTTGACAGCCCTGTTTGGCCATGACCAGGCCAAGTTAATATGGTGTTATCGAAGCGTATGGCTTATACCACCGTCTTACCATGAAATGGAGACGAAGAGGAGGTTATTTATCCTGGTTCTCCAATTAAAATTAAAGAGAAAAACGAAGAAAAAAAAACTAGTTAAAACGTATTGCGATTCGCCATCCAGCTGCGGTGGACAAGGGACAGCTCAAAACCCAGGGGAGGGAAATTAATCGAACCAAACCCGTCGATGTCGCTTCAACGTGCGACAGGAGCGTGCGGGTTGGGCATATACGCAAATGAAGCAGCGTTTACAAAATAAAAAAAAGGAGGAAAGAACGACAAACTACGCACCGTCGCTTAAGGTCGCAAGGCAAGCGTCCACCCGCCCAAACCGGGCGATCCCGCGCACCCGAAAGCCGTGCGATAATAAATTAAACTTATTTATGCATGCCAGTTGCAGTGTGCCTAAAGTCAAGGGCGATGACTGTCTGGATGTCGGCTGGCTCAAGACGATGTCTAGATGATGGCAATGACGCGCGCCGGTCTAGCCGGTCCGTATTTCGTATGCTCGTGAGGATCCGTACACTTGCGTTCGGTCGGGAGTGTACGATAGCTGTTCTGTTGCCCGCGAAGGGGACGACACACGCGACATTGCTGGATTAACGGAGATGAGAAAATTCGACAATAATCGCTCGGTAAGGTGTGCGCAGCTTGGAGGACTATTGCGATCCCTTACGGTCGATTTTGAAAAATGTTATCGATACCAGATTTTGCTATCTTAGAGAAGTTCCTTCCTAAGCTCATAACCAATCAATATGATTAATTGTGCTGAATAAGATATTTTTCTGGCTGCAACGATTGACATTTCTTTGGTTTCTGTAAATAATTCTTGTTCATTTGAATAACATACGCGTTGTCAAACGAACGCTTCACGTTAGTTTTGTTACCTAACAAGAGCACAAAAGTAAAGTCCAAATGATTTGCATACAAAAACGAAATATTCTTATCTGACTCTTCAAAGGGTCGCACAGGGTTGAATATGTTGATTACCAACTAATTCTTCCCCTTTCCCTTTCCCTTTCTCGAACTCTCTCCATCCTGCCGTTGATCGCTGCTTTCTGCTTTCTTTCTTTTATCAATGTAACGCCCCAATCCACTTATGCAGGCGGCAACAACAGTCCAGCAGGGTGCAAAAAGGACGATCGAGCGACTAATGCAATTGCGTTTTTGCACCCTTCGCAACAATGACCCTGAGGCGCCTCCACGGGATTGGTCTGTTTCGCCGGCGCTTGTTAGCACAAGCGATCTTAGAAAGCTGTAGGCCAGATACGGCGGATTTCGGGACGCGCTCCTCGGAGTAAAATTAAATTAAGCTAAATAAAATTCCGATTAACGTTAAGCACACACAGAACAATCGCCGAAGGAAGGCTTTAATTTAAGCGAACGGGAGAAAACGGCACAAGCGATTTAAACAAACGTACGTAGCAGATTACGAACGGAATGAAGACAAACAATAAAAACGTTAATTCAACACGGGCGGGAAGCAACGTGGAAAGAAACGCCGCGAACAAATGACAAAGCGCGCTGCTAAAGAACCTTTGCTAAGGATAAAGGGCATATAAAGCAGGCAGTAAGTAAAGGCGAATGGATGTGAGAAACGAAACGAGTATTAAACCTTGCGGAGAATCGGTAAGTCATCGACATGTGGAATGTAAGGAGCTAGCACCGGTTGAAATGGTTGAAGAAATGCAAAACACAAAGAACCGCTTAAGACATTTATCGACGATATGTAAATTAACGAATCACAAGTACGGGAGAGTGGGAAAAACGAAAATGAGCGACGGGCGAAAAAAAGACATAAAAATTAAACTAAAATTAATTGAAGTACTATGCAAAGCGGAGATAAGTTTATCAGTGTAGCGCACTGTTCGTATGGGTTGTCTTTCTGGACTCAATTTGGCTGGCATTAACCTTCAGCACATTCGTTCCCTTCGCGAACTGTATTAGTTGCATTTTGAACTTTTTTAACAATGCCAATCGCACCGATCAATGGCATTGCATTGCACGGACTTTCGTGCGATGTGTATCTTTTGAAACCCCTCGTCATAAGCATGGGTAAAAAGTTTGTTCTAAAAATTAAGCTAGACAAAAGGATCTCAACCGTTAAAAGATAAGCATAACGTAATGACACGACAGTAACGTAATGAAGCGAAAAGCACCGCTGAGTTCGACGAAATTTGTAACCTTCCGCAAAACAGGCTCGACGTTTATTCAAGTCAGTAAAAAAGAAAATTAAAAAAAACTCTGAAAAGTGCAATGCGAATGCTCACGATGCCCTTGGTCGATAAATCATCACCGTCGCATGACGATGAGACAGTGAAACCGAGACGAAGAATTTATTCACTTCAAATTTGAGCTTAATTCATTTAATGCTCGATTTTGGAACAAGCAGAGCCATGCAAGAAACTAAAAAAAAAGGACCGAAACAATATAATAAAATCCGTCTCTACCCGGAGGGTTGTTCACGGTACTGCGAATCCGTGGAAGCATGGGAGGTCGGATAAAAATTAGCGAAATGTGCTGTGGAATGTCCACAGGTTGTCCGAAATGGTTCTTTTTTGTCATATTTTCTACAACTGCGCAGACCAAAATGATGTGGAAATGGATTTGAGAGCGTTGTCTTAAATTGAAAGACACGATGGGCTGTAGACCGTGGTATCTGTTTCCGGCGTGTATTTCACAAGCTTTTCTTCTTTTCGCCCGCATACACTTACGAAATCTACTTATAGGGGTATCATGTGAAGATTGCATTTCTGAATATGCAATTATGCATTTTATAGTCAGCGCATTCATTTCATCAGTTTGTCAAGAAGCTGTCACATTGTTTCTTAAGTTTGCACTCTTGTGTCCACGTTTGGAATCCATCGGTGTCGCAAAAACTTTTTTTAACCATGATTTTTTACTTAATTGTGTTAATTAATAATCTAGTTAATTGTGGTTTGTTAATAATGTATCAACGCTGCATATCAATTTATTTTGGATTTAACTATGTCCGATCATGCAAAGGGTCCGGGATAGCCGAGCGCGTTCGTTGGATCAAAAACGATCCACGCTGTTGTGAGTCTGATTCCAGACTGGACCTCTCCCGTCACGAAGGATTGCCTATCCACGCTCAACCCTCAAAATGGGTAGGCTTGAACAAAGGGTCGTTACGCCAAGAGAGGAAGATCTTGCAAAGAAAGCTGCAAAATGAACACCAATGTCGCCACTTTCGTTCTACCGCCAGGCCAAGTCATATAATGAACGTACTAGTAATAAGAGTGAAACGACGCAATTTCAATTATTTATTTTCATGGGGAAACTTACCATTTTTCGTCTGCAAATTTTTTTGGACATCTTGGTTTTTGTTTATCTGGAAAACAAACAAAACTAATTTAATATTACACTCCATTATAAGCTCAAAAACAATATAACTGTGATCGATCGATGAAAGACAATATTACTATCTCTGAACGAGATCGAAGAACCATTTCGCAACACGACACACGTCTCCACGGAGAATCATTTTCGCAACGGAAATAGCAATGGCGCCGCAGTGAGTTGTTTTTCTGCAAAGGACAAATATTGCGCAGCGGTTGAGCAGCAGAAATTGCTGGAAACCATGTATCCTACCAGCGGTAACTTTACCCATCCTACGTACGCACGGGGCTTTCTCTTGATGTTGGATGGTGCGGACGTCCACCCTCCGCCACAAGGAACGTCGCCTCGACAACTATCGACTTAGGATCAATCATAACCTAGGGCAACACCGTTTTGCTTCGTGTTACACCCGTGCGGTTCAATCATAGGAAAACATCTACACGTGCGTCATCTACGGGCATGAATAGTAGTAGTTATTTTCCTTGCCCGACGAGAAAAATAAATGCCAACCCAATTGCGCGTCAGTGCCTGCAACCTGCCACTCGAACAGCCGATGCACAACAACGGATGCAAACAAGGGCAGTTAGAAACTGCACGACATAAAGAGATCGATAGAGCGACGGAGAGAGAATGAAAGCAAACGGAAATGTGAAGGACGTTCGAGATCAAATGGAAGCAGCTGGACGGCTGGGTGGGGGGAAGCACGAAGTGCTACTTCTTCTTGTTTACTACGAATCATACTCCGACGGATCGGCGTACAAAGACGCAAATGACGCATCCTTCAACTGGCACAGGGGAGAAGGGGGACCTTATCAACATGCGCCCTCGCCGTCGCCATCGAAATTACAACCATGCTGCAGCGAATGGAGATGCCATCATCGGCGCCATCGCCGTCGATGCGAGTGACGTGCGCGCGTAGGTGGAACTGGAACACCCCGGAACAGGGAATGGAATGTCGGCGAAGCGTGTCCCAGACGGCCCCGCTTACATTTCTCCCCATATTCCTCACAGACACACGAAGCAAACGACATCTCGAATGTACGGCGGAACGACCGAACGATAATGACGAACGCCTCGGCATATATCGCTCGGATCGATCTCTGGACCTTTCGGGAGCTTTATTTTCTACCGTCCATTTTTTGCTCCGTTTGCAATGCCAGTGTCGCGCTGCACGTCGCGTCGGGGGAGCTTCGCGGCGCTTTCCAAGATGGCCGTGAGATGCTGTGTTGGATGGATCGAATAAATGGCGTATCGAATTTGTGAACCTATTTGCCATTTGGCAACACTCGCCACCGTTTGACGCATAAGAACACGTAAGTTTTATCTGAACGCCAGTTTGAAGAGAGTGATAAGGAGGATGTTGTGTACACACACCGTAGTTTGATACGACCTTCTACACAGCCATTGAAAACTTGCAATAGATTTGAATTATTTTTACAGTATTCCCCAGAAAATGTGCAGTCTTGTTCACTCTCTAGAAGAAATGCATGACAATCAAGTTAAATGCTCTTCCAAAAGGACACATGTATCACTTGTAACCGTTGCCAGACGCTGGAAAACTAGCAACTGTCTAGATTTGTGCAACGCCTACGAGATGACTGCGGCTCGAAAACGTATTGTCGTAGGTCATGGAGCCGCGTCACGCGACACCTAGACTCCCCGACGCGACGGGGGCTCGCGGGAGGCGACGCTTTGGGGGCGAATAATGATGTTCGCTAGCTTTTGGTCGGCGGAAGCACAATGGGGGCGCCTGGCGTAGTGTTGCACGACGTCTGGGTAATTCTTTTTCCTCTCAAAACCGTCACGCGACGCGAGATTTGGATGCTGCCGAGCTTCGTTGCAGTGCATCTAAACGGGGGACCGAATGGCATATGCTTTTTCGCTGCGTTTTTCAAAGCCATGGGGTTCTGGGGCGTTCGAATATGATGGAGTTACCGACTACCGAAGAATTGCGTAATCAAGCACCGAAAAAGTGGGTAGGACAAATTGACGAAAACTTAAAACATGCTTACAGGAGAAAACCGTGTCTGCACATCCGTGGAACAGGACGTTGATTGCGAAAAACAAAAAAACAATTAACCTTCAACTACACTGAGACACATTTTGTTCACTTCTCAGCACCCCATGTTCACACACCAGCGTTGGGAAAACTGATGGAAAACTTAGCCACCAAGGAAAGCACATCACTATCAAAACACTGCCGTCACTGGAATGGCCACGATAGTGGAGCCTTTTTCCTTATTTATACTGCCGAGCGGAGACCTACTTCCGGCTCCTGCCACCGCTAGCGGGTCCTTTTTCCTTTCCGTGCGCCCATGTTCGTGTGTACGCGCGAGTGTGTCTGTTGATGTGGCTGCCCAGAAGAACTACTCCCACGGTTGGGCGGTTGATTCTGTCAGATTCGCCGCGACGATGCTGTTGGCGCTGGCTGGCCGGAAAATCCCGATCGCAAGGTCGATGACGTTTTCGCCGACGCCACACGATGCCGGGATGCAACTGGGAAATCACAAATTTATCCCCCGCTCCTTCCTTTCGTTTGCCGGAATGTGCTGGTCTGGACAAAGAACGACGGATGCCGCAAGCGATGAAAAACTATCGAACTACCACTCGGTCCGGCGGAGAAGTTCTGCTCACGTCCCGCTGCCCGCCTGCGCGCCGGGTCGCGTCTGCCGACGGTAGTTGGTCGTGATCGTCCTTGTTTCGTCGTGTTCCAATGGCGCGTGCACCGTCTAGTATGCATGCGTACTAGCAGCCAGCCTCGAAGCAACCCGAAAATGCACGAGCGAGTTTTCCTCACGCCGCGTACCAACTATCGCGCTTTCTCCGTTCGCCGCCGGCGCCATCGAAGTCTCGAGAAAATTCTCCGACCTATGGCAACGGGCTTCCCAGGGCCCAGGGTCCCCACACACGTGTCCCGTCTGCCCGTCGCGGCCGACGCCACAAAGCACATGATATTGCGTCGTTTCGCAATGGCTTTCGTGGTTCTGCTTAACAAAGGTTTCACGGGATAGAGTTTTCCCAGGACATGATGGTTGTGTCTGTTTACTTTGTTATTATAGTTTTGTGGAATTGAACACGGTATTGATCTTTATCTCTTTGTTCCTTATATTATGGTAAAGTGACTTCATACTATAACTTTATTGCAAATGTGAATAAAATTGTTTATTACGTTGCATGTGCAATATTTGCTTTAAGGCATACTACATTCACTTTAAAGATCACAAAACTATAAAGACAAGGCCAGTTTTGGAGTACGGAAAATGGTTCCAGATCCAGTATGAATAGTTTCGGTTTCAAACAGGAATAGATCTAAGTAATGAACGGAAGCAATTGATAAAACTTCCATCACCACAATTATCTGTTTCGATATTGGACAAAAAACGTTGTTTCTTAACATGTTAAAGTTATGAAATAGAAACGAATGATCATTGTCTTAGAATTATCGAGCAAAGATGACTAAAACTATCACACAATCCCTTAAGGTTTTAAGCTATTAAAATGATTTTATGGTATTGTCATGTGTATGCATTAGTTTGAATTGCAGAAAATTTGATAGTTTTGAGATCAAAGACTGATTACTTTCCCACCGCAGACGACCATGTTCAGGCGCAGCTTGATATAGAAACTACGAGTTGGTAAATTATTTTTCCATTCGACTTTTTCACTCCCGTACGTTCCACTGGTGTTTACCCACCTTTCCCCTTCGGAAAGGTGATACAGAAAAGATCCACAACGAACGTCGGTGTCTGGTCTTTGTTTCTACGTGACCCAGAAAGTAAGCTGCACCCTCCGCCGCTGGCAGCTTCACGGCTCGTCTTCCCGAGCGGGACTCAGACGGTTCTGGCGTAAGAAAATCCGACGTCTGGCATGCGTCCCGTGTTGTCGCGTTGGTCGCTTCAATGCGTTCGCTGTTCCCGCGTCGGGAAAATTGCATTCTAGAACAACATCTACCGTAGCTGCACAGCAGCGAAATGGGAGGAATCGGATGCATGCAGCATGAGACGCAGCGAGCTGAACACACTTTACGGCTGCATATTTGCCACCATGTTTCGGGCGGCCCGCTCGTTTCGTCCGACCGTTGCTCATACCCGACATTAGCATCCGGATCCAGACCATGGCCATCCGCGAGACGTGCCGGCGGTGTGTCCTCGTTTCTCGAGGTACCTACGTTTAACAGATTGTGAAACCGTTCTGGTGCATCTTCCGTCACGTGCCACTCCACGTCCCCGCAGTCGATTCGAAACCGAAGCAACCGTTTGTTTACCCACCTCTCGCGCGGTGTACGAGATCGGTTTTGAAGCGACGGATGGCGACAAATGTGGTGGACCACAAAAAAAAAAGACAAGCGAAGCAACCACCACCTTCTCGGACATTCGTTTCCGCCATCGCCATTCGGTATTGCCAAGACGATGAAGACGAGGAGGATGGAAGAGGATAGTTTCGAGTGCATCGAGTGAGAAGGGGCGTGCGATAGGAGCAAACGAAAGAATTCCCTTCCGAGACGAGACGGTGTGTTTTCCTTTTGGATTTAGTGCTATCCATATGTCTGCTGATGGCGCGAAAGAGATGCACAAAACTGCATGCACCTCGGAATTAAAGTGCAGCATAGAAGGGGAGAGTAAATGTAATATAGTGTCTATCAGGTTTCGTGAAAGAAAAAATGGTTTACTCATCTAGACAAGAATTTGCGTGAAGAATATGGCAAACAACTCATCAACATCTTGTGAGCACAATGTTTTTCATGAAGACATTTTAAAACTATAAACAAACGAACATTACAGCCAACTGTTTGGACACGTCCGCCACCGAGTCGTCCTGCACTTTGGCAGTCAACAAAAACTTTTCGCTTTTACTCTCTCTGACTCTCTCTCTCACACCCACACAAACATACAAATCGGCAACGAATCCATCACTTCCTTTCACCTTCCAGCATTTCCAGCATGTTTTGAGCTGATGCAGCCGACGCAAGCGCACCGCAAGCTTTACCTTTTTTGGTGATTTCTATGGCATCCCGCGATGCATCGCGCACTCGATGGGTCGCTTGATCGGGCAAGGGTGGCGACGGGACGGGACGGTCTTGGCTTTCTCCAGAAGCTTCTTATCCTTGGACCGGGGCAACTGGGTCGCCCATACGTTCGGGCGCGACATCGCCAGCGGCACAAAGAGCCCGCCGTCGGAGGGAAACACAGTTGGGACAGAATTCCACTCTTATACCCCCCCGAAATGGAGACGCCATTAGTCAGCGGTAAACGCGGCGGGCGCGTGATCTCACACCATCTCAAAGCGGAGACGTTTCTTTCCCTTTTATGGTTATTCAGTCGAAATCTTTCGAACCCGACTGGGCCAGTCGCACGACCAGAGATGTCGAAAAGGTGTTGCGCAGTGCTTCTGGTAAATCTCCAGCCTCCCTCGACAAAGGAACACCGTTGCAGCACTGATCTAGCGTAGCAGGGCAGCGAGAAGGGAGTGGTAATGAGGGTGGGGGGGGTTCAGTTGAGCGCCTTCGAATTCCTTGTTTTAAGCGATCAGTTTAATCTCCCCGGAGATCGCTTCATCCGATCACCGGTTGTCAGAAGGGGTGCAGATCTCCTTCAGTTCTTCTGTTTCGTCTTGGTTCGAGTTTCAAACCGAAAAGAAGACAGAAAACGCTCCGGAACCGTCTAGACAGACAGGTTAGGTCAATAACGACCCATTTCCTCTTTTATTATTATTGATTGCGTTTTTTTTCCAACTCGCTCCGAAATACACCCACAATATTTTGCGAGCGGACTGACGTGACGGAAGCGCTTTTTTCATGGCCTTTATCCAGCTCCTCCAAGCTTCTTTGTCTCGACGAATTTGATGTCGGCGAAGTTAACGCGCACCCTTGTCGCGTAAGAAGCCATGCCAGACACCAACCGAGTCTTTGTCAGTACCGAAATGAGGGCAGGAGCGATTCTTTGTTGGAGACTGCGTCTGGTAGCTTCTCGCGACTAGGTGGGAGGAAGGTCGTCGTCAAGGACTAACGGTTGGCACGCTTTATGTCTAGGTTTGATTTGCAGTTGACGAGGATTTTTGGATTACAGCACATTTGGTATCTATTAGAATGGTTACGTGCTTGTTTATTAAGACAATGAAGCATTGCCTAGTTTGGATTTCTTTAAACCATGTCGCATAATTGCACAATGTCATTGGGTCTAATTTAAGGGAAGTAAAAAATGGTCTTTGGTAGCTATTGAAACACATTTTATGTCCTTGAAACTTGACGCTCGTTCCCGCAGGTCTTTCCCCCGGGGATGCTGGATTTTCCAACACGACGAACTAAGGCACGCAACGGTCTTTCATTCGGAAACAACCGAAAGCTGCTCCATAAATCTTGTCGCCAGGCGCGATGCCGCATATGTGCTCCGTATGCAGATTAAATATTTTTCTCCGGGAGCGTAAATGAAGAGGAGGCTCCGGGGCCCACGAAGACTTCCAAGCGACATTCTGCTCATCGTCATTTGCGCCATTCGTCGTCCGATCCACACACCGCAGCCCAGCCCAGGCCTCTACACCACATCCGCGAGGGCGCATCCCGCCGTACCGGTTCCAGGGTGGTCGATCCCGCCACGGATTAGGGATGATCTTGAAGCCAGCCCACGGGCCGATCTTGGGTCGCATTCTTGAAAACCCGGAGCAGTCGTTCGCTTTTTGCTTGCGGCTACACGAATGCGGTTCGCATTCTCCAGCAGATTGCACTTGAACCGGGCGCATAAGAATACACGATCGCCCAGCGAGCCGGTGGATGCTGCACGTTGCACGTTGGCTGACGAACTTCGCAAGAAATGAGATTTCCTCATTCTCGCATCCTCCTTCGAAACAAAAAAACCCTTTCCGGCGACCTGGAGCTGACCGGTGTATAATTTATGCCCCAGGGGGTCTGCTGCGCCGGAACATTTTTTCCTTGGCTACACCACTTTTTCTTTCCTATGTTTTTTTTAAGTCCGGAGTTGCTCCAGTTCGGCTTTGTGCGGTTGTTCGCTTGAGCTGAGCTTGGAGAAAAAAATATTCAGCTTCCCCGCGATCGTGTCCATCAACGTTCTTCGCTTTTTACGACCAAACGGATCGCTTTGAGCTGATTTTTTTTGCTTCCAGAGAATTCTGAACGGATGCCTCAGCAGCTCGCTTGGTAAAATGGTGAAATTTTATTGTTCGTTGTAAAGACATTAAGCTGAACACGCCATTTGACGCAAACAGAAACATGGAAAACGGAGACACGGAGACGTACGGAGCAAGCGGTTAAGTGTCGGGACGAGCATATCTTTAAGCCTATGCATATATGATTCAGTCAACTAAATGATATGATGCACAGGAAGGATCGGGCTTAGTCGCCACGTTACTATAGATAACACCAAGGCAGAAAGTGTACAAAATATTCCTCAAAAATGTTCACAAAATTAATTATTAACTGCCTTAGACAAACTAATTGACAACAGATTTTAGCGTTTTGCAATTGAATTGACGTACTGTAAGATGAAACGTTAGCCTTTGTTGTATTAAATGATATTCATTGTGAAACGAAACATGTTCAACTCTAATATCTAACTTCATCTGTCCATAAGTAATGTCTTAATTAAATGGCAATGATACACATTATATGATACATTATGATACACTCTTGAAACGGCTCCACAAACAATTTCATATTCTCCGTGTTCATATCCTTATGTTAGTTTTGCCATGCCGCATATTGCATCCCGAAAGGGCAAGCAATGTGTAACCGTGCAAACACTCTTCCTACAAGCAAAACCGAACCTAACCTACCCCACGCGGAAAGGCCACTCGTCGGTACAAGTATTCGGTTCCTCGGCTCATGCAGACTGATAGTGACTAATGATGTAGACGACGTTGTCGGCGGCGCTGACGGTGATGATGATGATGATGATGATGATGATGATGAAGAACATGCAGGAGGTGGCGATGGTGGTGATGCTTGATTCTCTTGCTCATCAATGCGCATATGCAGTCCCCCTTCATCCGCTCCATGTCGGAGGCGCCCTTCCCTGTTCGTTACAATGCACACCGCGGCTTCCCCTTTTTCTGTGCACCCGCGCTCCTGTCTGGCTGTTTGTCGGATGTGTGGCTTCATGTTTGCGTCGGTTTGGTTTGTTCGTTTTTCTGTCTGCGGCCAGCGCCCCGAACTGTGCACTTCACCCCAGGGCTGTTCCCTCACCCGCGCTGCTCTTTCACGCCAAGAAGCGATACAACCCTCTAGGAGCTGCGATGCGCTCTCATGGAACCCTGTTCTTTACGAGACTGTTGCGTTTGCGTCACAGAGACGCTGAAATTATATGCGCCCTCCAGAACTGATGCGCACAGTGAACCGGCTCCATGCTAGCAGGCGGACGTGTGATTCAAGAAAAATTTTAACTCAACGTTGCTTCTTACCAATGTGTTTGAAACAAATTCGAAAAACTCATGAATGGTTTGTTTAGGCAGTTACATTAAATTAACGAAAAGTGCATTCGAAAAAGCTAGCATGTCCTAGTGTCCACTTAAACACTCGAAGGGACACACATTGAGCAATATTTGAATCTCTTTTAAGAATTTCTCATATACAATTTTAAGTTTCGTTATGCTTAATGTAAATGATTTAGTTTCGACTTGCTATTTGCACATCCGAACATTTGCACCCCACAGTGCAGCATCGAGATGCTCCGTCTCGCTTTTCTGATGCGCTGGCCTGTCTTCTCTCGTACGGACGCACTTACCAACACTTGCTCGTATGCCCTCTAGAGGGGGGAAGCCTGTGGAAACCTACTCAATGCTGATCCATTTCGTTTGCAGACGGGCAGCTCTCGTTCGAGCACCGACACATTGACTAACCATTCGGGTTCCACTTTCTTTTTCGCCCATCCAACATCCGATGGCGTATCCCCGGGGAGGCGACGTTGTGGTCGAGAGGCGCTAAGGATAGCGGCTGAAACTTACACCTTCATTTCCGTTCCATTTCGTTGCCGTTGGAAAAAAAGAAAAGTAAAACAGCTATTTTTGCACAACAACACACACACACACCGATACGAGCGCGCTCGCGCGAAGAGTCTAAATATGCCCTCGCGCTGCTGGGAGTGAACGAAAAAGGAAAGCCACCGATGCACATCCTGTATCGTGCTCTTCCCAGTGCGCGCATTGGACTGCTTGGGAACTAGGCAGAGGCGCACGCCTTCTTCGCCGAAGAGTCTCCACCTTCTTCCTCGGTCGGATTGGGACACACGGGGCATATATAAAATTGTTCTCCCCATTCCAGCGTCGGTCAGGTGCAAGCGAAGGGGTAACACAGCACCACGTTCACGGTGACGCTGACGATCGTCATCACGGCGTCCTCGGGGCCAGCGTCTTTGGGAGTGATGTGCGAGGCGTAATGATATTATTACCGCGAGTGACTTCGTCCGCGCCAGTGGGAGGTGGCTGCAAAGGCGTACTGCCGTAACCATAACCACCAACCCGGACGTGCCGAGGACAGAGGCGTGCAGGGAAGAGAGCGTAAAACTAATTCCCATCAACATACTCACACGGCCACGCAACAGCGCCATCGAAGGCGCCAATCCGGTGGCAACGGAAGGGCACGGTACGAAGCGGAAGTAAGTCCACCGGTCCACCGGTCCGTCGGCTCAGTCGTCCGTGGCGGGAGACGCCCGAGACGCTAGCTGGCACAATCGTAACGCACCCCAAGATCATTACTATGGCTTCCCGATTGGCTTCCTCGTTCGCCTCCCGTGGCCGGAAGACGGGAACGGAACGAAGCATAATGTTGTCCTTTGCGGTTGGAACGATGGTTTTGTGTTCTTGACACTTGCGGTTGTGCCATGCATTCGTTGTGAATTCCATTTCACTCGCCGGACACGGGGGTGCATGATTCGATCGGAGATGAACATGATTTTTTTAAATTTATTGGCGAGTAAAATAAACAAGATTTCATTGAAATACTACGAATGTCAATGTGTCGAAAAATATTGCAAGCGATGGTTTTAGTTGATATGAAACGTAATGAAACGTAGAGTTACTATAAAAAACGTCTCGATTATAGCAGGGAAGGATTTTTGTTTGCATATTTCAGTCCGACATTTTATTTTTGAATAACAAAAATGTAATAATTGTGGATTAAAGTATACAAAATGTATTCATGAATCAAGCATGACAATGGATATATGTGCAATAATAGGATGATTTTCATTGACATCTTCATCGAGAAATGATGCTGCAAGTTGTGTCTGCGATTTGAAATGTACTATAGATCACCGCAAAATGCCGTAAGCAACAGATGCACAACCAAGAAGTACATCAAAGTGAGGATTCGATGCTGAGCGCATACCGGAATGGCGCACTGCACTCAACTAAATAATTAAAGCTCACGTTAGCTCAGCCCTTGCCGGAACAGGTGCCCGGCTAACGATGTTTCAATATTTTCCGCTCAATGCAGCTCTTCGCAAAAAGCTGCTCTCCGTGGTGCAATGGAAAGTTTCGATTCCAGACAGTTGGAAGAAATTAAGGCTTAGGGAGTGTGTTATTAGATAAAATTGCTATGTTCTTGGGTGGCAACTGCCAGAACGAAACATCAACTGCCGATTCTTGTAATGATGAACTTTTTGGGGCGCGCTGCAGTGTAGAATCCATTTTTATGTTTTGGATGAACATTCCGGTAACGAAGTGGTGATCATTGCGTGCCGTAATTGAATTAAGGTAAATGTCATGCCATCCTTTCACTTTGCCGCTATTTCGTTTCATGTACCCCAATGGGTGGTTTTATTCGAACTGAATCGAAGCATCCGGGAGCCAAACGAACATAATGGAGGCGCCCAGTCCTTATGATGTGGCGGAGTACTGCTTTGCAGGTGTGTGATAACGAACAGGAAATTTTAAAGCAAATCAATCAAACATTTAACAAACAGTATACCTTATGCAAGGAAAACTCAACTTAAACAAATTTTTCAAAAATCCTAACCAACGGGAAATGTTTTGTTTCTTTTGTGTTGAAAATATAATTATACGGCGCGCAGACAAAAACGCCATATTTACCGACTTCATACCCCGGACACCAACGCTCCTTCACGTTTTGCAAAAGGATAAAATCTGTTGGCAGGGGTTCGGTTGCAAAGGGTATAACATTTGACAATTTGGAAGTTCCGCGACATCAAGCCGTGACAATAACGCAATGGCAAATTATTCAACGCACGACCAGACTGTGACTACGCGAAACTAATTCAGCAAGCGCGCACCGTCGTACCGTACCATCCCATCCTTCACGTGATAAGTCTAGACGGAAGCTGCGTCAGAGTCTGCCAGGCCAGCTCTATGCAAAAGGATGCGATCAATAATAAATAACGCGGTAACAAACAGTGATATCCCCTCTGCCTGCACCAATATGATTTTGGAATAAATTGAACGCTGGCAAGGGGGAGAAATGGTTCCTGATCAACCGCACGAGTCAACGGAGGAACGCTTGCGGCGGGAACGCATGGAGGAGGGTGAGCTCGCCAAACATTAGCCTCCGCAGTGCTGTGTTTGTTTTGCAAAGGAAATAGTCAAACGGTATTGGCCCTAACCTTCGAGAGCAAATAATTCATCATTCTGGTACACCCTAGACTTGTGGAGAGAGTAGAATCATATTAAAGGGGGTGAGATTACAATGCTCCAACCCTCATGCAGATTTTATCTTGCTCGTTTGTATAGATCTAAATTTTTGACGGAGTATGAGAACATACTACAAGACTGAACAATTTGCAAATACATCTCATCACAAAGTTAATAAAACTGTCAGCTTCCTTATATCTTATAGCAACACTAAAGAAAGAAGAAACTCATTATTCGTATTCGTCTCTGCTTCCCGACGTATTCGACTCATTGCCAGCGACTCATTACAAACAAAACTGCCAATCCCGTGAAACCTAATCGTGCTCGCACACGAACAGTAACATTCGTAATAACACACCTGTGGAACTAGATCACCGGAACACAATTGCCAGCGGAAACTCGTATCACCTCTACGCCTCACGCCGTGCTCTGTTCTTTGCAGAGAAAAACACTTTCCCAGGCATGCAAGCTGCACTTTTGCACCTAATTAATGGCTTACAACCCCAACAGAACCCCGCGCCATTACCACAATGTTCTGTGGGTGTGTGTTTTTTTAAACCACAACACGACTTCCACTTTGATTCCGCTACAAAACGATCCTACCGTATGCAAATGCAGGGTTGTAATCGTGCTCCAACCATTCGCGAAGCAGCATTTGAAGGCTGAGTCAGCCCATGTGCCAGAGGATCCATGCTACCAATCTCGCTACAAAAATCATGTGTGTACAAACTGCTAACATACGCAGGCACGCACTTGTCGTTGTTGGTGCGTACGACGCGTGCTTTTGCGCGGGTTCGCGTTTTCAACGACACCTTCAACCTGTCGGCCATTTGTACCTTTGGGCCACGGAGAGGTGTAGCTGTTTATGGTAATGAATGGGTGCGTATGTGTGTGTGTGGGGTGGAGGGAGGGTATTTGCGGTTAGGCATCTTTCTCATGCCCTTTTTGCCATCTTTACTCGTTATCTCGTCTCCAAACACATGTTTCCACCGTAGTGTTTTTATCGCCCCAACAATAGCTCTCACCGAACGCCTGTCGTTGCCCGCCTTTTTTTTGTTTCCACGTGCGTCACGCGCTTAAACATCCCTGTCCCTCCGTTCGTCCAATTTTCCTTCCGTTACCTTGCCGCCTTGTCCGCATCGGGCTCCTCTTTGGGACACTTTTCCGTTCACTCGTCAACTAATGCATGGCTTTCGTGTTTAATTTTGCGCACGCCGTTATTACCACCATCCCCCAAACGCGCCTTGCTCGCTTCTGGCCATACTTTCGTTTCCTTGTCTATATTGCTTGACGCGATTGGTTTTTGTTGTTGTGTCTGGTTTTTGTTACGCTCCTTAGCTGCGCAATTCTACGCCATTCGCTGCCGTTCCAGTTCATTGAACTTTTTTGGCAATCCTCCGTTCGTAGTGGTTCCCCTTTTTGAGAATGTGTGGGTTACTAGGTTGCAACACCCATGAAGCCGGCGAGTGAAGCAGAGGGTTCGAAAGCCACAAAAACGTGAAATAAGCTGTCAGCAATAAAGGACTTTTTTGCTGATATCTGCAAGCCGTGGGTGTCCTATTCCATGGTGTGAAATTGAGGGTGAAAGGGAGGGTTCCCAAATTTCCGAACAAATTAGGTTGTCTTTCTTTGGTTCTACGGTACATCCAATGGTTTTTCACGATCTTTGTAACATTTAAAAAATGGGGTATGGGGGAAACAAATCGTACTCACAATTCGCTTAGTCTTCTTGTTGAGACGTCATTGTGCATTCGTTTGCTCTCGTCTTTAAGATAACTGCCAAATTCGCCTAGATTCTGTAATGTAAAAGAAACCAATGAAAATTTTAAATTAAATTATTGCCAAATATTAAAATAAATTCATATGGTGTAATTTAAAAGTGCTAACCAACTGTCTTACTGTATTCATTTGATTTTCAATACTATTTAAAACATTGGAAATAGGTCAAGGGTTTTAAATTACATTACCAGTAAACAAAACATGTTCTCTTCATGTCGCTGCGGGCCTCCAACAAATGAACTATTTTTCTGTTTTCCAAATAAAGCCGTAGGGATAAAATGCAAAACACAGACCTTCTAAAATCCCCTGTCTGTTACAATTTTCGCTTGTCCCCTGAATGAACGACAACCGCCACAAGGTTTTTTTGTGCGGAGCAATAAATCACTCGCACTGTGAATTCGTCAGCAACACCAACCGTCCACGTAGATGATGGAGTAAGGGAGATAAAGAGCTAACAACATTGGGGCCCTTGTTGGAAAAACGAAAATGAAACACTTTATTTTCGTACTGCAACTTGCATTGGGTTTTTTTTTGCAACCACTTTTTTGCCCCGGCTCATGCCAACTCCTGCATTTCGATTTCTCGGACTGCTTGCGTCGGAGACGAACGTCAAAAAAGGAAGCAGTAATAAAAGAGTTCCATTAAAGAAATGGTAACGCGAAGCATAAATAAATGGCAGCGAAATGAAGATAAATTTACTCGCCGCCCTAAACAGCTCGCGCACACATGTTGTGACCGTGTCCGCAAACGCTGCACTCTAGTAAACAAGCCACACTTTCTCTTCTGAGATGGATGCACGGTTTTCTTCGCTCTTCAGAACGTTGTAAGCATACGATGAGCCACTCCGGACACTGCGGAATGCCTCGGAGGTGGGAACTCAAACTACGTCGGATCGAAAGGACATAGAACCGAGCAATCGCGCGGGTGGACATCAGGGGCAAGAAGAACCTCACCAGTCGTTACCGTCAGTCTGCTATCACTTGAGTAGAAGTGATAGAATTAAAAAAAAAAAACAGCTAGCAGCAAGGTGATAATAGCTGTAACGCCCAGCCTACACCTACAATCTCCCAATTGAGCGCAGATAAAGAAAGAAGAAGAAAAAAAACGATCGAAACACTATCATTCCTCGTCTGTTTACATAACTCGCGATGCCTTCCTTCATTTATTACGCCTCCATTTGACCTACATTCCTAACGGCAAGTTCGTCCCGGTGTCGTTCAGCTCTTTTCTTTTTCTGTAGCTTCTTTCAAACTCACTCTCCCTTCTTCTCTCGTGCAATCTCTCTGTAGTCCATTTTTTGCTCACTCGACTGTCTTCTTTGGACCCATCGCGAACCATTGCCAGTTGGTTCACCGGTTCGCTGCAAGGGTGTTGGTGATTACGAACCCGTGCTAAAATGGTTACAACTTCCACCGACATAATGTTTGCTCAGCCTGTGCACAAATGTCGGTCAAAGTATGTACACTGTAACCACCGCTGCTGGAATATTATTCATTGTTCCCTTTTGCCAATATGCTAACCTCATGTAGCAGAAATCAATGTTTTGGAAGTAACTGTAAATATGGCCTAAGTTTTGAAAAGTCCATTAAGGCTTACGGTTCACCATTGAAATAAATGGAAATTAAACATTTTGAAAAACAATGAGGCATTGCTTCAAAACTAGGAAACAAATTCTTTCAAACATTATCATCACCTGACCCATATTAATATTGCAGTGAATTGCAATACTAGCAAATACGATGGTTGAATGAAATGTCATACTTAATACTGTGACTATTTATGCTTCAAATTTAATGGTTGAATTGTATTACATAATATGGAATATAAACAATTGGTTTTTTTTCTCAATACAAAAGCGCTATTGTTATTTTGGACTATTTTTACTCGAAGATAAATGATGGACTAACATTTTGAACGATATCGATTTGTTCAACTTGTACAGCTCGCTTCGAACCGGCAAGAAAATTTCGTGTTTACACCACGGCTGGGAAACGGGTGCCGGGGAGTTTTTCCAAGCAGGGAGGCAACGCGACACCGGCGTCACACAAGACCGAGCGTCAGCTTCGGAACTGCAGCAGCGCCAACCATAACCAGCCGTCTTTTGGGGCGTGGTCTTCCATTGGCCACCCTTTCTTTGAGCGCGTCCAAAAAAATAAAAAAATGGGTAGAAATGGAAAGCGAGTCTCTGTGCCAGGCTCGGCGGCCCGCTGGCAGGAAACCCGTAACCGCAGATATCCGAAAAAATGGGACACACGGAAATGGGTTTCGGTGCGCTTGGTGCTGCGCCGGCCAGGCGGAGCGATGTTTGGTGCGCGTGTGGTGTGCCAACCACTACGGACGTCCAAAATGACAATGGGAGAATTTTGCGGACGATCCTACAAGAAGAAAGCGAATCGCCCGAGTTGATGAGACAACCGTAAAAATAAAACACTACCCAGCGCCGCCAACCATCTGGGAGGTGGGTGTTCGAGGGTCAGAGACCGTTGCTGTAATGATGGAGCCGATGTGATTCCGGGGTAACCGAAGAGTTTCGGAGTGCGCCGATATTCGATACCGGTTCCTCGGAGCCGACCTACCACCACATCGGCTGGTGCAAAATGTGTCTTTGCGGTCAGGATATGTTGCCCGCTGCGACGGAAATCAACCAGAAGAGACAGAAGATAACAACAGCTGTACCAAAACGATCAAATATGTTCTATTTTAACCATCTCTGCCCTTTAACACCTGTGATCTTCGACCAAAAGACAAAATATTTTAAGCTTTTTGTTCATTACGTTACATTAGCCTTCACATATTTCCGGCTATGACACACATTATTTAATCAACTGTGATTTTTCAAATAATCATCTTCGAATCATCAGTTAATCATCCGGATCAATGAATCCTACAGTATGTAATTTAATACACACTTGCACTCACTCTCCTCCTCCTCATTACCCTTCTTTGCATCATGCAGCAATAGTACAAAAAGAAATGGAGGGTCGAGAACAAACAGCGACATTTGATTGAAAAATTACCGCTGACCCATATCGGGGCGCTCGGCGGTTCCCAAACCCTAACCAAACAAACGCGCCGGATTTGTGGCGCGTCATTTGATGGCCGATTTGGCGGCAACGAGCTGTGGAATGGAATGGCCGTGACAGACACCGATCATCGTTTGATGGATGGCTCTCGCGGCGCAACGACCGTTGTCCTCCCAGGGGATGCGTGCTCCCGCGGGGGGGATAGCGAAGCAAAAGTGCAAGTGGGTAAGAAGACGACGGGGAGAAACAAAAACCAAAACCGACCGAACAAGCAACTGCGCACCTTAATCATGTATGTATGTCGCACCATCTTCGGCCGTGGGATGAAGCGGAAGTTTCGATGCCCGGCGCACGGCTTTTTACTGGCGCGATGGCGCAAAGCGACACCGTGGGGGTGTTGCGGGGATTAATGGACGTTTCCTGTCGCCAGGGACTGGGCCGGGGCAACCGGGACGGAGGGGTTTAGGGCGTGAACGTGTGTTGGCGAAAGCAAAAGTGACACTCCATACGCACTCCCCAAACACCCAGTAGGTTCACGCAAACCGACAAGGCGACAGACAAATCAAGAGACAGACCGACCGACAGAAGATAGCGATAGTGGGAGAGAGCGGGAGATAGACCCTCGTGCGTGACGCGCGTTTTTGCGTTTTCATCGATCGATTTAACTACGGATCCACGGGCGTCTCCTTGTCTCCACCACCCATTTGTGGCGTCTTCGATTGTGCCAACCGGTGACCCTGGTGAATGACCTTCAGTGATTGCGTGTATTAATGCCACACTTCGTGCAATTTTGTGTGTGTGTTTCGCTTCGTTTTCTACCCCTAAAAGGCGAAACCATCCGGCGAAGGACATTCCATCCATAGGCCATTGCACGAACCACAACGACCGAAGGCGCGAAGGCGTCCACTCTAAACTAACCCCAAAGCCCTTCAAATCTTACTTCTTGCGGACGCGAGCATCAATGTTAATAAATATTTATTTCAAACCCACGAAACCCCCTTTCTCCTACCCGACGAAGGAAAAAGGATAGGGAGAAAAAAAGCGCTATGGCAATCACGGCGCGACGTCTTTACGAGCTGAAAGTTTAATCAACCGAAATGAATCTCGAACCTTAGCGAACCGGCCTTCGGTAGGGTATGGTAGCCGTGTAAAGCGTAGTGCGAGGTAGAAGGTAGAAAAAGGACCTGACTACCCGCGCCGATGTAATACAACTTTACAGCCCGCCAACGAAACCAGACTGCGACATTTCTCCCACCCAAAGAAAGAGAGAAAGAGAGTGGGAAGGAAAAGAATGCAATATATACAGTGCCGTCAGGTCTAGTTTTTTTTTTCTTCTGTCGTCCTATCGTCCAAAACCCTTTGGCATAATTCCTTAGGAACAAAACAATCGGAATGAACGAAAAATGAGAAGAAGTACGTCCTTGATGGTGGGATGGGGGGGCGGATAGGCAGGGGGAAACAATGTGTCGAGACATGCTAATGTTCTATCGATTTCTGCCTCCTTCGTCGTAGCGTTACGCGCTGCTTTGGCGACGTGCGCAAGGAGAGCTCGGTGTCTCCATCCTGCAATATGCCGCCCGGCAGCAGATCCTTCCGCCGAACCGAAGATCCTGGTGGAAATTGGTTTTGGTTAACCGTCGCACTCTTGCGGGCGAGCGTTGAACTAATGCGCAACCACGCAGGGGTCATTCAACTTGGCTGTGCTCTTCGGGCGAGCGCAGGATGGAATTTCAAGCCATGCAGGGAACGGAGGGAGCAAGAGATCAAGGGCGCCGACGCCGAACAGTCGAGACCAGGCAGCAACAGCCAAACTGGCGACAAATGAAGGATCCGAATCAGAATGGAAGAAAAGGGTTTTTAGAAGACAAATTAAAAAGCTAACTTTTAGAATTCTTTTCCACATAATAACACTGTGTTAACATAATTGCGTGGAGCATAAAACTAAAAACGAACTTATTCCTAACCCCAAACAGTCTCCCAATCGTAACAAGACCTAGAATTTATCGTCCCTAGTACAACAGATTTCATCGTGTCGGGCGACACGCAACTCTGCCTCCGTAGCTTGGTATAAATAACTGAACACCCGGCGCTATAAATATCGCCGAGGAAATTGGGCCGCGTTCTGTTCGCGTATGTGGTCCGCCGATAAATCTCGCGCCGCAAAATTCGCGGAAATCCAAGGGTTGCGATTATTTTGAGAAAAAGATGTCACGGGTCGAAAACTGACAAGACGTGCGCACTGGGCGAGCTGGGCAGATGGATGCACCGTGGAGCGGGCCAAGGTGGTCGGGGTTTGTAGGATATTCATGTTCCATTGGAACTGTAAGAATCACAAAAAGCACTGGCTCATAATGGGCACGTCCCTTGTCATCGGACCAGACTGTAAAATATGCAACCAATGCAAATTACCGAGAGAAGCTGAGGAACGATCGTTTGATCGATCATGTGCTATGGAACACATTTCTAAAACCACATACCATTTGAATAGAGTAACCATATGCGAGTCTATGCTATGCGGGAGGAAAACGGAAATGAAACAAGACAAACCACAGTTAATCTACAGTAAAGAATTTGGTCGTAGGAGATTGAGCAGCCCGTGACAGCGAAGGCCTGATAACACAAAGAGAAAAAAGACTTTTGATTCGAAGTGGACTTGAAGATAAGTTTTTGGTTCGCATTGTTCACGATAGAAAAGGAAGTGGGAAAACATTGTTCAAGGATTGTCGAAATTGAAGGCAGGCACTTAGAAGTAGTTTGTAAACAAATATGTAGTAAGATAATATTTAATCACTTACGATGGTTTAAGCGATACAAATCTCCAGCGTTGTCTGTTAATATCCACACGGGTCAGTTCGTTATGTAACACACCTTTTGCATGTGATGGATGCATAATCAAGTATTGCTATTTTCTATGTGTTATTTGTTTTCTAGCACTTCTTTTCACAGTACAGACTATAAACTGCATTCAGTTCACACCACCGTAGAGAGTTTCTAAACTGTATTCAGTTCACGCCACCGTAGAGAGTTCCTTGCACTTTCACTTGTTTCCCAACCTGTGAGAAATTACACCAAGGTTCTGCTAACTGCAACCGGCTTGCTTTGACCATCGTTCGGTTGCTTTGATGTACGTCTAGAGGTAAACGGTACGAGCGGTATTACCATTACTTCGTTTTTTGAAATTTTTCAAAAACGCTTCACCACATTTCACACTGGTTTGCGGTAAAGTTGTTTCCTATTTTTACAACTAGCACCACATAATTGACTATCTGTAGCGTTAGAAACACGAATGCACGACGGTGGCTATTGGTTCGTTGCTGCACGGGGGTTCACACTTGTTTGAGCTGTTGTAAGTTTTTCGGTTGCGTTTCAGTTGCCGGAGCCAGCCCGAATGTGCGACCAAGCTTGCCTGTTGTCGGTTTTGAAATAACATCTCTAGCGGCCACCAATTCCGACCTAGGACGATTTTTCGGACCATCCACCGCCATCCGCACCCTCAGCCTGGCTTCCGTTGCTCCCCGTGATCCGGCTCTTCCTCGAAACCGGCCGACGCGGCTGCCGGTACTGCCGGCATCGATTGGCCTTCGAGGGCGTATATAGTCGTGGCACTTACAGAACCAACACATCGGCACGCGTGGAAAGCGTCTACGGTCGTCGGCCTCGTATCTGACGCGGAAAGGACACCCAATGGACGACGATTTTCCAGCCAAACTCGCGCACACACACACACACTTTTGCAAGGGAGGCCACTACACCCCCAAACCGCAGGTCAACGGAATGGTGGCTCGACGAGCAGGGAACAGTGGCTGTATACAAAATACAGCTTTCCACCACCAGTGAAGCTTTTCTCCGCCGAGCCAAGTTTTGTGTCCGGTGCAGCCCGATCATCAACCCGATGAACTCGTCGGGCTCGGAGCCAGATGCCGGTTCGGGTCGTCCCAAAGGCGCATACTCGTGCCCGTTTGGAGCCTGACGCTAGGCTCGCGTGGAGCAAGGATAGGAAACGGTACCAAAACAGGGAGGGAAAACCAAAAGCATCCTCCACCCGGCGTCGACGGCAATAACAATAATAGTGGTGATGGCGATGATGGTGTTGCCTGGTGGTGCATCTGTCTGTTGGATAATTTGGTCCGGAGCAATTCGACTTTTCCGAGTGCATTGATTCCCTGGATGCTGTCGTTGCGGTGGTGTTCATGGTGGAGCAAATATCTTCCCTTCCCATTATTGCAGGATTCGGGAAGTTATCTCCCCCAAACCGTGCCATAACGAGTCGAGTAAAAACAAATCGGGGAAGCTAACAAAGTGCAAGATACTTCCGCTCGTGGCGGGGCCCGAATCGTTGTTTCCGCTCTTCTGCTCTCCAGGCCGGCAGACAATAAAGAAAACCACCCATCGTGTCCATCCGATCCCGACCTCGACAAAGTTCAACGACTACGCAGGAGGAAGCTTCCAGACAAGTTTTCCACACGCACATTGCCACGACCGCACACAAATCTGTGTGCATCTGTGACAGTGCGTGTGCGTGTACGTACGCAATTAATCTCGAACGTATCAACGCCAGGGAGCAAAGGACCGGCGAAGAGTTGAACAGTTCCTGTGCCATTGACGCTGCGCGAGTTGCATTTCCTGGCATGGCGTTCCCTTTTTCCGTTTCCTGACGGCGTTTTCAGGCAGATCGGTTTAAGGAAGGGTTCAAAGTTGAACCAACTTTCGACGAACAATGAGCCTGCAGTCATCGAAGCTCATCCTTTTGTGCGCTGGAAACTTGCACAATGTTTATGGATGTTTCTCATACAAAAGAAGATGAATCCATTGACCGAAGAAATTATGCTGGGTTAATCAAACACAGAGCGTTTGGCGTGTGCTCATTACATAATGTAATACATCAAATAAATATAGTTTATTAATTATGAGTTGAAGTTGAAGTTGAATACCGATTGCCATGATAAAGAACATAAAGAGAAAGCTCTTATGAAAAAAGAAAATCGATTACATAACATTATAGTTATTACGAAGACCAAGCTATGACGAAGATCATCGAGGAATTTTATTCAACAGTCTCATTACACTCATTTTATACCTTCTATGCATCCTTCCCTTCTTCGAAATCGAGTTTTTTCTCCGACTGATTGCTTTTTTGTCACCTTTTGTAATTCGTCATTTCTGCACAGACAAAAAAGAAAATGCTAATTGCGAAGAGCAACGTAAGGATTGCATTTAATGATTTTACCCTTAAACAAACACGCGTACATTGTTGCAGTGCAGTTGCTGTGGAACATCCCTTTAATTGACAGCTCGGTATGCTGATAAATTGATTGTGTGGAATAATTTGCTGCCTTTCCTGATACGAAGAGACTTTTAACGTCAAGAAGTCAAGGCTTTTAACTCAACTGCACGCTTTTTCGCGATCAATTAATACTATTAATCGGAGTATTGCTAAAAAGATAGTTACATAAACAAATAAGTGTAGTAGTTTAACAAAATCGAAACCTTTTTTTAAAGCTGCAGGTGTTGATCTTCAGCAAAAGACGCAGCGAGATTCACCTGACTTGATGGGTGAGACCTCCCGGAACCATGCACTTCCACAGCGCGTGCCACCTTGCCATCCGATCTGGGTTCCGCTTTCCTTTTCTCCCACCACAACGAACGCGGACACGGGCGGGCAAAGGCGCGCGCTTTACTTTTGATGAGTTCCGGGGAATATTTTTATGCTCATTTGATCGGCGCAATTTATTTCACATTTATTCTGCAACCCATTCGGCTGCGCCAGGCTGGCGTTCCATCCATTCCTTTGCTTCATCCGTCCCGATGCCGCGTGGCCGTGGAAGTGCCTAATTGTTTATTTTTATGTTTCATTCGCTGCTTCGCATCTTGCCCGGTGCGGCGCCGCCTCGTACTCCTGGTCAACTGCAGCCGGAACATCATCGAACAATTTCCTGTAGCCTTCGATCTGCGCTCTGGAAGCGGTGCACTCGTTGCGCGCGTTTTCATTGGTTTTGTAAGCAGGTACAATGTTGCAGCGCCGCCGATGTTGGGCAGCCGATCGGCGATGGAAATACGGGGGGAAAACTCCACTCCACTGGTCCTGAGAGTGGCGATAGCAGCATTCGGACGCTACGATACTGGCCACTGATCGCATATCAACGTTCGGGATGGTTAATTGATTTCGAGTTTTCTGCAGCTTCTCTGCCACGACGACCAACGACTCCGATCGTATCCTGGGACGCACCTTACAACGGTCCAGCGACCAAACAACGGTCGAACTATGGTCGATGGATTGAAGGCGAAGAGAAACAAACAGGTACAAATTATTTCACAGAAAACTCACCTCGGCAGGAGGTCGCTTTCAATCGGGTTTTGCTGCTAGCCATTTCGTGGATGTTTTAATTTTTCTGGCAGCGCGGGGATCCGGGAGAGCTTGCTGGAGGTTGAATGGCCACTTTTTGACCGTTTCCGCGCAAGGGTTTTCAATTTTGATGCAACAACCTGTCGGCACGCAGCTTTAACGGCGGCGGCGTTTCGTTTTTCAGTCTCATTTAATGGCAACGATGTCGGGATTAAAGCCGGTAAGCCGCTTAATAGTTACTAAATGGTAATATTGGTGGAATTTAATCAATAAAGTCCACACGCACACGGGCACGCCGGTCGAAGGCGGCAGGTTGCTTTGAGACGGTTTCGGTTTGTGCCTTCCTTTTGGTGTGCTGTCTACCGTTCCGATGCCGCCTTTGTCCTTACGGGGGAACGCAGGAACAACTCGACCACCCGGGTGATCATGATCGAAAGGTGGCTCTTGAAGTAAAAGCGATAGCCATTACCGAACTGCAAAGGAATAGAATACATCCCCAAATTGTTTAGCATTTTCAGGGTGTCGAACATCACCAGGAGAACGGTGCAATGGATTATCGCGAAATAAAACACAGTTTAACAGTCCTGAGCCAGTTCTTAAGCGAATACTTAAATTATCCACTGGTGTTTCTATGAATTACAAATGAAGAGTTATCTTAAAGTTAATTATGAGGTCCTCGAGAAGATAACTTATCTTTTTTAAGTTTTATGAAAATGTATCGACATTTTTTTTTTGCTATACTTTGTAGTGATATCAATGTTTCAAAAGAGGAAGAAAAGATCAGAAAGGATTCTCAATCAAGATCGACCAGGATAGCTGTTATGAAAGATTTCACTTTCCATAGAAATCAATTATAAAGTATTTAATATCATATTTTTCGTGTCATTTTCAAACTTTGTCCCTAAGATTCCTAAATCAATATGACCGAACTTTTTTCAACCCATAGCAAAGTTACATAGAAGTCATCTTTAACGAAGCATCTACGTTCGAAATCCCTCAAACGTTGATCGTGAAACTTTATTCGTACCATGCGGCGAGGATCGTTCGGGCGAATTGCTCCAACTCAAGTCTATCTCCCAAGAAGTTCATATTCCTTGCGGTTTCGTTAGCGACGACGCAACCGGTTGCGTAAAAGAAAGTCGTCTTTCACTCTAGTGCCGCCCGGTTTCGCTCTACGGCTGCACTGATTTCCCACCAATCTCAAGGTCTAGGAAGAATCGGGACGGATCGGTCTACCGTGATCATCGGCGTGAGAATTGGAGCAACGACGGCTTCGGATGTCCACCGTTTGGCAGGGGGGAATATTTCCCCACCCGTGGACGTAACATTTAGGTTAGGTTTCAGCGTCGGTTCGTAGGAAGCATTGGGAGCGGCGAGGCTGGGTTTTTCTTCGCAACGATTACCATCCATCGAACAGACCGGTGAGTTGCCACGGGACGGCAACGTGAGATTGTTGATTGCGTTCGGCTCGTTTTGCAGCATCGATTGCAACCAACAGATGATCCGCCCGTCCGCCATCACCAGCGCGTCCAACAACGGGGCGGTATGCGTGTGTCCAACCGGATTAGTTTCCCCGTGTATGTTCCGGAAGGGACACGGCACGTGGAGGAAAAGGTGCCACTCAAACGCGCCATCGGCAACGTGCCCAGAACGAACAATTCCGAGGAAGTTAACCCCGTGGAGCCCATAGCATGTATTTGCAATGTAGAAAGCGGTATATTCAGCCAACGAAAAGATGATTACGCAAAGGTCGTGCTGTCCGCTGTACCGACCGACCAACCGTAATATTGGGTTTCCTTCGTACACGGTATGACCTGGCAACCTGTTCCCAAATCAGCCATTGTCCTTTGTCCGGTATTTTAGGAAGCCATGACATCGCATAATTGAAGAAACAGTAGCAACATAAAGAAAACCTTCTGTTAAGTATTTCGTCCAGCTGGCGCTAGCTGTTTCTTACACCGTTTCAAAGCAATTTTTAATCGCATTATGCGATTCCGCGTGTGGCAAACAAGTCTGCGCAGTGTTGCACTTGTCCTGACTGATTTTGGTTTCCAAATTAAATATTAGCACATGAAAAACGTACGCATTCAGGCAGTATGTGTGTAATTCATAACGTTTTCAACCAGAGTTGTTCGTTTTCTCTTTCAATGCTCATAAACATAAAATAATCTTTCTTTTTCAGTTCTCTTAGAACTTCCCTTTGAAATTCAAAACGAGCAAAAACATTATTTCATCATGCAAAGAACAATATGGTCGATCCATAGCTTTGCTCACTGCTATGTCACCTTCAACATGGGCGAAACGTGTCATTACCTTAAAATGCTCCACAGCGTCGAGAAAAGAGACTGTATCGATTTGGAGATGGCCTCGAGCACACGACCCTGATCGATTATTTTGCGTGAAGTTCTGCGTATCCGTACGAGACTGCGTAGCGTGAGGCGATCTCCCAGAAGAGCTCGTCGGCCTCTCGACGGTATTGTTATGTGCGAAAGTATGCGTCATGTTAGCGCCACAGTTATATGCTGATGAATCATGCGACGTACGATAGGCCGCGAGTGATGTAATGCCTTTGACTGAAAAAGTTTCAGTAATTCTAACATCTGCGGTAGCTTTTATTTTGCATTGCTGGTACAAGTATCCATTGAAAGATATAAAATCTACGCAACAATTATTTTTTGTACAGACGCATCTGTCGTTGTCAGACATTAAATCCCCCTAATTTTATCTCAATACAGTTTCATTTATTTGAAGTTATTTTATATTTTTGAGAAATGTTTTATATCAGTAAAAACAGCCTGAAAACAAGATGAAGAATGTCTTCGATGGTGCAATTTTCATGCATGAGAATCAAATTTCCCAGCAAAAATTCCCAAATTGAGAAGGGTCAGCCTTTCTCAAAGGGCAGGGCTCTGACAAAGTCGTATTTCAATTCTACATGATCAGAACATCACAGATAATTTCACTCGACATTATGAGAATGCTGCATAACGGACACGTTCCAGGTGACAACGGTCGATCTTGGCCCTTGCCTGGTGCGCATTCCGCAGTGCGCGAGTCACCGCCATCACCTGGCGGCATCCGACATCATCCGATAATATGATAATTCACCACAATTTTGCATCATGCCGCAGTCCGGACGGGCCTCTCGCGAACTTCGGCCTCCTGCGCACCGGCTCTAGAGCGACCTAGATACACGGTTTCTCAGGGCGAAAGAATGTCGCTCCGGCCTCGGCGCGAGGTCACACCGACCGGACGGAACGCGGCACAATGTCAATGTGATCGCCGTCCCATCCCAGGGACAACCCGGAACCTATCATTAGCACGGGTGCCATCAGCAAGCGACAAGCGCACGTACGATCACTCCTTTGCACCCCGGGAATGTCGATAATCGACCTCATCCCCGCAACATATACGGCAATCGAGATCCAGAAACATCGGAAAAGTGCATCTAAGGTTCGGTTAATTTTATCTTTACCCATTGTCTCCTTCGGAGTCCCTGGGCGTCCCTGTTTTTCTCTACCTTTTCCTTTATTTTGTTCTGCAAACCTGCTACTTCCATTCTTTCAATGTGCAACGGCTCCTTGCTCCCCATTCTAGTCTTTAATGTGGTGCGCTTTACTTATCGGTCAATTCAATTACCAACTGAACCCCCTTTCCCCGCTCCGACATAGCTCCAAGCCAAGGAAAAGCGTAGCGAAAACGGCCCCTGCCGGCTTTTGTTTATGTTTTAAATTTGCTCATCAATTGCCGAATTCTTTGCGTCGCGGTGGCACTACAGTTTTGCTACCGCTTAACATTAACTGCCTCCGTGGCGCGATTGCGCATAATGATGATAATTAGAAACGGTGGGCTTCAGGTGGGCTTCCAGCGACGATGGAGGATGGACGTTTTTTCAGCCGCTGTCTTAAACATGATGGCGATGATCGCATTATTCACCACGCCGGAGGTTGATCGTCATCATTTGGTTAATGAAAGTAAATCGAAAATTTGACACAAACATCGTTTGGAACTGAGTAAATTGAGTGTACGTGACGATAAAATACTTGTGAAAAAGGAAAGTTAAATTTTCTGCACAACTTTTTTCAATGCAACCATTTTATGTTTGATCTCGGTTTTTTTTCTTCATTATTTACTTACATTAATATCAGTGGAATTGTAGCTTGGGGAAAAGATAATTTATGTTGTTATAATGATTCACTGTACTCTTGATACAGTCAAGTGTATTTCACGAACATTTTAAACACGACCTCCTATGACATACAATAAGATAAATTGTAACACGTTAACCAGCATTCAGAAATCGCGGAAACTTACCCCATGTTGGAATTTTTGTGTAAATTAATTTAAACAAGAATTCTATTGAACGATAACAAAAGCATTCGAATTTATCGCACCATATTGACCCTTACCTAGGGTCACGTTCGGGAATCATAATGTTAAGGTTTTGCTTATCCATTGCAATGGATGTCTCCGTTCCTTTTCTTTTCGAATTATAAAAGGACGAAACCCGGACGGAAGCCGTAGCGATCTCGCCACATCTTCACGGGTGATGAGGCGCACGCTCATTGCAAATTAATTACTTGCCGGTTCGTACGCACAAATCGTTCGTTCATCAGGTGAATATCCTTTCTTCGACCTTTGGTTCGACGGAAACGTAGAGGTGAGTCCTGTTTTTCAACAAAAGCACCACCGGAAGACCGCACGTTCAGTCGACACCCCAGGCCGTGGAATGGCACAAACGGGGACTTTCGCTGGTGGTATTTCCGTCAAAGTTAACACAACACGCCATGCAGTCCGCATTACAAAAGGTTCGCTTCCTCGGGCGATGCGCTCACCATCAGTCTTCCACAGCCGCAGAAGGTGCAAACCGGCAGGATCTCGCTAGAGCTGGGCTAAATTAATTATTAAGCTGCTCGAACATGTGTTTCGACCGCGTAAGATTTCCTGTTATTGGCTTAATCGTCTTTCGCGGCATCGTTTGTGCGCGGCTGCAGAAGAAAAAGCCATTGAGTTTCCAAAAAAACTATTAAAACCATCCCGAGGCAAGTCTTTTTTCCTGTGTGTTTTGTTTTTTTTTCATCATTGTGAAGTCGTTTACCTTTTTCGGGTGCACGAAATTGGCTCAAACATTTCGGCCAAACAGGAGAGGAAAAACACGAATGAAACGTTTTTGAATGACGAGTCCTTCAAGTACGACTATCGTCGATAATTCAGCGGAACGCAGCATGGGAGAGAAAAATCATAGTAGGGCCTAAACAGAGTAAAAAACACACACACAAATCATTACATTCCAACGCATAAGCAACATGGCAGGGATCGCCGACGGGATCCCTGCTGCTTCTTCTGATTTATGAACCTGCTTTTTTTTTGCGTCTGTCGATCGTTACGGAATTCTCCACATCACTGTGAAGCCAGCCCGGGAGCTTGCCTCGGAAATTCCCAGCATAATGACGCACCCGGAAATGAGTGGAATACTTCTCGCTGGTGGTGAATCATCTTGCCCCTATTGGATGGGTGTGTCATACGCTTGCTACTCCACGGTGAAGGTGAAGAGAAGTGTACACTTGCAGTAAAAAGTGATTCTTTTATACAAAATCTAATTTTGGCGTGCATTCAAAATATGAAAAATAAATGTTCAGATTCAAATTGTATAGTTACCAGAACAGATAAATTTCAATTCAATGATAAAAAAATCTTAAATTTGAATAGGAACCTGGGACAAAAAGAATGCAACATATGAATTATCCCGTCCGAAGAATCAATCATCATGAAACATACCCAAATTGGTGATGATGAACGTGAAACACGAATCAACACACACCAAGCCTCACATCTTTCTTTGCATATATTCAAGCAACCAGAAAATGATGATTGTGTTCTCTAGAAACGTTATTAAGTTTTAATCTCAATATTGATTACGGTCGTGCCAATTTAAACTCTTTTTCCATTATTTTGAACCCAACGAACCACAGCGCAAGTTCGCGGACGATCGCCGGGATTTACGATTCCGTTGACCTGCGACATGCGCAAAGACATAAAACCATTTGGTGTATGTCGCATCGTAAATGTGTGCCGATTGCCTTGTTTGCGCGAACACGACCCGTCGGACGGCAACCTTACCCGAGCCACGGGGATAAAAAAAAAACCTAAGAATTTAAAGAATTCTGCTGGTGTTATTGCGAGTGCAGCGCTTCCACGCGGATGGACATCATGTTCCCGATGCATTTATGACACGTTCGTGATCGTTGGATACACTTTTCAATTCCTCGGGCTTTTCGTTGGCCGTCCACAATTTACGGCCCAGACTATTGCAGATGGACGGAAGCATAAACGTTGCAAAAATGCGCCGTCGTAGGTGCTCTTCGGTGGTTCCTCAGCATTTGCATAACAATCCGAGACGTGGGACGAAATAGATGCAATAAAATTTGGACGCGATTTTTGTACCAATCGTGATTTATGGCACAAAAAAGGAACAGAACCCAAGTTAAACTACACACTTCTTCGTAAGAAGATACTAGTATGTTGAACATTTTTATGGCACGGCCAAAGGTATGTATAATTTCAATTTGCATGCAAATTAGTTGAGGTAAAGATGTGGTAAACATAAGTTTGAGTTCCCCGAACACCTTCGCGATGAAAACACCTTATTGAAATAAAGGTCTCGACGCAACAACGCAATTAAAGGAGTCCATCCAGACAAGACGATCTTGTGAAGCATATCATTTAGAAATAAACACCCGAAAAAATGCGAAAAAATTCTTCTGCTAAAAATGAAACGGAGTCCAAGATATAATTTTAATAGTCTTACTAATTTAGTTGATTAACAAATTGTTTAAATCTGTTAAGAATCACGAAACGCATGAGAAAGTATGCCTAAAAAATGTGCACAAATCCATCAATTCTGTGATATATGTAGCATGTAGTTTCCCACTACCTGAGAGCTCACGGGAATGAAAATATGTTCTTACTACAAGATGTTACAATATATTTTTCTTCTATTTCACAATTTCGGAAGAGCTATGAAGGACATCAATGATAAATAACTCGGCCTGATACTTACAAACGCCGGCTGATGCCAGCTGGAGAAGCTTTGAGTTTGGCCTTACACCTTAATATCAATCTCTCTTTCACTGCCTCACAATTAAACACGAACGTACATTTCAATCTCTCTTTCACTGCCTTATAATTTAAACCCGAACGTACACTTCACACAAAGTTTAGGTAGACACACACATACGCACAGAAGGATCTATTTGCTAATAAAGTCTTCAATTGAATACTTGTGGTTAGATACAAGAAGAGAAATAACTAACGTGAACTGTACAATAGGATGACAAAATGACGATCGACGTCGGTCTGCTTTATATGGCCCATAAGGTGCGAAAGAAAAGAATTTACTTATCGACTATTTAGATCGCATACGAGATGAAGCTTTTTTTTAAATACAAATTGAATCATGCACTATACATTGCTCGGATACGGGAACATTTAATCCTTGGCTTGACGACCAAAACGCGTCCCAGGTTTGTACTTGCAAAGCTGCACGTTCGGTATAGGGAATTCTTTTAGAGCGCGTTTCGGAAATTGTTTTTCGTCAAGCAGTGGTTTGTCGCGAGCGCCGGCTGGCTGATGTGGTTATAATGGTTGTGCACGTTGTTCATGTGTGGCTGGCGCTAGGAAGATGGCGTAGAGGGGGCAGGCGCCACAAACGGAGTCCACTTCAGGCAGGACTGATCGATCTTCGGCATGTTGCCACGCCGCTTCACCCTGTCCTCGTACTCCTCCAGGACGTCCTGGAAAACAAATTACAAAAAAAAATCATCATACTACGGAACTGAACGAGAACAGGCTTCCGTTCTCCAATCGTATAGGATTGATGTAACGTGATGCTTGTAGATCGATAGAGCCAGATTGTTTCAAACAATAGTCGGCATCGAAGGGCGGTCTCTTAAGTCAATTTGCGCTCATGCGCACGTAGCGTAGTTATCGCAAGTTTTATTCGCCATTAACAGGCACTTTCGTGTGCACGAATTTGCAATGGGGATCGTTCGCTGGCAGGCTGGTAACAAACTGAAAAAAGCTTTAGCAAATTAAAAAGGAGCGTAATCTGCAGAAAATAAAGCTAAACCTGCACACCGGGACAGGAAAAGTAAAACCCGAAGGCATGTGACGGGCATCAACGTATCATTATTCTTTATTTCCAGCAGAACACTGTAAGAGTGAAGATTATTTAATTTTTATTTTCCATTAACTGCACTACCTCGTACAGCTGCTCAATGTTGCTTTCCGATGCAGAACCCTCCGTTCCGTTTTTTAATCTATCTTTTACCTACAGCTTAATGCTCCGGTTTGCAATCGGATATAATTTGTTATCGATTCTAAATTCCCGAGGGAACGTTTAATTAATCTGAGGCAGACCACTCCAAAAGACGAAAGGTGCAAATGGCTCAATTTACGTAGCATCGTGAGCCATCGGATAAGTTGCGTACGGATTGTAATGTGAGCTTGCAGACTGGTTAGCGGCACGCCATTATTACAGACTGAGCTGCCATGATTACAGCATGCGAGCATGATGTTTATGCTCTTGTAACCGATGCAAACAGGTGCGCGTTCACATTATTGAGTCAAGTCAAGGAAACCTTTTCAAATGCGGTTTAGAGAACAGCAAGTGTCCGTTGCTTAGGACCTACAAGGTATGCCATTTGTAAATGCTACCATTTGAAAATTTAAAACCTTCGTTGTTGAACGAAGTTCATGCTATTGCCCTTTTTGAAACAGGTAAGGTATTTATTACATGTAAAAATGGATAAGCTTGTGTAGTCCGATCAATCAACCGAACAGGAAGAAAACGAATAGGAAGTAACGTTTGATACATGACATGGAAAATACGTCCCCGAATAAGGGGAATGACTGTTTTATGTTTAGATTATTTCTAAGCTCAAGACTGTCCTAAGTTAAGGTTGTAAAAGTGGCAGTCCGTTCGGTGCTGATTACTGTCCGGTCGGCCCCTGATATTCCGGCGCAGAAATTGATGTCCGGAACGGAACCGGAAAGGATTGTGCGCCAGCCAGAGCGCTACCGCCCGCTGGCTCCGGGCGTGTACGTTCTGCAACGCGCCAATGACTCAGAGCGTCAGCACTTCTCCGTGGCCGTGCACCGCAATCGCTGTCGACGTTGCCGAGGTCTGCACGGTCGCGCTCGTTAACGGGCCCCTAGGAGAGGAGCGACCGGGCGTCGTTAGTCAGCCATCGAGCCATCGGCTTTCTGCACGGCCAGCGCCGCTCGCAAAACTTCATATTTTTCGCAACTGGCGAAATCCAGGAAACGTCCGTCAAGAGAGCAATTACACGCTAATTAGCGAGATACGGGTCCAAAAGTTCCGGACCCGCACACCGCACCGCACGTTGCGAGGCTCCAAGCCGAACGAGGTCATCTGCCCCCGGGGTGGGGAGGGGGGGTTTACGGCTTACGAGACGGACGCTGTCGAGAGTCCGAATACAGTGGCACAAAGTCTGACAAAATGAGCCCGAGGAGGAGCGGTGTAACTTGGTGTGCACTCGCCTTTTTCCAAGCAGCCCTCCCCCCGGCATTTGGACTTCGGAAACGTCGGAAGGTGCAACGTCTGCTTCGCCTCCTCCTACTTCTCCTTCGCGGGGCTAGTGGAAGGTCGCAATGTGTCCAGCCGGATCTGCTCCGGTGATCGTGATCGAAACTATTTGCTTATTGACAACGAGGCAAGCGGCGTCGCTATACAGCGAGGGAGCTGGCAGAGAACCTGCGCAAAACGTTGAACGAACGACGTTGAACGGCTTTTCCACGTGCGTGACAGAAGCAACCGGCCAGTTGATTGTTCCGAAGCTCGTATCATCAAACTGTCAAATTTGTTGAAGCGTACCAATCAGGTACCGTTAGGTAGTGAGTTGTTCCGGCGCAAAGTAGCCGACGATATCTAAGACAGATCGACCGGCCAGGCTATGGCGATCGACGATAGTTAGTACAATTTTGTGAACTAAGCGATGGCGAACGATACTAACATAGGGAAAGAGAGAGAGGGAGAGAGGTAGAGAGAGAGAGATAGAGAGAGAGAGAGAAAAAGAGTGTGGAAAAGTGATCGAATGCAAAAGAAGGCACCCTCGGAGTGAAGGCTGGCGTTGCAAATTTGTGGCATCGTTTAAATGAGAATGATTGAATAACTAGATGTGATGCAACCTTGGCTGACTGACCACAGGAATCCGTTAAACTTTTAATCTTAATTGACACTTAGTGGCTTAAAAAATGCAGCTTTTTTATTGCAGCAAGGCAAACAAAATCATTCCCACAAAGGAATAATTAAATTCGTTCAACAACTCCATCCTGCCACCTGCGGCTACAATATGCAAACGGACATAAAGCATAATTAAGTTATTACTCATTTACATTTTGAACGGTTCTTTTATTTTTGGCCAAAAGAAACAACAATCCCTTTAAGCCACTTCGGTCTCCCTTTTGTGCACCACTTCACCGAGGCCGTTTGACGATCGGGAAATCCGGATCATGAACAGGAGGATCAAAGATAAACATATTTCTGGCAGGATTACCATGCTAATGCTGGCAATCGGCAGCACCGAAAACGTTGTCTTTCCTTTCAGTGGCAAGGGTAAGAGCAGCTGATGCTAGAGGATTTTGTAAGGTTTACAGGAGCGTTTTGACAAGTTAGGTTCACCTGCAAATTTTATTTATCCTATCACGCCGCTCTCAGACGCATTAATGTTTGCTGTAAAATATATTTGATGCATATATGGAACATTTCGTCAGCAACGTACGATATCGCTTGGACAAGCATCCATACGAATAGAAACCTCTTGCAAATTAAATATTTACATAACTGTTAGATTTCATTCAAAACAGCGTGACTAATAATACATAAACAATTAATGCTTAAGCAACGTTTTCCCCAGTTCATGCACCTTGTAACAATATTCGTCCGCGAAAATTACAACAGGTGCATTGGAACCCATCGACTGTCGCCTCGCGAAATTCAAAATAACAATGCACTTGCTGTAGAAGTGAATCAGCTTTGTTCCACAACTGAATTTAAAAAAAATGTGTAGACCACCGTGCATCTACAGCCTATTGACGGTCGTCTCTTCGGAGTGTTGTAAATTTTTCCAAAACAAGAAGACACCAGTAAGCTTTACGAAAGTATTGAACATACATACGACGAACAACCCGCAAGGAATCAGACGAACGAAACGAAGTATCTTTTTCAAATATTAATTAAGTTTCTTTAATTTTTATTTCAATTTTTTTCCCTTGAAAGCCCCTTGCAGCCTGCTGGAAATGGGCCTCGCACAAACTGACACTGATCCAAGCGATAGCGTTCCTTCCTGTCTTCCGGACGGAAAGGCTACTCCGAGAAGGTGTTAACCTTGCGACTTCTGCTTAGCTTTTGGTGCGCATCATCCGAGCAAGGGCTGGCTTAGGGATGGTGTTATTTACTTTTGCGCCCTGATAAATATCAGCGATTCCGTTCGTCGTGCACACCGTCTAATGATTGAAATGGAATGGTGAGAGAGGAGAGTGCTTTATCAACGCCTAGCAAGGACAACCCCCTATAGCCGAATTCATTAGGAAATGGAAGCCGAACGACGCACGCGGCTCCGCACGACCAGCTGCAAATATCATTAGTGTCAGTTTATTTGCAATCAGTACGGGTGCAAGGATATCGCTATCTTTCGATCGCGTGTGGATCAAAGAAAAACAAACGCTCATGTAGCATTGAAACTCCACACGTTTTCATTCGTAACATAATTGCCAAACACGTAAAGCTTCGCAACGCAAACGAAAAAGGATCAATTTCTATCGAGCTGCACAATCACTCAAAGCTACGATCTCCACTGCTATCGACGACCTATCGCAAGGTGGTATCACTCGCTAGTCTCTCAAGTTTGCCCATTAGTGCCATTAGCATCCTTAATGGATTCTACTTCATTAACAGCAGGCCAGAGGGTTCACGAAGTCCGGGCAGGACATCCACTCGGCAAACGAACGGATCGCAGCGAGTACATTGTTGCCGGTGGCGATCGCTTTCGTTGGATGTTCTTGGCCAATCAATTTCGGCGCGCTTACTGATGGTATGAATTTGATCGAGAGACCCCTGCAGAAAGAGGCAAACTCGAGCACGAGAGACCCCACCCAGGATCAACACGCAATAACAGTAATTAGGACCCATTCGCGATCGACCGCTCGTTCACAGCGGATAAACAGTGTTTTCTTTAGCAATCGAGACAATAACGAGCCACCGGTGCATTCGGTGAAGAGTGATCGTTCGTGCTTCCTATGCAGACAACCTAAGGCGTCAATGAAGTGCTGTCGTTGCTGCACCATCTTAAGCGAAAAAAAAATGAGAGTCCACAGTAAATGTCTCGCTTCTGGGCGATACGGGTGAAACTTGACAGAGCTTTTACGGGATGGATATCGAATGGCGGTAAGTAAACGATCACATGGCCTGAAGGACACACGATTAAGGGCCAAAAACAGGTTCACCCATAGGTAAAATTTAAGAGCTGCTTGTAAATTAAGGTTGTTTGCCAATCAAAAGGAACAACAAACAAGCTGTGTTATTTGGAAACGTTTCGTTGGATTATTTTTCGACATGCCTTCGTCTCTAATGACTAAATTTTTACATTCGACTCACGAAACTGACATGTATTGTTTAGAGTAAATTGACGACAAATTTGTATTGCAATCATGCACTTCATGTTAGCATGTGCTGTCCACGAGCATCTTCCTAATCCTGTTGAAACTCCTGCTTCGGTATGCTTAGCCTGTGCAGTAGGGCGGTATTCAACAATCTCTTCGAGCGAGTTGTGGTGCTGAGTCAACCAGGCATATAGCAAAAGCCTTCGCCGGCGGCTTCAACCTACCTTCAGTCATTACGAGTCACTCGCACAACAATTGAGAGCAAGATAATGAAGCCATTTATGATGCCTCCGCAAGGGCCTGAACTACTAATTTTGGAACTGTGCTCCCTGTCACAGCAACATTCCATCCAAAGGTAGGAATACCGGATTCTCGGAAGTACGATTTAATAAACCTCTTGTATACTATGAACAGGCATCTTCATTTTCTTGTCCTATAAATATATGTGATTGATGAAATGAAAAGAAATCGGCCAAAATGTTTCATATAATTTAGACGAATGATTAGAAATATATCTTATGCATGATTTAGGTAATTTAGAGCAATATCAATAAATTTTTATGTTCGCTAATGATACCCGGTAGCGCCATTCAAGCTAATTTGATCAGAGATCATAATCATTGGAATAAATCATCATCAAGATCATAAATCATTGGAAACACCATAGCTACTGCTGGCAAGAATTCAGGGAGCTTCCAAATATTGAGTCTGGCCAAATTAACACAAAACAGTCCGGCAAAGAAGTGCATCACTTGGAGCTAAATGTTACTACATGATTGATGTTTGTTCCTTAACGTACAATGAATGCAAACAGCCCTAATGAGAGATGGAAAAGTGGAAACTATTGTCATTCAAATAATTCAAAACTGTGCGTTTGTATACCAACCAATAATATTCAAAAACTTGAATATGTTTGTTTTTATTTCATGTGCTGTTATTAATTTCTTTGAACTTTTTGTTCGAAAGGAATTGTTTCATTCAATTTGTTCCTCGATACAGCATGGGTACACCGAATAAAATTACAGTGTCTCAAAAAAATCGCTGTAATAATGAGCTATTTTTAAATTGAGAAAACATACAGGCACCAAGGAACCCTCTAAGCACTGCCGACAATATTAAACACACAAGGAAGGGTGAATGTTTGCCAGACTGATCGCGAAGAATATTAACAAACTAAGCGACGATTTAATGCAATACAGGAAATGATAGAAAGGAAAGAAAACAAAGAGGCATTACATTTAACATGGGTAATTCCTTGTGCAAAGCAATCAACGGATGCAGCCGAACGAAAAGAGGGCAATCTTTGGCAGGTTCCTTGCACGTCCGGCGGATGCCGGGTTATTCAAAGGTGTACCTAAACTAATAAACTCATAAAACGTAACTAAAATCGAACCTACTGATCCTTCGCAAAGCGGTCGCTGTCGAAGGCATCGGATCACCCGTGAAAGGCGAGTGCAGATAATTGACCGTGGCGAGGATGCGCGTAAGCGATTGATTTAAGAAATTCAATGCGAGACATTGCAGCGGCATCCATTCGAATTGTCCTCTTCGGTCGAGCACCATTCCACCGCAACGAAGGAAGAAACACGAACGAAAGTTTACTCACCTGCTTTTTGAGAATTATGTGCTTGCCCTTCCAGTACTTCATCATGCCGAGGGCCTGGAGTGTGCTGACGATATCGTATGAGTTTATAGCCATTTCCTGAAATCATAAAAGATCGCTGACCATTAGAGAGAAGTTAACTTTCAATAAATGCAGACCAAAGTGCTCTAAATGTTTCGAGCCCGCTTCGTAATATCGCTGTAAAAAAATCTGATCTATACTACAAGTTTCCAGTCGTGCAAATAGATTCGTCTCCTGCCATAAAATATGTGGAAATTATTCTTTTTCTTGTAGAAGTTCATTGGATATTGTTAAAAATAAACTAAACAAATGAATTGTTTTTAAAAATAGAAAAATTTAATAGAACCGGTAAACAGGCCCTGCAAACATCTCTCTATAATGCGAAGCCCGATTAATTGCTATCGTAAAAATGTGTTAAAAATTTAAAGTTATTTACAAACATAACCGGCGGGCTTCCTTTACTCATTATATAAATTATAATGATGCACTCACGCAATGCACAAAAGCAATTTCAAAGCGTTCATTGCTAATTCATGAGTTAGAAATTATGATAACATTTGAAAGTTTTCTTGAGCGTGTGAGAAACCTCTTCATACGCAGCTGCGTCACGATTCGTTTAAATAACAATTACAGAAACTTGTTCGCCGTCTCATTCCGGTTTAGAGCTCAGACGGGGAAAACTGTGGTGAACATTAGTAAAAAAAAACCTGACGCACGCGAAGCTCCAGATCATTTAACCTGTCAATCATCGAGCTAATAAAGTGATGGCAATCAAATTTAAGGTGTGAAACTGCGTTTATCACACATCATACGGAAAACATCGATTGCGCTTAGACCAGCAGAAGTTGAAAAAAAAAATGTGTTCATCACTCATCCTGCGGCTGCATCTCAGCTGTCCAACAAGTGCACCAATTATCGAACAAACAAAAAAAAAGTTCGTTCGGTAAGGTTTAAAGATCTATAGGAAAAAAATAAAAGCATTGAAAAGATCGAAAATGATCTTGCAACGGATGCCTTCGGTTCTTGTTACCATAATTTTTACGCCAAAACGTGTCTGATTTTATCGTTTGCCACTAGTACGACGTAAGATGTGGATGATAAAATTGCAATAATTTACGAGCAGTACATGCAGTTGCTAAAAATGCAAGATCCTGATCAACGAGTTTAATTTGGCAAGTACGTTTTCATGTGATGGGGCATTTCAACAACGGTGTTTTGAAATTTAAAATATTAAACTTTTATAGAAAACAATTAACAACAAGTACTGCAATCCATCAAAGATGAAGATAATAGAGAAATACTATTATAGTTTTAATTTAATTTTTTTTACCACACACATATTTTCAGTTTTGTCTGACATTTATTTACTATGTTAATTATGTGAGTCAATAGAATTACCTGCGAAATATCTTTTATGCTGAGTGTTGTACCGGGCCGTGAACACAGGTATGCCAGCAGCACATCTTTCCAGTACGATCGGTACGATATCAGGCCCAAATCGGACAACGGCTTCTCTGGTGATCCAATTTTTCCTTCCACTCGCGTCAAAAGGTAGCCTAAAACAAAATCAAATAAGTTGAATTGAAGAGAATCAATCTAGCTGGTACACTGATCGAACGGCTTACAAACTAACGTACGTTATGCAATAAAAACCGGTGCTTATTTAAATTCACTTGAATTTAACGATTTCTATGTGACGAAAAACACACAATATCTGAGTGTAAAAAAGGTGGAAAAAATGTGTTGATTTTGTGCCATACGATTAGACCAGTTATCTTAGAAATATATAGAATAGAATCATGTTGCATACGCTTAGACAACTTATCTTAGAAATATATTTGCATATTACTCATGCTCCTCGTGGGCAAATTGAGTAACTAGATCCTCATGAACTAGAAGGTAATATCTCCTTAGACAAAAAAATAGCCAGACAGGAACAGATAGAGACTAAAACATGTTTGGCGTGAAGCGAACACCCACGAAATCATGCCGTTTTCCTTCAAACGAATGCAGACAGTCCATCAACTGCCGGGTCCTCTAACGCGATCTGGCGATCCACGGCGACGGTTGCTTCATAGCTAACAGATGCCTCCCTGGCAGGAGCCGGCCGGGGATGACATAAGAAGTGCGGGCTGAATCGGCCAGACTCATCCAACGGATTGCGAACGGTGGAAGGTGGCAGGCCCGGCAGCACGACAGCACATGTCGTCGGCATTCTCGCACGCTACCGTCGGATCCGTCGGCTACGAAAACCCCAGCCGTCCTGTCCGCCGGGTGCTTGCTTAATAGACCCATTAATAAAATTAAAATTATTTATACCGACGCGACCCAAACGGGACGCGGGACCGGTCGATGTCGTTTTTCAATTTGCGACAACCGTCCTCCCATAGGCCCTGACCCCGTGAACTGGAGTGGCTCCCGGATGTTTCAAGCGCTACAGTGTGGTGTACGTTGCTTGGCGTGTCGTTAAATGCTTGGTATATAGCGCACCGAGCTTAAATGTGCTGCTTCCTTGAATACCACTTCCATCATGTCTTTCCTGCTCCGTTGACAATGGGCCTATCGATTTGTTTGCCAATAGGAACACAAAAAACAGTGAAAACCAAAATCAGTAACACATCCTCAGGGCTAATGCTGCGCCTAACACTGTATTCAGGCGGGTTTTCTGTTCGATTTTATGTAGCATTCCCTGTTGCTCCAAGGCAATGTAACGATCAACGACCAACCCACTACCGGGCCGACATTTTGGTTGGAAACATTGCGTGACACAACGGTGGGACCCTCCAAGGTGCCACACATTGCTACCCCTCGCATCCTCCGCTCTGCCTGTATGTCGTTGTGCCAAAGGCCAAACGGAGAGACGGGTAACAGGCGCTTGGAAACTGGACCATCCGGAGGGCTCCCGATCTTAAGCCGTGTGGATCCGATCCGACAGCATTAAGGCGTTCGTTGGCTAAAGTACTCGAGCCAGTTCCCGGGTTCGGAAGTGTGCGGGCAATCAAACGGCGACAGCAACACCACCATCAACGAAAGCAGCGGCAACAGCAGGTGATGTTTGGATTGCAAACTGGCAGGATTGCGAGCGCAAAGTCTCGGCCTTCCACCAACGGACAGGGGTTGTGCAGACACGGTGGAACTTGGCGGAGCTGCTCGCTGGGTTGACTGGTTGTCTGGCGGGTTTCGCCATTTCAAGGCTGACAGCTGTACGAAGATCAACGACCAGCAGAACAAGATCATCTTCCACGCCGGTCGCACCAGCACGAGCGATGGAGAGTTGGAAACTGTGGGAGAGAGAGAAAGACAGCGGCAGGAAGAGTAGTGGCCATGCTTCGGCGGGGTGGTGATTTTTTGGAAGACTGTCTCATAGTTACGTGCAGCAGCAGCAGCAGCAGCAGCAGCAGTAGCAGCAACGTGCTAGGTGTCGAGCTCATGGTCACTCGCGCTTGCAACCGTTTCAGAGTGATCAAGGTTGATCGAGCAGACTGCGTTGATGCGTGCCGCGGGACGCAATTAAAACCGTCGCACGATTTATTGAACCACGGCCAACAAATTTGATGCAGGGGCAAATTCGTGGCACGCGAAGTTCGGGTACGTATTACACGAGACATTAACAGAAATTAACGGCCATCACAATCGCCCAATCAAGGACAGATGATGACGATTGGATTATTTTACATTTACCATATAAATTAAAATTTCAATCGTTAAAGATAAGATGTTCAAATTTGGCAGAAATGTTGTTTCATTATGCTCCAAAACAATCAATTCAGGCGTTTAAGTGCCTGAAAAAGAAAACTCGAAATATGGTAAACTCCTAATTTATTTTTTTTATATTTTTCAATAATGACATAAATCAAACACTTTTAACCGTTCTCACGACTCGCATGTATGTTGTGTTTGAAAAAAAATAAAATAAAATAAAGCGCTTCAGTCATCAACACGCTTATGCTTCGACGCACAGAATTCGCACAAATGTCGGACGAATGTTTTTTAATTCCTTGCATCCACATCCGCGACACAAAGCCGCGGTTCACGTTTGTTGAACCCGTGCGGGTCAAAATCCTCCTGCGCAGCAGAACGAGAAGAAAGATCTCTCCGCGTGATCTCTGCGTATGATAGAGGGTACGAAATGAGCGCCATAAATCTGGTACTCCCGCTAGCGAACCTTTCCAACCTACGCCGATTCGAACCGGCCGGACGGGACCTGACGGAAAAAAAAACAGAGCCGACCGTGGCCGAGCCGGCGACGGTTGTGTTTGCCAACTTGAGAAATTCATCCCTAAACCCGAGCGGAGACGTGGGACGTCGAGCTGCAGCGTTCCTGCGGGATGGAGGCGCAGTTTTAAAAATCATCAGTTGCGCTTTTCGGTGGCCGTCGTAACCGTTCCAACCGCCTGCTTGCGGAGCTATATTGGCACGCATATAGAAAAAAGAATGGCATGGGTCGGGTATGCTGGTGCGATCGTCACCAGGACGCGAAAGAAAGAAAAAATGCATTCGGCCTGAAGTCATTATCAGCACCTACACGTGCCTCGGTTTGACGCGTTCGAAGCGGCCTGTTCGCTTTGAACCTGACGAGAAGCAGTTTTTTTTTAATGGAAAGGCTATCGACATGAGAAATGGAACGAGATTTATTGGATATTCCAGGCGAATATGCACGCCGTGTACAACATATGGTATCACGGCGGAACATGTAGATCACGTGGGAAGTTACACAGTGTCGTTAAACTGCTGGAATCTATCATTGCAATGGTTCTCATAGCTTACAAACCGGATGTTTTACTGCTTTCATTCATTTCATTGTAAATTGTAAACAAATTTAAAATATGTATGTTAAGATAATGTAATAATGTTTGTTACATATCTATAATGATTCAATTTCCTTCATAAGAAGATCATACTTCAGTTAAGTTAAGATCATACTCTTCACATCATAACATCGCACAACTCCTTTTCTTCTTGGCTTAACGAGCCTTTGGTCGAGCCCAGTCATTTTAAGGGTTTACAATCGTACGTGGGCAAACAGTCCAGGTCCCGAACTTGAACATGTATATATGTTATAAGATATGTTATGAAGCTTATATATGTTATTAGACCCACCATTTAAAGAAGATTTTCACGTCAAGTAACGTCGGATTGTATTGATTTATTATCAGACATTTTGCAAAAGATCGATGAAACTCTAAGCGCATATGCTACGCAAAGGATAACAAAACAGCTGATATATTTTATATGTTTAAAAAAAAGAATCCATGCTTCATTTTTTGTAAGTATTTGGTTGACTAGATGAACAAAATTAACTACCTTTAGCCGTTCCTTCAATTACAGTAATTATTGTACAGGAATTGAAGGCATGCTAGTTGCATCCAATTCGATTATTTACTTCCTAAAACGCATGGAAGAACCACAACTTCGATGCAGCTTCTTTCCTCTCCAGCACCAGCTTCAAGCTCTCCCACATTCGCCACACATCTTGCAATGTTCACGCGCTGTGACTTGGCGTATCATACGTCAGTCGCAACGTTCGATGATAACGACGCAATTTTCCTCCATCCGTGTCCGATGAAATGAAAAATGGAAAATCCAAGCACATTGTGCAAAAATCCTACTCCCAAAGTCAGTGTTCTCGCTGTCCTGCGTGAGTTTTCCACCAAAACCTTTTCCGCGTCCCCGCAAACGACCGTGGCTGGAGCGACCGGAGAGACCTGAAGGAATATTTATTATATCATTTAACACGAAAGGCGTTCATTTTATATACCTCCGATCCGACCAACACAGACACGCGGGCGCACACAGCGTACGTTCGGAATATCATCATCATCAGCACCAGCTGCCTGGGCGCGTACGCCAGGCGTATGTATTCGCGTACGTTTCGCCTCAGCATTTAATCCCGCCGGAGAGCAGGAAGGAAAACAGAAAAAAACGCAAACCCGTGCCAAAACCCGGATGATTCACAAGTTTTTTGAACCTTTGCTGGTAGGGAAATAATAAAATTGAGAGTACGCAAAGGACCGAAAGAAAGAGATCGCGAGAACGGCAGAGAAGAATGCAAGGGCAAATAGAAAACTTACAAATTTTCCATTCTACACACCGCTACCGAATATTGCCCTTGGTTAGGGGAGGGCGTGGAGGGTGACACTCCCGAAAATGGTATTGCATGAGAGATTCAACAAATTTCCCCAACTGAAGCTAAAGTATGAAAGTAAAAAAATCCCATCCGCATCCGAGGATTGCTGCTGCCCCGACGGAGGTGAAAGTTCACTATTTCCTGCTGCTAAGAAGGCTGTCTGGGTCTTGGCCTTTCGCCGTTGGTTGGCAGACGGTAGAGGCAGGAAACATATGAACCTACCTCACACACCGGTACGGGGAAACATAATACGGCGCCTGGACGTGCACATAAAAGCGAGCGCGGAAGGGTGAGAAGGCTCGCCGTCGACGGTCAACGGGTGGGCGTGCTGGTGGTAGCGGGGGATAGCGTACATATTTCCGCATACTCCCCGAGCGGTCACTACGGAACTGGGCTCCGTTTGGGCAGCCGTTTTCCGAAGTGTGCACGGCGATTGAAGGGACATGCACCGGAAGCCCGTGCTGGACGTTGTCCCCGAACCGATGGCTGAGGGTCAATGGCTTCCGCTGGTGTGGGTTAGTACGAACACCACACAAGGAAATCATTCTGGGAAGTTCTTCCTGTTGTTGTGTGGTAGTTGCTCGATGGATTGCGACCCCGCGAGGATTTACTGCGCTGGAAGCGGCCGTTAGGAAGGAACGTCCGCAAACGGTAAACCGAATCCCTATACCTACACACGTGCACCGTATCTGTGATGGTGTTCCCTTGCGCCAAATATCCCCAGACATTCACAGTGAAACTGCGCCGCGATCGCCAGCGGCTGTTGGGAAACGCATTCGCCATTTGCGGGTCGACGGGACCACCGAGCAACCCACACACCAGCACGCTCCAAAATAAACACAAAAAACCCACGTACAATTACAACCTCGGAAAGGCGCCGAATGGGGGGAAAAGTGTAGTACAATCGGCTCCCATACGCCCACACAGCCAACGCCTACACGGACGACACGGTGAGGGAAGTAAAACGAGCGAGAAAGAAAACCGGGAAGCGCAAAGGCAGACGAAAATGGAAAGTGAGGTCGGGAAAACTGATAACCGAATAACGAAGGCCGGGGGAATAAAGAAGGGTGTCGGCGGAGGGCTGACACGCGCGCGAGAGAGAGCGAAACGGATAGCTTCCGGGAGCTGGCGGGAAAATTGCGCCGCACAGACACGGGAAACGGGCGTACTATAAGGGCGCCACACCAAAGCTGCGCACTGTTGACGTAGGTTCGGGTTCAACTGTCTACCGTTTTCCCTCACCGGAGCTGTCTTTTGCCCCCAACCGCCCCCCAAAACCCGCTGTTTCTCGTTCCTCCCTCGTTTTTAGCAGACCATGGCCAAGGCATCCTCACACGATACAACCGTACAACTGTCGATGGGTTTTTACCGGACCGAAGCGGTACATTTCTCTTGCTCGCCACTCTCCATCTCGCGTACGCGTTCTCTCCGGGACACGCTTTCCCCACGCTCGACGTTGTTTCCTGCCGTCCGCCGTAGAGCGCTTCGTCCTTTCTGCTCTAGCGCCGTCATTTTCCGGTTTTGTTGTTGGGCGAAACTGTCGCTCCGTTTCGAGTAACGAGTAACGAAACCATCGGACGGGAATTTCCCATGCGTATGCACCGATTCGTTTGCCAGCATTTCATCTCGAAGCAACCGGAATGGAACTCACGTGTAGTAAGTTTCTTTGATGGAAATAGCTGGAAATGGATTTATAAATTTTCTGCGGATTATGAGGTAGTTTTTTTTTTTTTGCTGTGCTACTTGCGTGGGAATTCTCCAGGGATCTGCTGCTATGTCAACGGGCGCGATATTAAACCGAGAGTCGTCATCCACCCACTGCGTGCTCGACGTTGAACCGATTAATCTCGTTTAAAACTGCAACTTTTTAAAAAGTCCTTTAGAGCTGTATGTGATTTGTTCATATCACAGAACATTACAATCCAGCAAGATAACATGGAATATTCATAATTGGAATCAAAAACCTAATAACTTGTTATAGTTTGAATAGAAGAATAAATAAACATATCAAAGTATAAGTACAGAAGCTATCTTCGAATGATTTTCTTATTCAAGTTTATTAGAGTTTTTAAACCATGTAAATTCATATATGACAAGAAACATATATTTATCTATGTACTATAGAACGAAAATGGCGATGACATGAACTGTAAGTTAAAAGTCAATCAGTTGGCATCGTTTTTATATTTAATACAATTCCCATAATTATTCCAATTACAAACGTAAGCTTTTACACACAGCGTTTGTTTCTGTTTTTTTTTCTAAAACATGCTTAAGGAGCATAAGTATTCACTGATATTCTATAAGAAAGGGTGGATCTCACCCTTTATTTGTTCCTCGCCGAAAACCATGCTTATAACAAACAGAAATTAAAAAAAAACAACAACTTATAATTCACAAGTCCAAACCAATGCACTCCCTAGAGTCGCAAAGTAGGTTACATTTTATGTTTGACCTCATCACGCAATGCTTAAGCCGATTGGAAATGTATATAAACTAGTTTTCATCCACGCAAGCTATAAAATCATTCAATTAAGTTAAAACAACATCCAGTAATGGATTTTAAGCCAATACATTCATTAGCCAAGTGGAAAGTCGCTGCCGCCTTATGTCATGAACTTTTAATTGTTCCCTGTGACCTAATCAATCCTGACGAAAATCAACCGTTTCACTCTGAGCATTATGTCGCTTTAACGGTTTAAGAAGATACAAAACAATACCCTCCCTCAGAAAAATCACATATGCACGGTCAGCCTATTTCGTAGTCAAACTTTAATCACTTGAAAGCATGTAATTCCACGAGCCCTTCCGTCTCTGCGCTAAGATTCGTCGCCGTCATTAGCGATCCAAAAAGCGAACATTTGTCATCGCACAGCTGCAACCTCGAAAACAGTGGGCCCTTTTTCTTCTACGCTTATCCGCTTGTCTACTATGTTGTTTGCGCAAGAGCGCGTTGTTCTTTGAATGATGGTGCCCAAGGAATGACCATGCGTGTTGCAAGATGAACACGCTGACGCAAATATGCATTAATTCCACATTAAAACCATGCATCTTCTCGGATTACCAGAAGTGAAGAAGTGGCCCCACTTCTGCCTCGCGTCGTGATACCGATCATTAAAAGGTGGTTTTTAAGGTTTGCCAGCTGTTTGATTACAGATGAGACGATTGGTTTTTTTTTTTTTTGTTTCACCTTCATCAGGGTTTACAGAAATGCCCACACACGCTACACGCGATCTGCATGCGGATCAACGTCCCCACGGTAAGAAGAAGTTTGTTTGCCATGATGCAAAAGAATCGCTCATGTTCTTACACACCTCTCCTTGCTCCAGAAGTGCGCGTATGCAACATTGTTGCGCCCCGACCGACCAACCAAATCCAGTTCTCTCGAATTACACGCCCTACTGCACGTGGCCACTATCTATAATGCCGTGTTAACGTCAACGCATCAAAATAGCGTCATTTTATTCTTCTTATCCGCGCTCTTGTTTCCCAGACTTGCCCAATGTGCTTTCTCTTCGACTTCCGCTGTCGATCTTCCTTTCGTTTTCTCCTTTTTTTTCGGGATAATTTCGGTCAAGCAACTTCACATATTCACATTTATCATATTTTTTATGCATCCGCACTTTGTTGCGTGATAGGGGCTTTTTCTTTTGTTGCAGTGCATTTCTGTTTTTGGTAAACTAAAACCGGGAGATAATTAAATTATGCTTCCAAGGTGCCTATCGTTTCCTTAGGCAAGGAAAGCGTCAACCAAATGAAAAAAAGGTGAAAAAAAACACCGGTCACACAGTGGCCACTCTTGTTACCCCCGTCATCCCAGGGGGACCACCCCAACACCGCCGCGAGGATCGCTCGTTTCGTAATTGAGTAATCAATTAGTATGATTTCAATCAACCGCTTCCACAACGTGCGATGCAGATGCGGAGGAGGCGATCGAGGGACGGTGCTCCCCATTTGCATAACCGTGCAACCAATTACGGTTATGCGGATCACATTTCTCCTGGGAAACTGCGTTTCTCCCCGGCGATGCCGCGCGGGCAATCGCAAGCAAGAACGAGCAAGCTGGCCGACCCCAATTACCAGACCAGACGTGCGACTTACTTCGGCGTCTTCCCGGTGGCGTCTTCCTAGGCGCCTCCAACGCGTTTCGTTGGCCACCATTTCGATGGCCTACCTTTTGCTGGGTGTAGCGGAGCGCCCACCGGAGCTTTTGGATCTGTTACTCCAACAGCCAGCTGGAGTGGAGTTCCCAGGGCGGGTGGTAGCCTGAGCTTGAAATCCCATAAGGCGTGCGTCGAATAAGAGTCCCACGAGAATCGGCATCACCATCACCCACCGCTATCAACGCGAGCAGGTAGGTCAGGTCCTCTACACCGGCATTTAAAAGCTCCCGCGGTAACGCAACCGGGGGTGTGGGGAGCCAGCCGCGTGGGAGAGACTTTTTTTTCTCTCGAGAACACTATAACGTTTCCCGTGCGAAAAAAAAAGAACCATTTTTCCGACTCGTTTGAGGAGGCGTCCAAAAATTGATTCACATGCACCGCGTTTCCGGATGGCTAAAACCAGTCCCGGAACTTTATCCCCACGTCCCGCCCCAGTCATCCGATGGTCTGCGATGGTTCTCAACCCTCCCCGGTTCCTGCGAGAGCTACTGGCCCATTCTTATTCTTTGCCTGGGAAATAGACATATTCCTTTGAATTTATGAATACAATTTGCTTCAAACAAACTGCCATCGTTATGTTCCGTGAGACGAAGTCTCCGCTGCTGCCTCTTTTCGTTTAATCTGGTTCCCTCCTCCCCGGGCCACACGATTCCACCCAGACCCCTTAATAAGAGGCTTGCCGGTCAGGTGTTTCTCCAGAGTGCATCGGACTAAACAGCCTCGTGCTATGCGTGGCTGACGACGCGTTGGCAAGGTTAATTTGAATATAACAAATTACATTCACCTACCATATGCAGCACCAGCGATGTTGAGGTCTGGGGAACGGGTGATCTGTCCACCCGCTGCCGAACGGCAGGGGGATCTTCTAAGACGCATTTCCCCCTGGAACTGGAGCTGGAGCGGGGGTGCGAAAGACTGTAGTATGATATTCGCAAATGGGCTGCTGCCGGAGACGAAACAAGGACAAATCAGTGGTCATGGCTTTCCGTTGGTTGACACTGAATATTCTGGCTCGTCGAAGCTGAGATGTTTTGGGCTCTCAAAGCTGCCACTAGATACTTTTACTTCTTAGGATCAGTCCATGACTTCAGGGTACCTGCTTGCGTCTGGCTACAAATTATTTATTTGTATTTTTGTATTTATTAAAATATTCACAATTTCCACCTGGCTGTTCAGGTTCTTGACCTGCACAAAAAATAAGCCTACAGCTGGAAATGACTTAAGTAAATTGAGAGACACATTTGTATTAATGAGATATGTATACATTTGCATACCAATCGGTTGTTGTTTGATACAATTTCTCTAATCGTTGTCTCAAAAGAACTTTCAGATACAATAAAATTTTTGAAGAAAAAAAAAACATTCACGAAGAAATCACAACACATCGTTGAAATACATTAACTCTATCAGACTGACTCATTCACGCCTTGTTAATCAGCAGAATGACAATTGAATTCTTAAAAATATCAGCCGAATATGCTCTGGCAAACATATTTCCTAAAAGTAAAATTTCTAATAAATCGAATAAGTAGCAAATGTATGGCTCAAATCTCCTCCTCAATGCAATGATATGTTTTGTAATAGCGAAAAATTCATTTCCCATTTAAAGAAAAAAATTAATATTCCAATAAGCAACTTAAATAAAATATCACACATTTAACATATCGAACTGAATCGAAACTAAAGTTGATCATCAAATTTTTTTTCCTCGCTTCAGTCAAGTTGATTCTGCCAATCATTTTGAATCTTCCATCAACGAATCGAACCGATGACATAATGATGCTGCAAATATGCCTCGCGGACCGTGTAAACATATTCCACTAGCACATTTCTGTTCAAGGCAAGAAGCAAACCAACAGACGAGCCGGGGTCCGATCAGTGCGCTTGATTTACAACCCGCGTGAAGATGGGCAGAACTAAGAAAATAAAATTATGTTTAAAAAAACCCCCAGACGGTCACCACCATCAATTCCTGTTGATTTTAGTGCACGGCACATTGTCTTCCGCCCGTTTACCGTAGGACGTCGTGAATTCAAGGAACGTGAGCAAGATTTATGATCCTGCAGAAAGAAAAGAACGGTGTGAAAGAGATGGATCGTGGTAGGGAAAATTATTCCGCACTACTGGCAAAAAGAGGAAGAAACATCAAGGGAAGGGAAAGCAGAAAGAGATAAGAAAAATGATAAAATCAGACCCGACTTCAACTCATACATATCCTCCAGGTGATTGATTTACAGTTTTATTGGTTCAATACTAACAGCGCACACCTGTTTTAAGTCTGGCCGAAAGAAGGGCGCAAGAACTTGTCTGGTTTCTTTTCCTTTTCGTGACTAGGCTTTATCAACAATTATTTCACTAGCACCGACGGTTGTAGCGGGCATAGCGGCGCCGGAAATGCTGAAGTTTTCAGGATAAAGCTAAGACAAAACACACTCAACCGTCCAGACTCAGACGCGGATTATAATTCATTGTGCGTTCGTTAAAAAACCACACGGTCGAGGGTGCACACTCTGTAGGAGTGGTAGAAAACACCTTTAAGAAAACGACACCTTAGCTCGTTGAAGGGACTCGCAGTTGAAGAGTCTTGGCAGTAAAATAAACATCCTCAAAGAACGGCGGGTGTAGAAATTAAGCTGTACTGCCGAAAGCGGTGGTTATGGAGCACGTCCGATTACCTCTGCTACATAACCACCGGGCACTGTTCAACAAATGTCCCCGCCATGTCCACCCTTCAGCCAGAAACGATGCGCCAAAATAGATGCGCTTGGTTTCCTTCTTTTCGATTTCGGTTTTACGCTACGATTATTCGACACTCCAACGGTTAAATCCCGCATTAGGAGAGCACAACTACTTTTTGCCGCCTGCTCCTCCTGTTTGTCCAGGCCATTTTTCGGTACAACGAACAAGGAACAAGCATGGTGGCAGATGATGGCGTCACGATCGCAGAATCCTTTTGGCAATCGGTGGAGTAAGAGAGTCGCCCGGTGCGCTCGTCACGCCAGCAGGGCTGGCAGCGGCAAGTTCAATGAACGCTGCTAACACGAGAGCAAGCACGGCCGTGGCCAGGACTCCCACACACCACCCCCGCCCCACTCTCCTCTCCTACCCACACAGAGAATGGCGAGGATTTGCTGCGTCTGTCTGCTGTCTGGTCTAGCAGGGTCTAGACTATCTCTCATCCCGCATCCTGCTCGCGAAGCCAGACCGAATGCGATGGGCGATTCGGGAGGCTCTCTCACTAAATGGCAAACGGATTTTGGCGTGTCTGCAAACTCCTCCCGCCCTTTCGCGTAATAAAGTATCCGATCCGGATGCTGCTGCTGGCGAGTCTCGTTCAGGTGTGTAGCCACAGATCATAGACAATGGGAGAAGGGAGAAGCCAACGTTCAACCACACCGAAAAAGGGGGAGCCGAGTTTCCCAGACAGGACGAGTGGGGGTGGGAGGCTGTTAGAGCGTAATGGAATGAGAGAGAGAGAGAGAGAGAGAGAGAGAGAGAGAGAGAGAGAGACAAGGAGAGACTCAGGGAAGAGAAACAAGGAGAAAAAATAAGAAAAAGAGAGAAAGGAGTAGGTTTTATGAGACAACGGAAGTTTATTCCTCAAACAGGACATAGGACTATGAGAACTATGAGAGAAGACAAACCGCCATTTCGCCAATGATTTATACTACTCAAAAGATTGGACAGTTCAGGTTCAAAAAACGTTTTTTTTTATACATAATAATGATGCCTGAACGGCTTTATTTTATTTAAACATAAAACCATAATTGAGTTCCTTCCTTTAAAAATAACATGAATGATTCGCTGTAATGTCAATCATTCGCCAATATTTCCAAATATCGCAAAGATCTTTTCTAGACTAATGCTCGTATATTGTTCACATTAGTAATAGTATGCTCAATCAAGGAAAAGCCACGATCCTGATAACTACTCTATTAGCTGAAAAACAAGAGACATCGGTTTTCTAGCTTAGTATTCATTGCTTGTAGTTAGGTGATGTCACCCTCGTACACAAACTTTTATCGGCCGCTACATGACTTTTTGATTGAATTGATATGGACCCTTACAAAGGGATTATGTATGAGTGAATAAATAAAAACTTCCCCAGACGACTTAATGACTACTCCAGTGAACAATAATGATCTCCTTTCGAAACGGCCCTTCTTCGGGATGGTTCGATGTCTGAAGGGCAATCTTGCGGAGAGCAAAACAAAAAATAACATGCATACAATAGTCCACAACTCCGACCGGTAGAGAGATCCGCCGACCACAGTAGTACTTAACATTAACGCGATAATTCGACCACGATGATAATTAGGCTGACAACTTTATTTATTCCTCCCGTCGGGCATCCGGCTGCGGAGCCGTACTGGTCGCGATGAAACACGACTGTGAAATCGTTGCTTCTATGTTTACGTGAACGGTTTTGATAAATCGAACCCAAGCCAGCTCGCGAGCGACATCTCGTAATCCGTGCCCGTTGCGCTTGGATGGACCCCGGGCGGAAGTGGCCATCCCTCATTACCCCCGGCGCACAGGGACGCCCGCGACGGGTGGGTGCACATTTTATCACTTTATTTTATTTCACTCTTTCCATAATAAAATGCCCGCCCAAACACCGACCGGCGACCGGCGCCTTTCTTCAGCCGTGCCCGGCGAGCAGATTGCGTTACATGCGGCAGCATAAGAAAATGGCTTGTCTCGCTTCGGTCAATTAATTTTGGAGTGCCCGGTGAGACCTTCTGGGTGTTTTTTTTTTTCTTCATATTTCTCCTCCGTAACCTCTCTGACTTCAGCCTCAGGGATGGAAATGAAAAGAAAAAACCTGTGGCAAGTGCGCAAGACTCACGCAGCAACTAATTAAAGGGAATATATTGACCCGCTGGTGTAGACATCGGCAAGCCTTATGTGGCAAAATAGTATGTTTGGAGTTTTGGTAAATTTTTTACAACCATTATTCAATTATGGGCCTTAATTTGTCTATGACTCTGGCCATTAACGCACTGGGTTATGTAAAAGTTATGTTTTGCACTACAAACTTATCCGACGTTTTTTTTTTTTAAGACTACTTCGGAGACATTTTCACCTAATAAAAGCGATTCTCACCCCACGCCGACATGATCATTAAATTCGTACTTCAGACCACGTTCACACATTCGCGTCCGATCCTTAAGATGTGGTGGCGTAATGAATTCAAAACACCCAAATCTCGGACACATAAAGGAAAGAAAAGAACACTAACGACACGGATGACAACACGAGGCGTTATAAAAATTACATTTGAATAAAAAAAAAATCGATTCGGTACGAAAGCAATTTGTACCATCGCGTCATTCTTGTGGTAGGGTGGGTGGGTGTTAGTATGAAAAAACAAAAAAAAGGCACATTCTCTTTCACAAACACACAAACCAGTCCCCGTTTTTGTCACCCAGCAGCCAGGCAAATCAGGAGGACAATACGGTGAAGGAATTTTGTAAGCCATCGTCTTAGAAATCCACTGTACCATAAAGCGAACGATGCTCCGTGATGCGATGTTTTGTACAAGTTATTTTTTTTTTAAATACATTGTTTCTTCTTTCTGTTGCTCATTTTCGGTAGCTTCTGACGGCAGACATTGGCCCTAACCAGTAGCCGAGACGCTTTCTTCGGTTTCGTTCAAGACGAAGGAAATGTAATCCCCATCGTTTCACGACGTTAGGTCACTATTTATCTGCTTCACGCGCGCGAGGACATTTTGATCACTTTTAACACTCCACTTATACTGGCGGACAGGATCGTGTCACGCAAGCATCGTGAAGTTAGTGGGAAGTTTTACGCGTTTACTATGCTAAATCAGCAAGTCGATTAACCCCTGAGATGGAACAGGATACCCAAAGAATAGCTCACATTTAATAAATGTTTAATGAAAATACTACCACTGGGAAAGTTTGTTCTACAGCGAATACATGACGCTGTGAAAAGAAACTGGTTCTAGCAATTGCATGTAGGGTAAGGTGAGGCAATACGCACCCCTTAAGCAAAACAAATTATTTCTCGCAATCCATTCAGGCAAAAAATCTAAATTTAGCACAGATAGATTCCTTAACATCTTTTCTATCAACTAAAAATGCCAAAAGTAATATCAAAACTATCCATTTTTAGTTAGATAAGGTTTTTGAAGACTCTTCTTTTTTATGCGCCTTTGACAATGTGGGGCAAAATGGCCCGAACGGTGGGGCAGAATGCACCTATGTAAACATGGGGCAATACGATCCTAAACAAACAGAATTTTGACGTTTTTCAATACTGTTGAAGGTTGTTTGAAGGAAGCAAGCAAGCAAGTACAACAACCTTGCTGTAGATCTACGAAATGAAAACACAATTGTTCATCATATGAAATTTAGTAAAGTTAAGAACAAAACCAAAGGAAATTTTTTAATACGTGTTCAATATAAAACGTATGAAAATCAATAACGTGTGGCTTATGAAGGTGGCAAATGCAAACCCGTGAGTAGCTTTGTTTTGACGGTGCATTTTGCCCCTTTGTTTACATTTTGAATGTCAGTGCATTTTGCCCCACTCAAGCCGAGGCATATTACCCCATACTGAGAGAAGTTCATGTTTTGTCTCAAATAAAAAATTCAAGCATTTTGTATCGAAAATTTCTTCAACATTCGTTAAATTACATATTCAGATACCTTATGAATGTCTGCTTTTTTTTAAATATTTCATTCTTACACATATAATATCTTAAGACACTACATCGAAATCTTACATGATTTCAGACACAATTTGTTTTATCTCGTTTTCTCTGGTTAGTGTTAATGCAGAGCCATGAAATTCACAAAGCATGTATTGGACACGAAAATGAACAAATTTCATTGATTCATTTATTTTTAAATAGCATGATTCAGCCAAAAACATGCCGGTGCATTTTGCCCCACCGGTGCATATTGCCACACTTTCCCCTACGTTCTCCAGCATTGGTGAATTTGCAGATATCATTGAGTCAAATCACCATATTCCCATGACCATCAGCTCAAAATGGAAAAATCTCGCATGGAATCATCAAAGCATTGCCGTGTCAACAAACTTATCTTGGGATGTTGAGTTGAGAATCAGTGAGAGTGCACTTCCGGCCATAGAGAACCCTCCAAATCCGACTTTTGAAGTTGCCGAATAATGCTTTCTATTTAAAAAAAAAAAGTCTCTTTGAGAAAAAAAACTTGATACTTTCTGCCAAAAACATACGGTGTAGAAACTGTGACAGTAATTTTAAAATGGCAGAAAAATATGCTAAGCAAAAATGAAATGAAGTTATGAATTTACTTTAATTTTAATTTACGAAAAACTTCAACAAACCAGATCCCCGAAATGTCGTGAATGTGAATATAAAATTAACAATTGAATGTAATTCCTAGAACCCTCGTTTAGAAGCATAAAACTTCGCCGAAAGCGACAGATTCGTACGACCTGCCATGATCAGACGACCCCATCCCGCTGATTTTCCCATGCTGGTTCGAATTCCTCCCTACCATGTGCCATGTCTATCAAGCTCTCTCGCTCTCCCTCTCTCTCTCTATCTCTCTCTCTCTCTCTCACTCTCTCTATCTCTCTCTCTCTCTCTTTCTGTTTTTTGTCATGATGTCTCTGGGTCCTGGGAGCTCGCTGCTCTCCGCTGCCAAACATCTGCACCAACTACCAAAAAATGTAACCCACACTAGCGCGCGTCTGAGGCTGTCGAGACTTTGTAGATTACAGATCTACTCTGTCTAGACAGTTAAATTTATACCACCCCGGCTAGTGTCCTCCGCCATTGTCCGCGCATCTCCTCGCCACCTTACCCAACCACTCAGCCTAGGCAGCAGCAGCAGCGGCAGCGAGACGTCAACCACCAACAACGGCAGGACAACCGGCCGCACGGCCGATTCTGGGGTTAAAGAATGCATCCCGGATGGGGTTGGTCACCCTTCTGCTTTCGGTCGGCTAGTCGCGCGCTACAGCAAACAGCGGTCGTTAAGCTGGTTTTTTTTTTCGGATATGAAACGGGGACTACGGGAACCGTGGACTAGAGACCAGACACACGCGGCCCTCTTTCCTCTTCCACTCGATGCAAATCGGATAACCTGCAGGTCCATTGGCCTTCGCTGCATCACTCAAATCAAAACGCAATCCTTACGCAAATTTGGACTGTAAGTTAGGGCAGGGACGTCGGGATCAAGGGCGAAGGACCTTGCAGACCGACTGGTCAGTGCTCATGCACCGTAAGGTAACCGGGATTGGATCCGATTATTTTACCGGCGCTACGGCTTGCCTCCTCTACCGGTGCTGGAAGGCTGTTGGTGTGCGCTAAATAAACCCTTCCTATCGATACGTCCTTTTCGGAAGGAGTTTACACCAGTGAAAACGGCACACAAAACATCCGCACCGGGCGAGGACATCCAATGCGTCAATTTCGTCGTAGAGTACCCGACTGCACCCCCATCGGAGTGCCTAAGGTGTGAGGAACGAAGCGAAACCTTTTGGAGCTCTGAAAACACCCCTTCTCCCAATATCCACTGTTGGACCAGGCAGATCGCCTCGGTCCAGTCAATTCCCGGGACACCAAACGAACATCTCCGCCACTCTGTCTGCGATGCGTCGCACGCATAGAATTCTATCATGCTACGGTTGCATACGGCTTGCGCCGGTACTTATTGCAGCTTTCCCATTTTCAGCAACACAATTACTTTCTCTCCCAGGTGGTCCTATCACTCTCGTGCAATCTTCGTGGGACTCGTTCTCTCCGACCCTCCGACTACGTGTGTGTGTGTGTGTCCGTTTATGTCAGTCAGTGCGATTCGGATGCTCAAAATCTCATCATCCACGGGATGGCACACGGTCATTGCACTATCGGTGAAATGCAATCAATATTGAACGGAGCGCCCAGGGCGAAAAGGGCGCATGCCAACCAAGAGGATGGTTCACGGGGGTTTTCACTTGTGTCCCAGCCCCAAAGCCACACGGTCGGTACTTGGCAACGCCGGCGCTAGAACCTCTCGGTAGTGCACTCAAAGGTAAATAAAGCGAAGGGAGGACCGACAGGCGGGACAACCGCCCGGAAGGTAATGGCAAAGTAAATGCAGACGAATGTTATGAATTATTATGATTATTAAACTGCACTCTCGAGGCAGGGCAACGTTGGTCGAGCGGGCTAGAGGGCGCAATGGCGCAGTCCTTTTCCCCCTACGGAAAATTGCCATTCAAAAAGTCAAACAAATATGTTAACAAGTGCATCGTTACTTTGCTCTGGAGCGCTCAGACGACAGAGTATGTCCCTCAAGCGAGTGTCCGAGACGGAACCGTACTTGAGATATCTCCGCACAGCGTTCAACGAATGTAATCTCACATCTTATCCACACTACTTTTCTTCATCTTTTGTGTGATGGGATAATACATTGATTTTATTGCATCCCTCATGTCAACACTTTATACCTTTTTAATTGATTTTATTCAATCGTCAACGACAAGTGTGCCTTGAATAAAACGAATCAAAACACTGTAATGATTCATTTTACTCGACACCGTTACGAAATTTTCGAAATACAAACCAATTCAAAATAAAAAATAATGTTATTTATGTTAATTTATGCAAATAATGTTATTTTATGTTCAAAAATGTACTATAAGGTGCACCCATAACTACATTGTTTATCAAATCTTTTCCTCTGATGGTAAAAATATGGTTTAAGCTTAATCGGGAAATTTACAGTTTTGAAATTTAAAAAAAAAATATATTGCGCGAACACAGATGACGCACATCCGAACATAGGAAAAAAGGTTTGCACCGAAGCTCCTTAAAACTAAACATTCTCCTAGAAAACATATTATAAAATACTGTTTGATAACAAAAAGTATTTTTTCTTAGTCAATCACTATCGATTACACCAAACGCGATTCACTGAAGTACGAACAAGCCGAGATGCCGCAAAAATGCATCTCTCGTCTGTTAACATTCAAAAGGCTAATGTGCTTTGTAACAACCAATGAGCGACAGCATCAGCAGCAGCCACCGCGGTACCAACAGTCGCTCTGCCGCAGGGTAACAAGATTGCCAGAGACTGCTGAACGGCGATTCGGAGAATTTTCCGTACACAACCCATAGGTACCCCTGGCGGTTACAAGAAAGGTGCATTGTAGTGCCATCATAAATCAAGCAACACAACCGCTGCCGTCTTTTTCGAACGAATTCCTGCCGACCCGACCAGCCAAACCGAACGCGTTGTAGTGCAGCTAGAATGCTGTGCCGCCTCAAGGTAACCGGGGGGGTGGGGGGGGGGGGTTACCAAACGCGACCAACACCATCGTACCGACGTCCGCCGGACAGACGCAATCAATTACAATAACTATGGAATGCTTTTAAAGTGCAATTCACCCGCCGGGGCAACCCTAGCTGCACCTAGGGTCGAACGGCGTGGTGTACAGGAAGTGCAGCAATAGTGGAAACAACAAAACACCCAGCATAGATGCATTTTCCGAAGCCGCTCCTTTTTTATGTAATCGCGCGAAAGAAGCTAGCTGCGCGGCCGAACGTTGGCGTCTAATTATGTACGATCGCATCATCAACAACCGACCTGGGCTGTGGAAGTTTTCCCATTCGCACCGGCACAGGAACGCATAATTACCAATTAGATGATTCCTTCGACTCGCACCTTTATTGAATTGCATTTAATTGCTAAGCTTTATTTATGTCCGACCGAGCGTGTTCGCCTTCCGCATTATGTACTTACTGTTACTGTCTTAATGCTCTTTTGAGTTGTTTTCACAAAACAAGCAGTAGGTGAAGAAAATACGAGAAAAATACAACTCTACGAGACCATTTTCTTAACATGAAGCAAACGATTGACACAACGTAAGACACAACTTTCATAGCAACGTCCCATTTTCATCCGATGCAATATTCACTTTCCCCTCAAGACATAATGCAACCAGCGACACCTTTCCGTCAGCGTACACAAAATAGTTTCAATTACGCTGACTTTATAACACTTCATTCATTCGAACGGACGCGGCTGCCCACCGCGAACGGACCTTTTCGGTTCGAAGATTCAATCAAAAGCCCTTTAGCTGGGCAGTCATTGTGTTAAAATTGGACAGATCCGTCAAACCATTACACGATCGCTTACGTTTACTCGAAACCCATTAGCTCACTTGTGCGAGTCAATTTTGGTTCCCCAATTTAACCACTCACCAACTTCAGTTAATGACTTTCAACGACCCAACAACGATTCCTACGGATCTGTGGAACACATAAAAAAAAGTCTCATATTCATTCAAAAAAAAAAACTACTGGGACACGTGTAATTTAGCAACAATCGTTTTTTACCCTGTCTAAGACGATGCCGGGAGCATATCGAAATAATGCCATTAGTTATAAAATTTCACCCATTGCCCCGACAGCGGATGTACTTATGCTGGTTGATGAGCTGTTTATGAGTGTCATTAAATTAAGGTAGTTTATCTTTCGGTCACTTTGGATTCATTTCTATTAAACTTTCGTTCGTTTGTAAACGCTATTTTAAAGTGTCATTTTGTTCGTTTGTTAAAAACTGTCAAAACTCTCAAAACTTTATATGACTGCTCATTCACAACCTGTAATGCAATGCCTGTAATTTTGATCTCTGTAAATGCTGACATCTTTCCCGATTTCCTTGTTAAATTACATCTTTCATCTTATTATCCCCTCAAAATTTCCCCTCTTTGTTTTTTTAATGTTTTCTATCAAAGTGTATTTAAAAAAATCTCCCATCCTTCGAAAGAGTAAAATCACCATCGAATAGCGCGAACCATCGCCGCACGCTAAGGGTATGGGATATGTATCCGGAGTGCAGGACCCTAGGAGCCGTTTTGACGAGGGCTCCAGCACAGTTGTGTCGCTTTTGTTATTTTCCTTGTCCTCGCCCAGCAAATGCAGCGAAGCCTTCCGCCAACTGCACGGTCTTTGCCTGTGCTGCACTCCAACAACGCAACACGCAGCGGCCACTTTCTGTCTGTGTGTGCATAAAGTTGCTTTCCATGGTTCGCACACAGTGGCAACCGGGCGCCCCCTCGACCCGCGACGGTCCTTCGGCGCCGTTGGAACTGCGTTCGATTCGCAGGTCTTTCGTGCTTCCGTGGCCTCGGGTCGCAAATCCGAGGTCAACTGAGGTCACAGTCAGGACATCGCCCTCGAAAAGTACTCGCATATATATGGGGGCACGAGCGTCCCCACACCGAACGCGGCACTAACACCGATAGGAGCTATATTACTACTACCAGTGTTGCTGCTACTACTATTTCTTCTGCCACTTTCTCTCCCACTACAACTACTACTACCACTATTAGCAACGAAATTGAAGTCCTCGCCTAGCGCCAACCTAACCACTCCGTCGCACCGAATGAACGACTGAGCAAAATATACAAAGGAAGAAAAAAAAAACACTCACTCATCGCCAAAATGAACGAGCGAGTGAGTCAGTGAACAAGTGAGAAGTGAAAATTGCACAAAAATTTAAAACCAAATTTCACCCAAACTATGCGACATCTCGACCACCATCGATGGAGTGCCGTGGCGTCCTGTCGATCGATATTATCGTCTCGATGTGTGGAAAGTTATCAAACAAAACGGAACGTGGAAGAAATAGCGGCACATCGTACGGATATTGTAGAACTTAGAAGCTGCAAAGAAAGCTCAATTTTCTTATAAACCCATTTGAAGGGAAAGAAAGTTTGCCGATCGAAAAACTAATCAGCGACCTGTACCAGAAGCTATGATTTGTTGTATTGAAAAATCAATTAGAATAAACACTGACATTTTTAAATAGAATTTCAATAGAACACTGACATTTTGTTGGTTCAATGCGTTTAATATGATTGGTTGTTGGAGAATGATAAAACAAACACAAGCCGAGTCCAGCCAAACGAAGCTGGAAACGAGCCTTTATCTCCTCCATTTCCACGAAAAGGCGTGCGTGGAGTCCCGATCCCTTATCATATACGACAACTCCCACCCAACGACCCCGATTGTGGCGCATACCTATGCGCAATGACAATAACACACAGCTGCTTTTCCCGCACACCGTCTCCCCTTTAGCATCACTGCAGCTGCAGCGATTATTAGAAATGCGTTTACTTTGACTACAGCACTCTAGCTGCCCTTCGCTCGTGGCCTTTGTGGTCGGATGCATCCGATATTGGCGCCAATGGCGCCCACGATGCAACCATGCACATGCCCCGGTTGCTGCTCGGCGCTCGGTTGAATGGACGCGCCATCGTAAATCAATGCAGAATGCGCCACCAATCCACTTATTTTAGCGTACCTTTCTATCGCTCATGCTTTTTCTCTTGCCGGCCTTTTCTGCTGCTTTGAATTGCACTCACAAACACAAACGAATAAAACCCACAAGCGATCAAACATGGCAGGTGAATCTACACCTTCTCGCCGTGCAGCCTTGTACATTGCCTTCCCGGAAGTTAGTTGGGAAATGTTTTCCGTTTGTGCAAGGTTGGTGCAGGAGGGCGATGCTTAAAATTTGACGTTATTTTCATCTTATGGAACGTGGCACAGGGAAAGGGAAGGGAGCAGACGATGCACTTTGCTTCACGTCTCGGTCAAAAAGACTCGACCCCAAAATGAAGGAAGATATATGAGCAGGAATAAACTAACGCATGAATAGTTGATTCGATGGTTCAAACCAATATTTTGATTAAACCTTCGCAAGCCGCGGGATTCAGGAATTTGGTGTAGAAAATAAGCGGACGAACAAATGATTCATCCTACCATTCATAATGCCTTACTGGTAGCGCATGTAATTCCAATTCCAAAAATGCCATAGCACACCAGAATCTTTGCAATTGCTTGGCATTGGCGAACCGAGGAACAATTATTTTTAACCGCAAATCTCCATTACGCCTCTACACAACCTCGGCGAAGCATTGCTCTGCACCTCTCGCTGATCGACATGAATCATAACGGAGCAAAGCAACAACAGGTGAAATTCGCAACTTAAAAACTTCGCAAGAGTTTGGAATGGCAAAAGTTGCTTACAAAAAAAAAAAAAGGAAAATCAGATCTTCGCCCCAAATTGCTATTTTTAGCTTATCTGCATGAGTTTCGCGTAACGGTGAAGCAGCACAAAATGAAAAACGCTACAGATGGTTCCAGCACGCCGCCGATTGGGAAGATGATTTCGACTTCGTTTCGCCGCAATTTCCCACTTCCGAAGTTCCTTCTCCCGACCACACTAGCCACCCGCCATGCTCGCTGCAAACAACATCACGGTGCTAAAAATAACTACACTTTAATCAATTAACAGCATATTTTCTCACCTTCGTTTCCGTGTGTGCACAAACATTGCAAACAAAATTAAAAAAAAGCCGACCGACCGACCCGTTACAGAAACCGCTAATGCGCTGGAAGCGAGAGGTTCGCCCGACAGGTTTTCCACCGGCCCGTATCCGTCCGCCGACCGCGAACCGAAAAAACCGCAACAAATCAATTCGGCCACCTTCGATGCGCCGGCGGGTTTGCATTGCAGGCCGGGAATGTGGAATGCGAACACCACGCGGGAACGCGAACCATTTAAAAGTTCATTAACCCCTGCGCGCACTGACCGCCGGCACTGACCGTTCGTTGCAGTCGCGGTTCTGCGGGTTTCACGCGGGGCCACGGTTACAAATTCTTTCGTTTCAAACTGCCAAATTAAAAAAAAAAAACATCCTCGGTCAAACCGAAGATCGCGTTTAATTTATTTCGCCCTCAATGCGCACCGGTGGATGTTAATGTGCGTAAGGATGCTAATTAAATGTCATAAAGATGAGCAACCGGGTTCGATAAGCTATTTATTCGACTCGATCGAAGCACGGAGGAGCCAAAGTGTGCAATTATCACTCATCAATAAGCGAGATGCGTCCTTTTTGGTAACTTCATGCGTCCATCCGATACCTTACGGGGAAAAGATATCCTGACGCAAATCAGATCTGGCGCGAAGGAAAACAATTCGAAAAGTGCCAGAGGCTACTCAAACAAAGCATTCTTTCAGTTTCTGCGATACGTATTGTATACGAATAAAAAAAAACGTTTTCTTATAACCAACTTTCTTTGGCGCTGGCATATACCAAACGATGAGAACATTTTCCAAAATCCCGAAAATCAACGTTTTTGAGTTGTTTTTTTTTTTATAGATTAAGTTCATCTTACAATGAATTATTTGAAAAATTAAGAATGCATGTGTTATACATTTCGATATTGAAAGCAACCCATGCACTTTCCAACAAATGTTTTGCAATAACTTCCTTCCAACATCAAGCTGTATGCGCTGTTTAATAGAACACATTTGAGCAAAATGTTCCACTTTGTCCATAACTAGTACACTATACTGCAGGCACAGATAAATGTTTCTTCTAGAAGAAACTAAGAAACGCCTACGCGATAATAGGACTGAACATGCCAACGCCAAGAGTTACAAGATAACGATCCCATATTTAACGCTAAAATACAGCAGAGCACTAGGGAGTAATAATCATTTTAAATAAACGGATTAAACTAACGACGTCATTTGCCGATATCGCGAGCCTTTGGTACCGATGGTTGTTTTACGGTAGATGAGAATTTATGCACATGCAATCAAGCTTCATTAACAATGCCTTTGTTGCCGTTCGCCTTTAAGATTGCATTCCGCCTCTTCAGCGGTACAACATTGCCGCTCAAGAGCCGTGCTCAGTAGTGGGAAAATACAAATGACCGCGGGGCTCCACCATCCCGAGCACTCGGCAGTTTGTAGTGCACTTCAACTTCGCAACAGCACAACAACAGGCCACCGCCACCAGGGGCTAGGATACGCGTGAATTGAGTTTTCGCTACGCCCCATCCCTACCCGAGGTACGCTTCCTGCGGAACCTGATAGTCGCTCGCCCTTTCGGTGTCCCTATATCATCAATCATAGCCTGACTCGATCGCCGAAACTCATCGGCGAGAAGGACAAGCGCAGCGTAAACCGGTCCGGGCCGAGGAGCTTGCGGAAGCTTGCAATTAGTAACGATCGGCTTTGGCTTGGACTTGCGCGGCTTTGGCCTGCAACCCTTTTTTGCTTTGCACTTCGGCACGGCTTCCTTATCTGCTGCAATTGTTAACCGCAGTGAGCTTACTACAATGTCTTAAATGTGCCGTTCTTTCGATTAGCGCACCGACTAAGCGCCACGCCACAAGAGTATCCATCATCCGCGCGTTTGGATCTCACGCGCGAAAGGCGTACACCTTGCGACGGAGAATAAGAAGATGGACGCAAACAAAAAGAGCCGCAGTAAAGTGCAGCCGATGATAAATTATCGCTTCTGACAGCGGTCCCTGCGAGCGTCAGAGATGTGAAGGATGTTTTTATCTCATTGTGCAGCGTGGCCCTACCGTAGCGGTGGCTTATTCCTGAAGCGGAAGTCTGTGGCGATGGAACTAACAAGTCAGTGCCATTGAAATTCTTTTCACACAGATGCTTTTTGCTCGTGGCTGAGCTAAGAAATTGCGCAGACTTGTTTAAACTTTCCCTCACCTATGTATGTGTATTTAGAAACCAAAATTCGGATGAGATTCATTTGTACTACATAAACTGACATTGTACTACATAAACTGACATCAGCATAAAAGATTATCAAATTGTAATAAAATTAAAAAGTAATTGGAAGGGTCGCTTGGAACGAACACTATTAAAGATATTTATCGTTGGAAAACCACCACCAAACGGAGTCGAACGCATACAACTTCTAACATAAGGGCACGTGATACAAATGGTGAAAAGCGCACGCTAAAAAGAAAATGTTTTTCATCTGACAAATGCATCACGTTTTAGTTGCAACTTGCATCTATGCGGCTTGCAAACACTTTCATCGAGCACAAAAGCTGAATTCCGTGGCATCAGAATCAGATAGGGAGGGACGTTACAGCTGAAATCCAATGTAAAATTTTGTCCTGTAAAGAACTACAACAGGCAAGCACCAGGTGTTGATTAAAAAAAATATAAAATTCAATAATTTTAAATTTAAAATACAAGTTTGTTAATGTGAATAGAAACGTTAAGGTTTTCTACCATTTTACACACGCATCGAGTAGTGTTCGGAAGAAACAAAAAAAGAGACCCAGCGATGCTCAGAACATTGAAGAACCTACCTTAACTTTGAGAACCTTAACCCCGCACCAACGAATACTATGGTTCAGATTTGGCCAGGTTACTACCAAAGCTCCCTTGACGAAGCACTTTTGCGTACTACCGTACTTACACGCGCCCGTAAGCATCTGTGTACAATTGTGTGTAACAGGAAGCCACTTGAAAAATATTCCCACATGAAGTGTTGTTTTTTTTTTCCCGTCGTTGATGAATTCTCTACGGCCTACGAGTCTACGAGGCGCCCGTTTGCACGGCGCATCCATTCAAGCCTAGATGAATGAAGGAAGCACTACAACCAGATGCACAGAGCACGACACTCCGGTGACACTTGTGTGCACTTTTACCCTCCGTTCTACCAGGCACGGCCTGGCGGAGTCGTACGACACCAGCTTCAAGATAATGGTACACAGTGTTGATGATGATGATGATGATGGTGGAGGAGAAGCCAGCTACCACCACCACCACAACGTTGGTGATGGGGATGATGATGATGATGATGAGAGTGTAATTATTTCCGTTTGCACAACGTCATTTCCGTGCCCGGTGGATGGCTGGCTGCAATGGTGTTCTGTGGTGTGCAGCCCTTCAGCAGTACCACCAGGGCCCGTGCTCCGGTTTCCATCCATTGCCTCCCTCATCAGCATAAAAAAAAAAACGTTTGGCATTATTCTTTTTTAAACGGCCGTCTCCCGCCTTACGCCGTAGGCCCCATTTTGAGTGACACATTTTTCCAGGGTAGAATTATGTCAACGAAAGTAATTTATCATTCGCTCCGAGCGCCAATGGTAACGAATGCTTGGGTCGTTTTTCTCTCTCCACCCCACCTCCTCGATCGATTGGCAAACTGGCCGGTTCCCTTTTCTCTACTTAATAACTATTTCATTTACACATTTTTGCTCCACCGTCCGTCATGTCCCGCCGCCTTCGGCGATTCTTTCCGCCTGCCCGCAGAAGACACCTAATGTAACGCGCGACTTCGCTGCGGTTCCCTTCGTCAACCCTCATATTCAATTCCAACCCGATGGCACCGCCCTGGGGCCGGGCTGCACCTCGCCGGGAATGGGATGTTCGAGCTGATTGGGATGAATGCAGAAGTGCATAATTTGACATTATTATCGCCAACGCTGCAACGACGAACCGGACCGAGGGAGGGACGCCGGGCGAAGATTACCGCCAAGACGAAAGCGATCGACGCTCGATCATTAGAACCCCGAGTTGTGTCAAGAATGAGATGAAATTAATGCGGTCGCGTTTTTCCGCTTCGCGGCCCGGACCAGTGTGTGCGGCTGCGAGCCTGACCTATATTAGTCCAAATTACGCCGCGATCCGGGCATTCCGGTGCATCGGGATGATACAATTTTCCACGTAATTACGTACTGATACGCTGAAAACGGCACGAATGTTGGAATGTTGATTTGCGTCCCGAGCCGCACTCGTCTGTTTTTACCCGGCACTTTTTCTCATCAATTTAATGATTTGCAAAGGCATCATTCTGTGAAGGGGTCGCTGCGCAACGATGTGATCATTTCGTTTGATGACACAGTCCAGCTCAGTCGTTAGAGGATATTGCATTTTTTTTTACGTTGCGAAAAACGTTTGAAAAAGTGTATTACGGTCGGTTCCAGCTGCTTCAACATTTGACTCACTGCTTGGGCAATAAACAAGATGTATTGGGATGAAACATTCGAAAGTAATTTAATGCTAAAGTAACCTTCGACAGCTCGAAGGTATCATCGGAATGATGCAATTATGTGTTACCAAAGAGATATAGATACCAATCTTACAATAATTCTTGCTCCTGAACCTGAAAAATGTTTCCATTAAAAAACGTGATACGTTAAATGAAGATATGATATGCAAGCTTGAGCAATTCTTCTTGAATACTGTGAAAAGATTAAAAACATGTCAACGCGCTTGCTATCCGGTTGTCTAATCCATTTGCAACCGTACCGGTTCTCACGGGAGTGACAATAACGGTGGAAATCAAATAAATTAACCCGAAACAAACTCAATTATCACCCGGAGCAGTGCATTAACGGCGTGCATGACCTACTCGCCACTACCTGGCCCATCGCTCCAGGGTGCGCCAAATCCAATACCATTTTCCGAAGGGTATCGATCTCCCGCGAGGACCGTCTTCCGTCTTAGGGTAGGGCAGGATTTAATTCAATTTACGCCGCACTTCTGCCCGACCGGTCCGCATTCGTTGTGTCTCGCTATCTCTGCGCACTCGCTTGGATACATCGACCGGAACTTCAACCCACGGCGCGAACTTCCGAGGCAAATGACGGGGTCTCGTCGAGCTGAAAGATTTACCATTTGCCCCCACATTCAAATGGCGTCGGGTTGCCAGGTGAATGACATCGGCAAGCAGCTGCCCTGACGCGATTCCACCCCCACCGCGTTCAAATGGCGAACGCAAACGATTCGCCAACTCCTCCAAGTGTTTGGCATTCTTTCGGTTGCGTTTCTTGCAAATGGTACGAATGTATCATTTCAACGTTCGTGTTATCTCCCGCCAACCCACCTGCTGCAAGCGCTAGCCGGATTCGTATTCGTGCATCAGAATCGGGTGGAAGACGGGTTTGGGATACGCCGATCACAGCTTCTCACCCCACGATGGCCACGACGACTGGGTCGCGCCCGCGCACACACAGCCCGAGTCCGTCAACGGTCTTTGCTTCGCTCGGTTGTGGTTTGTTTGTCCCGTGAAAATGTTCGGTTTATGGTTCTGTTTACATACGATCATTTCGCGGTTATCGAACCGAAGAGGTCGAAACACTCGAAGCACATTTCGGGGCAGCGCCCGGCACAATCACGCCGACGGAATCATATCACCACGCACGCGAGCAGCCCCACGAGGGTGTTTGGATGCATACACCAGACGGTCAAGTCTGGTCCGACAACCATGCCGCCCAGACAGACAAACAGACAGACAGACGGATGAGTAGCAGTGGGAATGGGATGTAATTAAGACGCCCTCGATGGACTTGTTTCGGGGAAATGGTCATAACAGCAAGATGACAAATGGACAATCAATTAGCAGTGGGTCAATGAGCCGTTAAACGACGACCATAAAAATAGGTCCGTTTGTCAGCGGAGGAAGATGATAATCGACAAGATTCAAGATAAAACCAATTTTTCACTAATCAAAGGAAAACAGCGCTTGAGATTGGCAAAGAAACTAAAGGGTAACTTTTAGAAAATTTCTTGCGACTTCTGCGACACTTTATTCTTGACATAAGTATATTAAGATTATTTTAATTGGATAGGCGTATTCCTTTGGTATTCCTTTGCATAAAGAAATCTTTTTTTTTTTCAAACGTTGCCCTTCAACGAATGTTCGCACCATAAGTGCCTCGTTCACGCGACCAACCGACAGCGAAGGACCAACCGGCGAACCGCAAACCATGCTCTCATCGCCTGATTTGTCTGCGTCTGGAAGCGCACACGAACCGGACCTGCTGCAGTTGTAGCGATGGCGTCTGAATCTCGACCGCCGGTCAATACACCAGATACACCTATTTAGCTACAGTTTCGACTGAATGAATTTACAATTACCTTCCCCGGTTCGGGCGGCGGTCCGCGGTCCCACCCCCTGGTCCCCTGCCGACTTCATTACTCGATCCAATCCGCGAAGAATTGCGTGTTGCCGGTATTGTTCTTCTGGCGTTTTCCTTACCCGTAACGCGCTTTTCCCTCCCTCGACCGCGCCTGCCAGCCCTTGGTGGCTGCGGGAGAAAACATCTCACATTTCCAATCCGCAATCAGCAACGCTGCCACCACCGAACGCCGGTGGCATGATCGCAGCGCTGACGATGGCGCTAAAGAGTGCTGAGAGACCTCGAAACCACGGGAAAGGTGCAATCGGTATCTCGAAACCGCAGCAGCGCCACCGCCGACGGAACCATTATCATTGGTCCGAGCGGATACGGCACGCAATCAGGTGCACGGAGTCGTAACTAGCATAAGAACCTAACCAGCGCCCCCGCGCTCCTGGTTGCGTCTAGCCCTACGTCTCTCTTTTTTCGGAACCGGGCCTCCAGGAACATCTCAGCAGTGCGCCCCCGGGATGCGATGGGCGAGTCAATTGATTGCGTTCTTTTTTGCTTTCTTTTTTTCATTTGCAGCGGTTCCACATGCCTTAACCACGTCCTGCGTTCCCTGCGCTGCTTTTCCTTCCAGCCAACCTGTGTTCGCCTGTCTTCCTGCCGGCAAGAAAAACGAACACCAACGGCACTACGCTACGCAGTGCGGGTCAATGGACCTTGCAGCGCGCGGGGCGGGCTCGTTTCGTGATGGATTTAAAATCGCATCTTGCGTTTCGAGCTTCCCACCCACCACCACCAGGCCCCTCGCAACCAACGAGCCCTTTCATTTCCCGGGCGTCGCGTGTGTCGAACGGGAAATCTTTAAAACCCCGAATCGCACATCGAAACGCCTTCGATCGTCGTCGCACGGGGCACACGATGGTTCCTGTCATATTCGCATCGAGCTCAGCAGCCTGCAGAAAACGGACGCAAAACGCACACGACGAGACGGAAAATTGGACGCTACGAGCGTGTCTTCCTACTATACGGGAGATGCTCGGATCGAACAAAAGATGGTGTGGAAAAAGATTCTTCGTCCGCTTGGCGCTCCGTACGCTCCCTCCTACGTCATTTCGACACCGTCCATGAAAGCTTTAGCAATTTGCAAATTTTCTTCCCGCCGGCCGGTTTAGTTTTCTTTCCACTTCTTCTTGTGCAAACCCATCGACTTAACTATGCGAGCGCGCACACTTCGCACGCACCATGTACACATTACCTGCTGCTCAGGGTTTGCGTAGAGGTAAAGAGCGGCGGTTTAATATTTGCTTCCATTAAGCGATGGCCGTCGAACTGCGGCCAGCTATGGCAAGCTATGATTATCGTGTTGGAAATCCACCCATACCCGTGGGCCAGCCAGCAAAATTCGTGTGATTTCCTCGCCAGGCAGATGGAGCGGTTTTGGGACCACGGCCATGGGCCATGTGGGCTGCGCAATTGTATTATTTCCCCGGCCGGTAAAGAACAGTGTTTGGCGCGCTCGCCCGTCCATTTAAATGCGGGCCTAAGGTCGGTCAGTTAAATGCCGTGCACGAAACGAAACGCAACGTTATGGTTTCTTGGTTGAAGTACAAAATGGAGAACTTGTTCAATAGAATAGAGAAGAGAATTTTCAAGGAAAATGCATGGGGTACCGATTTACTTCTATCCACTTATATATTCCTACAAAATAAAACAAGAGATAAAAGTGGATAGACTACGCACAGTCAGCACAATAAATAACACATAAGAAAATGGTTGCGTGAACAAAGGAGTAAACATTTCCAAATGACAAATATTTCAAGCTATTGTTTTACACCAGAAATCGTCAGTAAAAAAGAAGCAATACCAGGAATTACTCCGATGACTCACTCGACCTAATTAAATACTCTGTGGGTTAATATCCTGTAACTAACTAGCTCCTCTGGCATGCTTTTTGGTTTAATGTTTTGTTGTGTAAATTGAAAAAAAAAGATCAAACACAAATGTTCCAACCCCAAGCACAATCAACCCCTTTTTCTCCGCACATTTCCATTTGCGTGATATGCTACCTTTGATAAGCAATATTACTACATGTGAACATATAAATATTGCTCCCCTTGCATTTGTATCCCTCCCATTGCCACCTTTCTTTTACGTTGCGAATATGTTTCGAGTTCATTCACCTCCTCGGGCTGCAAAGGGAATACGACTCCACGACAACTGATGGAGGAAGTAAGGGTTGCTGAATGGTAAAAAGACGGGTATTTGCAGGAAACGCCACCGCAGGATAAAGTCGACCGACAAAACATACTGACTTTTGAAAAGAAAAAAAAACAACCAACCTAATACCACCACCGCCCCAGGGCGCGCTCTGTCGATAGGAACGATAATGGCAGGGATGATTGCAATCATGAGTATTTTTTGAAAGAATAGCACACACACAGGATTCTCGAGCCGCGATAGAATAAATTAAATCCTTAACGTCGCCATTATTCTAATGCGAACAACCCTTCCGCGGGAAACAGCAACTGCGCGAACACTAACGAACAGCAACAAGGATAAAGGTGTCCTGGCGCAATTGGCCCACACGGGTGTAACTGAAAGCTAAGAAGTTCGCCCGCGGTACAGGTGGTCAACAGTTTGGCAAACAGCCCCCCCCCCCCCCTCCCTGTAGTTGTGTTAAAGGATGTTTAACAGAAGCCTGCTACCGCTAAGAGGGGCAAGGAGCGTGTGCCAACATTTCCGAACGACCCTAATTTTCTTACAGATCATAAAGCCACCCTTTCCATAGTCCATCTGCTGCACAACGGTACTATCGACCCCAAAATGATCGAACATATGATAGTCGGCGCATATCAGCCGATCGGTCAGCAGTCAAAAACGGACGGTATGGCCCGTGCGAGTATTCATCCAACCATTCGCTCCCGGGAAAAGGGACTAAACTAATCCGGTCGATCCGCGTGTTGGCCTCCTGGCAGAACAGCGAGCCCCGTGCGAATGGCAAACGGCAGAAGTATGCAAATTTGGGCCGATTTTAACCCACCCTATCAAACAACTGACCATACGACGCCCTCTGGGGGACCCCCTCCTTGGTCCCGCCGCTGGGTGGTAATTGAGTTCAACTTTTTTTTTCCAATTCACCGTCGAGTCAACCTAAAATATCGATGTATAAAGTGAGTCTTGTGCATGCATGCAAACTGTACTTACTGAAGTCGATCAGCAAACGACCGTAGCCTTTCCTTTGGTACGGTGGCAAGGTGAGGATGCACGACACGTTGTAGTTGAGGAATGAGTTCTTCTCCTGTGAAATACATTTTATAGATAAGGAAAGCGTTTAGTTATTAATGCATTTTCGAACATTTTTAATTTGTATTTAATTTATATGCAATTTATGAAACTAGTTGGAGAAAAATATTGTAAAAAGGAGCTCGAGGCGGATTGCATCGATTTATGTGCTTCATGAAACTATTTCTTAAAAAAGAAATATGTTTTCAACATAACTTGTTTCATAACATCTTCCGAATATAATATCTTTCAATGTTTGGTTCAACATTGAATTAAATGTTGACTGAAAACGAAATGAGGTTAATGAAAAGCAGCCTCTAATTATTCAGCAAAACTTGCTTTCGTGAAGCTTTCATATTCTTTTCTGCAATGGTGGCATTACAAACCATTATCGCATCTACCTAACCAGCACTCCACGTTCAAGTGGCACTCGCGTGGTGTCAAGCCGAAAGGAGACTTATGCCATTTAACAGGCCCTCCCTGTCGATAACAAGCAGACCACGTTGCCCTTACACCGTCATCACTAAACACCATGGTGTCGCACCGAGGGTTAAAAATGGTTCTCAACCGAAACCACAACCAAAATGCAAGAGAGCCACAGCTTGCTGCATCGTAGATAAAGGACTCTTATCATGGAGATTAAATTGCCCGAAGGAGAGAAAAAATACGAAAGAACTGCCTGTCAGAATAAACTTCACACCTAACAGGAAAAGGTCTTTTGATGTAGCGTTTGGGGTTCTTTTGGCGGATATATGAAAAAAAGAAGCTCAACATAAGCATATAAAGAAAGTGAAGTTCTTTTTATCATCGCTTCAAACCTGAAGTGATTTCATAAAAAGAAATACTAAGGTGTTAACAAAAAATTACCATCATCTCCATTTACAATGCTTAAACATGTAAATGTGTAAGGAAAAATTAAGCGCTCGTTCTGGTAACTAGCCCATTTCTCTTTCTTATCCGGCCATCGGATCGAAAGATAACAGCCCATAGACGTGAATATAGTTCACTAATGAGATGAAAACATGTGTCTTTGCTAAAGTCAGAGCTTTGTCATTCATGAAAAAAATAATACAATAACTTAGCAACAGGTACAAACTACAAGCAATTAAACTCTTTTTTTTCTGTTATGCCCGTCCACGTATGTCAGGTTGTGTTACCCTTCCTGACGATGCACATCGGAGATAAAAACTGTCTCAAAATTTATGCTCAAATTATGAAAAGCCAATTAATACGCAATGACACACAAAGCGTAGCACTAAAGCTGTAGTTTCGTCTCCTCGTTTTACCGACTGGCACGGCCTTTATGGCTCGATCCGATAGCGATCATACAAACAAGAGTGCAAACAAATAAACTGGCGGTCGAAATTAAACAAAAACTAAACACTGCCAAATACGTGATGCGTCTCCAAGGGGTTTGCGCCGTGCAATGAAGCTCGCTGGAGCAAAAGATTTAGGGGCTTCGTTGCTCTGCGCGTTCGATGCCATCGAAGTTAATGTAATTTTTTGCGCTCCTTTTTTTTTCGTCCCTTTAAAATCGCTTTTTTGTTGTGCTCTTCTCCTGAGCGCCGGTAGCTTGCAGCGACATCAGCACCCTTCAATTTGCATCAAATTATAGCACATTCGATGGGACACACATAAAGCAGGAAACGGTTGAAGGGTGGTCCTCGCCGCTGGGTTCTGCTTCTTGTGGACAGCAATTTTGCATGAGTTTATCCTTGCGGGGGAAGGAGAGGTTAATTTTGTTTTTTTACATAATGGAAAACCCAGGAGCGTTCTTATTTGACCGTCCACCGCGCCAAACGAACGCCAACCCATACGGCGCGAAGAACTGTACTGGCTGCCAACTTAAACATACTCAAACATGAACGAAAAAACAGGCTCAAAACCCGCAGCAACCAAAAGCTCCCGGTCTTATCTAAGCCATCTTCTACGCCGAGCAGCACATCAGCCGTGACCCGAGAGCGAAAGGTGTCCGCATAAAACTCCCTCAAAACTCAAGAAAACACACTCAGATCACGATAATCATCTACTGGCCAACCGAAAATTTTGACGCGGTAAACACCCTCGGGAAAACGTTAACTCCTTGACTGTAGGTTGTTGGTAAGCTGGTTGTGGCAGATTGAACAAAAAAAAACGAAAAAGGAAGCACATTCAAAAACCAGAACAACAACAGAAAAATGAATCCTCCCCAACCAAGAAAAAATTAAATTAAAAAAAAAAACCACAATTTTCGCGCCGACATCGCCAGCCCAATTTTGCTTTCCAGTGCTTGCCTTTTATTGTCGCTAATAAATCTGATTCAATATACTTTGTTAATTGCATCTTGTAAAACTTGCCCAACGGCGAGCGTTTCAAATGTCTGCACCCGTTCCTGCCTTGCCCAAACGATTTACCGTTGGAGAGATGAAGTGAATCCATCCTGCCACTCGGCGCGTTCAATGTGGAGTGTTTTTTTTTTGTCCGAATATAAATTTCAACATCATGCCTTCTGCGTGCAACCTCCTGCACATCACCCGAAAACACATGGACACCATCAGACTAGGACACCAAAGAGGAAAGGCAAGGCGCTGTCAATATCGAACCGCCATCGTTGAGCGGCCCTAATGGCATGGTGTGTCCATCCTTTCGACGAAACACCGGGTGAAACCGGCTTGCCTTCGTTAGCTTGGCGTTGGTGGTGATAATGATAATCATCAGCGGATAGGGTCAATTGCCACCGGGTCAAACCTGCTCCCAGCGCGCTCCCGGTGGTTTCTCTTTCCAAGCAAAGGCGAGCACGGAGGAGCAAAGTGTCGGTTGTGTTAAGAAACAATTTAACATTTTTTACCACGCTGTAAAACTTTGCCACCACCTTTTTCCCCCATTTGAAGGTTCGACACGATGCAGCAAAACTAACAGAAAGTAATAGAACGTTTGTAACGGAAAAGGCAAAGAAGAGGCAGCAAATAAACCATAAACAACATCACGGACGTAAAACACCAAATTGCTGGCTGCCCGGTCGAAGTGTAAGTTAACATAAAATAGAGACAAGAAAACGAAACCAACAACGAAAAGACCGGTGGCAAACGGCTGCATATAAATTGTGGCGAGATGAATTTTGAGCTGAAAGTCAAAAGAATCTAAACTGAACTTTGTGCATAAGGCACCGAAAAATACTAAGAGCGCATATCATAGTTGAAAAAAAAAGAATTCATCAACCAAGAAGCAGCCACAATCGCACTTCAAAATTGATATATGTATACTATGAAATTAACCTGACTGCAAGAAGTATTAAAATAGTCTTAAATGGTCAAATTATTTTACCACACAAATTATGTTCTTTGTATATCAAACCGTGCAAGTAATGTGCAAAGAAAACTATCATTTCAATGTGTGTAGCCAATGACAGACATGGATCACTTTTTTTCTATTCCTTTGAACTCACAACGCTAATGTGTCTTAATCTCAATCAATTCCACTTAATGAACCATCATCAAACACAAAACATGGCAATCATTTGAAGGACTGTTCGACGAGCAATTCATGTATTTATCTTTACTTTATATCTTATAATTATTATAATAATTAACAGCAATAGAAATAAGTTCGATACTAAAACTCTGCAAACCCACCCAGAATTAAACCATCATATAAATTAATGCTTTTCCATTTCATTCCCGTCTGATGAAGCTGCTTAACAGGTGTCTTTGCCCGGTCTTATTTTCAGTTTGTCCGTAATTATGATTATCCCGTGAAAACCAATATAGATCGTGCCCTCCACCCTTTTTCATGTCGCTCCTTTTCACCGCCTAGCGCCCACCAAAGAGAGAAAGAAAACTGCCGGCTAATGGAAAGCATCAGGAAAGCGCAGTTACGTTTTAACCTTTTTTGCTTAAATTTTACGCTTCACAATCCGTCTCTAGTGCTACGGAACATTAAGTCGGGCAATTTCCGGTGATATCTTCGACCCCGCCGCATCTTCTACGGGTGGCTATTCATTACTGGCACGGCCACAGGTTTGACACGGACACGAGCTGCTACTAGATAAACGCCCGGGGTGGGTGAGTGAGGGACACACACAGGGAGCCCAACGATCGGCATCGGCTAACCTTCGGCGCAAGCTTCGGGCACCCCCGAGCTTCTCCCGCAGCTTTTCGGCAGCGTCACAGCAGTCACACTGGCGCGTACTGTATCCCGTGTTTCGGTTCCCAACAGAGAAACGCAGAGAAAAGCGGGAGGGAGAAATAAAGAGCTACTAAAGAACAAGGGCCGAGAAAGGAGGCAGGTAAGGGTTTTTTTACCTATTATCTGGACAAAATATGTGCTAATTTATGTACATTCATTGTGCGCGATTTTGAAGCCCATCGTCCATCGTGCCCATTGAAGCCGGGAGCGGATGGGTGGTGGCGCTACGCTGGGAAACGCACAGTGCCTTTCGCCTATGTCTAACACGATTTTCACGACCTAACGGCCGCCCGCTAAGAAGGTGAACATCTTCGTGCAGTGGCAAATAATGCGGCTCTATCGGTGGGATCATTAACCATTAACCGCGCGTAGCGGGAAAGAACCTGGCAGGGCTGGATGGGATGGCGGTTGCTGGCGGATTTTAATTGGCGTAGTGAAGGGATTTCGTCTTTTTCTTTCCTGCGGTTGAACCGTTTTATGAATGAAACCGTGTGTGGATGGTCAGACTGGCAGGGTTCTCAGTAACACCAGCCGTGCCTCCCGGTGCGGAAACGGCAAGGGCCTCGTATCGCAAAATTTCATTCAATGAGCTTCAGAACTCGAAATTGGCCGCTGCCGGGCTACCGAATCTTTTCACGGTGCGAATGAACTTTTTCGCTAACGGCTGGACCCGGTTGAATGGTAAAAAGAGCACCTTAGTTCGGCTTCTGAATGGAAGAAAAGAGAGCGGAAACGGTTAAAATCAGTACAGCCGCATTTTACTGTTGGCTGTTCAATTGAATTGTAGATTTAAGATTATATTGTTTCGTACACCAATCTCAAACAAGATACGAGATAAGATAAAAGCATTTAAGAAAGAATGTTTTAATTCTGTACCACCGATGCTTTCCCAAAGCGTATGTTGTTGGATAAAACATATTAGCTGTTTACTAATGTTACCAAGGACTAAATCTTCTTATAGTAAATTTCAACATGTAACGCAAATTCGAACAAACCAAGGGAATGTTTTTTGCTGTTGTATTTAAATTTGTCTTTTCTGTTCCAGGCACAGCAAATTTGTTCACATATTCCACTGATAAAGAAATCATCATATATGAACTGATTTATAGGCCGTACCCTAAGCTTCCTTTTCAGCACAAGTAAAAATGAAGAAAAAATGTTCACGTTGCAAAGAATTACAATTTTTTTTTTCTTCAAAAATCTCATAAATATTCCATCCACCCCGGGCTGACGATAATTTGTATTGAATTCAACGTAACCCCGTTGAAAGGCACACGGGATTGCATGAAAGAAATATGATTTAAGCAAACAATCTCAAAAGCTGATTACACGCTGCACAAACCGACCGTTCCGAGATGTTGAGCAAACAACGGCCGCAGACGCGCAGCCTGCTGACATTTCGGGCCAGGAAATGGTGTACCGGAAGGAAGGTTCCACGCGCGCCACATCGTACTGCTTCTGTGTGCATGGTCTTTCCCTAGCTGCTACGCGCCGGAAGAGCCTGGCGGGAGCGAAGAACGGGTGGGTGGGCAAGTCCCAAAAAAGGCAACAATTCTTCTTCATCTTCGCAGCACCCGGCGGAGGTTGTCAGGTTAATTATGAGCTGAAAATTTATATGCCCTTTATTGTTGGGTAGGTTGCACTCCTGCACCACTGTCTGCCTTTGTGTGTGTGTATGTGTCTGCATTTTTTAATTCTGCGACCGTTCAGGGCTAACTCGCATTTTTCTTCCGTTTGGTGACAGCGACCCAAAGGCCAGAGCCCGAGTGCGGACACTGGCCAAGCTTCAGCCGATCTCTGCCGGTGCGTAAAAAGCACGGTAACGACGCCACGACGACGGCTTGACTTTCAGACGACACGGCTCGAAAACCCATGAAATTATCCATTAACCTCGGCGGCCAATTGCTGGCCCGTGTGTGTAGGTAGCTGACAAGAGCCCAACAAAACGACAAATTGAGTGCCATAAATCTGCTACATATATAAATATATTTGTTTTTACTTTAACCTCTTCCGAAAAGGGTGATAATGCAGATGGTCACGGAAAGCAAACCAACCAACTATACAAACTCCCGTAAAAGGAAGCACACAGCGAAGGCAAGGCTAAAGTTTGCTGCAAATTTGAGCGCTACTCAGCCGAGCTAGGTCAACCGCGGTTGGGACTTATGGGAGATAATTTACGGGCCAGCTCGGGGAACGCACCTTAGAGCTTGCACTTTTAAAATGACACCATAAATTATCGTCGAAAACGTTCCAAAAACCCATCCGCCCACTCGTAACACTCGGGGAAAACACTTCCACGTGCACATATGAGTGGATGTGTGTTTGTTTGTGTGCAGGCTGAATGGCGAGTGTGGGTGGACGAGAAAACCAAGCTTCAAAACCCTAACGCTTTGAAAAAGTTGATAATATATAAGAAATCAACATCATTAACCTAGACGGTCATATACAAACATAATAAAAAGAAGTAAACATAATACACAGGTTAAACGCTTTGTAGGCCCTTAGGTATCCCTTAAATATTTTCTAAGTAAAAATAAGTAAGTAACTTTCTAAATAAAACTTCACCTATCAAGACTCTTAAATATAGCTTATAGGTTTTAAAATAACTAATTTACATATTACCATTACCCAGAGAAGAAAGACGTGTGCTGTGTGTATTGCGTCCATGGCCGAGCTTAGGTATTCTTCGTTTTTAATCCAAGTCAAAAGTACTACTCTCATAATCTTATTTTATTGGCAATTTTGTCTAAAATACCTTATTTGAAAGCTTTTCAAAATAAAGTATACTATTTAGGCAAATGGACAATATCAAATATCGTCAACAATGATTGCGACATAAAAATAATATTCAAAGTTATTTAAGAATAAACTCACAGCACGGTAAAAGAAAACGAGTATAGTTGGTCGAACAATCGATAGTTTTAAAAGAATTCAAAAGCGAATCACCTTAAAATAATCACCAAATCGTATTTGCAAATCGGCAATGTGCTTTGTTTTTGCCAAATTATTACACCCTTCGTTCGTTTCGTTTGCGGTCCAGTACACGCAGCCCCTGAAACACACAGGCCTTGGGCACGTGACCATTGAATGTAAGCATTAGACAACTAGCCAAATTATTTCAGCTAGTTTGCACCTTATCCGCCACTAGGCCAGCCATCGCTGCCGCGGCAATGGCGAAGAACAATGCGAAAAGTGGTTAAGATTCGCACGGGCGAGCGGTTCGTGCAAATCGTTGCACCGGAACCTTCCGCGTCCGATTCACACCCAGACACAAAGCGCGTGGAAATATTGCCGCTGCACTAAACACCGTTCAAAACTACCGAACCAAGCGCCCACCGGCCCATCGCCATCACCTTGTGGCGTCCTGCGTGCGATCAGCCAGGGATGGCTCAGAATTTCCAAACAAAGAACGCGAGAACCGTGGGCGCCGTTGATCAAACGCGCCGAGCGTCAGCCTTTACACGACATCCGAACGCATCTCTTGTGATGGCGGGGCACGGGGACACCCAAATCAATCAGCTAATTGGCATCCGCTTGTGTATCGGCGTTGCCCAGGTTCCGGCGATCGGTGCCCCTCGTTTCTGCGGCGGACATATATATTTGCATCATCCCGCAGTTAATGAAGCATAAGTTTTTGAGAAAAAAAAACTCCCCCACCGCACGAACCTTTGCGGTACGCAGGAAAAGCGGCAATGGGAGACTAGCCACCTAGCCCAGTGCCATCCTCACACCAGTCTGAATGCGAACCCACCGAACGCGCCGTCAACACGGGTCCTGCATGTGTCCCCTATGTCTGCGGACAAAAACGTACCAATCAACAGCCGCGACAGACAGACGGACTCAAGGATAACAGCGCGGGTGGGACACACCACGACCCCGGGTCACACCAACCCCGCACGCAAGTCGGCGGAACGACAGCCAGCCGGGGCCGGGCCGGGCCCACCATTCTCGCGAGGTGGAAGTGAATCAAGACACGGTGAAAACAAAACCGAACGAAAAAACATCCTATAACTGTAGTACACCGGCGGGCCACCATTAATGCGCGCCACGCGCACCGACGCTGGAATGGTGCCGTCGTGGAAAACATAAACTCACACAATGGGCCCCGAAACGGGAATCGGTGCGGCATCAAATTTTATTATCCCGTTTCCTATTGCTGCGACCCCCTCGGAACGCCCGCCCGCTCATTCGTTTTACTTCCTTCCACCTTTTGATGCGTCTAGTACTTCCGGGTTCGCTTCGCCGTACGGTTTCCCGACTCCCCGACACTCGCTGTCTGTCCCAAATCCTCGTCCTCTCTCTTTTTCTCCATCATATCCGATGCGGCTAGACCGGCGGAGGGAAGCACCCGATCTCCTTCCACGCGTCTTCCGGGAAAGCGCGAAATCTACTGCCCGGGAGCATCATCTCGATGCGTTTCCGATCGCAATTCCGCCCACCCGTTGGTACCATCGAGCCTCGTCTGGTTGGGGGTTGAATATAAATGTGTGTGTGTCTGTGCATGTGTGCGTGTACGTGTGCCGAGTCGCTCGTCGGCCAGACTCCCACGACAGACGGCAGACGACGTGGACATTCATTCTTCTTTTGTCGCATGCAATCGACAGAACGCTTTTCCTCGCTCACCCTATTACTTTATATCATTTCTCTCTCTTTCACTCCGGTTGCTAGAGGGATACCCGACCGAACTGGCGGCTGGCACCCCCCCCAGCAGCATATTATCAACCGTTTATTAAATATATACATATTAAACACGCCGATCCCTACCCGGACCACGGTCGCTTCCTGTCCTGGTCCATGCGAGATCAGTGCAAAAATCGTCCTCTACTTCACACTCTAACCCCACATCTCCCATTAAGCGCATCCAACAGCCAACAGCAACATCGCTTTTGATGCCGGGAGGAAAATTTCCTTTTGCTATTGGAAGGAGGGGGAGCCCATGCCAAAAATGTCCCATTCTCTCCATCCGGTTGTGCGTTTGGCCCGGGAAAGCGCGGTCTCACACTCCGTCCGTCGCTGTTGCCGCTACTGCATTCTTCTCACCGCCGGCAGCGTCCAGACACCACCGCGGCAGACACACGCCGCAGAAATGAAAGGGCAATGACCGAATTTCTGCCAGCCAGCCAATCAAAGTCCCTGCCCCGCAGCATCGATGTTTCAACACCAGCCAGCCAAGCCAGCCAGCCGGCGTGCCGGGGGGTTAGGGTAGTCTGCTAGTCTCGTTGACCTTCCCCATGGTCGTTGGTTTCGTCGGGAAGTCTTGCCAGGCATCCCGTTGTACGCGTTGCCGTAGCCGCGCGTCCCTCTCCAGGAGTCTGCCTGAGGCCATCGTACGCCAGAGCGCTACAAACACACCCAAAGGAGATGGTGTCTGGCCGGCCGTGCGTCACCTACAACCGGATGTGGTAGTAGTTGTAGTACACCGAGAAAAGCACACAACAGCAGCAGTAGCAGCAGCATCGGTAGGAGCAACCACCAGCATCACCACCACCAGTGTTTGATTCTGAATGGAGAAAGACAAAAAAACAACCTCGAAACAAACCCAAACACACTCAAACACAATGCCACCAACACCCGAACGACTGGGAGATGGAACAGAATGCACACCCACATTCGCCGGCAAAGATGTGCAAAAACACATTCCCACCGGCTCGGAAAACCGTAGCACGTAGACGACCGGTGATGTGTCACATCCTGCGAGAGAGTAGACACACCGATTCCGCACCGCCAGGATTAGGTTTCAGACCCGTCTCTGGCCTACTCGCGGGGTGTGGAGATGCGAGTCCACCATCACCATTGATGATTTTTCGCAAACGAGACGAGTAGAGCACGCGAGAAAAAGAAAGAAGCAGAGGGAGAGAGCGTATGCAGCCACGACGCGAGTAGCAAATCGTCCTCGCTCGGGTACGAGCAACAAGGATCAACTGTTTTGCAACAGCACTACCAACACCTTGACGCGGTGCTTGCTCCAGCCGTGTACAGGCTTATATACCTTCGCGGTGTGATTGCACAACCGGCACGGGACGGTTTAAGAGTCGCAGTGGTCGCATCCAGCTGGCCCGCGCGGACGAACGATATGTACCCGACAAAACCGGATCGCGATGCCGTCATCAACATCATCTCCTAGAGGCTGGCTTGGTAGAGAACCGAGAAAACAAGAATCAAATCCAGACGCATACACGCAACCGTACAGGAGCACGATTCTAGCCTCACACACAGCCACATCTCGCAGCAGCTGTGCCCTCCACGTTCGCGTCACATGGATACCAGTGACGCAGGACCGCGGGCAACAAAACTCCGGATGAAGGATTCACTCGAACCGGGCGAGACATTGGCAAAACGCACCGAGAGTCGCAAGGCAAGAGTTATTTACTTTCTGACTGACGAGGGATGCATCCTTTTTTTCCTTCTTCTACGTGGTCTGTTCTTCTCGCTCTGTCTGTGCGTTCCGAAAAGCGCGTGTCTGGCGGTGCCGACGGCTAGGGCGTACTACTCGTCCTTCACCTTCACCCAGTCAGATGGAGGGAAACAAACCTGGTGGGTGGTAGGGAGCGGTGGTGGTACTGTCTGGGCCCCTTTTTTAACATCATGTGACTTTTTTTTTATTCCTGCATGTCTACGGCTGTACATAGTTTGTCCCTTCGAAGCTTTGGTGGATGATGCTGTATTGCTTTTCCTTCAACAGTTCCTTGAGCCGTGTCCTTGCTGTCCTTGTGTCTAAAATGGAAAAATCTTCACGTCATTAAAAAGAAGAAAAAACGAAGGGGTTTCTTTGCGTAAACCACCGCAAGAGAAGCGGCATTGCGAGAAGAGACGCAAAAAAAAACGATGACTACAGAACCCACAGAAGCACACACTTCCAGCCAGACCGAAATGGAAGGAGCGCGGAATCGAGACAGATCCACAGGCGGAAGGGTTCCGGAAGCTGGAGTGGATGTGGTACGCATTTATGTATACAATGCCCTCGACATACTTCCACTCGTCGGCACCCATTGTTCGCTCCCGGGCATCCCCCGCCGTGCGCCGTCAAGGATATCTCTCTCTCTCTCTCTCTTCCGCTTTCCCATTCCCTCGCAACTTCCCGACGGTTCCCCGCTGGCCTGTCTGCTGTCACAAAACGACGACAACGACGGCGGGTTCGTTTGCTAGCAGCGGCACCCCAAAAAGCGTTTTTCCATTTCGAACCTCTTCGTTATCCCTCACGCCGCGTGCTCTCTCAACGTCCTTGCAGTCAAAACAGTCCCGGTTCCCCGTCCTCCGTCAGCACCCAGACAGTGCAGAGCGTCCCGGGATGAAGGACCGCGACGCGCCGCATTTTGAAACCGGAGCAGCGCCGAACCCGACGCGAGTTTGGGGTCATTGAAATGTTGATTGCATCGTTTGCAACAGTTCTGGTGAAGCTGCGGCAGACCGACGAACCGAACGGAGGGATGGGCGGTGTGGGGGGGGGGGAGGGGAATTTTCTTTTTTCATTCGAGAAGAAGTAAGAGAGAGAACCCTTGCGGATAGCATACAGAAAAAAGCAACACGGGCTATCGCGAGACTAATACGCGAAACAAATAGCAACCAACGGCGAAGGGATTCCTTTCCTCCCGCACGAAACGGAACGAAAGTAATAAAATCGACGGACATTTATTTTTTTGTGACATTCTACTTTATTTATACCACCACGAACGAAATCAGCAAATAAAGGAAAAAGCAACAACCCAGACATCTCGCATCCTTTCCTCTTCGCGCTGGCTGGGTGCAAATAATCGATACGGTTCGTCCTTGTGCGAACCCATCCTTTCCGGCCGGGCAGCCCGGTTCATCGGCATTCTTCGGGGAGAAAATGTTGATGATGATGAGGAGGATGATGTGTGGTTGTAAAATTTACAAACTCTACCACCAGACCGGTCTGGACGGACGGGTGGGATTGGGTTGGTTAGTGCGGTTTTCGATAGGCCAACGTACCGACTTCGAACGACGTCACACCCATTCGTTTCGTAGTCACCCAGCAGTTGCGCTGGTCCGACCGACGGTGGAGTATGGGATGCGTCTAGACAAGAATGGGCGAAAAAAAAAACAACCGCCGGGAGGATGAGCGGAGAAGTTGCACAAAGTTAACCCCAGACGTCTGGTGCGGTCAACGGTGACGCTGCTCCCAAGACGACAGACGTCGACTACGACGGACGACACGCAAAAAGGGAGCGAGCGAGCCAAACTGGAAAAACAAACCAGGGGGAGCAGGAAGAAAGCAGGATTCCACCTGGCCCCTTCCGCCCTTCCCGTCTGTCCCGTTAGGCGAAAGTCAAGCCCATAACACACGACGCAACGCTATCTATCGCCCGGTGCCAGCATCCAAGCCCAACCTGCGCCTCTCCTTTGGTTTGCCAAAAGCGTGTATCGCAAAGTTCATTGACCAATTCATTGCAGCCTCGGCGTACGATGCCCCGGCGGCCCCGGGAATGGGTCCACAGCAGCATCGCCCGGATGCAGATGCTCGGTTCGGGCGCTCGGCGCAAATCGGTCCGGAGCCAGTCGGTGCAATCCGGGAAGGCTAGCAGCCTTTCCCGAATGCGTTTGTACATACGCGCGCCTCCTCGCAGATACAAACAATCACAAACACACACTCTTTCCTGGATCTGCTTGCGAATCCGGGAGATGAGGCTTCCCCCGGGACCCGTCCCGTAACTAACATTGTTGCATCGAGCTACATGCAACCACTGCGCGGTTGTGAGTGAGTGAGCGATAAAGCTGAAAGATCGGAACAAACCCTTCCGCGTACGCTGATGTTATGCACTTCCGGTGGATGGCCTTTCGCGGCGATGCGCAACGCATACACACAGATCATCGGCGTTTACTTCAGGCTCCGCGTTCCTGGGAAAACACTCCGTTTATTTCCCTCGCTCGCGTGGAAGCGACGCGAGTGATGGAGGCGCCTGGTTGAATGTGCTGCGCACGAACCCATCGGAGGCTTCGTTCCGAGTTGGTTTCCCGGGTTTCCATCGAATGAACGGGGCCCCGTTCCGGAAGCAGCCCACCGAACGGCCACGGTTAACGAGATGGAATAAATTCATTTTACATAAAAACACCGAAAAGCACTACCGTTGGGAGGAATAGAAATTCCTTTCGGTTAACAAGGATCCACTTGGGCAGGATTGTTAAGCGGTATTTAAATAGTATTTCGAGAAAAAGTTAAACAATCTCTACACCCCAAATGAGTTAAGGGGGGGTTTTATCTCGTGGCATTGAGGAAAACGATTCCGTTGCCGCAGCAAAGGGTTAAATTATGCCTTCCAGAAAAAAATCTACAGTGCGGAAAATCAAAATAATATTATATAAATTGTTATGAAATATAATTGAGTACATAGTTGCGATAAAACTCTTTTTTCTTAACTTTAGCCTGTGGTTCGATAAAATCATTTCCGCAAAAGCTATTTTAAAAATGGATTGCTTTACTCGAAAGATACAAAGCAAAAGCCATTACCACTTGGAAAAAATATTTTCCCCGAATGCACTTGAACCGGGCACTCGAAGTAAACCATCTACACTAACGATGGACAAAAGATCGCCGGACCCAGGCGAATCCCTCCGCCAATTGGCTGCACACTTCGTTCCCATCGGATCCCACCGGATTTGGTGTGAATGGAAATGGAAAATTGGAAAATTTCAAACCAATTTCATCGGCTACAATCCGGCAGTGGTAGGGTCCTTTCGACGGCCGCCGCCGCCGCCACCAGTCAAATGCACAGCAGCAGATTGTCACTCTGCACAGCACTCGAGACCGGTTCCCGTGTTGCCCCGGCCGCTCCAGCACACGCAGCTCGGAACGGTATTCGAAAGTATGAAGCATCGTTGTGCAATACAGAATAAAGAATAACCGCCTCTCGGATTAAGCGGGCCGACCTCGCCCTCGTCCTTCATTCCCTTACGAAGCTGATGACAAGTTTGCATGCATATCGGTGGTCGGCAAACGAAAAACAACAGAAGAAACCATCGCCAGTCTAGCGTTGAACGTTCACGGGGATTTGACCGGCGCGAAATAATGTGCCCTCTCGTCCCGTCGAGTCGTTTATTTCTGACCAGTTTAACGGATCGGGTACAGGGGGGGGGGGGGGGGGGGTGAGTTTCGAGGTGAAGGTCCTTAGGAGGGACCGTGGAGTGAGTGTGTGTCCACTACGACCAATCCAGCATCACAACCTATGGACGAACGCGAACAGCGAATGGTGCTAGAAGTGTCGACGACTGCTTAAGCTTACAAAAATTGCAGGAGTAACGGAAAGATGATGTGAAAAATGGCCCTCCGAGAACGTGCTGGGAAGTTACCATGGTCCATCTACATTTTCAGGACCAAAACTGTTCTTTGTCTGCAAGCAGCCATATTCTTTGGTTTGAAAAGCATTTCTTACGAGCTTGAAATTAAATTAAATTAAAACCATTCTTTCATGCGACAATTGCATCATCCTCCCCAGTTTGGAAACAGTAAAATAAAATAAATCATTCCCACTCTGCCACACTACCTGGTTCTATGTTGTTCACCTTTCCGCATAACATAGAAACACACCTTAGTATCGAGCGAACCAAACCACATCGTCGAATCCTCGTGGAAAATTTCCCAACAAAACCATTCCTCCAGCCCCGGTGGAGAAAAGATGCAGTAAAATAATTAAAAACCAGAAAGTCCGCTTCATCAGCATGTGCAAATGCACGGCCTATGTCGGTGCTTGGTACGTGGCCAACAGAATCTGCTACCATCTCGCGTCGATGGATGCGGCCGAGTGGTTGGCGGGGCGATTTGCAACGGATGGGTGTGACTGTTCGATACCGGATCGGAGGAATGAACGGAGAGATGGAAACCACGCCAACTAACCAACCAGTGGTGCTGTTAAGGCGAATAAAGAAAGCGCAGGGACCCACCCAAAGGGGGGGGGGGGGGGGGTTCCCGTTCCTGGGTGAGTTGTGGTGTGACGAACCGGGAAGCAAAAACCTCTACATCCGCCGTTCTTTACTCCCGAAAAGAGTAGACGCGGGCGCAAGGGAACGAAAGAGTGGTAGATGATGCAAGTGAACGGCTATCGGAAGCAGGAAGCAGGAACAGACGTCATATAACCACGGCACGGTAAGGAAAGGTCGTCGCCGCCTGTCCTGTATTCTGGTGGTTTATGAACTCTCCCGTTTTTCGACAAACGGCGGGCATTGACCTCGGTAGACGGGCGTTTACCAGGGAGCGAAGGCTCTCGGGCTGTGGCCACATTTTCGACTCACCCTCCGGAACCAACCCGTAGCCTAAACATAAGACTCCAACTGAGATGATGATGTGCACTACGGCGACGAGAATGACGACGACAACGACGATGATGATCATTGCTTTTAAGCTTCTCTCCATATGCTCTCCCGATTTCGCAATCCTTTTACTCTGACCTTCCGACAAGCGGTTCAAATTTTATTGCCCTAATGTGATGAGCACAAGAAACACGGCTCCAAATATGTCGCTTATCTTTTATGCCATATCTCTCGAGCAATTGTACTTCATGTAATTAAGGACGTTATCCTTTCTGGACTCTCTTCGCAAATGCGGCAATAAAAAGAATTTAAAAATATGAACATCCAAATATACAATTTTACATACAATACAATACATACAATACCCAAAGATACAATTTTTTGCATAATCAACGCAAATAAATGAATTATTGAAAATTACATTAAAACTACTCTAAAATTGTTAAATGTGCTTCGTCGAATTCAGACGATTGAAATAATTCATCATCTTTCATCGATTACAGAATATTTCACAGCACACACAAATAACTGAAATATTTCGCATGTAAAATTCGCTACTAACCACTAGAGGGCGCTCTCGTATGAAAAGAGTAAATATTACCTTGAACGCTTGAAGTTTGAATTTTGAAGATAAGTTAATTTTCACATTGACGAGTTTAGGAATAAGGTGAGGAAAAAAAACCAGAACTAATTCAAAAAATCCATACTGCTTACCTTACTGAAATACCCCACCGTGTGGCAACCGTCGCTGTCCGCTAGCGTCATCACATAAAACAGGAACGGTTCCACGTCGTAGTACAGTGTTTTGTGATCGAGGAAGAACTTTGCCAGCAAACACAGATGTTGACAGTATTGCTTGTGCCTTTTTCCATCTACCTGCCACACGCCGAGCTTTCCCTTGCGATAGATCTAAAACAATAGTTTCAATAACCATCCACCAGGATTAGTGAACGTTTTTGTTAGTAGCGTTGCATTGCAACTGACACGTGTCGTCCCGTACCTCATCACCCGGCGGATGGCGCCAGACGCACTTTGCCGCATGTCGCTTCATGCCCACTTCAGACTTTTGGTAGCGTAGGCAAAACTCGCACAGGTACAGCTTTGGTAGGCGCGTTGCATCGTCCGGGTAAGGGGACTGGTACCAGACCTGCATACAGTGCCGCCCCATCGAGATGTATTTCGTGCCCTTTCCGGTCACCATGTCGCCGAGCTCCTTCTCGATGCTTTCGCTGGCCAATGCTTGCGCTTCGCGGAACAGCTGCAGATCGTAGTCCGGCACGATCCCGTCCAGCTTGGGCTCAGGTTCGATTTTATTTTCGTCTCGATCGAGCAGCGGTTTCGGACGCTCCGTTCCCGGGGCCGGTGGAGGCGGTGGTGACGGTTTAAATCGTGCCCGTATGTCCTTTATCTTTTGAGCGTAGATCTTCTGCTCGGGTGTTTGAATCTTTTTCGAATTTTCGTACACCGGCACCGACCGACGGCGTTCTTCTTCGCGCTGCTTCCTTTCGAGCAGAAGCTGCTTCGTTTGCTCCACGGCCATGTTGTGGTACATCGGGCAGGCTTCGAGCGTGAAATGCTTCTCGGCCTGCCCTCCCATGTGCCCGAGCGAGTCGCATTTGTCCAGCGGGCAGCGTCGCTCGACCGGTGCCTCCTCGACGAGCAGCTCCTTCGGTGTCGGTTTATCGTTCGTTCGCTTGCTCGACAACGAGTTGGAGATGTTGTTTTTCGCCTTACCCTTCGACGGAACGTTGGGCGGTTTCTTCACCGGACTCTTGGACGAAGATCGCTTCACGCTGTCCGCATCTGAATCGGTCTCGGAGGCGTTCTTCCCGAGCAGATGCTTGGACTTGCGGGTACTGGCGGAACGGGTGAGTTTGCGCGTTTGTTTCGTCGTTTCCGTTTCCGAATCGGTCGCCGCCCCCATGCCATCCTTCGTATCAGGGTTTTTCTGGGGCGTCCTTTCCAGTATTCGCTTCATGGTGTTGTTTGATTTTTTCAACTGCTGCGTCACGGCCCCGGCCGATGGTGACGAATCGTCCGACGACTCCGTCTCGGAATCGGATGATTCACTGGTGGAAGAATCACTCGAGCTGGACGTGGCCGAGGAGAGGGCGTCAAGGGGAGATTTCACCGCTTTGACCGATGCAGCCGTGGGAGGAGCAACTTTACCCAATGCATTCGCCGTAGCCATCTGGGGCTTCACTTGGGCGACCGGTTTTTGCTGCACGGCATTGGACTGTCCCACCTGTGACGCTTTGCGTGGGCGACCACGGCCACGCTGTTGCGTCGTCACGACTGCAGAGTTGCCCGCACCCGACGCGTTCTTGTCGGAGACATCCGAGCTAGGCCCCGGCACAGGTAATGTAGCGTTTCCACTGGTCGAACTAGAGCTTGACGTCCGCCTGTCTTTCAGGTCCGGTTTCGCCGGACTCTTTTCATCGTCCGACTCGGACGAGTTGACGGGGGAAAATATGCTTTTCTTTTTCGCTTTCGTCGCGGTACCGGACTGCGATGCTGTTGCATTTGAACCCGGTTTCTTCACCCCTGATGCACCACCGGAGCCATTGTTGGACTTGTGCAAACTCTTTACCACCGTGCTTGCCTTGGCGGCCCCCTTCGTGATGGGCGTTGGATGGTGCTGTTGCTGCTGCTGCTTGATAACCGACGGTGGAACTTTACCCCCGGTAATCGGTGGCGGTCCGGCGGATTTCTCCTTTCCCGGCACGATGGCAACCGGTTTCTTTTTACCCGCGTCCGTCGAAGTACCTTTCTTCAGCCCGCCAGCAGGCTGTGGTTTGGATGCTGCTGGTTCAAAATCATCCTCGTCGCTCGACGATATTGAACTTTTCGAAAGCTTCTGCTGTTTGGGCGGGATGGCTTTGTCCTTGGCCACGTCGGGTTTATTGGCGGGCGCCATTTTGTTTGCGGCACCGGTAATCTCTGAACTTCGGCGACGAGCGAGATTTTTCTCGTTTGCTTTCGTTTGTGTGGCTAAAAATAGCAAAATGATCTCAATTTCATCGCCAACTAGTTGCTTGAATCTGGTTGACAAGGTTTTTTTTTCGCTTACCGTTGCCACCAGCACCGCTTGTTGCTGTACCGTTGCCACCGTTGGTAGGTCGCGGCGTGGGTTCCTGTGAGCTAGACGTATCGCTTTCACTGCTGGAGCTGACCGAATCGGAACCTCCCGAACTTCCCGAATCCGACCCACTAGAACTCGAGTCCGATGAGCTGGCGCTGCTGGACTCGGTTGTGCTTGTCGACTGCAGTGGTTAAGAGGGTCAAAGGTATGTAAAATTTTCACATCTACTCATCGCATTGGGGCAACATGCTTACCTTCTTACGATGGGGCATTTTTCAATTCCTGTAAATCGTATCACGCTGACTTACTACGATTGTGCGCCAATGTACAGCATACACTTTCGCGGTAATACACTGGATAAACACTCGATCGCTTTGTTTATGTTTGTACGCAAGTACGCATAGCTATGGGGAATTCCCTTGCAAAGCGAAAAGATAGCAGAACTGAGGAAAACACTGATTCACACAGCGAGCTGCAGTGGCCAGAACACGCACTACACAATCACTACCCGGACGCACGCTAGAATCACTGGCTACGCGCTAGACTTATTGAAACTTCGCAACAGATTTACAAACCCGGACGAAGGATCAAAACAGTAAAAAACACTTTTTGCTGATATGGAATTTGACAGCATAAACACAACATTAAAGCGTCATCCCATTGGCTACCATAGCTCGAAGCAAATCCACAGAGTTCATCCACGTTTAAAAAAAATGTTGCTATTTGTTCCTGGGTAATTTTAATTTCTGTAGGCAACTTTTCAACAATAGCAAGTTAAACTAGAAAACCGTGGTCCATACATTACGAATCGAATGTATCGAATTGGGTTATCGGAAAATATTTGAAATTAGTTTCGGCTCCGTTAGCTACGGGGCGTTTTGTTTACTTTGGAACGTCAGCGACTCCGCAAAGCAGGCCGCGCTCGTACAAAAGTCACAACACCCGTCCTATTTGTGCTCAAACGATATTCGTTGGACAATCGGTACGTTTGTTATCCGAGGAACGTACCGCGGAAAAAGTTGCATTCATCTAATCACATTTCGTAGATATCAATCATACGGGAGTGTTAGATAGGAAAAAAAATGCCACGAGTACATACATTCCTGTTTTTGATAGTGATTTCGTTCCTGCACTCGGACGCCCAGAGTGGAAACTTAAAGAATGTCGTGAGTATCGAAATCCACGTCAGAAGACCTTGAGCGATCACCTGCAATTCGTTCAATTAATTTCAGCAAACGCACCCGCCAGCGATTGTTTCCGCGAACGGCCTTCAGAGGTTGGCGAATGCGCCAATGGTAAACCTGCAGCAGGCCTTGGATCAACTACTAGTAGAGCGAGTTGTTGGAACACCGGGCCATGAAGCTGTGAAAAAGTATATAATTGACGAGATGAAAGCCCTAGGTTGGACCGTTGATTTGGACGAATTCGACGATACAGCTCCCATCGTGGGGCAACAAAGGTTTACAAATATTATTGCATCGGTTAACCCCAGCGCAGAACGGAACCTCGTGCTGGCCTGCCACTACGATAGCAAATATTTCGCTGGCCAGAAGTTTATCGGTGCCACGGATTCGGCCGTGCCCTGTGCGATGCTACTCTCGCTAGCTGCATCCCTCAGTTCGGTGTTGGAAACCGTGAAGGATAAAAATGACCTTAATCTACAATTTATCTTCTTCGACGGAGAGGAAGCCTTCAATAGGTGGAGCGCAACCGATTCTCTTTACGGAGCGCGCCATCTCGCCGAAAGGTGGGAAAAGGAGGATCGCCTGAAGCGGATGGATGTGTTGGTCCTGCTCGACCTGCTCGGCACACCGGAGCCCAACTTTTACAGCTATTTCCAGGAAACGGAAAACTGGTACGTGCACCTGCTTTCGGCAGAGCGACGATTGAACGAGTTGGGTCATCTGGAGAACTACAGTACGAGCAGTGTGTCCCCAACGCAGCGCACAATTGCCTACTTCAAGCCCCACTCCTTCACGGCCAACATCGAAGATGATCACATTCCGTTCCTAGTCCGAGGTGTGCCAGTCCTGCACATCATACCGAGCCCTTTCCCGGACGTTTGGCACAAGTTGGAGGACAACGGCGATATCGTCGACCTACCGACAGTGAACAATTTGATTAAAATATTCCGCGTGTTCATCGCAGAATATATTCACATCCCGTTGTGACAATTAAAAACAGAACTATAGACCACGTGCTTAGATAGAACTCCTATTTGCACACACGTACTTACGGTGCATACCTAACCCATGTGACTGTTTACTTGTTTTTCTGTTACCTTTGTTTAGGCTTTTATCAGAAATAAGAACACCAACGAAACACAATCGTAAACTATTATTCACCGGAACATATCGAAAAAAAAAACAATTTTAAAATTGTGCAATAAACAACTATTGTTGTGTCATTGAAATGATTGTTAAATAAAACCACCTTGATGAGGGTGTATAAAAACGGACTACCTTAAAAAATGTAGTTTTTCTTCTTTTTACCGAAACCGTATCTGTTCAAATACGTATGCAAGACTTTTTACCTTCATTTCTACATACCACTTGTGGACGTTAAAAACTTATATATTGAAATTTCAGTTTAGATATTTTGAAAAAATTACCAGCGAAGTGTGACCATTGAACAGTGCAGCAAAAAAAACCATTTACAATCATTTTTCACACACATTCTAGAGCGTGGGAACGCTGGAACCTCATTACCTTTCTGTAATTACGCTATCTCACGTAAATCCTGCTAATCGTGGGCAAACACCGGGTTGGGCTCACGCTATTCGAAAAGTGCATAGGAACATGCTCATATAGTTTATAAAGCTGAACGAGTAACATTTTTTCGTTTATTCACCCGCTCATTTTTCAACTCACTCTATTTTTTCATTTATATTGCATGGAATGCACGGTGTTTTAATCGAATAAATAAAATTTTTCATTGTATTTTTTTTTTCATATATACTTCGTACGTACATTTAATAACCTAATTTAATTCAACCATGACACAATTTTCTTTCATCCATTCAAGTCACTCTACTTCAGCATGCTGGAGGGAATAGTGTTGACAAAATTTATTTAAATTTGTAATTATTTCCTGATTGGTGCCTTAAATCACCTGCGGTGGCATCGCCATGTTCAATGGGCAATGCTGGAAGCTTTAATTCTTACTATCTTTCTAATCACCCACATCTCTAAGATCGTGCTACGAAAGGCATCTTGAACATATCTTCAATATCTAGTGCAAAAGAAAACTTATGCCACGCGTATTAATGCCGAAAGATGGTATTTTGTGTCGCCATTGAACAGTTAGTTTGCTGTTTTACCACGATCGTCGTATTGTTTATTGCAGGACTCCCACCGGAGTACATTCCCAGTTCTTTCTACGCAACAGTTCTCGCGTAAACAGCAATTGCTTCCATCATTCCATCGTTTAGACTAGAATACTTTGCTTCCGGACGGCGCCTGGCCGCCTCTTGGAAGGCTAAAGGGATGATGAATCTGAACTCGTGATGGCGGACAATTTTGTGAGCCACTACTGGCAGTATGGATGCGTTTCGATGCGATATTCCCTCTAAGCTCGGTATCAATTGAACGGTCGGCGCACTTGAGCGGTTCCTCTTCGTTTAAAAATCTTTATCTTTATGCTTTCTACCACCTGCCGTGTCTATGGGAAGCACTTGGAGGGACGCACACCATGGCCATTTCGGGGCTCTAGGTAGCTTGATTTTGGCTCGCCTTTTGTGCTACAGTTACTGTCTGGAACCGTAACGTACTATAACGATCATTAAGCTAGCCGTGCGCTAAAAATCGCGTCGTATAAGTGATAATGAAAGAGATTGGAGGGTGTACCGAAATTGTTAACTACAACTCTAAAAAAATCTCTGTGGCGTTAACACCGCAGAGAAAGATTCGTTATTGTATTATTGTATCAGAATGGAATTGTGCTTAGTAGCTTCTACTCTAGGAGCTAAGCTTTCTCGGAGATTGAGAGGGTAAGATAGTGGAGAAAGTGTGCATTAAAATTCGACTACGATACCGTCCTGTGGATACCATAAACCCAGATGGAAGGTGTGATAGTGATGATAGTGTCCTACAACCTAATTTGATCCTTTTGTTGTTGTACCGGAATATGTGAATGGAATGTGCAATTTTCCGCGATGTGATGATTACGTAGTCTATCGTTTCCGCGAACGCTTGATGAATAGAGTTAGATTTCCGTGTAGAAATCCGGTCGACCGATGTCCAACAATTTGAAGACACTCGGTAGCAGGTACTGAGTGTTAAAGCCAATCACACCGTAGGTGAACAGTTTGTAGGACAACTCTACGATTATTTTGTTCTTGTTCTCGAGCGTGTTCTCCGACTGGCGCAGCTCGTTCTTATCCCGCCCGAGCAGGAAGCACACGAAGGCGTACGAAACGGACTTGGCAAAGGCACGCGACGCTACGATGCAGCACAGCCCCAACACGGTGCGGAGCAGCAGAAGCCCGAGCATGCTGTACGATGGCCAGATGATTTCGTACGGCGGGGGCTGAGCGGGTTGCTGAAACTCGCCCAAATGGTAGTGCAGCCAGGCACCGATCTCGATTCCGGCGCACACGCTGACCGTAAGTGCCGTGTCACCTCTGAAAGGAGGACAGCATTAGTTACCTGATCGGCTTCATTCGCGGTGAAATAAACCCTCCGTGGTGCATCGTACCTGGTTGGAGTCCACCTGCCCGAATCGGGATAGAAAACTATCAGCAATATCGTAATGAGCAGGACAAAGATTGGAGACCATTGAGCTGTCACGATAATGGTGTCCAGTCTATCGACGATTGGAATCAAAGGAATCATCAACAGTACGACCAGTACAAGCCCCGCGAGGATGTCCTAAAAAAAAAACAAAACCGATTAACGCATTTCTATAGCAGGCGCTCAGAGCATTTCATTTGTCCTACCAGAACGCTGTGCATGCCCAGGTAGACCCTGCTCACACAAATTACAGCACACCAAACAAAGGCAATGGCCAACCCGACCGGTAGGGAATAAATGTAGCGATCGTACGTGTAGATCAGCACCGAAAAAGGTATCGCAACCGACACCATTGCGTGCGTCGAGGGCATTCCGTACTCGATACCCCATTTCTTTTGCAGTCTGGCCGCAGGATAGGATGGTCGTGGCCACCGTATTACATCCTTAAGGCTCTGTCCTGCAAAGGTGTGCCATTAGAGAGGGTAAAAGAATGTGTTATCACTACCAGATAAAAAAAAAAATCACAACCCAACCACATGGTCGCTCCCCGAATTGTGAGCCGATCCCCATTTGAATTGTTAACTTCTGCGTACCTACGTACATAATCGCAGACCACACCATAACGACCCGCCGCCCGACGGCACTATCGATGTTCCAAAACCAGAACGGGATGAACGTGGCATAGAATATCTCGTCCCCCAGCTCGGTGCCGATGATGAACAGCACATACCAGAAGTAATTCGTCACACGATAAGCTTTATCTTCACCATCGATCTTCTTGCTGTTGGCATGATTCACGGTGGTCCCGTTGGGTAACCCTTTTCCGTTGCCGGTGCCATTTTGATGGAGAGAACCGTTCACCGGTTTACCGTTCGCCACCGGGGAGTCCTTTTTAGCGTTCCGCTCGTACACTATGCCGAAGTATTCCTGCACCTTCACTACCAACTCCGGGCTTTTAAGGTATTCCAGCACTGGATGCATGATGATTTCACGGGAATCTGTTATCTTCTGTACACTATCGTCCTCGATAGACTTTCCCCGCGTGGTTTACGGCCCGTATCAAAAGCTCGAGTTTAAATGAATTCGTAAGGGACACCACCGTTGACGGACGATTGTAATGGGGTTATATTCTTATCATTTTAAGGCGAGAAAGGAACATCAAAACACTGCAGATGTGCGCACAATGTGTACAATGTGCTGAGCTGCTTCTCGCCCCAATCCACAAAAGCCGACTGCAGTGTTGTGGGATTTCTCCTGGCAAATGGGAAACGTCATTCTTTCATTTGACAGCTTGATGTTGCAGTGCTTTCGTTTTCCGAACGTAAATAACGCATTCAAATGTTCGGTTAAAACGGGTTCCAAATCCTTCTGACCATCAATAAAGCAACAACCGTACACAGTCTGTTTTTGTTACCTTCATTTAACAAACAATTTATTTGATCTATATCAAATGTGGTGTATCATAGCGTATCAATAATTGCACCTTGTCATAGTTCCCCAGCAGCAGCTCCTGGTAAACCTTCAACATTTTCAGATGTGGCACTACCAGAGGATGATTACATGTATTCATGGCTATCTTTGCCTGTTCGTAGTCGCCCATCAGAAACATTACCACCGCGCGGTTGTAATGCATCACGGACTGGGCCGCGTCGGCCGAATTGATATTCCAGTGCGCCGATGCACGCATTCCGAAATCATCGCCCGTCAGATCGGCGATAAACTTAGGCTCCAAATACGTCATTGCCTCCAGGGGACGATTCATCATAATCAGCGCTTCCGCAGCGTACATATGAGAAAGTAACCTAACGGAGAGGTAAGAAAGATGGTGGTTATTGTTTGTTTATACAGCTAACAAAAATTATATTGCTTAGTTATCACAATTCGTCCTACGTACAGGTAAGACTCTGGCAGATCCTTCACCGTGAGCATTTGCTTTGCATACTTCAATGCCTGGTTGTACTCGCCCAAAGTATTGAGCACGTAGCTGTATGCGGCCAGCACGGCACACTTCAGTTTATTAAACGACGCCAGCTTCATCGGCAACGACGGATTGCAAGGTACTCCTTCGTATACCTTATCCCACGATACGGTTCGGTCGCAGTTTTCCGTTTGACGAACCAGTTCCGGCTCATGAAACTCCAGGAGTGTGACCGCATTGCGCAAACATAGCGCACCAAACTCTAGCGTTGTAGCCGGGATGGCCAGCGACTGATCACCGTCAACGGTCGGTGTTTTTAGGGCAGGATTCAGGACGTACTTCCGCAGCACCCCACTGCCAACAGCGCCGAGGGAAATGTTTTTACTCTGTGTCTGCTTCTCCTGACGATGTACCATGATGCAGCATTCGGCCAGGCGCAACCACAGGCGGGGATTGTTGTGGTACGAATTTAGCACGATTAACAAACACTCGAACGCGTCCTTTGGACGTTGCAGGTGCAACAGAGCCAGACCATGGTTGTACAGTATTTCCGGCCGTTTTGTGGCTCCAACGCAATACAGTGGAGATCCTTCCACCTTTTCAGTGGAAGAGTCTTCCGTTGCGGATTTATCGAATAGCAGCGCTTGTTGGAAGAATCTTGCCGCTAGTGCATAGTGCTTTACCGAAAAGTGTATAACTCCCATATTGTTAGCCAAAATGGTATTCTGGTCTTCGCCGTGTTTACTCACATTGACCGGCTCGTTTGTGAACTGTTTGGAAAGTTCCTTTGCCGCCATCTGGTAGTCGTTACCGAGAAAATACTGGTGCCCTTTCAGGATCGAGTACTCCGATGTGTCTTCCAGCGGAATCGACATATTTTTCTTCCCATTCAGTAGGTTCGAGCGGATCAGAATCAATCGGAACTCCTTGCGAAACTCCTCGAACTGCAACTCGGAAATATCCTTCCGGCTTTCGTTGTCAATCAATGGTTCGTCCTCGTCCGAATCGCTCAAAATCGCGTACACCTGAATACCCAAACGATTCTGAAGCATTCCCAGCAATCGGTTCGCCTTTTTCGGTTGATTGGTGTCCAGCAGCAGGTGAACGGTGAAAATGCCAGCCCGGCGCAGCAAATAATCATCCAGCCGTTCGAAGTGGGCCATGACGGCCAGCATTATCTTCAGAGCACCCAGCGGTTGCTTGAAGTGGTACAGTACGATCGCTTGGTTGACGTACGCTGCACAGGACTCGCGGTCTTTCACATCGACCGTGCGAATTTCACCCACCAATCCGGTGTGCTGCATCATGGCCGTGCGGAACTGATCGTAGCGTCGCAGGTCACTGTTGTAAAACTCCACTACTGCCCTATTGTGCAGCACTTTCGGGTTGTTCTCTTGCGTTTTAAGCAGCTTTTGCAACGTTTGCAGGCAGGCATGGTAATTGGCTCTGAAATGCGTACGAAAGTGGTAACAGTCGCGAGTAGCTGCTTGACGTAGGAACTTACTTTTGAAACTCGATGAATGACTGGTGCTCAAGATCGCGCTCTGCCTCGGATAGCGAAGATTTTTTATTACCCGCGGTACCGTCTGCCATGGTGTGAACAGGTGAATTTCGTTTGATCAATTATCTCAGCAGAAACAACAGTTTTCCGCGTAGTGTAGAATTCGACAACAATAACAAAAACAGTGCAAAGCCTGGTCATCATCATGCACAAAACCGTTTCGTGTGAAATTGCTGTCACATTTTGAACCGATTCGTCCGCACGCAAAAACTGCATACACACATATCGTTTGACACAGGAATCGGTTCTTATCGGTTCTGGAATAGATGATAAAAACGATAAGTTGCCGATTTGCAACTTTTTGTCACGTTGAAGAAAAAAATTTATTTGTTTTTTTTGCTAGCGAAATTTGAAAATTTAATGTATTTTTAAAATTCCATTTTTCCACTATTATATTACTTAACATTGTTACGCAGCTTCCCTTTCAATTTCATTTCAATTCTAAAAGTTTTTTGGTCAAAACAATTAAAAACACTTTTCTTGAGGCATTCTAAAATGTCGAGTCAATACGATTGTACAATCCAAAGTTATTACAGAAGGAAGCTGCAAAATTTACCCGGGTAGACGGTCCTATGTACCTAGGGTTAGAATGATTTTTTTTTTTAATTTAAAGACCAATACTGTTATTTTCAATTATTCTATTCTAGATTCTATTTCTAATTTCCTCAAAGAACCTGTTACATTAGTTTGTATATTGTGTTGAATTATGTAGTCAAAACAGCATTTTTATCATGCCGGTTTTGATGCTAAATTGGCATTTCATGGACTTAAAATACTTAACAATTTTGATACCATTTAAAAAAAACTACTTCTTGAACAAGCGCCATATTAACGAAGCAATTTCTAATTTTGAAGCTCATATTACGAGGCAACACAAGGACAGTTTACATTACGTTTTGCGTAGTGTTCCCTTGAGCATTCTAAGTTTACGAAAAAGAAGCTCCGATGTGTTGTGGAGATTTTTAAATTAATATTTGTAAGTTATTATGCTATGGCTTTCTTAATAAAAAAAAAAAATTTAAACGATTATTTCGAACTAACTTTATGCTGACGAATAATTGAACCTAGAGGAATTATAATTCTGTACTTCTTATTCCAAAGATCGATTGAGAACTCCGAATATTTCATTGTACGTTGATGTACCCCCAGTTGATTAAGCATAGGCCAGCTTGGAGCAATTAAATGTAACCTTGAATTAAGTTCAACTTCTCCGATATGCCATTAGAGGCTCAACCCTAGACATCGAAGTTCTTGCCAAAGATGCTTCCGCGGCCGAACCCAAGAGGTGGAGTGCTGCTACAACGAGAAAATAATCAACCACGTTTGATACGCCGGAACTGGTACAATAAACTACTCGTATCTCTCTACCAACCATCGCGTGGGTCCGAAGATGTGTTTCCATCCTGTCCCTCTCTCGCTCGCTTGCCGGCTTCACGCAATCATACGCTGTGGGCTTTTCTTTTTTGATTCCTCTTGAAATTAAGTTACTCTATCAAACGCTGGCAAAGCTCACGGTATCACAGCGATGACCGCCGCATCGGGCACGTAATGGTCTTTCGCGGGGCGACCGCAAATCCGCGGAATAAATAGGCAAGCATGGAAAGAGTCCATCCAGGCACGGCAACCCACCAAGACCCAGTTTGTACCATTCGGCCGGGGGAAGGAGAAACAAAAAGTCGGGGAGCCGGGGTCCATAATAAAAACACGCTGCTGGTCGACCCGCGTTGAGCCCGCACAATCCCAACTGGTAGCGAAGCCCACCGTTGGGCAATGGAGTCATAAAAATGCTCGGGAGTAAGCCTACGGCGAATAAAAAACATATCGGTGGAAAACAACAAACTGTTGGCGCTGGGTGGGATGGAAATAAACCGACGCTGATGATGCTCCGCATAATGCTCCCGCCAAGCGCGGCACTCGCGTAGCGGCTTCCACAGTGCAGGAACGGAAGCAAGCAAGCTCAACACTTTGGCGATTCGCGTCTTGTGCCCCATGTTTGGCGCGGTCGGTTGTTTTATGCTTCGGGGGGGGCCCGTTTCATGTATTTGTCGTTTACTTCTCGAAGATGAACTGTTCGCCTATGTGAGAGTTGTAGTTCCCAACCGAAGCCAACACAACAGATGTTGCCTAATCTTTCTATCTGTTTTCCTGTGTTCTAGGTTATGCCAGTTTGTTTTATGTAGTCTAGACTTGTCCGCACCGAGAGTTGCGGAAATGTACACAGGTAATTTGATCTCCCCGAACTTCAGCACTTAAGGGTTTGTTTTCCACCACTTCACACGTCCAAGTGGAATCTCATACTTCCAAAACCTCGCCGAATGTGCCACAAGAAGCGACTATTATTTATTGCTCTCCACTTTGTAGTACAAAATTTTTTTTTGCATTTAAAGAGATGTTAACTTCGGCCGTGGCGTGAATCTAAAATTCTCTTTGTCATTCTCGCGCCACCTTAAACGTCCCAACGGCACAAGTCTTTCGAATTTGCTCCTCAGTTTTCCACTCCCGGAAAGGGGTTGGACCTGGCGGATGGAACAAGTGATTCCAACCCCTCCCCGGCCACTTCCGAGACGTGTCTAATGTCTTTGTTGTGCCGTGTTTGCCTTTCCTTTTCGAACGATCATCCCGGTTCGGGTGATGCTTGCTTTCCCTGTTATGTGTGGTGCCTTTTCTGCAGGGCGTTTTTCGCTCCATTTCACCGATGGCTCGAAGCGCCATTCGACAGATCAGCGGATTCTACGCCCCTTCACTCTCCCTCTTTCCCCTTCCCCCTTCTTCCGGAGGATTCAATTTGGTGGCGACAGAGTGCCGCCTTCGAGCTGCGTTTGTTCTACAAAGATAGGTCAATCGGTCAGTTGGTTTCTACGGCCAAGCCGAGAAGTCTTTGCATCTTTGCTTTGCTGTTGGAGCAGGAGAGGGTTGTAGTCACCAGGGAAAGGGCTGCACCAGCAAACTCGTGATTGATCTGAAGTCCCCACGTCAAGTTGAGGGATGGGTTTGTGCGTCGCTACTTCTGTCTTCGTCCGGTGGTAAGACTACGAATTTCCCTGCCAGCAGCAGTGCTACCTTCGCCGACTTTCTCTTGAATAACGCGATAGGTTCCCTCGTCGACGCGATAGGGCAGACCTTAGGGACGGTGTTTCTGGTCGATTAATAGACACCAATCGAAGCTACTTCAAAAGATGGACATGGGTCGTGCCGGCCTGAACATCGGCAGCATCATCATCAATAGCTGTCAAACCACCACCCGTTCGCGTTCTTTTCCGCTTCGACTGCTCGCATCTTTGTCTTAACCTTCACTGTTGACCTTTGGTAATTTTATCGCCGGCCTACGATCGCGCTCCCTCGCTTGAAAGTACGTCCCTCCTATGCTCGATCTATGCAGAGAAGCTATGCATGTTGGCCGGTCATTGGCTTCTTGACCCACGTTGGGATCCCACCTATCGGAATGAAACCGGCCGAATGCAAACCATCGACGACTCTTCGCCGCCTTCGTTTGCGGGCGACTATTAACCCCGAGCCAGACCGAACCGGAGGGAATCAAACTCTACATAAAAATAGATAAAAGATTGATTGGTCTAATTGAATTACGTTACGATCCCTCCAATGGCCATCACTCAACAAGATAGAGAGAAAGAGAAAGGATCCTCCGCTGCGCTGGAGCAAGAGCACAAAGAGGTTCCGGCTGGAAATATTGGTGTCGACTCGAATCGGATAGGGAAATGTCGATTCGTAATGCCAGGGGTCTCCTGCACGTGTCCGAGTTATATTTCTTTATCAGCCGGGAGCATAAAGGCCGTAGCGTTCCAAGAGCCAAAGCAGCAAGACGCCCTTACGTTTGCCCGGTTGGCTCGCGGCAAATTGAGGAAGACCTCGGGTGCCGGGTGCGAGTCTTGTGAATATATTATATTTCATCGCTCCCGTGAGTCTTCTTTTTCGCGTAACAAGCGCTCCATTTCGGGTGACTAGCTCCGCTATAGCGCTGGAAGCTGTGAGAAGGCGACCGGTGATAGTTGCCACATGTACCGACACTTCCCGGCGGACCCGCACTTCATCCGGAGGCGAACGGTCTCCATGGCGGTTTGGTGTAGCCCTAGATCACATGAACATTCCTTCAAGATGTTTCACATGTGTGTTTGCGATGCCAGTGCCCCTTCTGGGGTCGCCGCTGTGCTCCGTCCCGTGCATTAGAGTAGCATGACTTGGTGGAGGAATTTATGGGCAATTGATTGATGTTTTCGTCGTTCTCGGGCGTTGGCAGTCAAGTGGCTGCGTTCCCCCCGGAGCTCCATTCGGAAGCGCAAGTGTTTGCGTGGTGATGGGAGTGTCTGCATGAGTGTGTGGTTGCGTGTTTCCGACTCCCGGCATCGGGGAATTATACAATGTGCCATGATTCACACCATGATCGCGAAGCATGCATCGTCTTTTATGCTACCAAGCGATGCTACCGGTCAATGGGGAGAAAGTGCGGAGGATGGTAGCGTTTTGCAACATGATGTAACTTTGTGAACATAATCAATCAGTATGAGTACGGTGATATCAGATTTCACCCTGCAGCTGGTTGCTCTTGCTGCTGTTGTAGAGAAGTAGCTTTTCGCATTTTATCTGTGGTGTGCATGGATTACAGATTTTCCGGCAAGTTTTTCTCCTACACTGAACCCGCTTCGAGCGTAGTAAACGATTATGTGAAACTAATTGAAGCTTCTTGCCTCAAGCGTCGAACTTGCCTGCTGAACATCGATGGTCTTGCACAAGATGCTTTGATCCTGCCAAGATTAGCCTTATGCGGTTACATTGAGTGGGTTCCTCCGTAGCTAATCCTTGACCTCGTCGGGATTTTCCTGGCAGCCAAAGTGCTCCTGCAGAAAAGGTTCTCCCAGCGAAGGGAAACAATCTATTCCATTGTAACCATGAGCCGGCGATAACATTCATAATTAACGAAGTTAATCTGCTCGTGCGCTGCCCTAGAACTTTTCCGGCATAATGAAGGACAAAGAGTAAGCTGTTGAGGCTCGAAGCAGGGTTGATGGGTTTTTTTAAAGTTTGGATGGTTGATGCTGAACGATGAGGAAAGTGTCTGATATGCTACGTAAAATATTCAATGAATTTTAGGTAGCTCTTTTTTTAAATAAATGTATTTTTCGGATGTAAAATATTCAATAGTTTTATCTTTTCGTCAACGAAAAAAAACATCAAAAGTTTCTTTAGTGATGCTTAAAGCTTATAAAACCGGCTTGAAATCTTCTACTAGGCAGGCTGATACGCATATGATACGCCGGCCAGAGATAAGATTATTTTTATTTTATTAAAATTATTTTACAAAATGCCTTCCAAGGTCCCTTGTTAAGCATACGGAAGGGATAAAAATAGTATCTCGGGCATTGGAGAGCTGGAAGGCAGAACCAACAAATTTATTCACTGAGACCAATTAATGTTGTCGCCATTCTGCCATATGCTGCCTTTTTTTTCCCCCTCTCATTTACCACCCGGACATTTCGCCTTTCGCTTCTCGTCCGCCTTCAATCGTCTTCGCTCAGATACGTTATCCAATTCACCGTCCTTCTGTGTCGCCGCTGACAGGGACATTCCGCTCTGAAATGCTGGTTAAATGTTGCTTTATACACGCTTTTTCGCTCTACAATGGAATTCATTCGATTATTCAATTCGCCCCCGAGAGGAGACAGTTGTGTCGGCAGTGTGCAGGCTTGGTTGGCCTCTGGATCCTTGGCTCGGGCGTGTGACATGATGGAAGGAGACTGCACACACAAGCAGGACGTAGTCATTCGCCATAGAAAAGCCACCCAATAACAGAGTATTACGCATTGTTGTGCGAAGGGTGAAAGAAGAAAGGCGCACGCGGAAAGTATTAACTTAGGATGGCGAGCATTTGAAGAGCGTACGGTTCGGTGAAGTGGTCATTTTTTTAGCAATTATTGGCCGACTTTATTGCGAAACATATGTTAAGCGAGGATGAGTGGCGAGGTGATTGGGTAAGACGACTCGAGAGGTTTACTGTTGCCGAGGACGCTGCGCTCCACCTAATATGTTCCAGTAGAATGTGGGGCGGCTTGTTGGCCAATTCTTTTCTCTTCAGCATTCCACCGGTTGCTCTGCGACTATGTTGAAACGCAACAAAGAACTCGCAAAGTTGACGATATCTCGTATGTTTTTTTTTTCTTCTTTCGCTTCCCTATCGCGCTGATACATTGGCAAGAACCATTGAATGCCAGGGATTAATCGAGCAAGTAATTGATTGATGCGAGCAGTCTGTCCGTCTTCGTCAGTTGCGAGCGTGCTGGTTGAGTTGGAAGCATTTTGTTGTGTTTTTCCGCGGTCACACACTGCCGATTGCTAGCGGAGTGCATTAATCGTCTCGGCGGCAACAGTTGTTAAAGTTATCGGAATCATGCGGTCGATGATGCGCTAACCGGGAACAGAAGATCGACCCCGAAAGGCGATAGGCGGTATCAAGAAGGGTGCCAGTGACAGATACCAGAACGCGCGACCCAGCCTGTCAGTCGTCGTCGTCGTACTCAAGCACTTTCTCTTTCGTTTCATCTTCCTCTTAAGATGTGATGAAAAAATGAACCATAAGCACACGGATCCAGGACGATCGGCGTGCCACCATCCAGCACAACAGCCCCGATCATCGATGTTAGTGTCGTCGATGTGCCATAGAATAGAATTTCAATCCTCCCAAAAATTCTGCCCCACTAATTGTTGGATAATTTAGCTCAATTTAGGGGTCCCTTATCCGCCGTGGATAAGATTGTGGGAAAGGAATGTTTCGCTTTCGTTTCGAGGTTGTGTGCTTTTGGTGGCACCACAGTATCACATTCGTTTACATACATATGTGAATAGGAACTGTGCCATTTGATCCCAACGTAAACATGATGCCATTAACCAATGTGGGAAAAAGCAAGAGATCACTTAACCGAGCGTGTGATTGCGAGAGGAGGGCGTGATTCATTGATATCCAATTTGCTACCCGGATGATAAGAGGATCAGTAGAAGCATTATTTAATTAATAACATAATTGAATTCTTTCCCATTTGAGATAGGGCGAATGGATGTTTCATTCAATCTATTAGACATAATGGTAAGATTTATACATTGAGTTGTCAGAGGTTGATAAATTGTTGCTCATCAGCATCAGTTGCTAGCAAACGCACTGTGTGTGATTGACTCCCAAATATATAGACTGTTTAATTCTTAATTTCTTTCAAGGTTTAACATAAAATCTCATACTGAATGAAATAGCCATTGATTTTGCACTGAAGCTCAACTTAAGCAAAGCCAAACAAAAGGACTTTGAATAAAATCAAAATGCTGGCACTGCTCTAGGATAATGAAGGCCATTCAGGAAGCGACTAGACAACAATGAATTGCATCATTAGAGGAACGCACGCCTTACCGGCAAACCTTTGTCCAGGAGTCGGCGTTCGTTTGTCTGCTGACTTCCTTCCATTTGCTAGCTTGCGACGCTCGCTGTGCTGTACACGGCACACTATACACACCCACAGGCACCCACGAAGAGGATCCGCACTTGACACTAAGACCACCTCCCACTCCCTCCCCCTCCTACCCCCGGCACCGCATGGGCGGAAGCCAGGGCCGGATACTTTCATTTCCATTTCCTGTGCTCCGCGTGGCGCGGATGACGAATTAGAGAAATTAAAGAATCGTAATGGTTGTGCTGCTGCTTCTGCTGCAAGCTCGGTTGTCGGGTCGGCTGGCACAATTGCGGATCCGTACAGTGCATCCATGTTTGCCCACGGAAAGCCGGTATTTATGTGCTATTACACACCGTGCCTGATTATACGCCAACGGTAGGGGCGCCCTGCCTTTTTCGAAGCGATGAAATGGGTTTTCTAAACATGTCCATGCCTGCCTCTAGTGCCTGGTTGGCGCCAAATTGGAAAAAGAGCGCTGAAGCGCCGTCGTCGCCGTAGCCGTTGTCGCGACCCGGTCGACACTATCGGCCGGGTCGATCGTGGGGAGTGCGGAGAACATCGAACATTGGTGCTCCGTGATCCGGTGTGCTTCGAGCGTGTTGCTTTCGGTCTATTCGAGGTAGGATTTTCGTGCGCCAAACCGACGACGGCTAGCTGTCGACGGCCTACACGGATCCGCACCCGGGGGCGGGCGGTGGAATGAGAACACGGAATCTGTTCTCACGCGAGGCCCACCGCTGGAGTGTGTCTAGGTTTTCGGTCGGGCAGCATTAGGTCGCTCCTAACAACTCCCCTCCTCCACGAGTGCGGAAGGATATAGCGGTGGGACGGGTGGCTCAACACTTTTCCGACGCCGAACGGATGCACGATGCCTTATCGGACGACCGTGGCCATGAGCTGGAGAAAGGTGGAGAAATGGTTCGTGATGCGCTTACGCTCACATTTTCCCGAGTTTCGTCATGTTCTTCCGGCAAATTAACGTTATCGTTTTCCTTTCGGGATGGCGTTAATGCTGACCTAATAAGCGCCCCTTTTGGCGTCCCTTAATTACGGCTCCCGCTGGGAGGTGGCTTCTGTGACTTGGTTGGTATTGATTCTCATTTTATCGTGGAAAGTGTATAGGTAGGACCAAAAAGGTTTCCCATCTATTCGAGATTTTAGCGACAGTTTTTTTCACATCACCCCTGGGGCACGACTTTCATTAAAGCCGCTTTAAATTTCTAAATAATGTTATGCATTACCAATGACCTTTTATTTTGTGACACTTATTAAGGCGTGGTTTATTAAAATCTAGCTTATTGCAACCATATTGTACCAAATAAACGCGAGCTTTAATCTTAGCACAGTATTAAATTCAAACCCGTTTGTATACATCTAATCCAAAATAAGATTTCCTTCTGCTTCGATTGTAGAATATCTGAAAAAATGGAAAATGTTCCATTCGCTCTCGAGTTAACTAGACTCAGGAACTCCGTGTTTACGTATAAGTTTTGCTGAATTCTCTTCCACTTTACTATAAATGGTAACCATTTTCTACAATTTTAACTGTCAATTGCTTCAAACCCGGTAGCACTGTACTTCTGTCAACAGTTCAGACATAAAGAAGGGTAAAGTAGTTCCAATTCCTTATTGACCAACATTTCGTTTGCGTTGGACAAACTGAAACATCGACCTTTCCTAACTGGATGGAGTAAATACTGGAACAACCTTGGCTTCCTGTTCATCTGCGGCATTTGATGTTTCGCTTCGAAAATGAATTGCGCCAACTTTTGCCAGAACAGCATATTAGAAAAACAAAATTCTACCGTGTGTTCGACGCGCAGTGAAGCACGTTGGAGGAAAAACTTCTGTTTTGCCGTAACTTTCCGGTGGTGCGTGCGTACTGAAATTCAACCCGACCACATCACCCTGGCTCGGCCGGGTATTGGTGTGCAGGATTTTAACGACACCACCGACACTTTGCGTCCTACATCATTTAAATTGCATGGAGCGCGGTAAAATTGTGCCAAACCTTCTTCACTCCCATCGGGCACGGTGGGGAGTTGAGAGTTTTCCCCCTTTCTGTCTCGCTCCTATAATGCCCTGCTGAGTTTCACGGTCTTCCACGTGCCACCCTCTCTTATCATTTCACTTTTTCACCCTTGCAATCGAGGGTTGATGTGTTTCGAATTACCCCGGCGTCGTTGTTAGAAAACTTCGTGCCCTGCTCGGTGGAAGATTACAAGGGGGGGAATGAAAGAACCGGAGCGACCAAGTGTGGGCTTGGGGGGAGCTGCGTGCAAATTTATGGGCTCGAAGTCGAGCAACAACAGTAACGCACGGCACACACACACCCTTGCGACACACGGTACACGGGAAATCCACTGACGACCTTAGTCGGGGCCAAGTTTGGCTGGGACTGTGCCCGGGGAAGTTTGGGGCAGTGGAAAGCGGAACCATCGGCTCGATTTACGTCTGCCCGGGCCCCTCGTTTCGAGAGGGAAGTTTTTCCTTCTCTGCTCCCTTTTTCCCTTTTCTTGTTTTCTTTTTTTCTTTGCCGACACGCGTCCACATGCGTCTACGTCTCCTTTAGTTGCGTGTCCCTTTTTTTTTTGTGTAACCTAACCGGATTTCGCACACACTTGCAGAAAAAGGGCCAATGGTGCAAATGGTACCCCACCTCCGCCCGCGTTTGTCCACCTTCCTGCGCAGGATGCGAGGGCGCGCACCGGATGCGAATTTGCCGAAGGGATAAACGTTCGGGACGTCGATGCTTCAGACGGTGAACGCAGCGGACGTGTAGCTCCCCGCCGCGGATTGTATTGTTTTCCTTTCCTAGATATCCTTTGATTCATTTATTGGATTTCGAGCGGGGGTATTGGGTAAATTTCCATTTGTACTTGTTTGCAAGATTTGCGCCGTGTCATGGTGTCCCGCTCGCTCGCCTACGGTTGCGCTTCCAAAGGAACCTAAGCTTCCCCCAACTCGTTGCGGACGTTATAGGCATGGGCCACGGTGTCTCCATCCCTGTCGCTTTCCTTCACGTTTGTCATCGCAACCCTCGGGCGGGATGAAGCGCGGACATCGATACGGCCGACTACGGGGACGAGTTGGCCAACTGAAGCACGCCAATTGAGAGTGCTGCACCCAGGAAGGGCTGTTCGGCAAGCTGAGGTTCGGTAACGGTTTTGTTTCCCTGGTCGGGGTGAGGTTTTTTTCTTTTGCTCTTTCGTTGTGTTGAATCATCTAACGTGGTGGTGTGGTTGCCAGTACCATAGTCCTAATGACATTGGATGCGACCACAAGGAAGCAATTTGTTTGTACATTTCAGCAGGTTATTTAGAGATTTGACTCCAGACCAACAAAACTTCCGACGATGGTGGTTAATTGATGCTCGTGAAGTATTTTCCCATAAGTTTGAAGTGCAGCAAACCACTCGGTACTCCAATTCCTATCGCCTGAGGGAAAAGAAGAATGGAGCACATTAATGTGTAAAATAAAACTTTCACGACTTGTAAGAGCGACGGTTTATTGTGAGATTAGTTTTAGAAAGGTCGATAGGATACGATAAAACTGCACAAGATAGTTTAGATAAGATGGCTAGAGCAAAAACAAGTTTAAAGCATCATCAACATACAGCATGGAGTGGAAGGGAAACATTGTTCGAAAAGTTTCTTGTTCTTTGCTCGAAAAATAAATCTCTTGAGAAGTCTGTTTTTTAATGTTAGTTCGCTATAGTTTTGTAAAAAAAAAAAACGTAGATCGATTGCAATGAGCACATCCCAATCCATCCAATCACATCCAATGAAGAATTTACATTCATGATTCAATCTCTACAACACATCCTAATTCTTTAACAAATCTTTGTTACTTGGTTAACCCAATCGCTGTCAAAAAAAAAACCACCTTGAACCTTTCCCTTCAGGGCTCCGGAGACTTGGTGATATTCAATTTATAGACCACACATTCTTTGTGTTCGTCCACGATCCATACATCGTCGGCAACAAGCGGCTGCTGTCCTCCGTAAGTCTACTGGCATGCAAACAATTGCGAAGAGCACATTGCGACGGCTGCTCCGCGATGGCGAACGAGGATTTTAATGGTTAATTTTAATGGTCGCACATGAGTGTGGCTGATCGTGCTTGCGAATGTAGCATTACGTTGAGTACATATTTGTGGGTCTCTGGAACTCTGATGCCATTTGCTCATGGAAACGTTCATTGCGATGCAGTGTTCATAGTTATGAAATAGTTTGTGATGATTCGTTTATGTGAGTTTATATTTGGAAGCTGCAAAGCGGCTGCTAAATGTTTCTCGTAAAATAACCACGCTAGAAAATTTACTCGACAAGAACGCATCACTCGGATGGATAGCTGTCAACGTATCTGGAACGTTCACTGGATCATGCTGGAGTGGAAGAAACGAACCGAACTTAGCACAAGCGGGGAGCGCCTGAATGAAATAACAAATGAGCAGAGATTCGGTTGCGTGACTTAAATTAATTAAATTCGGCGTTTCGGAGACGCGAGCACCACTTTCCGGGTGCTTTCCGCCGAAGGATCGATCTATAGGTGCTGCGTTCAGCAGGCGGGGAAAAAAGGCGACCGCGTGCACGAGATGGACGCAACATTCATGCCGCCCCATCGTGTGGCGGAGGAGCGCGAGTTGTTGGTTTGGAACGGAATGTCTATTATTTCCCGCTACGGGGGCCTACGGGGGAGGAGAAAGGAGGGGCCCGTCCATCCACTTAGGGTCCGATATTCTAATGATTTCATAAGTTGACCAAATTTTCGGTCCGCTTGCTATCACCGTAACCGTCGTGTTGCCCGTCGTTCGCCCCTTGCGTCTCCTTCGCCGGGTGGCGTTCGTTCTCGGCGGTCAGGTCATTTAAAGCTGACACGGGACTGCGCGACGTGCGTGACATTATTTCGTTTTGGAAACATTTTACCTCCGCTTGCTGGGTTGTGCGTTTCGGTGCGTGTTTTCGGTTTACTTTACGTCTGCCTATATTATCTCATGATACCTTGGCCCACCGAGAGCTTTTAGCAACTTCCTGGGTTGAGCCACGTGTGAGCCAGCACACAAACGGTTACCTTTTTTTCGTTATCAAAAGAAAAAAAAGAGAAGAGACCAAACGACCCACATATTCGGCAATGTTGGTAGACGGTGTTCATGGCGGCACGACCACAACTACATGCGATTCTGGGCACTGTTTTACAACTTGGTAATGATTACGCACGCCCAGAATACAGGAAATCTTAAGCATTAGTCAACTCTAACACAACTTTAAACACGTTCAAACAAAGAGTTCAAAACCACTTTACAATACCATGATTTTGATTTCACTTCACCCTAAAGTTCTGAAAAAATCAATTTAAGAAATGAATGAAGGTAAAGACGTTGAGGTTTGACCACCATGGCCATTCAATGTATCTAACCATATCGATGCGAGGAATACAGAATGTGATTTATCTTACAACTTTATAGGTTGTTCTACCCTTTGCCAAAATTGTGTGGATTCTGACAGTTTACAGAATGTTTTCCCCAAGCAGTAAAGCGTTTGGCAACTTAACCTCCCGCGGCAGGTGCGGTGTTAGCATGAGCTCCAATTTTGGTACATCGCCTAACCAGCTGCACAGTTTTCCACGACTCCAAAACAACCAACGTCCTGCTCCCATGCGCCATTCACCTTGAATAAAAGACCATTTGAATATAATGCCATTTCTGTTGCTTCAATTTAACACGGCGACCCAAACTCCAGCCGCCCCAGTGCGCGAATTTACTCCTATTGTCATTCAGATGCCAGCCACCATGGCCGTTTGCATAAATTTCGCACTCACTCTGTTCTTCGGCCGGCCCTGTGGGACCTGTTTCGACGGTGAGGTCGTCACGGAGCTTTGAGATTCATGTGTTGCATATATGGTGCTGGCACGGTGCATGGTCGGATGGGTCCCAGGCGAAAGGGAAAACGGGCAGTTGCAATAGAACACACTTCCTCCCATTCCTGGATAGACGTTTGGCCATCATATTTCGCCTCTTCGCTCTCCCTAATTTTCGCCATTTGAAGCATTTAAACGATCAACTCTACTACTTCGGGTTGATGGCGACATAGCTAATTGATGGACACAAATTTGTATCCACCATCTTCCATTCCATGAGGATCATCGCCACATCATCGTCGATGTTTTTATAATGGGGCAATTTAATCCATCGAAACAATATTCAGAGGCGAACAGACAATCTGGTTGATGAAAAATATTTTATCGTTGATAGAAGAAGGAATACAATTCTATTAAAATGAAACACTAATCCTGATTTTTATCAAAACCGTGCCAAGATCTTTGAAAGACATGCGGACATTTCGTGCTGAAGCGGGACACTCACAAATGATTATACGAATTGATGGAATTCCAACAATGTATGTATTCATATTTGGAACACGTTTTTAATTTGATTTCAAACATTCATATTTACGATTTTTCTAATCCATCACTTCCCTCCTTCGCCTTCGGATTTAAATGCAAATTGTTGCGCTAATTTGCGGCCAAGATTATCTTCGCTGATTCAGCCTGGCGACGCGAACGAAGCGGGTGCAAACAAACTGCAAGAATGCACTTCGAAATTCCAACCTTTAACCGTGCTGGGCCGGCTTATGTTTACTGCACCTTACAAATCGCAGCACAGTGGTGCGATAAAAATGTGCACCACGAGCAGCAGACAACGAAGCCCTCGCGAACGCCGGAACAGCCCGGAGGAGCCATATCGGCGCAGCATTCCAAACATTCTATTTTACGTGCCTTCTGCATCCCCAGCCCTCGGCACCGTCGTTATCCTTGTCCAGTGCCGCTCGGCAACCAGGTTCGACAGCGTGGTTATCTTCGCCGTATCGCTTTACGGTCCTTCCATTTCCTTCCGCGCGACCCAATCCACCGCGGTTGGTCCCCTACAGTCCTTCCGTGGGCTCTGTGCCTGGCGGGAGGGATTTTGATTATTTTATGGAACCCGCGCTCGGTGGTGCCTTCCTGTTTTCCAGCCGTTCCCCTCTTGCGGCCCGGGTTTACGCACGTTTGTTATTGTTCAAATCTGCTGCCAGTGTTTGTCGCTGCAGCCCAAATATTTACGTGTGTTTTTATGTCTTGATTATGCTGGCGTAAACCAAACCGAACCACTCGAGCCATTTACGGAAGCCAGCGGGGACGAAGGAGGTTTGCTGGGCCCCCGGTCTCGCACTGCTTATCCTCGGCAAGGAGGTGCACGCAGGGTGTGCATCTTCCTGATTGCCGATTTGCCCCTGTTGCCAGGCCGGTTTACTCTACTGGTTCCGGTCGGTACTGTTGACTCACGGAATCTCGGAGTAGCTCGGTGCGTTATCTTAAAAGATTTAGCTCGCCGGCGAATGCTATCGTCGGCTTTGTTACCCCTCCGCCAATTCGGCACATCGTGATCGAACTGGATCCGTTTTCCCTTCGTTCCAGCATTTCCCCGTACTGGTACCAGGCACCAGCTACAGCCGTCGGTTGAGTCACATTCAGAAATAACTAATCCCGCACTGGATGCGCTTATATACGTTGCTCGATTGTCTTCGCATTGCCATTTGGGTTGATATTTTCTTCAATTCAAGAGCACCGCGCTTTGCATACGGAAAAACAGACGACAGAGATGAGCGACCCGCCATTGCGTCTGGACTGCTTAGCAGCCGCGACAGTGGCGAATCTTGTGCGATTACTGATGCATTATTCATGCTTTTTTAAACGTAATCTGCTTGTTGCTTATACTTGCCTGCCTGCCTACACGGCCCTTCGACCGAACCACACTTGTTGTCGTTCTGCCGAACCGCGCTTCCGAACAAAGGAAAAGACAAAACATTGTTGATCCAGTCGGTTGGTTTTATTTTCGTCGGAAAATCTAATCTGTGTTCCGTTGCTTCCGATTTCAAAACGAAACAATTGCTTGTTGTTTTTTCGTTTCCTTTAGTTTTATCGATATGATACAAATGACTGGTTCGATTTCTGTGCCGCCATTTCTGTGCCCCAGAAGTTTAGCATGGGTTGGGGAGTCAATTACTTAATGCACAGGGTTTGCTTTCTTGTCTGTACGAGTGACATTTATTAGTACGAGTTTTTCAGTTCATTAACCGTTTCTGTTGGTCTCACTTAAATCTATGACCCCAGGAGGGTTTTTTTTTATATGACACCCGCAAATACTTTATAAGGCATAACAGGCAATTCCGTTCTCCTTCGTTTTTTGGATTGGGAAACCCTCATAAATATGTTCCAGTTATTCTAAAGCTCAGAATGAAGCAGCATAACTGTTGGTGGGCTTTCTATTTTTGTTGACAAAATTCACGGCATTGTGAGACACCAAACAATATTTGTTTGCATGGTAAGCATCAGTTTGTAGCATTTTAAATCAATTTTTGGTTTAATTGCTTTGTCTGTAAAGAAAATCATTTCAATTTGATTGTTCATAAATTACTTCAATCGGTAGTCGCTTAGATAAAGCTTAATAAATACATAATGGTTTATCGACTTATGCTTAAAAAACTATTCCACATGAAACGTAGCTTTGTTCACATATTTCCAAGCTCTTAACATGGGCTGCAGCTACGGTGGCGTCAAAACTCCAGCTCCCGACCCACTAACAGTTTGGCGCAGCGAATGTATGCTACCGGACTATTCCATACGAGACGGCCTGCTGTGCGGGGAATGCTTTTCTCCATTCGGCTGTACCCCGCAGGTCTTTCGTATTTGCGCGGTTAAGGCTGTCAGTTACGGCCCGGATACGACACACAAAAGGGAGGGGGGGGGGGGGGGTTTAGGGTGTCTACCGCCCAAAGTACCCCCCGCCAGATTCTTCCCGCCCCCGTAAGTGCATTGTGAATCGAGCTGCAGAGCTGCGACGTGGTCGTGGTCGCGTTCCCAAATTCGTTCTGCTCCGCATTTGGCTCCAACGTAGCGTCACCAGTGTAAGTGTAGTTTGTTTGGGCGAGAGAAAGAGAGAGTAAGCGGGATGCTATGGCCGGCCCTTCTAGTGGATTTGATAAAGCGACACCTATCTCACCGGGAGATGCAACTAACACTCTTGCAAATGGGGTCCCCGTGTTCGCCGGAGTTGCACACTCCACCGGGAGCCTGGAGGAGTCGGGAATTTTGGACGGGCCGGGATTTGCCTGACGCCTGCTTGCCGCCTAGCCTCGAAATTGGCCCTCGGGGGACACGGAGACGGATTCGACCACGGCACTGGCCCGGCGGCTACGATTGTGGTCCGGTTTTGCGTTGCCGTTCAGCCAGACTTGCGAGAGACCTAAAGAGACGCCGCGGTTTCGGTATATGTACCGCTCGCTGGCCGCCAATCATTCCGTGCATGGACGTGATCCCCTATTGCGCACCCCAAACCCCTCGACCAACTGCGCCTGGCGCGCACAGGGGGAAAGCGGAGAGATAAACGGGCACCGCTTATAACGGGGAATTGAAATTGGGATTTTTAAAGCCTCCGCGAGTCGGCCGGGCGCGTCTCGTTCGGAGCACGCTGTATGAACTGGGCTGGACGTCGGAAGACGACGGAACGCTCTCTCTCTCTGACCTATCGTAATGTGTGCCTCCTTCCCCTCCCCCCTTCCCCGTGTAGGGAGATGCGACGATGGTCATCGCCTGGAGGCACCCACTACTTCAACGCTGGGAACCTGAAAGTTTGGGGCGGTTCGTGGTGTGGAATGCAGAAATCAACACCGATTGCCGGGCGTTTCGGATGAAGTATTATCACAATTATTGGGTGCTACGAAGTCAAAAGCCTTTTCAGCCACTTCCCTTCGCTTCCCCGCGGTCCAATTGGGTGTTTCTCTACAATGGTCTTCCCAAAGGACCCCTGGACAAATACCAAACGAAAGCCTCCATCGGTGTAGCGGAGGAGCAGGCAAAATTGTTCCAATTCTTTTTGTGGCAAGACGAACTGCTTTCCTAGGAATCTAGTAAAGAAACCGTAGGGTAGTGTGCCAAGCTGACCTGCTAGAATCGTTGATTGCCAGGACTAGGCGATTGGGGTTATCAAGAGCTATGGCAGCCCGCGCCATTGGAATCCAACAAAACAGATGTACTCATCTGATATGAATGACCCAGCTCGGATGATTCATCGAGAATTCGGCAAAGTGCTCCTAGCAAGTTTCTCCTTAAACAGTAAACGTTTTGATGGCAATGGTTTGTTTCCAATCCGGAAATCCAAAGCGTCTTCTTCGTCACTTTTCCTCAATAAACACATTGACTCACGTTTAGAGAACCTCGAGCGGGGTGTGTGTTACCGTGTGTTCGAAAGGCCGGCCAGGCGTACGCTGTTTTCGCCCTATTCGCAATTGTTGAGGTGGTTGCTTTAATTTCGGCCGAAGGATTATCGCCGCGCGGCCGTTGTTTGAATTCACAAGCGAGCTGCTTCCTCCGCTCGACGAAGACGTCGTCGCTCTCGAGATCTGCTCTCTGGTACGCGCCGCGAGCATACTTGTGCTGGTGTTAGTGTTTCGCGTTGGCGGACGAGAATGTGTGTGTGTGCCGTGCGGAAACCGGGTGAGGTATGCTACACTTCCGCCGCGCGCTGATCGTCGAATTCTCGTCACACACGCGACGCTCCAGCACGACGACGGGAGAGAGTCTCTCTCTCGCTCTCTCTCTCCCCCACACATACACACACAGCACAGACTCTCGTACACAATTTTCGCCGCTTTTCGCCTCTGCCCTCGCATCGGGTGCGGGTGCCCTTTTTGTCGATGCCCGCGCTGCTTTCCACGGAACGAACTGGTAAGAAAAGAAAAAAAAAGCCACCGTACGGTTGCTCTCTCTCTCGTGCTCTCTCGCATCCGAGATGGCGACGGGCGCGAGCCCAACACACGCTTGTTTATGTGTGCGTGCGTGAAGGGTTCCGGCGTGTGCGTGTGACGGGGGCCAGAGCATATACTGGCTGGCGAGACGCGAGGCTTTATCTCGCACAAAGAACCGGCGTCATTCTGTGTCTGGCGTTCGTGCTGTGTAGAGGCGTTGAATTTTCCCGTGAGTTTGAACTTCTTCCTTTCCCCCTGGCTGGCGGCTGTGAAGAGCTGCTGGTGGGAGCAGCCTTGTGTTTGTTGGGCCCTCGGTGAAATAGGCGCAGGGTTCAGCGGAGCTCCGTGCTGTGGTTGCAAATTTGCAACTGTGTCAATTGTGACTCACGCCTGTGCCCTTCTCCGGTGGAAAGACAGGGCTTTTCGTCCCTTGGATGGATATTGGATGCCAGTGACAAAGGCGGCCGCGGCGACGGCGTGGAATTTCAAAGTGCGGTTTGGTGTGCCTGGCTGCGATTTGGGCTGGTGTGTTAACGAACGAATTGTGTGCCCGTCAGTTTCAGCAAAGTGTTGTTGCGATGCCTGCTAGAGTTTTGTTTTTTCTTCCCTTTTTTCGTGGCTAACTTTGTTCGGTGCTGTGCGAGAGGCAAATTGACAAATCATGCTGCTGCTGCTGCGACCGCTGTGAAAATCTGGATGAAATCAGTGACCAAAAAACGAAAAAAAAAGAAGCAAGATCCTTCGCTCGAAAAATAAAAAAACAACAAAAAGGCAAAAGTTCAAGCATGGCGGAAGTGCATCGAACGGTGTTAGACAACGATCCTCCTTTTCTTTTTCTTGCTTTTTCTGCTCTTTTGCAACGGTCTCTCCCGGGGTCGCTGGGATATCGCTTGTTTCCCGCTGGTGGTGGTGGTGGTGGTGGTTCGTTGTTCCTTCGTACCGAGCGGGCTTTGTCTTCTCTCGCTCGCCAGCTCGGGATGATTAATACCAATCCTCTGATGGATGCGGTGGAAAACTGTGCCCGATCATCGCCTTTCCTGGACGCGCCGCGAACGGACGGGCTGGCGAACAATTTCCCAGCACACAATCAAAACCGCATTCTCTCCTTCTCTCGCTAGGTTTATCCTCCCTTCCATTCGCTCACTCTCCTCCCTTTTGTCCCTTTCACACTTAAACGTATCTTGCAAGGGAATGATCCCAGTTTTTCGCCTCCTTTATCTCCTTGGTGCCTCGGGTTGGTGAATGTACTCGATACATTTTTTTTTTCGTTTCGTTGTTTCGTAACGCTTGATCTTCCACAAGATTTGGTTTCGCGTACACATTTTCCGTTTGCCTTTTTGTTATAGAGAGAGAGAGAGGGAGAAAAGGCTCTATATTCGGGGCCCATTCATTGCTTCGCCTTTTCGGCGCTGTTCGCCTTCCAACGAGGTCAGTTCAATTTGACCGTTGGGGGGTTTTTTTTTTAATGCAGCCAGGGGCGTCCCGTTTGTTGGGGTTGAGCTGTCGGTTCGAATTTTCTCCACCCGACTGGACGGCAAACTCTATCGAGCCGCACATCTGTACCATGTGGGGGTTTTTTTTTTTTTTCTTTCGTCTCGCAAATGGTGTGTGCCATTTTGTCTATCGCATATCATAGGGGTTACATTTTGTTTCGCCATGCCCGCGAAAGCACCAGCCCTTGAACCTGATCGAATTGCATGCTGCAGATGGTGATCTCGGCTTGACGGCTTTCTTCCGGCCAGTTTCAACGGCGCTCTTGTATGCCATTACCTACCTGTTCTACTGCGCGCTGGTGCTTGCAGGGATTAATATCCGCTGGCAGCCGCCACACAGTTCAGGTGTCTGGAACTTGTTTGGTACCCGGCTCGGCCGGCCGGGAAGCTTGTCGATGATGCCCCACTTCTCCCTGGGGGCAATTTGGAGGGGAAGGAACAGTCTAACCTCACATTTGCAGATGCTTGAGCATGTTTCTCGTCGCACCCAACGTAGACCTTGCCGTGCGCTGGATCGGTAAGATATATTCCTGGTCCTGCCGCTGCTGTTGCCGCCGTTGCTGTCTCTTGTCCGTCCAGAGTTTCTCGGTTGAGAGAGTCGTCGTCCTCCCGACGACGGTTTCCTGCTGCTGCCCACGTTTTTGGCGCGCCGAGATCATCGTATGCTGCGAGGCTGCGTGTGTGTGCGTGTGTGTGTGTTGGTAGGGTGGCTATGCAATGGTACCTGTAGATGCGCGTGCGTCCCTGGCAACGTATCCCGAGACCGTGTACACCGGCAGTCGGCAATGTTGAGGATATGTGCGTGAGGTGCCCGAAGCATGTGTTCGTGCATGCGTATGCGTCGTCGTCGTTCGTCCGTTCCCTCACCACAAGGGGGAACAGCATGGAGCGGGGAGGGATCGCGCAAAGGGCAACCGGGAACACCGCTAACGACTCGCGCCTACCTCGCCCCGTTCTGACCGGCGAAGAATTCAATTGGGAGTTGCGATGTGGATTCGATGTTCGTCTTCCTCTCACCCGTTCTGTCATTTCCTCGCGATTCTGTAATAAAGGACGCGCGCGACTCTACCGCCACCGCCGCCGGCTGCTGCACCCTTCACAGCAAAATCAACCGTCGAACGTCTATCGACAGGGAATTGGGCGAGCAGGAGTAGGCAACGACTTCTCACCACCACCAACAGCAACGGCACCACACAACCTAACCCAACGCATCACGGTGCGAGACGGAAGGGGGGTGAGAAAAGACACGCGAAAGAGCGAGCGGGTCAAAAAAGAAAAAAAGAAAACGACACCACCAATCTTTTCGCGCATAAACGGGAAGAGGTGCAGCATACATCGCAGGAGGCTGCGCGTTCCCCTGGATGGATATTTGGCGGTGAAGTTCGAACTTCTCTTCCCTCCTGCGTGTGGAGTTGTAACTTTGAGAAGTTGCACGCGAAAACGGCAGGCAGAGCGAGTGTCGGACTGGAATAGAAGGAAAGACCGGCAAAGAAGAGTCCTATAAGAAGAACCCAGCACCACTGCAAAAGGCAGGGTTTTCGCGGCTCGAAGCGTTTGGTGGTGGTAGGCTGACGAGGATTCGCGAACGATTTTGCGAGCCAAGCGAGAACGCGGCATAGATGAACGGCGAGAGAAAGAAAGAGAGAAAGAGAGAGAGTGAAAGGGAGCTGAAAAAGCAGAAGACGAATTTCAGCTAACGATATTCCAAGTTTCAACACACATGCCTTTTAGGTCACGGCGCTAGTTTTATGTTACCGAAGTCGGCCACAGGGAAACTTGACACTTGAACCATTCTTCTCCGCAGCTCCGATCCTGTGTGTGTGCCTCGACTTCGATAACTTATTCTAATTTTCTTCGTTCCTTCCCCTCACGGTTCTTCCTTGTGTGCAGCAGTTTAGCTTTGAAAAAGCAAGTGTTCTCCGTTATCGTGTTCCCCAGTGTTCGGTGCAATTGAGCTAAAACAAAAGAAGAAAAGCTTACGGTGAAACAGAGAAGTGATCGGCAGTGACTGAGCGAAAGAAAATTGGATTATACAGTGTGTGGCAACCTTTGTCGAGGAGGCCAGAAGTTCGCGAAGATAGATCCCCGCTGAGGTGTGGAGGAAGTCAATCATCCCCAAGACGACGAAGCACAGCGGAATTTTTGTGGATATCAAAAATTTTCCCGCAAGTCTAACCGCGCCCGTTAGATTTGCTAGTGCTTAAGCAAACACACGAGCACCGCCATCGACCAGCCGCGTGCTACAGTTTCTCAGTTAATTTTTGGTGCAGTTTTTCCAAGTAAGTACAATTGCTTTTCAAACATCTTTTCATCATCAGCCATATATCTCGGGTTAAATTCGAATGGAACTTATCCAAGTAACCATGGGCACCGTGGTCGTCTAAAGTTCAAGGAAGTTGCCAAGGCACCCGAAAGGAAATGATGGGATCCGGGGAGAGCCTTCGGGGGACTAGCTGTCTGTTATGTTTCGTGCTTCATGTCCACCCCACGGGACGTTTAGTTGAACCCATGGTGATGATGACGATGGTTCGCTTTTCGCCCGAAAATGGCTACACGAAAGCGTGCGTGGCCAAGGTGTGTGTGTGTGTGTGGGTGGTTTAAGGGACGGTTGTTGCATGTTAACGTTCCAGGATAACATGATGATCGCATGTTGCCTTTCGTTGCCTATCTGCTGTGTCCATCACGGAGCAGCGAGCGCAGGTGGGCGTGATTGCGAAGATTTTGGAAGAATCAAAACGAGCAGAATAATTATAAGTGTACCCCACTCTGGTGGACGGCTGAGCAAACCGTGCCCTCCGTGAACTTCAATTCAAGCAAACCACCGGGGCACCATTTGTTGGCACTATCTACCCAAGCAGCAGAAAATTTGGGCCACACGACTTTCCAAATTTATGTTGTGCCAAATAAAAAAGAAAAGTGACATCCAGCCCCTTGTGTGCATGTGGCAGGAAACGGAAGGCTGGATACTCCGGCTTCACCGGACCGACGTTTCCCGACTGGCATGACATGTCAAAACTTTCCACCGGTATCATCTTTCACTGGCCGTATTCATGTTATGGGGAAGAATAAGAACTCGCGCAAAGAAAAACACGCCTTCCTTCCGGGCCGGGGCCGTATGAGTCACGACGACGAGAAGATGGCAGTGGTATGATGGCGATTTTGACTCTGCTGTCTGTCTGTCCATCACGACCCGTCACAGCGAACAGAGAGCAGGACTTTGGAGGAGTAACATTTCATCGAGAAGCTCACCTGGGTCACCGAACAAACGCGCGTGGATTGAGAAGCAGCGTGTACGCCACTTTGGTTTCACGTGCACCACCACACAAGACCATGTGCACTCTGACAAATGCCAACATTCAACCCCCCCCCCCCCCCCCACCCCTCTTCCACGCACGTTCATGCATTGGCTAGGTAATTATAAGTCACAACATGAAAAAAGGGATATTTTCGATGAATGGTTGGCACGTATCGGAGGCATCTGAGGGGGAGAGAAAGTCGTGCAATGAAAGTCGCGAATTCGCAACATAATTGGTTTGATTCGGGCTGTGCTAGTGCGTCTTGTAGCAATATACATGTTTTGTTTATGTTTCTTTTTCCTCCACGCTGCGCGGTTTCTAACTCTCCTCACATGGTTAGTACAACAACTTTTGTTTGGCATTTTTTTTCCTCGCTTCTCTCTTCTGTGTATTATTTGTTGCTTGTCTTTTACGATGGAACAAAGGGAAGCTGTGTTTCTCTTCGCGACTCGGCGGGTTCGGTCCGCGCCGGGGAACCGCGAGCTACACATTTTGTTCGACATATTGTTTGCCGAACCTCGGTTGGAGCTTTGGACGGAAAGGGGGTGGCGGATGATCGGAAATATGAATGTTCCGCGCGGAGTGGTTTGCGTTGCATTACTCAGCTATTTTGCTGCATTTCACTCGTAGCATTTGAATAAAAAGAAAAAGATGTTTGCTCTACTCCGCCTCACAAGACCCGATTCGGGGGTAGAAGAGACCTTCTTTCTTCCTTTTTTTTTATTTCACCAGTCCTCGATCCATTCCTTCCATCCTTTCTCCCCATCTCATGGGGAGGTGATAAACAAATGTATCTTCCAGCGATGGCGGCCCCTCTTCTACACCAGAGCAATACGCTTTGCGGGCAAAAGATGTTTCTCCACCAATCTAGCTATTCCAGGTGAGGTGGGATAGACACAAAAAATAAAACACGCTGTACATACATACATACACACACTGGCTGTTGTACAGATGTTGCTGGTGGATGATTTGCTTTTCACGATCATGGGAAATTCCATCAAACACAGCCAACCCGATGTGGCCAACCGTGAGCGGTGCCACATCGGTGATGATGATATGGTATGGTGTGCAGAGGTGGAGGTGAAAGTATAATTGGCTCTTTGCAGTTGGGTATCGAAATGATACATGTCGAGGCAAAAAATGGGAATTAAACAACCGAAATGAGTAAACCAGGCAAAACGCAAATGTATTGACGAAGGAAAACTTTCATCGTTAAACATTTGGAACGAGTATGAAAATACCCTCTTAAGATCGTTCACTTAGAGACAGTCATTGTTTATCTTAGTCAGCAGTTTATTCCTGCTCTCCAGAAACCGGATCAACCACTTGCCAGTTCTGTTATGTTATGTTTATCTCGTTTATTATGCGATTTCCGTGGATAGAATTTCCCGTGCTTGCATTGATACTTGGCGCCCCATTTTATCGATTTCTCCATTTCCGGTGCGATGAAAAGTAATGTCATTAGGGCAGGCTGTAGTGGATTTTAATGCCCCAGACACTCTCAAGATCGTAGACAAGTTTTAATAGCTACATTACAGGCGCCGGGAATCCTGTATTCTCACTCAGCTTATTCAGCTCAGAGTTGTGGCAAATAAAACACGCTGGTATTCCCGTTAGGATGGTAACACATTTTGCCCCGGTTTCTTCTAAGGTCGGTCGAACCCGCTTCGATTGAGCGGTCGCTTAGCTCCGGAGCCGTGCCTTGTGGCAATTTAGAGTCCATACTTTGTGCGCACTTATTGATTTAGATTTTCCCGATGCAGAAACGGGTTGCAAACAGGGAAAAGAAGTTGCTAAAAATAAGGGAGCATGCAGCAGAGTTTCCCCAACGGGCATCAACCGTTAAGCGGCCGCAGTTCACTGAATGGAGTAGCAAGACCCATTTGCCCCCGGGGTTCCGCACCGCAACACTCCCTTTCTTGTCCACTCGCACGTTCTACGCGGGATTGCAATCTCCCTCTTCGGTCAGTATTATTTACCGGGATCGTGCTTCTCCATCGGGACGCAAGTTTTTCTCCCGGCGCGTGGGAAGAACTTCTGCCATGTAGCAGCTGTCGGAAGGCAAACAAGCGTCCCATACCGCTAGGACGACGAAACACCGTCCCACCCATCGCCCTCCCCCACAGCCATACAATGCTGCATGCGGCAGTGATGATGATGATGATGACGATGAAAAGATAAACGCTTTTAACACTTATCGCACCTCCCTCCGGATCTTCGCGGACTCTCTGGCTGCTGCAACATCAACTGCAACATAATGATTGCCGCCAGCGCTGCTGCTTTCATGCTGCTGGCTCCGAGGCCGAAAAGATAACTATACTCCCATTTGTGAACCATCAGCCACCTCCGTCACTCGGCGCTGCCGGCTATCCTGAGCACTTCTTAATTCAATTGTAACGGCTGGAGTGTTCTCTAATGCGTCTCGCTTCAGACCGTCCCTCGTTCGAGGGCATTCAGAGCGACCATTGTTCCGTTGTGAACACGGCGTGATATGCCTGAAGTAATGTTTCACCTACTGAGCTCCCAGAGAAAGAATGGCATGAATGAAAGTTTAAGTCCATTGCACGGTGAAGTGACAGGAGGATCCTACAACTTCCTAATCCTTTTTTGTGGCTAATGCATTTTCAACTTCTTGAGAGCACACTGTTGTACCCCTTTTAAGATGCTCAACTTTGGTGCTTGAGGTGAAATGTTAAGGAACAGCTTGCTGGAAAGTTTCATACACAACCGTGACAAATAAGATAACGTTTGGATGCATTGTAGAAAAATCAGTTGTTAACAAGACTACCGTCATTTCAAAATTCAATTAATTCGCACTGAAAATTCGTCGGAACTTTCAAGTAAAAGTAATTGGATTGAAATCCGAGACCGTGTCAAACTTTCAACATTTCGGCTGTGAAGTGTTGGGGCAATAAGGCAAAAAAAAGATCGTCCACATTAAAGATAACGTTTCCCTCGCAAACCTAATCGGTTGGAAGAAAGCGGTATGAATCTTGACGCGTGTTGAGTTTCGACTCTGTCCTAATGGTTAAACTCCGTAGCAACATCACACTCTCGGACGCCAAGGCGTGCCGCCATTGATGATGGCACACGTTGGCATGCGAATTCGACTCCAGACATAGGATCGCATGAAACGCCGAAGTGTCAAGGTTGCACCCTCACTTTGACTGGTCCCCTTTCCCACAGGCGTAGCCGACACTCTGTAAACACGATCGCCAAGTCGCGTTTCCCCCGGACGGATCGGGACGGTTGGAAGTACGCCGTTCCTTGGACGCAATTTGCATTCGCCGTCGAACGCGATCGTATTACTTGGGCGGGTGACGGGACTGGCTTGCGCTGTCAATGTCAACCGCTGGGCGTTGACCGTCATCGTCATCGCTGCCATCTTCATGATCATCAGGTACTGGCGTGGAATGACAATCGCTGATCGGTGTCTGCCACAGCAGATCCTCACACGGCCTCGAAGTCGAGTTGATGGTAAAGCAGTTTTGTTTGGGTTTTTTTGCTTGAATCTATTTTTTTTCATCTTCGCAACAATCAATCCGACCAGACAGTCCGGTGCGCGACAAACAACAAAACATCTCTTCGGTCCGCAGCGGTTCCTCGCAGCGGCTGTAGCCCCCGGGGGGGTAGTGGGTGTATTGATGGTTTAGGATGTGTTTCGAATTTGTGACACTCTTGAACACATTCCCAGAGCTACGGCTGCCTTTGTGATCTGGTTGAAAGCTGGCCATCGATCATGGAAGCCTGTCGAGTGAAGGGTTACGTACGTCTGTCCTCCCGGAAAAGGTCTGGTCTAAGTAAAACATGGCCCTCTAGTGCTCCCTTTTCCTCCACCCTGGCAGTCGACGATGATGCTCTTTGAATACACAAGAAAAACACGTCAAATCATTATTCATGGAATGGAATGTTGTGTCGACTGCGGAATGTGGAAGTTTGCGCGTCCCGGCAGACGATAGCGAAAGTGCCAGAATGTGTGTGAGTTTGCCGAAACGTACGCCCGACTGTTGTTTATCGTTAGTAACGTGTTTCACGCGCTTGTTGTGCTGCGTCCGATGCGTAGTTTTCCATTCATCTTGGGGAGAAAATGGGGAATGATGATTGGGTGTTTCACTTATCTTCCAAAACCCAAGCTGGTACTGAAGGTCACATTTCATGTGTGAGGTAGAGGATAATCTGTGCCGTGCTTTTCCATAGACGCACGTTTGGGTTTTGCAACAAAATATAAAAAGATTTTACCAAGAAAGAAGTAAAAAATTGTGCTGATGTCAGCTTTGTTGTTGAGCAATGTTTCTAACGGTTATAATTGTAATACACAAGGCATGATTAGGCTCCCTAAAATTCCTTTAAAAATCTTTGTGGGATTTAACATTTTTTCAAGCATGCAAAACTACGTGGAGTTTCCTTTTTTCACAAATACTAGCCATAGTGTTGTGCAATAGATTTTCAAGTATATTTGTTTTATGTGACATTGTCGGATCATTTTACAAGTTTGGTTATCATTTTCTCAATAAAACAAAAAAAAAAATCAAACAAAGGTCATTTAAAAATCCACGCAATCTAACACGACCTTCTTTCCAAACTTACGTGTTCCTATATACATTTAGGTTTATTTATATGTTATTTAAGGGGTCTGGGAAAACCGAGCGCGTATGCCGGCTCAAACACGACCCACGGCGTCGTGTTGTCGAATCAAGCCGATCGACTTTCCCCGTACGAAAAAAGTCTTCCTAAAAATGGGTAGGTTTGACCAAATGGTCGCCAAGATTGGGTAGGCTGGACCAAAACACCAAGAAGAAAAACATTCGTCATTCAATTAAGAATTCATCAAGAGTATTCTTTTCAATTGAGCCCTTTTATTTAGGATGCTGTTTGAAGTTGGCAAATTTCGTATGCTACATATATTCCATCACAGCCTGGAAAGTTAAAGTTCAAAATCGTAAACACAGCATAGCGTCGTTTGCCTTAGGCCCATTTCATACCCTATGGGTTATTTATTTCCACCCATAAGTCGCTCGCAATGTTTCCAACAGATCCAAGGCGAATAAACCTTGCCCCTGGGTGAGGGTGTTTGTTTACAGTTCTGGCTGGATAGACATAGACTCTGGCAGCCAAGGGACAGACAGTTTATTTGGGTCTGACGTGTCGTTGTTGCTGGGTAGCCGATGTTAGGTTAGGTTCGCTCGTAAAAGAGTGGAAAGGGCTAGGGTTACCGATCGCAGGGTGTCCGAATGTACCCGAATTAATCCTCTGCGACGTCCGTCCTACCGCACAGCGGAGGAGGCCTTTCCTTTCAACTCAACCTTTCCTGAAGGCAGAAAGGAGAAAACACAGGGAAAACCTACCAATAAACCATCACCGTATCACCACAACCAACGCATTCTATTGCCAGTTGTTCACGTAGGTCTGACCTCTCTGAAGGCTGGCTGTACGCGTGGAATGCGTCCGATCAGATCAGACCGAGCCACGTTCGGGCCAGTTTTCCCCCCAAAAACGTTTGCGTCTGTGCGCTTTCCACTTTTCATTCGTTGCTATGCTGTGTTGGGCGGCTGCCCTGCAGCAGCGTGTGGGTTTTTATCTGCTCGGAAGCATCTTTGACTTCCGGTTTATTTTATTTTTTTTCGGGATCGACCCCGACAAATAGCCTTGGTGGGCATAATCTAGCCGAGGCTAATAGATATTTGCTTCGTTGCCCGGTCGGCTGGTGCATGACCGGACGCCGACGGCGGCCTGTGTTGCTTCTGGTGGTAGTGGTAAAATAATGGTGTGCTTTACTATACGGCGTCGGTACCAGAGTGCAACGTAACGTGCGGCCATTTTCGCCACGGTAATTTCCGTTCGGTTTCGGTGGTTTTGGATGTTGGTGGTGGTATTTTTTTGGTGGTCAGTTAAAACGGTGCCGTTGATTATTTCATACAGAGTTCGGATGAGCCCACGTGGCCTGCCGGTTAATGGTCTTTTCCTCTTCGTTCTGGATGAGGAAGCCCGAATCGGTCGGATCGCCTTCCTTCGCGCCCTCTCCCACCGCTTGAGTCGGGCCGTCATCTGGTGGGTTGCATATTTTTTCAGCTGTTGTTTTTTTAACCATTTTATTATCGCCAGCATCGCGCCACTCGACTTGGCTTGAGCTTTTAGGTGGTTCATTCGGCTTCAACCATTTTACCACAGAGGCTCTCTCGGTGGTCATAAATTCTAGTCTTGTTTCACGAAGAAATGTGATGTTTTGGTTTCGTTACATTCAGGTATCCGTTGATGGATAGCATTCATGAAGTTTGGAGTCTATATCTTTTGTCAGAGTACGAAGATAAGCCCGCTTCATTATGATCCATAATGAAGCGTCAGTTTTCTATCAGCTACGGACAAAAAGTTGGTTTGGTGTCCCATATTTACAAAGCCGGCTACACGCAGTCGCAACATTGCCTGTGAACAATGATCATTCGAGCTTCAAAATTCTCCGACTACCGTTTCATAATACCACCCATAAGTCGATGAAAGAATCAGCCTCACGAATCAGCCAGACGTAAGGTCCGACTAAGGTAATCTCTTCAATTCCTTGTTGACGAGAGTCAGATTTTCATACAGCTTATCGCAATCATTAGAATCGCCGCCTAACGTGTTGTGAGAATATCCTGCAGCACGCCAGCACGCATTGTTTCCTCGGGCGACAGCCTAATACCGGCAGTAATCCACCACCCGGGCAGATAGCACCAGACAATCAATCGAACCTTTTGCATCGTCTTTCGCCACGGTCTAAATTGATTCCCTTTTCGTTCGCCTCCGTGGCTGACGGAGGGACTCCAGTCTCCGCCCGGGAAAGTATGCTGGAGCCTTGCGCGCGACGTCGTTTCACTGGACAAGCCTCGGGATTGCGGGATTATGGCTCGTTAACAACAACGTGTCCGAACCGCGGCCAATGGCATACTTTCATCGTGCCGTCGTCAGCACATTGCGAAGGATCGTCGCCAGCAGGTCTGCGCCAGTGGGCGGCCGGCAGTGGAAAGCTGTCGACACCATAATTTATGTTGGGCGATCTTGTCTGATGAATTTTCAACCCGAATAACAAAAGACTCACACAGAAAAAAAAACGAGGACGAAACGAAAATCCGTGGTCTCCCGTGAATTGCTTTGTTGCCCTAGCGCTGTGCTGCCTCACGTTTGAAACAAAAAAGGGTTTATTCTTTCCCGGGGCCTCCGTTTATCTCGGCGTCCAGGGTTCGCGTGCTCCTACCTTCACCTTATTATCTTATTGTCTCGTTAAATTTCCCCCGTGTAACGTGTTCTATTGAGAGAACGGACGAGACAAAAAATAAAAAGAAATGACGAAAAGTTCGGTGTTTTCTCCTTAAGGGCGTTGGATCCGGTAACTTCCTACACACTACGGCCACGAGCAGCGACGAGCACGTTTAGCATGATGGCAACCTTTTCTCCCCTGGTTTTTACAGTTGGTCGTGCAATCGCGACAGCGCTCAACACGGAAGACAATTATGAATAAAACATGGAGTTAAAAGCGGCGGTGGGCAACCCATGGCCACGTGCATGGGCTTCGCCCCGTCACGCTTCCGTTTGAGCTGATTCGCTTTTTGGTGGCTGCAGGATACGATTCGCTCGAGTGTGTCGCCTCAGCGCTCTTCACTCGTGCTGAGTCACGGTTGGGTGGAAAACGAACGTCCTTTTTCGAGCGTCAAGGCGCTTAACACTACCAGCCTTTCTCTTCACGCAACAACCCCTTTCTTCATAAAAAGGGTAGCGAAGTGCTATCTGATAAAAAAGGAGAGGGCAAGCCCGATCCGATAACGAAAGTGTTTGATCCCGAAACGAATTTACAGCATCATCTTGCGTTGCGAAGAAGTTTATGATGCCACTGAAAAAGGTCGATCGATAGACGAAGTGATTATTTGTCAATGACTGTATTGGACTTGTCAGCGGTGGTCGTTGTCCTTTTCTGAGGCTCAACCTTTCCCGAGCCGTTGGTGGCTTACCATGTAGCAAGGACGGAACTATTTATCTTGCCATTGCTTTTAACAGCCGAAGAGAGCTGAGACTAGGAAGTACAGGGGCGCAGAGTTCTTCGACGGAGTCCGGACCGGGCCACAATAGAAATACAAATTGGTTAAAGCCGGAAACGCGTTTTCTTATCCAGGATGGAATCCAATGAGCTGTTTGGTTCGGAAAAGGTTACGTGACATCACACGGGTGTTAACCAGTGAAGCGCGGGCAGGGATCGTGCTGATTAGTTGTCACAAAGATTAATTGATTTTCGGTAGGTTCTGTGCTGATGCTGCTGCTAGTGGAGCGTAGAAATGTATTGTTCCCCATCCCGGGGTTTTGTGTTCTACTACACCCCTTTTGGTTAGATTTTCTACCGTGTTCAAGATTTTTACCTTTTTTTATCTTTTTCTCCGCTTTTCTTTGTATCAGTTTCTAAGACTTCTCTTTACTAACCTTTAGATCAAATTTTGTGGCGATCTGAAGATAATTGCATCTAGGAACTACTCTGAATTCAATATGCTAATGCTTTTTTCGATTGTCAAATGATGGTGAGCTAACGATTTAAATCAACGCATTTCAAACATCTCGAATTTTGTGGGAAAAGTTATCGTTTTTTATCTTCAACATAACACATAGCATAAACAATGGGCAAAAGGTTTTGACAAACAACTAGAGGAAAAAGAGAACTTCTATCGCTTGTTCTACTTCCCAAATATTTTCATGTTGAGTCATCGTAATGTGCAATGATTTGATGGATCAATTTGTCGAAAACATAATATAAGTGGCATGAACGATAGTTTCCTACATCGACCAGCCCTTAAATGGAGGGTAGATTCCTCACTGACATCGTATCTAACACTTCTTCCAAAACTTCCAACCGTCTAACCAGTGCTCCGCAACGGATGCGGAAAGCGAATGGCGGAAATGTTCGGTCCCGGAAATGGAAACGGGGAATGACGTTCATCAGCTCATCAAATCGAAATCCAGCCAGCGTCTGTTTGGTGGGGTTTCTCCAAGAACATCCCGGAGTATCTTGCTTTTCTCATGCAAAGCCTGACTTCTCCTCACCTTCGGTTCGGTTCTGCTCCGACAGCGGATGTTATGTTATTGAAATATTAATTTCTTTCCCAAACTTTTCTTCCATGCGTTGTAACTATTCATTCCGTTGCCTCTATTCTTTGCGCTATTGGAGGCAAATTCGATCGTTGTCGTTGTCAAGAATGAAGCAATAATTCATTCCCAAGTGGTAGTGGCCACTCGGTCGTCTTGTGGCGGTGCCTTCGTTGTGCTGCAACTGATTCTGTATTTCTGATCATGTTCAGTCTTTCTCACTCCCTTCCTACACTTGCCTTGTCTCGCACGCCTCTAAAAGGCTTCATTTGGTATTCACGAAACGTTTCCAAATCTTCACTCACTTTTTCCTGCTGGTGATTTTGTATGTTGACCAAGGAAACGACTCTGTGATGTGTGCGACTACGATTGGCTATCAGGGGGCTAATGCAAATAGCAGGACGTTGATGGTTCAATGATTTGTGCCAAGGTACGTGAATGGAGCGATTGGTGGAGATTGTGAATCACTGCGATGGACTACAGTCAATTGGATGTCTAGAATACAAGTTTCTGCTTTGACAAGTTGGACACTGATTGCTAGTCGAAGATTATGAGCATTAATGCGTTTTAACTTAATGTGATATCTGTACATTTGAAGTTGTTGAATAGGCAGTTCTGCAAAAGATCTCATTGAATTTGCTTTAAAAAGAAGTGATTCCTGGAAGAATTCACTTTTCTGTCGCAACTGCTTGAATCATCAAGCATTTTTACAAGTTTGATTGTAAGTGCTGTTACGTTTCAATTTCATGATGCAATGAGTTTGTGCTGTGCATTAAGCAAAAACCAGCAAGTTTACAAAACAACTATACTAAACATAAATTAAATCGAAGCATTCCAATCAGAAATATCTAATTTTATCTTATCGAAAGCATCCAGTGTACCTGTAAAATAACGTGTTAATTAAATTAAAAATTTTTCTTTTCTTTTAGGTAAGTTATACCAGCGACGGACAACATCCTCACATATTAAAAGAAGAGATCTGAGTTGGTATGTTCTAGTTAAATTTTCATTGGTAACATTTTGTAAAAGTTTTGAAAAAGTTTGCATACAAAAATCAATCTTTTCCGGATATGCGGTGTTTCCGGAACGATTAGAATGGCACATCTTGTTTCCTCTTCTGGGGTTGGTTCCAAGTTGATAGCATTATCAAAATATGCTAATGGCACGAATACTTCAGCGATGATCATTAATATTAACGTTGTTGATCCATTGAGATGTGCATGTTGTCGTGCTCACGTCCCAGTAGAAATAAGGGTCACCAAGTTTGAGTGTGGGACGGAAATGCGAAATGTATAGCAGAGACTTTTTACGACTCAAACCATCGTGGTTGATAAGCGCGTAGAAGTAGCGCGTTCAGGAGTAACGATTCGCCAGACAGCGCAGTTTATTGCAAATTTGTCTATGTTGGCCATTGCTAGCTGTCAAATCTTTCTTTTATATTTCAATAACGACAGACAACATTTTATACTAGGAATAGTTACTTTGTAAATTTTATACAACAAACGTTCAGTCCCACTGAAGAAACCTCAATCAAAAGGCGAGGTTTATTTACAAAGCTTTGAATTAAATTTGTTATCCCAATTGTGGTGATATGTTGCTGCTGATGTTTTCTTTTACAGTTGAAATACCTACAAATAGATGAAATTGAAATATCAATCGTCTATGGAGGTTATCGTAGCGTTGGATTTTCCCTTCCCTTTCTTCATCAATCAAACTGTCATAGATAAAAACCCAGGCCCCAAATGATATTTTATCTAATGCAAATAATTTGTTGAAGTCTGTCTAATGTTTTCTACTCGAGTACTGTATAAATAGAGTGAGTGTCAATTTCATCCATTTCGTACCTTTATGTTGTGCCAAAAAACGCATTCATTCCAACTAAATATTTGTCTGCTGGATTTTCCCGGCTCTTGTCCTAATTGTTCCGCTGTGCGTTTGCCTTGGCAAAGTTCTTTGTTCCGAGTTTCGTGCGACTCGATTCGCTAAATTTAGCAATAATGTTTGTCCTTCTTGGTGGTGCCATCATATTATCGCTGACGACACTCGAAAGAGGCGCACCCAATCGCACGAAATTCGTGCCGCGGCCCAATTTGCACCGCGTCTACTTCCACTCGGCGCCGTGACTGTTGCACAAAATTTGATTAGCACTCCATGGCATTGTGCGACTCCACGGTTCCGATGTTTATGTTTCCAACAGTTGATGTGTTTGCTCGACGCAGCATCCAATTTCGGTGCGGTGCCAGTCCCTCGAAACCGATGGCGCTGCTCAACATTATCGTTATTGTTTCAATTTTGATTAGGCGCATTTGTTTGTTTAGAAATGTTCCTGTCGATGCGCAAGAAATGCTGAGAGTGGCATTGGTGACGGGAAGGCAACAGCGCTGGATTGGAGGAGTTGAGAGGCTACGCCTTCCGTAGTGCGCAGTTACCATCTCGGCACAAGTTATTTCCTCCCCGGTTCAATGGAGCGATGACGATCGCGTGTGTAAATTCATACTTCATTCGTGCTAGTTTCATTCGTATGCCTTTTTCACGATGGATATATATTGATATGAGTTTCATCTTGGGACGCGTTCAAATCGATTGATTTTTTTCCCTCCGTGCGGCTGTGAGACCTGGCAAACCTGAACCTGGTCGACGAAGTGCGCACCTGCCGGTCATGGCATTGCTGATAAGCTCATGGTTGCAAAAATAAAATTGTTCGTCACGGCTGTAAAATGTGCATGTTTTCCTGCACGAGTATGAGTGTGTTTCGTTTTCAGTTTTGAATTTACGGATGTAACTTTTTTTTCCACTCGTTTTGCGCTGCATCTACAGGTCGAACCCACCAACCTCCCTGTACCACCCTTCGCATTCGTGTCATGCCTTTTCTTTATCGCCTGATATTTGCGCCGAGCGTATGGCGACGAGAGATGGTGACGAATTCAACGGCCAACCATCGATGGAGCCTTGTGGCAAACACCTATCACCCCAGCCGCCTCATGAGCGATGTGTTTGGTAGAAATTCCTGTTTCGCTATGTTTCACTGAATTTGCATACTAATCATCATCCGCGGCTAAGTGTATGAGTGGCGAGAGGGAGGGGACGGTTTGTCCTCAGCGGCAACATTTGCCGCATGCTTTTCGGACCCCGAGTCGCGTTGGTTTTTTATGGTGGCGCGTTTGTGCACCCATCGGTTGCTCGGTTTTCCAAAAAGGCTTTTTTTTAGTTTTGCTTTTGAATTTAATCCAGAGAGCGATGAGACCCGCCCGGTGGTGGTAGCGGGGTCGTACTGTGGAAAGGTTGTCGCCTGCCAGGTTTCGGGTTGCCTGTATGCCGGAAGCATTAAATCGCCACATGTTTTGCTTGTGCGTGTGCCGCCAGAGCCTAACTGTTTTTTGTTACCTCGTAAGTCATGATCCATCAGAAGAATGTTTTCTTTAAATTTTTCCTACTTACAAAAAGACTTTTCGAACCCAACCCCAAACATAATGCACAGCAGATGGGGAGCCATTCGAGTGTAAGAAATGAAGGAGAAACCCCAAAAGGGTTAACAAAAAAAATTGTTGCTATTTTTGATTTTTCATTCGCATGTTAAAACCAACGGAACTTAACGACGCCCGGGTGATGTGCGCCCACAGTGAATAATTTTGTCAACCCCTGCACTCTACCCGTTGGAAAAGCAGCGTAAAGCAACGAAAATAATAACCCTTTTCCACTTCTTCTGCTTCCCGCCATCCCTTAATAAAAACGAGGATCACACTAGAAACGACGTTTAGTGACAGTTGTTAAGCACTGCAAAAACGTTCAGAAAAAAAAATAAATAATTTTTTTTTAAATTACAATAAAATGCAACTCATAATCTCCGAGTTTACTGGCGTTAAGTTCCGGTTGGGTAACTTCGATGCGGCGATTGCAAACCATTAAATTTCCCCGTGCGCTCGTACGGCGACGGTAAGGTATTTAAAAATTTAAAAAAAAAATGCTTGGGCGTACGCGAACACGATGCGGGTGCTACAAAGGTTTATTGCGAGAAGCAGGCATTATTGTTTATTGAAAAATTCCAGCACTACGGTTTACGCCCAATGAGTTGAGTCTAAATGAAGAGGGTGGTTTTTTATCTAAGAACAGAAGGTGAAAAATTGCAAAATGAGATGGTGGAGTCAAAAACTTATTGCGTTGCCCTTGCATCATACAGCCGATCATTTAGTTGTGAAGGAAATTTTCAAAAAATTGGTAGAAATTAATCCTCTCTACAAGTAACGTTTTTTTCGATTTACAAAAAAAAATCCCCCCGAGGAATTGATTAACGACTTCTTAGGATTTAGCACAAAACTCATCCGTTGAGCAGCAGCATCAGGATTAGTCACACGATCGTTGTCGCCGTCCCATGTAGTTGCAATTTTTCACTCCGCGAACTCGTGCCAACGAGTTGTCACCACACCGGTGCATTCGGTGGCTTCCAACCGGCTCGTCTTGACTTGAGATGATGATGATGATGATGATGATGATGATGATGATATTAGCGGTGGTCTTCGTGAGATGGAGCGGAGCTCGTTGTGCTCTCCGTCTTTCATCTTCCTAGGTGCACAGCGCGGTAAAGACGTTAGCATTTAGTTGGTGACATTGCCACAAAGGAGCGCTTCTTCCTGCTTTTCTCGGTTGTCTCGGCCCGGGCATGCGAGGAGCGGCAGAATCAGCAGCTAGCCAGCCGCGGCAAGAACCTGGTGGCAATTCAACCGAGCCACATTAGTGCCGTCGACCGCCACAAGGTCATTAACGACGAATCGTGCGATCGCGAGCGAATGTGTGCTTGTGTTTGTGCCGCCCTCCGTGGTGGAGGATTATGCTACGGTCTCGATGCCGGCTGTATGCAGCAGCTGCTGCCGCGTTGTGCATTGCGTAAACCCGGGTCGCGGCCGTTCCCTTGTCTGATGGCAATAATACCAGAGGTTCGCGGAGAAGTTCGGATAAGTAGAAGCAACATATGGTGCAGTAACATCAGCAGCAGCGGCTAGGATCGGATCGGAACGAGCTCCACCGTGGTTCCTCCGCATACTGACTGTCTTGCTTTTCGATGAGTCTCCTCCCTTTATCTCTATCTCTCTCTCAGGGTTCTAGAGGCGCAAGAATTAAAAAAACGCAACGAAGAGCTGGAGCGCATAGAACATGCGGACTCCGACGAGAAACCGGTACCTATCGGACGGGATTTAGCAGGCAACGGTTTAAGGTCCCTTGACGCGCTCATGCCCGGACGATGCCGGTGCGCTGTTGATGGTGGTGGTGGTGGTGGTGGTGCACTTAATCTCCATTCGGGGGTCGCTATTGACGTTTTATGGGCAAAGTTGTTTTAATTTGTGTGCGAAAAGTTCTGCGCTGGCCACTTCCCGACAATTGATGGGGTATCCTCCGGTGAAACGATGAACGGAAGATGATAGCGATGGTGGTTGGTTTGCAAGTTGAAATTTATCGGTTTTATCAACTTATTCATTTGGTCAACCCAACAAACCAAGATGAGCTCATGTTTCTATATTCGTAGGCAGAGAAATGTTGTACTTGGTTTTTGGTGAAACGAAATGTGATTAGTATGATTTAGTTTTTAGGGACAATTTTCTAGCACACACAGCAGCTTTCAGCTCATGATGTTTAGCTCAATGCAGTTCAGGTTGCTAGAAGTTCGTCGCATCATGGGCAATCAATCGCTTTCAAGAGCCATTTAATAGCGCCAATAAAGCCTATTGCTTGCAAAGCTCAACCTTCCACTGAAAAACGAGTATTATGCTCAAACTCGTTTGTCTAAGGAGTCCACGGATGGAAATCAAATTCTTTTCCTCCGTTGTTTTGTTGGTAAATTTTTTCGCATCGTTATACGAGGATTTCTTATATACTCCCTCATATTAAATTTACCATTTTGATAACGCATGTATCTAGAAGACGAGTGAGCTATGCGTTCTACTAACCTAAAACTATCGAGAAGAAGTATTGATATATAGTCCTTTAGACTTTTTTAAGTTAAACTTTTTCGTAGAAATTTGGATTTGTTTTTCTTTTCATTTCCTCGCATGTTTCTAAAGGAAGGTATAATAATTTATTATCTTGTGTAAGCAGTTGAATTTGCCGAGTGCTGGTGAACACTTTCCCACGATCATTCGCATCCGTTCCGGTGAAGAATTGACAAATCACGCTCTGCCAGTGTCACTGAGGTTAGGATTGCCGTTGAGAATGAACGTGTCGGTTCGATCGGCCCAGGCGTTTGGATACCCTCTCCCAAACCCGCAACGGTGAGCAACCTTTGTGGAGCCGCACACTCGTACGCCCAGGACGGCTGGAGATGGAGGAGATGACTTAGAAAATTCGTTCCATTGGAAATTATGCCCGTGCGACTTTGTATGCCAGCCAACAGCAACTGGTCGGATACAGCGTTTTCTCACCTTGAAGCCTCTCGCACTCGCAATCGTAGCACAAGCTGTTGCGTTGGCTTGAGTGCTTGTAACCTCTTCCCCCCAGGGCTAGCCAGAGTCTCCTTCCCGGACCCATCAGCTCCTTGGGAGTCGTTATTTTGTTCGCTACCGCCGCACCTCACTCACAAGCATACATGCCCTGTGGCCCTTCCGTTCCACCCCCTCGGTCAGCTCGAATAATAAAGCCAACCATCAAAACATAATAACAACAAGATTACCACGTTAATGTACGGTTATGTGCGCGAGCGCTATATAGCTACGCTGATTAAACATAACGGTTTACGGCACCGTTTCCTGGCGGAGCTCGCACGTTTCGCCACGTTCTTCGGTTCTTTGGTGGCGATTGGTGGCCGCCGAAGCCAGGAGACGACCCGACCGTAGTGGGCTTTTCGGAGTTCGAACGTGTCATTCCGTCGATCGCGCGCCAACCCCGGAAGAAAGTCCAAATCGGATATCTGAAAGGTGTCTGCCGAGCACGCAGGGGCTGATGAGTAAGCAGCCGGGCGCAGTAGCAGCAGCAGGCACGACACACCAAAGGTCTATCCATTTTTTCGCCTTTACGATGCTGCTGAAAGTGATTAAGATTTCTATTTTCTTTAATGACGCAAGGAAAAATGGTTTGCTGCCGCGGGGCAATTGTATGCGCTTGACAGCCAGCCTATATACAACTAGAGGAAGGCGCATAGTGGAATAATAAGTGTGCCCATGTTGCACGCTCTTTCGCGCACGGGGACGGAAGTACCGATGGGAGTTATGCCCCCAAAAAACACCTGCACGCTTTGGCGGAAAATAAAACCGCTGACACTGTCACTGTTGTTGGTGCTGTACCATGTAATTGAAATCGATGGAACGTTCTCACCATTTTTAACTGCCAACTGGCATTTAAATGCTCGGTCGATTTGAGTCACCCTCCACCACCACACGGCGGCGCATTGTCAGCAAGAAATTCAAAATAGAACAGCAATCCGAGCTGAGTTTTACGCGGACGACGCACACCATGCGCTGGATGATTCATCGTCGCATACCGGCGAATCCGTTTGCAGCCGTGTTTCCGATGAAATTCGCCCTTCCGGACTGCAGAATTAATTGGTCGTTCCAGTCATTCCGGTGTGCTTCATCCGGATCAACCGTCAGTTGGCTCGGGTGGGTTGCGTGGTGGATCATAACGAATGATTAAGTAGACACTGCGCGGTGTTGAGAGCCCAGCAGTGTGCCAGCAAACAGAGAAGCACAGATTTGACGGTGTGATTTGTTTATCGCGCTAAAACCACACGCTGTTTTATGGTCGCTTACTCAACAGTTGCACTTAGGGGCAAATTGTACTCGATTTTTTTCATTTTGTTTTTGCTGTTCGCAGTGTTTTGAAACACCTGATGCTGTCATCGATGTTATTTATAGCTGTGCAGGTTAGACAATTTGTCACAATGATACAGGGATTCATTATTAATGATAGGCACTCGATTCCAGGCAATGCGTAGATAAGTTATATTTTTTGTTTTATTAAATGTCAGTTATTTACTCGCCAACATCGGTGAAATGGAAACGAGCTGTTGTTCCATCTTCCTGATCATGAATAATGTGTTCTGAATTTGAATTAAAACAAGAGCATCAGTTTTATGACACACCAAATACCTTCCATTGCGCAATGTTGCACGGCTGACACATTTACAGCCACGTTCATCTGCCACGTCCCAGACGGGCGACGTCTCGCCTGGCCCACTTCAAGGGCAAGACAGACCACTACGGACTCGCGACCGCGGTGTCGTAAATAAACCGCGTCCCGAGCCCACCCGACATATCTACCCAACTATCTTCTGGTGGTCGCGGAAGGAATGTGAATGAAAAACGCCAAAATGCTTGCTTATCGCCCGTTTGGCCGGTAGAGGTTTTGTTTCCTGGATGTGGATGGTCTGAGAGTGCGTGTGGCAGGTTACTTGACTACCACCGCTTGTCGGGCACATCCTCGAAACTTCACCGCGTTGTCGTGGGGTTTCGAAAGATTGGGTAAGAATTTCATAAAATGTTATATTCCAACAAGGTTGGTGCGGTGCCCAAAAGTGTTGCTGCCTTTTTTCCTGTCGCGTAAAGACATAATCAGGGCAATATCTTTATTTTATTCGTGGCTGCTAGCGAGCTTCGACGAGGCTTGAGGTCGGAATGTTAAACTTGAAAATGTTACACGCAGAAGGTTTTGGTTGATGGCATTGACACGCTGGTGGGTGTGCCGCGTCGGCCTTAAACGGATATTTATATGTTGCGTTTGCTTACGTTGTTTGTGGCGGGAAACGGATAGAGCCAATTCTAGACTTCGACAGTTCGACAGTTCGACAATCTTAACGACTTTTGTACGAGAGTTGGTACACACAGACCTCTCGATGGAGTTGTTGTAAGGTAAGTAGGTAGGTTCCCATCTTACTTCCATGGTTTATAGCTGTTAGCCTTTATCGTACAACAAGTGTGACTGGATGGGGACTCGTGAGAAAATGCAGTCATGCACAAATTTGGACTAAATGGCTTTTTCTTTTCGACCGCCATTCAGTTATGAAAAGAAGTAGAGTAAATGTTATTTGTTTCTGAAGCGACTGGAGATTTCGTGAGAATAGTGAGAACAGAGGCGGCAGGCACGTAGAACATATGGAAGAAGTTTAAAAGTTTTTTCTTGTCGCGCGTTTAATGAAATATCTAAATTGAGGAAATTTAACTTTGAATACCTACTTTGAATACTAATTTGGCTTTGAATACCGTTTTAAATAGTTTTAAAACTGTCCCTGCGGAAAGATTTTGAAGTACAATATGAGCTTTGTTTGTATTGTAAGCAATTTGTTTCGTGTAAGGAATGTTCGATGCGGATTGATTTTTATGATCACAATTTTGTTTTCCCGTTGAACTGCATGAATTGATTTTTTTAAGGCTCGAAAACGGGAGGTATACTGACGTCAACAACTCATTAACGATTTACCGACTCAGTTAAAACTCGAGCAACGGACAAAAATGTCAAGTATCTCCACTTGACTTCGACCGACAATCATCAATCTCCCTCTTCTACACGCACCACTATGACTTTTTACGTGAACACAAACTTGATTTCTGCGAGAAGATGACTTTGTTGATCTTGGTAGGATCCTTTTTGATTCCTACGTAGAAGATAGTTACATTATAGATTAACGAGGGATGATTGATTGGTTTTTTTTTTCTCCGAAAAAAAGGGTCATTGCAAAAAGTTTGAATCAAGAAAGCGAATACCCGTTAAGGAAGTAGAAAGCGATTAGTAAAACAAAACAGAGGAAGGGGCGTGTGTTAATGTTATGAGTGTTAGAATGTTATGTGTTACGAACTTTTGCTCTTTTGTTTTATAGAAAACGGAAAAATGGCTAACTGCCTACGTTTTCTATCTCATTATGAACGAGACTCCAACAAATACAATAACAAATAGAGGGAGATTGATGAAGTTTGGTTGCTAGTTGAAGTTCGTGCATATAATTAAAATGCGCTAGTAGTAATTTCATGTTATGGGACATGCATGCCTCATGACATAATTCATGCTTTGAATACCGTTGTTTCTATTGTACGCGTGTTTACTTCGCGGTTTTGGGAGCTCTATGCTTATTATCTGATCAAGGTTCTAGAGGCAAAAGTCCAAGTCAAAGGGTGAAATTGTGTACTTTTCAGATGTGTTTCGTTTCGTTCTCCTCTTTCCATGGTGAAGGGTGTATGAGAAATGGAGAAAAAAAACATTGTCGTTACGTGGATGTTCGCTTTGTGGATTTGGTATTGTGTAAGGCTACTATTATGTCCAGGAATATTTAAATTGCTTTATATGAATTTTCAAACGAAATATAGTTTATGATAACAGCATATTAAACTAAAAATAAATTCAAAATCAACTTCAATGCTTTGTTTTTAAAAATATTAAATAAATATGTCCAACTGGCAGCACTGCTGTCACGTTAAGATTTACAACGCGGGCGAACAAAGCATACGGCCATGATTCTTATCCGAGCACAACCGACAGTGGTTTCTTTTTTGTTGATGTGAAGCGTAGTTGCCTGGAAAGTTAGTGTAATTTGTTGTAGATTTTATTTTTCTGTTCATCGCATCGTTTACTAGCCCGACGTTTTTTCGTGCTGTGAAGTCGTCCGGTTGCAAGATCTAATTTGGCTGGTGGTAAGATCCACGGGAAGATAGCGATCGGCACATCCGATTTTGGCCCTCGAGTAGAGCCCCCAGTGAAGAAAAAAGAAGGTGTAACAGGTATGGCAGGCATAATATGTTGGAAATTCTTGGGAACATAATTTAGCACTTCAGAATTGCCAGAATCTTATGTTGGACATCGTTAAAACACAACTAGAACAATGAAAGATTGTTAGTTTTGCGAACAATTCACTCCTATTGGTATTGAGGTAGTCCTTGATAGTGTAATTTCATAGCTAATTCCTAATGATTCAGATTACCTGCTCTGCTTTTCGAGCCTAGCATGTAAGGACGCTGGACAGGAATGATTTGTAACGACCGCAACCGTCCACACTTAATGGACTACAAATGGTACAGATTGAATTATTATGAGCATGACTAGTGATAAAAAGACTAGATTAACACGGCCTTGAAGGGGAGGATTAAGTGCACCACAAGAGCTGCAAATATATTATAGTTAACAGCAGTTGCCTGCATCCATTTGTTGCTGCTAATGTCCAAAATGAACTTCGGGCATTGAGGTGCATAATGTTAATTTTTTCATGTGCACGTTGTTATCCGCTCTTGACATTATTTAACATCCGTACCTTTGTTTACTTTTAAAGTAATGCTTCAATTATATTTGGATGAATGTATTGATACTTCTTTAACATTTGATTTATTTACTTTGCCAGGCCTTTTTATCATTCCCTTTGTTTGGTCAGTGTATTCCATAAATGTGTGCTATTATTATTTTACTATTCAATGTTTCTATTTTACTCGAAAATCCGGTATTGTAAAAAAGAGCCTTACGTCTGGATATATGGATGGATGTAAGATCACTGATTTTCGAATACCACCGAGGTCACGGCCCTATTACGATCGTGGCATACCGGCCAACCCTCCGCCTTCGATGGTGTGGCATACCGACAAAATCTCAGCGATGGTTAGCTAAAATGGCTAAAGACGGCAAGACAATACCCGTAGCCTAGTTTTCCAAGGCGCCTGTAAGCGTTTACTTGATTCGATCTTCCATACCAATAATGTTTCCATGCATTTAGCATGCATCAACCAAACCGACAAGTGGGGGTGGCAATATGCGCCACCCGGATTAAGGGCGATAATTTCTTTGAACATGTTGAAACTGTCGAGTTTATCCTTATTTATGCACGGGTTTTTTTCTGGCCAATCTTCGTTCTCTGGATACAATCCTTTTACTATTAAATTACTGAAACCGATAGCGTATGCAAACGTATGTGTTTCAGAAATGTCATATTAATTTAATTTTACCTTTGTATTTGTTTGGTTTTCTTTTACAGGCTAAATCATGGGTTTGGCACAGAGTAAGCGCTCGGTCAACATAACCACAGATCCGGCCAAGGAAGGTGCAGTTACAGAAGGTGCAGGAAAACTAGAAAAGATCGCTGAAGTCGATCAATTGAAATCACAGGCCAACGGTGACACTCAGCACAACGACGGAGACAATGTGAGTATTCAGAGGGATAAAGAAATCTTCCTTGGATGAAAATGTAACCAAATGCAACGTAGTTCAGTTTGACGAAATCTAACACAAATTTGTAGATTACCGTTCGCGTAATATCAAAAGCATTACCGTCTACAAAAACGGCTCATAGCATAAACGGATCATAGCGCAGCCTTTTCCTCCCATTCAAACCATTTCATAAATATGAGGCATGTTATTTCTTTAAGTAGCCAAGCAAATGGTGTTGGGCTTGACAAAGGAAAAAAAAGAAAAAAAAATAGTACCATATTTTGCTCATTTTTTTATAGACCTCCCAGAAGACAAGACACTGACCTACCTCACGCAAACGTGGCCCGTGTTGTGGAGGCCTTGGCATTCGTTGGTCCGTTTGCCGTCTTACGGAAAAGGCGAAGAAAGAGAATCCACTTTGGGTGTCATAATCTTCCAAGAGATGTGTGTGGGCGCGCGTCTTCTTGTGGGGGAGGTAGACTGTGAACGTTAGTTTAGAACGCGCGCATTATATGCATAATTTATTAGAAGATCTAATAGAGGTGATAATTTCACGGAGCGAATATCCGACACAAACACTGCACGCAACGTGCGGTTGTTTGTTTGTTGCCTTACCTGGCGTGTGCATCACATTTTAGTCTCGTGTACAAACGTTTAAAGTATTTTCGCCGTGGCGTCTCTGCGTGTTTTCGGAACCTCGGACGTTTAGGTGCAGCTGCAGCAGCTTTAAAATAATCTGCCTTTGACTCCAAACAGACACGCAACGACCATGCACTCGCGTCGCGTCTGTTTAGAAAGGAACATAGAGTGTGGAAGATTTGTTGTTAAATCCAGGAACAGAAAGAGGAAACACGGAGCAAGAAAAGTCGGAGTGTTTCTGATTTCAGTTCGATACTGGAAGTTGCATCTAACACAAACAATGTCTGGCGGAGCACGGTGCATAAGGTGGCATGGTGTATTGCCGTCTGCGTTTCACTTGACTCTGTCTCTTCCGTATGAAAAAAGGGTAAATGCACGTTGTGACGATGTTAGGCCTGTGTTCAATAAATCTCCGGCTTCACCCCGGGAGAAGAATAATCCTGCCATCACGGGCGGAAGGCATACCAGACGATGCCGCGGGAGATGGGCTAACATAATCGTAAATTAAAGAATTTATTTAAAGGTTTCCTAGCAACATCACCGTAGCCGGAAGAACAGGTTTCGTTTGGTTAGAATATTTCTACTCGGTAGGGTTAAGCAAAGGACCATGTATGGGTGTTTTAAAAATGTTGCTTCAACTATACCTTAGCTTGTTTGCTCAGATGTCGATTCAAGATGCCGCAGCATTTAATTTGAATGTATTTTTTACCTTCAAAGACTTAAAGTTATTTTTGTTGTTAATTTGTGCTGTTTGAACAGATCAATTCAAACCCGACAAGGAACTGTGAGCAACCATCTTTCAATTCTCACGAGTCATATCTCACTTACACCGGAACGATCATTTTCCATGTTTTCTTTTCCTCCTTCCTCCGTGCTGCGTTCTTATGCTACGCACTCCGCATCGGTATGAGATAAACCCACCGATCGCAACGCTTCCCCATTGCGTGACTTATAGACGTTAAATAATCTTTAGAATCCGTGAACGTGCCGACCCTATAGCCGAGCCAAGAGGAAGGATCTCGTGTGGAGAGAAAATTATAGTGCTGGCGTGAAAAAGGTTCTGCGCTCGGTTTGGTGTTTTGCTGCTAGCTAATTAGAGAAAGTTCATTCGTTAGCCATGGCATTGCTTTTTGACGGCTTTTACTTTCCCTGTTGACTGGCTGTGTTTTTTCTTTCTCCTCTGTGCACACCTGGGACTTGTCCAGAATCGACGTTTCGGATCATACTACTGCGTCCAGTGTTGTGGTCAGGTTCAAGTTCAATTTGAAACGTGATATTATCACGTTCGTTTTATGTAATACATGAATGACGCGTTGAGGGAAACAGAAGGGGTAAAAATGAGACGATACGAATCCCTGTTAAAAATCAACCCGTTAGATGGCTGTTCGTGGAGCTAGGAATGTCGATAGAAAACAAATGTAGATAGAAATGGTACTGACTTTTGTAGATTCTGTTCGCGGAACTGTCGGTATGGTAGCTTACGTTAACCTTTTTAAATCCCGTACTGGAACCTTTTTCAGGTGAAAAAAAAAACAACTGGTTGTAAACAGCAGTATCAAGTTCACTAGTTTATAATGTAATGGTGAGTTTTCGAGTGGAATTTGTGCCGCTGAAAACTTTCCTCAAACAAAGTGGGTTTCGGAAAGTGGTTAAGTTCATGTTTAGCATATTTTGAACCCCTACAAAGTACCTTTTGTTGCTGTCATGAACCTTTTGCTGTTTGAAATTTTAATGAGATCAAATAGCGGACAACCAAGAATCCGTTCTGTTTTGGTGTTCTTAAAACAAATCACGCAAGCCAAGAAGGACGTTGTTTTCGGAAGTCATTAAAAAAGCGTGCGCACTCACCCTCCTGTAAATCGCCTTAAAAGCTTTCCGGTAGGCGGAAAATGGAGCAAACTTATGGTTGTGGTAAGGCAAAGGAACCATTTTTGTAATGTTCTAATTATGCCTTCCCAAACAGCGTAAAGGGTCTAATTTGGTTGGTGCAGTTTGATCTTTATATGTTTTAAACGTAAGCATTCTTACTTTATTGTTGATCATGTAGGTGTAATTTCGTAAAACACGGTTTGGGCAGGAGCATATTTATTTTTCATTTTATTATTAGACTATTTTATTTGCTCATTAGCATTATAGAAATAGTGTACCACTTTACTCATTTTCCATAGAATGGACATTTCCAATAACGCATAATTGATTGTAATGGGTATAATTTCCTCATTTATATCTGCAATCGAAGTGGAACCGCCTGAATGCCTTAACATTCCTTACTCTACGCTCTTCGTTTAGCTAAACGGCACAATGGCCCTAACTGTTTTCCATTTGTGAAGGCGGCTTCACGATGCTGTCCTCGATGTTTGCGGGATTGCTATTTTTAATTTATTTGCAACGATTAATCAAAGGGTCGAAGCGAAATCGTTTGCTCGTCGCGGGTCTGAATGAGAGAAGAACCCCCGTAGGCACTTCAATTCAATCGGTGCGTCTTTCCCACCGAAAGGGCTCCGCATCGGAAGGTTGAACCAGGAGGAAAAGAACGGAATCCCAACATCAACCACCCTTTTGCTCTTTTCTGTGAAAACAAAGGAGTATATATGTTAACGGGTATTTTCTGTGGGTGTAGGGAAGACACTGTCTGCCGCTAGAAAGAGAATGAGAAAGCAATTTCTAAATTTAAATCGTGCGTTTCTTGCACCAGGAAATGCGTGTTCGATTACGATTTTGTTGAATGAAAATCGACGCATCCATCCTGTGAAGCGTGAAGATTAGTGACGGTTTGTCGGGGGTAGTCCAAGAACACGGAGTGCGCACATTCCATTGCAATGGTTCATTGCAAATCATCGACTTGCTGATGTTTCTAAATTTATTCCCCATCAGCGAATTTCCTCAGGACGATTTACGGCGTGTGTTTGGGTGTTCGTCATCACGCTTCTCGATATGTGTTTTAAACCTCAGAAGTGATCGGGCTCTTCTTTTTTCTTTTGTACTTCTCGTCTGTATTTTGCCTAAATTTCCGTAATAAGATAGATCGTAAAATCGTGCAAAGCTCTATCTTAGTCTGGACAAATGCATTTCGCTACAGCAATGGCCCTAGAGGCGTCGGTGCGGAATTTATGATTCATGGAACCACGCTTGTCTAACCCATCGGAAGCGAAGCGTTCATAAAAGCTATCGTTAGGATTACGAGAGCAGTTGAGCTGGGAGGTGTCGAAGTGCCGCCTTTGGTATCATGGATACCCGTGAGAAAACGATGAAAATAAACGGAGAAACCGACACCACCGATGATTCCTTTTCCCTCGCGTGTGTAAAAGGGTTACTTTTCGCTCATGTTCACACTTTTCAAGCACCACCGACACGGCGATACGCGTGTGTGCAGACTACTAAGGGGCAGGAATGATTGATAGCTTTCTAATTCACTTACCCATCGCCCGAATCACTCGGCTTCTTCTCGTAGGATGCAGCTCGCGGAATTCTAAAGCAGCGATACGATTACTTTCGAGGTTTTCATGCATGGTTTGGTCCACGCGCACACACGCTGGCGTTGTGCGCTGGCGAGATTGAAATCGTACACTGATAAACGCCTGTTACGCCGCACACACATTCCTTACTTTACCCCAATGTCCTTGGATTACGACAGAAAAAGTCAGTGATTGGAAAGAAAACATGAAAGAACACCAACCGAGCTTTCGCTGGCCAACCCGCCGGACTGTCTCTGGCCAAGTGCTGGCAGGAAAAAAGTGTGACTGGAAATTTGCAACCGATGTTTTCTTTCTCTATGCATTTTGTATGTTTTTGCACCTAATATAATGCTAGCTAAGTGAATCAATAATAGATCCCTATTAAAGGCATACCGTGGTGGGAATACGGTGCGTAATGTGTGAGAGACTTCCTTCAAATTAGATTGACTCGCAAAGATGTCAATCGAGCACCTTGTTTTCGTGCGTTACTTTTTTTTCTGTTTGAACTTCCTTCATATCACGCGGCCATGGGCCCGCTTATGTTGCGTTAGATGCGTGCCGGTTCTCGTTAACGCGTGTTCCTAATTGCTTCTGTGCGCAAAGTGCTTGTAGGTGTTTCATTTTTATTTCATTCCATTTTGGCGGAGAGTTAAATCGAGTTCAAAGTAATCATATTCGCTCACGGCTTGCCGTGCCTTTTGACTGGTTCCGTAATGGAATTCTCCCAATTGTTCCGTTCTATTTTCTGACGGAGCCGAAACTTCGATTGCAATCATAATTTACGCTTTCACGTGTGCGCGAGTCGAAGGGGTGCCAATGGGGTAAAAATCAGATACCCAATTACACGAATTTCTCCGGCGCACAAGAGCAACACACAGAGGGGGAGGAGAAGGGGAGGAGCAGATAGAGGGGAAAGATGAGCGAATGCGGAGCAGTAGCGTCGGCAAGTGTCTAATGTGAACGCACAACTGCCGCCAACCTGTACTGTATAGCTGCCCACCTTTCTCCGATTTTCCCAGAGATATGCGGGGGAAGAATTCATGCAGAACACCATGGTAAATTTTTTGATAAACTAACGGCAATTCAAAACCAATTAATTGGATGTTTATGATTTCTTTCTTCGATTCAGTGATTTACTGCGTCGAGACCCCGATGCTGTGGTAGTGGGACGACAGTCAGGAGGTGCGTTCGGTTCAGTTGTAATTAACCGTTAACAAGAGTTAGGGCTTCCACGCCGACTCGCCATGCACTTTTTCAGCGGGTGGTGGTGTTGGATTGTTTTGTGTTTGTAGCATCCCGTGGAAAGACATTGCATTGCATTGGAGACGACGGGAGTCAATAGATTAATTGGCTACTTATCTGAGATTTGTTTTCGTTTAAGTTACTTGTTCTGCTGGTTAATCCCGTCCCTGTGCGCATTATCCTCGAGGAACACGCGTGCATGAGCTGAACATCAACATAATGAAAACACTCATGGCAAACGAAAGCATCACTCTCCACACCAGCGATTATAATGAGACGATCATAACTGTAATGCAATCGAACCGCTGGCGCTAACACTTGTTGACCTTTCTTTCCATTTATTTTTGCTTTACCTCGATCACTGTTCACCCGCTCGGGACTAAACCACTAAATTAACCACCGAAGCACGGGAAGAAGTGGGAAAGTTTACTAAACAAGAGTAACGCTTTTTGATAAGATCCCGGGATCAAGGCCTTTATTTTGCCCACCACCCTCATTTGTAGCTCCGAACGGTATCATCGTGATACTTTCGTGCTCGGGAGAGAAAGACGCCTCGAGGCCGGTTTGATGGTGAAAGCTTATGAACTCCACCGAGCGCCTTTAATCAGTTGGCGATTGCACTCTTTCCTGCACGAACCTGCGATAGTGCGAGGGATCGTTGCATCCATTGATATTCCTGAGCCTGGCTGCCTACGGGTGATCGAGTATTGAAAGAAAAAATAGTATGAAAACACAGTCCAGGAACACGAGGCGTAATTTAGACACTGTTCACGACGGTCGCGAATGATTCATTAGCAGTGGACGTATTTGCATCTGATGGAATTCCTTGTGCACACTGTTTGTAAACAGGCTTTATTGATAATGTGTTCTCAATCAATCGTATTTTGCGATAACACCTTAGGGAATCGAGCACAACGTATCAAAGTTAATAACGCGAAGCCCTTTGCCCAGCCGTGCTATTTATGGCAAACCCAATTCGAACGAGTAGGTAAAAAATTGCCGTCCATCGATCGTCCATTTTTACCTTACCACTGGTGCTTTGTTTTGTTCACCATCCGCCGACCCATCTCGGGGAGGACGTGAACATGTTAAAGGCTGATGCATGCATGCACGCTTTTAACGGATGTGTTTCATCGGAAAGTCCCTTTGCACTCGTCAGACGATAGAGATTACAAGATGAGTACTGCGGTGCTTCCGCCGTCTAGGTCGAAACAATCGCAGAAACGGTCAGCTTTGTCCTACCCGCCCCTAGGATTCATTTGAAGCAGAAGGCTAATGGATGTTTACTTTACACTATCCCACATTTTGAACCACACTTCGAGGCCTGCGGAGGTTATCAGTTTTGGTAAGGCGCCGCTCAGTACTTCATAAGCCAGTGTTTTGATATGATGAAGCACGCACTTGGAATGTGCCCCGAGCGGACATATTCAGGTTCATACACACACACATAGCTTGAGGAATGGAGGTAAACAACGGCTGTTTACATTAAATGAATTGATACTTTTACCGTTTCACGTTGTTCAAAGTTTCAATGGCGTGACAAGTTTCAGATGCGAATAAACTAATGTTTCGAGTTACGTGTAGCTCCTACCCGGCTCGATCAGTTCCTGCAAAGGAGACTTTTATGAATTCTTTGATGGAATTAACTTACATATGTTTCATATACAAAACGAACACGATGCATAATTATCAAATTAAACAAATCCCAATAAACAGTATGCGAAACCATACAATAATTATTCTCCTGAACACTTTACTGTGATTATCCAGCTTTAGAAGAAACTGACAACGACTGACTGTTACGTTAAAGTTAACAAATCCTCCCTGCATTAGGTTTTTTTTTTTCAAAAAATGAAATGCTTCAGGATAAAAAAATCAGGTGTTACAGGAAATTGTGTGCAAGGAAAATTTAATTGACGTGTTATCTGAAAATAATCAGAGTGACAAGGGTACGAACGATGAACAGAAAATGTAATCAGTCAATAATCAGCAAAGTTTAGTGATTAATATCGATTATTTGTTAAAGATTGCTTTAACATTTAAGCGGCTCAGAAGCAACTAATCGTTTTTATCGTTCGTCGTTGCCAACCAACTCCGGTCTCAAAATATATGTATATATTTATTTGTTCAAGTGTTTGTCAGAAACCCACTGCTGCGAACCGGTCAACAGAAGCGGGATATGTGAGACCAACCGCTCCTTTTACGTGTTCCTGTTCAAATACTAGTACAAAACTGATACATATCGTTTTGAGACCGGAGCGTTACGTGAGCGACTGGTTGCATACTGTTAGGCGCAGTCCGATTGATTATTCTGTCAGTGAAATTCGAATTCAGTTTTAAACAAATGCTTTATTGCCATTGAGAAATACAGTAAGTAAAATGTTTAATGTAGTTGCAAACATGCTTTTGTGTTATTGTTTGAGGTTCTAGATCTAGTTCCATATAGATAAGAATAACCACGGGTAATTAAGAAAAAATAAAGAATAAAGGTAAAGTATGGGGGGTAGATTAAATGATTCTATTATATAAATTACTTTACGATTGACTTGCTCCAACAAATGAAATCATTACACTTTAACTCATTCCTTACTAATAAGATGTTTTCGTTTTTTTTTTCTTCTCTCTCCATGACATATTGTACCACATGTTTGTTCTTCACATCTCGTCATGACACATACTAATTCATCTTCATCGTGCCCCTTCCTCGAAAACACTCGTTCCGTCATTTGGGAATGTATCCGTTCTATGTAATGGTGCGTGCTCTGTACTATTTGTGGTCCTCCTCCTGACGACGATGCTGCCGATGTCCTCGTACGATAGGAGAAGAAGGTCGAAACTGATGCCGCGGAAAACGAGAAAGACTCCGCCACCGAAAAAGTAAATAAAGAAGGTGGCGATGGTGGTGGCGGCGGAGGCGCTAGCGACACCAGTGCGGCCGCCGTTTCTCCAACGTCGGAAAAGGAAGGTGATTCGGAGGCCAACAACAAGACGCTCGAGAACGGCAGCAACGACGAGTCGCTGAATGACAGCAAATCTGCGGCGACGGCCGATGACACCAACAAGAAGGCAAAGAAGCCGAAGAAAAAGTGGTCCTTCCGCAGCCTGTCCTTCAGCAAAAAGGACAAACAGAAACCGGTCAAAAAGGAGAAGGACGAGGAGCGGGTCAACGGTGAATGCGAGAAGGTCCCGGAGGAGGTAAGTGGTGATTTGTCCCGATTTGTGAATGTCCGGAATGAAATGAATTTTGGGAATTGTACCGTTGTTTTTTTTCGTTTTTTGTACAAGTCCTTTTATGTTGACAAAACTTGGTAGATAATGTAGCATGGATCTGCCTAATAATCGTTATGGATATGTTAAAAATCATGGAATGTCTAATAACTCTTCCAAAGTAACTGTTGGATATAGTTATAGGTTATTGAATATCGCAGTACACGGAAGAACTATCGTATGCTAAAGGGAAGTGCAATTTCATTTGCAGTGTCCAAATCATTTTACTTCATACTGTATCATTCGGATGGTTCTGGGACAGGTTACAATGTTTTTCGATTTCTAACTTGGTTTCCATGCCCACTGGAGTAGTTGGGAACCTCAAATGAAATGGAAAAACATTCACCTGTAACCAGGTTGGTTAATATGTTTGCGAAGCGAACAGAACGTTTAGAATGCCAATCTTTTTACACTCTTACACTGTACGTAATTTGGGCAATTTTTGGCTTCAATTGTCGTCCTGTTGACATCACTGTTAGCAGTAGCGAGTGCCAAAATGGATGATAGTTGCAAGAGGTATGCGGGAGAAGAATTATTGTGGAGGATGATAATTTGGCAGTGCGCCAGAGGCAGATTTATAAACCGCCAGTTTCTGAGCCACACATTCTTTTTGTTTGTTGTTGCGAACAATTTTTTTTTTCTCACTATTATCTCTGCACTCAAGGTACAAGGAAAGTTACTGTTCTTTATGAAACTTTCTTCAGAAACTAAAATATTTGTTTCTCATCTATAAAAACAGCATTGTTCGAAATATTATTCCCTCGTCAAACTCGGAGGGTGGACAAACTTTTTTTCTTCCGTTAGGCGATGTGGAAACAATATCGCGCCGAGTGGTGGGTAGGCTAACGCACAAAATGGCAACGGCGACGCCGACGAAGTTCAGTGTCAAGAATGTTTTCGTGCGCCACACGGAGCGGTAAATATTGGCCTCGTACATATTGGTGCAGCCGCGTCCTTCTTGTCCTCCCGTTAAAAAAGCAGCGGACCGGCACTGCCTCCTACACAGTTTCAATGTATTTCGTTTTCACTTTTCTCCGCACAAATATATTTCCTTCACAAAACAACAACCCTCCCCACATCCCTAACTCCTCCCTTGTGCAAGATGTTGTGTTAGCTTACTTATGAATGTTAGTGGTTCTGTCGGAAACTGTTTTGAAGTGGCAAATTTTCGGAAAACATCAACACACGTTTCCTACGTTGTCTTGTGGCGTATTTTGTAATACGGTCCCCATGCTGACGAACTATTTCCAAGCGGAGATCGCGTATCGCTGTTAAGATGTTGATGGAATTTTAATTTCGATTATGGGCGGTCCAACTCAAGATCTATAAAACGAGCCTGTTTAGAACAGGATAAATTGTCGCTTTTAGATACCGTCCGATACATTAGTAGGGTTTATCATAAAGTTAACGCACCATAACGGTAGCGTATGGTAGTCTCTTATAATGCTTTTGAAACTGCTTAGATTTTTCCAAGCGGGTATAAACCCGTTTTGAAAACATTGTAATATTAAAATGATTATAATCAATTCAATGCCGTTCGAAATCTTTGAAATGGAAATCGCTCGCCCAATCTGATCTTACTAACTCGCACACTACAATTTCGTCATAAATGCCTCACATATTTAGCAACGCAATGTTCTCCATCAACGCTACTAAATTAGAGACTCTGCCGCCAGATCTTGATTTTTTTTTTCTCCCTGGATGATTAGGACCAGTTGGCCCACTCGTAAACTCTGCTCGTGCCGGGCCTTCCAACCTAATTTTTCGTGTAAGTAGCTGGGACTGTTGAGATTCTATTTTCGCCGAAACTCTAGCAGTGCATGCTGCGGAGCGGACGATTTGCTCTTGGCAAATCATTGCACGATAGCGCGCTCGGTTCAACGGAAGTTTCAAAAAACACATTAACGGTAGCCGGAAAATAACGGTTTGTCGTACGGTCCCGTGGACGATCGTTAAGATTTTTTACTATCGATCGACAGCGCGAAGACCCAAACGGCTGTGCGCGATTTCTTCCTCCTTATATCTGTAGTTGGCCTTTCATAACTTCGCTGACGCAATTTCGCGAGGAAACAGATCCCCGATGGGCGGGCGTTGTCCTTGAGGATGAAATTAATTTTTCACTACGCTATCGGCGCAGATGTGCCACCCTGGTGAACAGATGATGTTGGTTTTAGAGTGCTTCGTAAAGATTAGTAAAAAACACTTTTGATAGATTTTGGTAGACATGAATCAATGCGGAAAATCTCTCAACGCCTTGTTTTTGTCGCCACGCGCATGTACCGCAATTTGCAGTCCAATAGGGGGGTAAAGTGCAATGCGCAAAACATTTTCAAATGCAGCCACTTGACTGCAATTCATTGGCAAAATGAGAGTGAAGAGTTTAAAATTCAAGTCAAACGGTATCATCCCGCCCTAAAATACACCCCGCTGCCCTTCTGCTCGCTCAAGTTTAAAACGATTTTCACGGTAAATTACATCCGTTTCCCATAACGTACTCCCCTTTGCTCCCTCTCCTCTTCGCGTGCCATTAGCTCGGTATGCATAGGATTTTTTTCGTTAAATGAGAAACAGTCTTTAAGGCCGCGGGAAACGAAATAAATAGTACGTAGTTTTGCGTCTGTTTTGCCTCGGTCAAGGTCAACGAATTGCGCAAAGTCAGCTGTTGCGGAACCGGTAGCGCGGCGCACATTCCTTTCCTTCGTCGCCTGTCATAAATCGGCCGTCGTTAATCTCACACTTTGTGGCAGGGCGATGATGGAATGAGGGATAAATTTTCTTTACAAGCGTGCGCGCCAATGCAATGATTTTTTTTTTAATGAGATACTAAGTTTCGTTTCTGAATTAGTAAATCTTTCTGTAGCTCTTTACTGCATGTATGTTTCCTGTCACGGCGAAAGTGTGTTTCAACAAGACCGTAATACGGATTTCATCTCAATACCAAAAGAAACAGTTAGGAAAAGTATCTTTTAACATTACTTATTTTTATCGCAGCTTATGTTAGGTGGACTACAATTTCCCTCTAAAAACATACATAACATCCACCATGGCGAAAAAATACATGACTCACCTATAATCCTTCGTTCCAGACGGCTGTGCTAGGGCTGGAATTGCAATCGACAAACTCTCCACTACACCAACCCGAATCGTCAGGATGGACCAAAACAGTTTATCTGCTATGGACTTCCCTACCGAAATGGTTAAATTTGTAGTCGTGTGCGTTCGGCGCGTCCCACAAATGTGTTGGTAAATTAAAGTCGATCACGGTTACAAGGGAGGAAATCATCGCAAAATTTCCGTGTTTCAGCGGCATTCATTTCGACTTTAATCCTGTCCAATTGTAAAATATCGCCCACAGCTACTGAAACGAGGGTGAAATTTTATTCAACCCCTTTTTTTATTGAGAACAAGAAGGGTTGGTGTAGTGCGTGTATCTACTCGTAGGCAAGTGCTGTACATTTTTGCAAATCAAATTTTGATCCATCAAATCGTACTGAGTAGAGGGGTTTGGTTTTTGCAAAACACTCGAACCGATTTCGCAGTGCGGTAGCGCTCCTTTTATAATATCCGTAGCTTGCGCGACAGAAATGTGTATTAGTGAAAACGCGCACTATTGCAGGCACCGTTCGATGGTGTTGTTAGCGCTTGAGATTTTCGCAAAAAGGACACGCGACGTTATTACCGATGGGGTCCCGGGTATTGAAAATGGATTTTTGAAGTAGATAGAATTCTCGGTTTTAATAGATGAGTCAGCACAAGCACTGGCTAGATCTAAAAGGATACCACTTTCAAAGGGGGCGCATGAGAGCGAATGAATAATAGAGCCAGGGAAGTCTACTGGCTGAATAAACAATTTGGTCAGTAGCATATGGTTTGCAAGGGTGCGTTAGGGTGTGCGTGCTTCCGCACTGTTAATTGTTCCGCCCAGAGACAGAAACAAGGGAACGGAAGTCAAGCGTCGGTTGCTCGTTGTAAGGCTATATTTTATGATTTGCGGAGCTGGCACCTCACTAAAGTGCAATCGGCGCCAAAGCAAACCGAAGAAGTTGAAGGATAAAGATGGTTTATAATGTTGCTTTTATAGCAATGTCTAAATCCAAATGACGTACACGATATTTACCGAGCTGCATGTGTATATTTTTGCCGGTTACCATTCGGGTTGCATATCGATCGTAGCACATTTTTAATACGTGTTTTTCCTCCTGCTGACGCACATTTGTCCACCGCCCGATGGATTGAATGCAAGGAGCGTTCGTATTTACTCCGATTCCCATCGCCTGACGGTCAGAGCACGTTCAAAATAAAATAAACAAGCCACCCCCGCTGAATTGAGGAGGTGGGGGGCAGCGCATTGTGTCGTGTTTGCTTAAAAAATGTGTTTCCGCAAATCTGGCAAAAGTAATTTTTGCGTCGGTCCACGGTCGAATGTTGTTAGCGTCTTTAGATATTTATTTTTAATGAAAAAATGGGTTGATTTGAAAAAAATTAATACAATATTTTTAAATTTTTCTGTTATTCTTTTTTTACGATTTAAAAACAAATTATTCCTTATCAAACAGTTATTCATGTGTATTCATTTTATAGTACAGTAATCATGAATTAAGTTGTTCATTATTTGAGTTTTTAATGCTCGACTCGTTTCATTTGGCCCTACATGCGGTCATAATACGGCTACTACAGAAGAGCGGGAATCCTACACGTCATCGCCTACCATTTCGCATCATGGATGCGTCAGCTCATAAAAAAGCACCCAAATTAAGTTTACCGAAATTGGAGACAAACAACGTCCCTAGGAGACCACCTCGGCCGGATCCCAGTCATTCTTCTTGCAAACGCCGTTTTGTTTTGTTTTCTGGCTCACGATTTTTGCCTGCTCTCGTAGCGTGCTTTGAGCTGTTCGGTCCAAAAATAGAAGCACTTTCGTATTGCGGATCGAGGCCGGTTTATTATTCTTTTTGTTTTGGATAACAGTTAGTTGCACTAAAACACACTACACACTAACAGACACCGTTCTTAGGTGCCAGTCATTCCAATATAAGTCACCGTAGGAGGTAGTCAGCTGCATGTAAAACAACGGTTGCCAACAAGGAGAGCAGTAAATGGTGGGAGCCTGGTAGTCTTAGTTTGTCGTCTCTGAATGAAAAGATCCCCTTCTTTCTACTCGACAAATGCACGGGGCTTCGTACTGAAAAAGATATCCTATCACAATGAAAGGGAAGCGAAGCAATCAATGCGACGAAATTAGACGCCGTATGTGACCGATAGCAAGATGCCAATGGCATAGTTTGGGTTGGAAAACTACATGTGCATGCCTCGGAATGGAGGCTCGTGCTAGTAGAAGTCGATGCAGGGCAAATACGGAAAAGATCCCTCAAATAACGGGAAGTAGTGCGTCCCTTTCCATAGTTGGAGCAAGGGTATTTGCATCCACACCTTCAGGGAATTCGTGTGTGGTGGGCGAATGAGACATGTATTCGTATCATGCAGATATGATGCAGATTAACGGCGGCTGTATACCGTTTCAGGTGAGCGTAACAGCTCTAAGCCGATGCATCAAACGAGCATTAACCCAACCAGAAGCGATGGGATGGAATACATGTTACACGTGATGAGATGAGTTCGTCGGCTCGGTTCGCCATAGTTCGAGAGCGCAATGTATTGGATTCTGATTTGTCGAAACTTCCGAGTAAAAGCCATGCGATACGAGAGAGCCTATGCCACGGAATGTGGCTGCATGTGGTTCTTCAGCCTCGTCCCGGGTAGCTAGCTATATAAGTGTCCAATCAACCGTGGTAAATTCCTTCCATTCGTGTGCTCATGCATGTACGCTTGGACGCTGGCCAGGAGCTTCGGCTTAATCTTCTTCTAAGATGCCTTTGACTTACCTTTCCATCATCCGCCCAAGGATGTACTATGGCCATGAGCACATTGTGCTTCTTTTTCTGCGAGAGAGATGGTGATGAAGGTTAGAAGGGGGCTAACGAAGAGGAAAATGCATCCATGCACTTTAGCCATCTACCTGTCGTTTATTGCCATGTATACATCCTACAAACCGCGTCCGACGGTCGCAACAACGCCATATTCACGCCCGATTGATTTTCACCCGAACCTAACCCCCCTCATCCCCCAGCACCCCGTATCTCCAACGAAACACAAACCAATTTTGTAATGCGCCAGAATGAAATGGAACCTATCCGTCTCGCCCACGTACAGCAACACCCGGTCTTTTCTCGTGAACCAAAAACATTTTACCGGGCACTGAAGGTGTCCCATCGGAAGCCATAAACCATTCTCTTTCGATATCGTCATTTTCCGCTGAGGATAGAGAAGAATTGCATCGGTGGAATGTGTACACAGTCTGATAGATATGTTTGCGACTGTGCGAAGACCGCCACGTCACATGCGGGCGATGACTTCTCGCCATTCAACCCGGGGGTGGATTTATTTGTTACTTTAGCATCCGGATCGTTGCTGTGGGATTTGTGTAGGCTTTCTCCCATATCGCATAAGGCGATGATGCTGTACGCGAATGCAATGTGTTTGCAGAAAAGCTTTACTTCGGAGGCGTGCTGGAAATGTCTATCCCAAAGCTCTCCATTTGTTTACGTCGCACGGGGGACTGAAAAATCATGGTCAATAATATGGAACCGAACGCCAGGTCTATTGAAGCAAGTCCAAGTCCTACACACCGATGCAATGGCATCGGTTCCCCACGCGTTTTGCAGTACTGTTTGAGTAGCGCACACATGCCACAGCTCTTCCGGGGACCCCTAAGGAGAATCACCGGTCCGCCGTGTGCCTTCTCTCAATCGGTGCAGCATAATGGAAGTGAACGATATTTAATTGAAAAAGAAGAGCATGTAAGTATGTTCGCGGTAGCGTACCGGGGGTCAGACCATACCAGACCAAAGCAGGGCAGCTTGTGTTTGGGTGCTGATTTATTGTTGATTTTTGCATCCACTTTATTTTCCTCTCCAGAGATTTTATTTGCCTCTGTACCCGTTTGTCCCTTTGCCAATTTCTTCCTTTCCGGTTGTATTTTTGCGAGGGCGGTACAATTTCTCTCCCTTGCAGAAGGAGACGTTGTGATGTGTTTCGCGGTTGTCCCTTAAACCGTAGGGTATGTTATGTGGTTGGGCGGGTGGGTTTTTTTTTTTCATTTGCAAGCGTTTCTTGTCTCCGCATGCATTTCTCAATCATTTCACCGTTCGATTCGGGCGTGGGAAGAAACCATATTTTCGCGAAAGAGAGGACCAACATGGATCTTGTTTAGTCAAGTGAATTGAATCTTAATTACATCAGAAGATCGTACTTATGTATATACTCATTGACCAAGTCGCTCGTCCAACCAAACGATTATGAAAATTCAAATGGTTCTTGTAATCGCATGCCGGAAAGAACTTAAATGTGTGTCCGATTGGAAGCAGAATGGAAATAGCTTCTTCTCTGTTTTCCTTCCCGCTAAACGGTTTTTCATAAGCTGCTGTTCGTTTCACTTAAAAATCAACCCCCGCAGTTGCGGACATATTCCGGTCCGGTTTTGCGATCGGTTTTGTCGGGGCCAACGTTTGCCACTTCAACAACGACAACGACGCTCATTCATGTCACCACCACCAGCGCACTGCGCAAGCTAACTCGAACGAATTATCCCATGCGTTTTCCTCGTCTCGTGAGTCTGCTTACCGTTTTCCTTCTTGTCACACGAGACACCTTCGTCTGGATGCTGCAAAAGTCGTTGACGTTTACACCCGATTGGGTGGAAAAGGTCTCTCTTTGCATTTCCTGCATTTTTCTGTGTGTTCCAACTGTGGTATCGTATAGGTATGCTTAACTATCCTGTCATCTCCACACCGACCGGCATCCTGTTTCCTACTAATGATGCTTAAGATTTCGCTTCTCGGGCACCAACACCTTCCATGTGTTTGTCTTGACGGGTACGCTGGGATACACAACACACTAATGCGTTTGTGGTGTGAATCTAGCAGCGGACCACCCCGGCGCGGATGTTGGCGACGACCAAATAGTAGTGCTAAACAGAAGGCGGAATAGAAAGCGTGGATAGGCTAGGCGCGGCGGTGTGGAAAGGTTGCGCACCGCGCTGGCATTTGGTATTTGCTACGTCGGTGGCGGCAGTGGCCGCGCGTCCGTTGGCGGATGGCAAAAAAGAGCGACAAGGATGGATGTCTTCTGCCTGCATGCCGCCGAGGATGTGTGGGGTTCGAGAGCCGAGCGTACGAGACGTATAAATTAAATTGTATTCCGCTGCGTAGGATCAGTCTTAGCCAAAGCTTCTACCAGGAACGACACCTAACCCAACCAGCCTGTGTTTGTTGTTTGTGGACCGTGGATCGTGGAAAACGTGGAAAAAAGTGTATCCTTTTGCGCCGGGCGAGCTGCATGGAAAAACGAATTTAGTTGCTCAATTTTATCGACTGCTCGATCGTGCTTCACTGGACGACCTGTGTTGTGTATGCCAACCAAAGGAGATAATTTATCCTTTTAAATTATCTTAACGTGTAAAGGCAATCGCTTTAAAGCTTTTTTCCACAACCCGTGCCGCATTTGGTCCTAACGAACAAGCCATAACTCCTGTGGCTTGATCCATCTGATAGTTCAAAGTGTGACAACTGTGCTCAGTTTTCTTTGTGTCTGCAAAGAAAACTGCCGAAGATAGATCAAGATTTTGCCCGCAATTGTGTTTGTTTCGCTCGTTGGCTTGCTGATCGTCTATATCATCATGGGTGGTGTTAAGGTGAATGTGATTCTATATCGATGATGTAGTTCATTGTACATGTGCAAAACTGCTGGGTAGAAACGTTAGACAGCAAAAAGTTCATGGATCTTCTAAATATGGAATACATAAAAATTTAGCTAATAAGGTGGTCGTTTTTCGGATGTATTAATGTTTCATTTAACAACGTGCAAATCTTTTCGTTTTTTGTGTTGACGAGTGAAAAGATTTGGTTTTGAATTTTGTCGTTAAAATCATTGATTAATGACTGAGGATCGTCAACGAAGTATGTGGAAAACTTTATATATAAATGATCTTCTTGCTAGGCCCAGTATAGAATATCGTATGGTGTACACATGGAGTCTTCACGTGGAAACGAATTCGAGACCCGTTGGTTTATGGCTGACTGCACACAATTTAAATAACAAGTTCTGTAAAATAATTGAAATAAGTACTCAGCATATGTTCTGTGCTATATCTATTTGTATTGTCCCATAAAATAGATTCCACAGATTGCTTCAAATATAGACAATGCGGCGGTGCTGCAAGTAATTTTTTCTAAATTCGAGGCATTACTTTGTTGCATCTGAGATAAATATGAATTGTGATATTACAAAAGTCTGTTTTGATCACGATCAAACATGATCAACACGCAATAATACTCAGACCCGATTTGTATTCTTCTGCTCCTCTACCACGTAGCCCACTGAGGATGCCGCCGCAGCTGCTGCCGTAGCCCAAGAGGCTGCGTCCACCACCGCCGAAGCTGGAACAAGCGACTCTAAGACGGAATCTGCTCCCACCGCCGCTGCCGAAGTGACCACCACGTCTCCAACCACAACCACCGCCGCCGATGTAACCACCACCAGCGCTTCCGTAGACACCACCAAATTGGAGGAACCCGCGATCGAGGCTGTGGCTGTGGCGACTCAAGAGTCGGCTGCTCCAGCCGTCGTTGCCGCTCCCGTTGCCGTGCCGGAGAAGGAACCGGAGGTGGCCAAGGTCGCCGTGGTAGAGAACGGTCAGCCGAAAGAGGAAGAAATGAAGAAGCCCTCCGAATCGGAGGAACCGGCCGCTGTCGCTGCCCCGAAGGCCTCCGAGGAAGAGCCGGAACCGGAAATCACCACCGCCACTACCGTCGTCGCCCCGCCAGCTCCGGTTGAAGAGAAGGAGGTGGTGGTGGAGCCGTCGCCGGTCGTTGTCGAGGTAAACACTCCTTCTCCTTCTACTACTACTACCACTACTACCACTAGTGCCGCTGTCGGGGTAGAGAAGCATCCAGAAGAGGCGTCAGTAGAGAGCGCGTCGGCTGCTGCTACTTCTACTGTCCCTCCTCCACCTCCCTCTTCCACTTCCGAAATGGAAAATAACACCACCTCGAACGTTACAAGCGAGTCCGAATTGTCCGTCCCGGAGGTCGTAGAGTCGGCGGCTGTCGCCAGTGACGCTGGTGAAAGCACGCCCCCACCTCCACTACCCTCGATTCCCCCGCCCTCTCAGGTGATGGTGTTCGTTGAGGCGTCCATGTCGCAAGTCGCTAGTGAAGATCCGCTGGTTTCGGTTTCGGTCAGCCCGTCTCAGGGCGCTCCGGGTGAAGAGGTTGCGAAGCGAGACGAGCACGTGGAAGCGAATGTTGTCGAGGGTAAACCGGCGGCCCCCGCGGCTGCCACCGTTGTGGCCCCCGCGGCGGTTGATGAGTTCGTTCCGAAGGTTGACAATCGTGAGGAAGAAACAGTCGTGATCGCCGATGGGGAAGTTGGTCCACTCAAGTCGTCGGATGAATCCGTTACCCCGGCGGAGTCCCCAGTCGTACCGGCTACGGTTTCGGAATTGGCCCAGGAACCGGTTGTCGTTGAAACTGAAGCGCCTGCCGTCGTCGAAGAGCCGAAGCCGGAACCGGAACCTATCTTAGAGGAGGAGGCTGTTGTTGCCGCAACGGTAGCTCCGGTGCAGGCGTCACCCAACGTGACAGACGAGATCAAAGAGACGATCACGAAGGCGGTCGGCGAGATTCTCGAGCAAGCAGTCGACAAGATCGAAAGCGGTGAAGCTCAGCTACCGCCAGGCGCCCCCGCTGTTCCTCAGGCGAAAGAGGAAGTCAAGGCGGCGGAGGTCCTGCCAATCGAATCAGAGGACGTGGCCGACAAGATCAGCAACAGTATCGATGATCTGCCCCCGCCACCGCCGCCGCCGGCAGTCGACGATGAGGAAACTGTGCCGGATTCGCTGCCCTCTCCGCTGCCCACCATCGCTGCTGCTGTGCCGGCCGAACTGATGGAATCAACCCTCGGTGCCGATGAGGCCAAGTTGGACCAAAGCGTGCTCTCGGTGGACATTTCTTCCCCGCTGCCGCAAAACAGCCTCGAGTCGCTCCCATCTCCGCCGACCCTGTCCCAGAGTGATGTCAGTTTGCCTCCGCCGCCCGAATCTCCCACCGAGCCAGCCGTGTCCGAGCAGCAGCAAATCGCCAGCCCGCCGGCACCAGAAACCGATTCCGCCGTCGCCCTGCCGCCGCCTCCTTCAGCACCATCATCCACTAACACTACCAACACCACCAGCTCTTCCATCCCATCCTCCCTTCCAGAGGCAAACGTAGAAGTAGCAATGCGCGAAGAATTAACAACACCGAAGCAACAGCCCGAAACTGTTGAGGCTCACGTTCCGGTGACGGAGGAAGTGGTGGCGGCGGCGGTGGAGAAGAAGGAGGAGCGCGAGGAACACAAGGAACACAACAATGTGCCTGTGTCAATCAGCAGCAGCAGCAGCAGCAGCAGCAACAGCAGTAACCAACCGCAGCAACAAGAAACAAGCACAGAATCTGACGGCCAACAGCAGCAGCAGTCGCCGGCACCAGCGCCAGTTGCGCCGGCGGCCTCATCGGCGGAAGTAGAGGAAACTGTCGCGCAAAAGGTGAATAGCTTTTCACACTCACTCTTCTTCTCTCTGTTAGCGAAACCACAACACTACTACTACAACTACAACAACAGCCCATCTTACCATCCTACTCCCATGCCTAGGAACGAGAAGCAAACGTGAACCATATGTGTTGCCTTTTTTTGTTTTGTGGTTTTTTTACCATTGTATTGTTTGTTTGTTTGTTTGTTTGTTTGATTGTCTGTTTGTCTGTTCTTTTCTCTTCTTTTGCCTATTGCCATCATTTTCAAACTCCACACACACAATCAGATTATACACCATTACAACATTCCACTCGATGGTCCAACGGAAAAGGAGAAAAGATTCGCTACCACCATTCAAGTGCAGCTGATATTTAATTTTGTTTCCGTTCTGTTTTTCGTTGGGGCCATCTTTTCGATATCTCTTTGTTTTTCCTGTTTTCTGCTGCTGTCGCTCTAGTTCTGTTACCTGCTTTCAGTTTTGATTCTGTTTTTAATTTTGCTTCTGTTTCGTTGAAGAAACGTGTGTTTTTCTGTGTTTTTATTGTGTTTTTAATTTATTTTTTAAATAATCTAATTCTAAATTAATTTGGATAAATTCACGTGTCGTTTTATCATTTTTTTTTAATTTTTTTTGTAAGGAGTTTCGTATTGTTTGAGATTTAATCATTGATATATTTATCATATACATACTTTTTTTTTTTTTTTTATACAAGCACCCAACGACCAGGTGATGGTTTTATATTTATTGAAGATTGTGTTTATGTTTAATTCATTTTCTCATTTTCTAAGCAATGTGAGACGTGTTTCATTTTAAATATTTATATATTTTTTTTATCAAACGAGGATTAATTTTCACTTGTAATAGCAGTGGGCTTCGGTGGTTTGCAACATTGAATTCGTGACAGAATTGAATGGTTGCTATCGTTAAATTTACATACCTCTGAATGCCTTCTTTAAACGATTCTTATCTTTCATATTTTTTCTCTTGTATATGATTTTTTGTTTTGTATTTATGTCCTCCACCTCGATACAAAGTCTTGAAGTATTTTGTATAAAATTGATGTTGCCACTATCTGTTCGTAGTTATTTTTCCACTTTTTTTTTATCAAAGCGGTTTATGGGCAACAATTTTTCGTTCGACAATATTAGTTTTTTTTTAAATGTTTTCTCAAATCTCTGTACGATGCTCCCGAACCGACGTCGCCTTCATTCGCTAACATTTCTGTGGCTGCAACTAGAAACCATTTTTATTCCACCTTCCTCGCTGTCGTTGCTCATAGTGTGTTCTGCGTTACATTTGCGTGCCGAAAATTAGTGGACATATTCGTTATGTAGACGCTCTTTTAGGCGATGTAGTCTCGATAGTATTTTCCATCTGCATCCGTTTCACCTGCATCGATATATTTCCATACGTGCGTCTCGTTCGCGTTCCGTTTCACCATGATGCCAGCATCTTCAACGCTTGATTACCGATACCGGTATACATATGGTGCGATCGGTTAAACATTGTGTGTGAGCTTTTAATATTCGTTTTTCATCCTAGAGCCGTGTACATGTTCATTGGGATTAGGCATCTCCGAGTTAGCGAATGAAAACACACTCACACACAAAATGTGCAGCATGCTTCACCCGATCTCTTAAATGTATGTTCATACATGAAGCCAACAATCTCTTAACCGGCTTGTACTATAGAACATAACTTCAGCTCTTCTGTATTCAGCAAACGTGTTGTTTCGTTGGTCGATAAACATTTCAAAGATTTGTTTTGTTTACGTGCGTTAGACTACCGATTTATGGTGAGATGGTTGGGAGAAGAACGGTAGTAATGCACGGACCAATAAATCTTCGAAACAGGCACACAAACAATGGGTTCTATAAGCGGCCAGTATTGACCAATGGCACGCATAGAAGTTCTACTAATCTTCTAAAACAGTTTGGTGTTTTCGGTATGTTTTGTGTGCTTAATTTTGTGAATTTTTCAAACGTTAATCACTGTCAGCTTTCTCCATCGACAGTGTATCTCAGGGGGACATGGGAAAAGTTGGCTCCAATCCAAACGCTGTACTTGTATATATTTTGTTTATACTTACACTTGTTTCTGTTTTCTTTCTTTCTTCCTTCCTATCTCTTTGTTTTTCTCTCCTTCGCGCCTCCTTTCTCTCTCTCTCTCTCTTTCTCTCTCTCTCTCTCTCTCTCTCTCTCTCTCTCTCTCTATCTCTGAAACTTTCCAATTCATCCCTGCTCCTGTTTCCGATTGCACACGACGGCGTATCGTCCTGCTGTCTTCTATTTCATCCTTTCAACGCGCGGCATATTCCCGATTCCTTCGACCCACCCGACGTCACCGCTACACACCTGCAGCAAAACGGAACCGTCGAGAATGGCACCAGCAATGGCACGTCGGAAAATGGAACCACCGAAAACGGAACCGTCGAGAACGGCCAGAACGGTGTCCACGAAACGTCCGCAACCGAGAGTCTCAATGGTGAAGCCGAACACAAAAAGGAGGTATGCACCAAGCAATGTTCCTGCGATAAATCTTTTTTTTTTTTTGTTGCCTTTTTCACCATTTTTTGCGAGATGATGTAACATTTTGAATCTCGTTTCTTTTTATCTCTGTAGGATAAAATTCCAGAGAAGGCCGCTCAACTCCAGCAACCACCACCGGCAGCACCAGAAGTAACGGCTGAATAAAGCGCACGCATTGCTGAAGCAACGACAACAGCAAACTATTGATTATTAATTAATTATAATGCATAAAAATAACAATAATTATAAACAAGAGAGCGAATACAGCCGGATCTTCCGGAGGAGGCAAGAAAAACAAAAATGGGGGGAATTTAAGGCTTCGAGGTGCGCGGGAGAATGTACGAGAAAACGAAAGAGATTGAGCGTGTGATTTTTTTTGAGGAACTTTCGAAAAGTGAAGGAAACCACAACGAAACGAGCGATCGCGATACAAGATGCAGGAGGTGAGGAGAGAGAGAGAGAGAGAAAGAGCGAAACTGTTGTTCGAAGGAACTATCGAAGCATACACTTTAAAAAACCAATACATAAACATACATTTACAGAAATTAGCATTGGGTAGTTCTATCATTTGTCTTTATGGATAAGCCTTTTTTATTTTATTTTTTCTACGTTTGAACATTTGATGAAAGTGCTTGCACATTCTCTCTCGTAGGCAAGCGGCGATCATATTTGGAAATATACGGCAGCCAACGACGTGAAAACTGAAATAAAAATCTCTCATCTCCTCGTTTCTATCGATACAGAAATAAGGCTTATAGGTTGTCTAGCGGAAGCAAAGGAAAGGTTAGGGTGAATCGGCGTCACACACCTTCATTTATTTTGTAGAAATTTTTCATTTAAAGAGAAGAAACGAACACACACATGCACATCCACTTAGGACAGGTAAAAAAGGCAGGCACGTCGACGTCTTGGGAGACATGTGAGGTCCCTCTATGAACGCGATTATGAATCGGTACTTGATTTGTACGTGCGATAGCGCCAAACACAAAATCCCATCTTTCTTATCTCAACTGTGACACCGCCGGTTGTGTGCGCACATTGTGTCTCTGGCTATCATGTGAGGCATTGTGTTTAGGGAAAATTGGAACAAAATCAAGCTCCTCAAGAATGTTTAGTGGACGCCGACGAAGGTGTGCGTGTGTGTGTGTTCAGTTGTGGTCTGTTGATACATGGTCGACAAAGAGAGCGAAGTGAAGAGGAGCAACAACAGCGGTCCTGTCCTTTGTACTACATTATTTTTTCTTTTAATTGATTATACGAAGAAGAGAATAAATAAACCTTTTCAATCAAACCTACGCCGCAAGGGTCGATCTCCCCTATTAAGATCATGGCGCATCGAAGCGATGTCTTATTTTTGGACAGCAGGAGGGACTCTATTGATTGCACATGGTAGGTTTTACTTTTATTTTATTTTTTTTTTCATTTTGGTTGTTTTTCGTTTTTCCCTTTATACTCTAGAAAAAATATGCACTGCTGCCAAAAAATGTAGGCAGCCATCCATTACAATTTGTTAGGGATTGCTTGCATTCCTTAATGAAATTTCAAACATCCATGGATAGCTACTAAAAGACTTGAACCACGAGAAGGAACCTTAATTAAACTGGATCCACCAAACGATCGTAAAAAGAAAGCGAAAGCTCGAAGATCAGCACAGTTTTCGTGTTCTTTCCACTGCTTACTCGCTCAGTACTTAGGCACGCTCGTAATGCGGCCTTCCAAACTGCACACATTGGTTGATTTGCTCAACAGACTTTCAGGTTAAGATGTTTGATCCAGCTTCGATTATTTGCATCTCCCATTTATCAATCTTAAACAAACGCAGGATTTAAGCAGCAAGTTTTAGGATGAGATTTACCTTTTTGTTTAGTCTATACACCACAGCCATGAATTAAACGAATCACGAGCGTCGAACCTATGACCGTGTACATCGAATGCTTTTGTTGAGTGATCTCCGCAAGTTGACTAAGGGAGAGCTATTGTAGCTGATGGATGAAGGATATTCCCCACGACCCTAAACCTGTGACCGGTATGTGCAAGGCAGGCCCGTTAAGTTGTTACGGCTCGTCGTCAGTTCCGCGAGGGCGTACATAGGCGTATATGATAATTAACGATAGGAGTTCAAACGCTAGTGTTTGGTCTTTAGACGATACGAAGTTTTTAAAACGAAGAAATAAAACAAGTAGTAGTGCAAGTAAGTCAAAAACGTAAGACACGAAAACTATTAAACGAGAATTGAAAGTAAAACTATTTGTATTTTTAATTTTCTATATTTAGAATAAAACAAAACAAAATTAGTCTAACAAATGAGGGTGAAGAAGGTCGGAGGGTTAATATACACAACATTACTAACGAAACCATAGTTAAAGCTCTATGGAAAACAAAAAAAGGAACAGTTCTTGAATGGAAACAGAAATAAACGTCGATACATTTAACGAAGAAAAACCGAAGAAATACAAATTGTTCGCAAAGAGAGCAGAGTGGAATTGGAAAAGCAGTTGAAAAGCTTTGAAAATGAAAGATTGCGCATAAAATGATACCAGTACAGACGTTACTAAGCGAAACCATAATGGTTGATGTCCACTTTGGAAGTTCAAATTCAATTGAATCAAGCCATTTATCGAGACCGCTATCGCAGGCTATGCATCGGTGTAACGCTATTTTTGCACTGGGGCATGTAAATGAACCATCTCTTTACTTAACTTTAAACAATTACGCACATGCATGTGCGAGCGTTGGGATTATTGTCTCTTTTTTCAGTTATCAATTTTCGAGAAGCCACCAACGAATTGTCCTTTAAGCGCGGCCGGGTAGATACGAGCTCCGCAGGAAACCCCTGTACTAAATCAAACTACCTTGAGTGAAAGCATTCACATCATTGCAGACAACGTGTACACCGACTAATGGAAAAGAAAGACTGCCTCACCGAAGAAGTACTGAATTAACCACGAAATACCTTCCATCCTAAGGCGCCAACTTGTTTCACTTCATCAATTTATCATCACGCATCACATTGCACTCGCCGGCGACACGTAGCCTTTAACGTAATAATGGGCCAGTTTTTTTTTACACAAAAATTACACAATGGGAAAATAGATATATATTTTTGGTTCATAATTCCGAACGGCGTGCAGCGGTGTATATTGTTCGGCAATTGTTCAACTTTTGAGCATTAGGAATTTTAGCCACCGCTCATCGAGGCTGGTGAAGGGTTTTTGATACTAGGAGCCAGGACACTTTTACAAATAACCGTACGGAATCCCGGTTGGGTTTTGTTGTACCTAGCGAGTAGTTACGTTCCTTCGATCAACGTGGATGAAAGGAGTAACCTAGCTGTTCAGGGGATCAACTGTTTTACATCCTACGTGAAATAACTTACTAAAAATACTAGTGTTTAAAATAAACTCAACCATAGAGTAGAATGTGAGACAGCTGCAGAAAGTCAAAGGAAGATTGAGAGAAGAAGTTGAGAGTTGATCGGATGGTGGGGCAGGCGATCAGGAGCTCCGAAACATGCTGTCCGTACAGTAGCCAATAGTTTTGGTTTCTTTTTTGACCGAACAACAAAACAACGGAGATGGTAGCCGGTGGGACGGTTTTTAATATGCATATAAATCTAAAATATACACAAATACGTATGGTCAATTTAAAGCCAGTCTAGACGAGTCCAAACATGTTCAAGGTAGGAGAAACAAACAGCAAACTTAGCGAGCTATTGTAATCACTTTACATAATTTAACCATCGCTTCAAAATTTTATGTCAATATGCCACAAGCAACAGCAAGGAGAGCATGTAACAAACGCGAATAGGAATGCTCCACGTGTTGATAGGTTTGATGAGACGTCAGTTGAGCAGCACGCGCACGTTTCATTCTCTCATTTTGCATTTCTTAGATAATCTCTCTGTAGAGTAAAAGAATCAATAATATTAAATGGCCGAGTGCGGAATAAGTTGAACGAAGCAGAGTTGTTTCTCACAATTTGATCAAGCGTATGCACTGAAGTGAAAAAGGACTCAGAGTGGGCAAAGCAAATCGGTTCGACATTTTGTGTTTCCATCAACCGCATCCTGTTTTGATTTGGCTTTTGAAGGTAACGTGGTCTCATAAGTTGTAAAAATAAAGATTTTGACACATATAATGGATCAATCTTCAAATGGAAAAATCAAAATAAATGAATAAAGATAATGTACTAGAGAGAGCGGGAAGTAATAAACGGATTAATGTTACTGCTTTAGAAAGAAATACACCTGGATGCCATCGAAATACCCAGTTGCTTGGGGACATCATGTTGAACAAGAGAAACGTTTTGTATTTTTAAATTTTATGTTTTGATTTAAGTTCATATTTATTAAGTTTTTATATATTCAAATCTACTATCACCGTAGAATGGAACGTCCACGAGATTTGGCAAACTGCTACTCACAGCGGTCGTTTTGAAGACTGTTATAAATTTGCAGCTCGAGCAGTCATCGACGAATGCGAACTTATCGTTTTGATCGTTGTAAACAAACCAGATGACTAGTGGTGGTTTCGAAATAAGAAAGAACCCGAGGAACCGGGTGATTGGTTCGGTTGTGAATACCAACTGTTTGTACAACAGTTTGATCGCGCGCGAGGTTGAAAATGGATGAGTTTATCAAACCATGGTAAAAGTTGATAATCCTAAAACACATTAAGTAGTTTTGAGAAAGGTTTTTATCGTCCAAAAATTTTTTTTACTTCATATGATCGCTGGGTTCGTTGTGAAAGATTGATTTGACAAACACGGATCGGAGCACGATTCGGTTGATGATGGTGGGGGCTGATGACATCAATGTTCATTCCGTCTAGTTTCCAAATTGTGTTGTGATAAAAGGTGTTAAAAAATGCGCGATATAAAAATCAAAACGGCAACGGATGAAGATTTCACAGAGGTAAATGTGGCATAGGGAGGTCAACGGTAATTTGTTTTTCCGAATAAAATTAAACGCTATTTTACCTCCATTTCCAGGCCATATTCCTCCTGATCGACTTTATCGTCGAATTACCGCGTAACCAGCGCACCCGGGAACGCTTGGCGACCCTTCTCGGCTGCCCGACGAGCAGTGACGAGCTGAAAATAACGCTAAAGCTATTCGAAAGTGTCGTGCGAAAGTACTGCGTCGGTGAGCTCGATGAGGGTCAGCTGCGAACACACTTGAGCCAGCTGCCCCAGAGTCAGCAGGATCGTTTGGTGGAAATTGTGAACCTCCGAAGGCCGGAAATCGCCCAACGGCTGATCGACGAGGTCAATCGCCGCGAGGGCGGTGTACCGTTGGTGGAATCGTTCGATTGGGATATCAGTTGGATCATGGGCAGCAGTAGCTTGGCGTCGATTCGCAAACAATTGTGCACTGTGGTGCTTGCATGCCGCGATGTCGATTCGAAGCCTAAAACTGTCAGCTTCGAAATGGGTCGCGAACAGGTAGAGGAAGTGATACGGCATCTTGAAGCTGCTGTGCAATGTGGTGCATAGTTTTTCTAACAATAAAGTGGTTTTAATATTACACTATCTTTCCAACTGTGGAATTGTGAAACCTAGCTTTATCATCGTGTGAGCAGTCCTTGCTCACATGCGTCCTGCATGTATAATTGCATCCTTATAGGTAATACTAGTACTAATTTGAAAAGTTGGGATTATCTTTATTAATAATGCAAAGTTGTTCGCAGCCGCTCAGGCCCTACTTCGGAGTATACACAGCTCCATACAACAGTGGCAAACGGGTGTTTTCCTCGCGGATCACAATTAAAAATGGCCCATTGACGTCGAAGTTGACCTGCGAAGTGATTCGATCGATAAACGTAGCCGTTGAAGGACCACGTTCCGTGCCGACCTCGTTTACCGTCAGGTCCACCATATGCAGCATTTCATTCACGTAAATCGTCCATTCTTTCTGCATCTTCGAAATAGATACCCGGCGCCTATTCCGACGAATATCATCGTCGTCATAAATGTTCAAACAGCAAACACACGTGCTCGCACCCCATTCACACTCATTCCTTATCAGGCAGACGGATCGCCCGACGCCGAGTTTGTTGTACACGGTACAGTTCGGGATCCTCTCCTTGAGCTTTTGCATCGCGTTCTCCCTGGTGTCCTTCAGCAATTCGAAAATGTCGCCGACGGAATCCTCGCTTTCATCGTCGTCTTCGAGCCAGCTTGAAAGCGATCCGCTCAGATCGGCAATGTCGCGCTGGAAAAGCGAAACCGCTCCCAGCTGCTCCAGCACACTCTTCAGACTGAGCGAATTGGTCACGTGCATCTTCGGCATGAGCAGGGTGACTGATTTCATTTTCATTTTCGAAATCAAATCGTTCAACGTTGCAGCATCAATCTTCGACTGCGCCTCCACCACCAGCTTCCTAGTCGAGTTCAGCGGCATGAGGATGTACATCGTGGCGTTCTGCTTGTACGGTACGCCCAGCACGCGGAGGTTCTCCTTTTCCCAGAAGTAGTACGGCATGCAGCCACTCTTGGCCATCATCGGCACGTCGATCGAACCTTCAGCGTCCGGTCCGTCCGGGAAGAACGGGCGGTTGTGAGTGGCCATCGCTTGGAACGGTTCCTCCCAGATTCCCCGGAAGTAGAGCGTGTTGATGATCATCATGATCGTTCTGTAACGGGTTGGATCCGACGCCTCTTGAAGGCTACTATAGGCTCTCCTCCCCAACTCCTACTCAATACGTCCGCGACGTACAGAACGGTAACTTGTCGCCTAGATATCCAAGCTTGGGTACACGGGGAAACCCACCCCCTTGGGCGGATGGGCAGCAAGGCTGAATTGAGAGGGGGAATGGGCTGCTACATGCTAGCAGTTCATCCTCGAGCGTCGGTTCTCCATGTTAGGAGCGGCTCGAACCAGCGTCTGTTCCCCATGTTAGGGGCGGCTGTTTTTCCTGTCCTGGCATCCTACGGGACGTAAAACAACTAGGATGCGTTGATCCACCGACGAGATAGGAGGCGGGGGGAGAGGCCTTGCAAGCCACCCCCTGTAATATTGCAACGAATAGTCACCAGGAAAAATTACCGATTTGGACCAATCATGCCCGACCCACGCAACGGAAAAAGGACTACGATTGGAAACTCGGTACATGGAACTGCAGGTCTCTGACATCACCCGGGAGTACCAGAATACTCACAGACGAAGTGAGAGCCCGCGGCTTCGGACTAGTAGCACTTCAAGAGGTTCGCTGGAAGGGAGTCACGGAGCGTCGCTACCGCAGCGATTGCATGATCTACCAGAGCGGTGGAGATAAGCACGAGCTCGGTACGGCGTTCCTTGTTATGGGTGCTATGAGGAAGCGTGTGATCGGATGGTGGCCGATCAACGACAGGATGTGCAGGTTGAGGATACGTGGCCGTTTCTTCAACCTGAGCATTATAAATGTGCACAGCCCGCACCTTGGGAGCAGCGATGACGATAAGGATGCCTTCTATACGCAGCTGGAGAGGGAGTACGACCGCTGCCCACAACACGATGTGAAGATCGTCATCGGGGACTTTAATGCTCAGGTCGGGCGGGAGGAGGCCTATAAACCAACGATTGGAAGCTTTAGTGTCCACCAGCTAACCAACGACAACGGCCTCCGGCTCATAAACTTCGCATCCTCGAGGCACATGAACATCCGTAGCACCTGCTTCCAGCACAAACCTCGTTTCAGCTACACCTGGAAATCACCCCAACAGACCTACTCCCAAATAGACCACGTTCTAATAGACGGAAGGCACTTCTCGGACATCATCGACGTACGGACGTACAGGGGCGCAAACGTCGACTCGGACCACTTCCTGGTTATGGTGAAGCTACGGCAGAAGCTCTGCGCTGTAAACACTCTGCGTCACCGGCCTACCCCACGCCTAAACACGGATCGGCTGCGGACACCTGCTGTTGCCGAGGGATACGCGTCAGCGCTTGGGGAAGCGCTACCGGACAACTACGCGACCGCCACAATGTCCCTCGATGACCACTGGCGTATGGTGGAGCAAGTCATCAGCAGCACAGCCGAGCAGACACTAGGCCACAAGCCACGCAACCAGAACAAGGAGTGGTTCGATGACGAGTGCAGGCGGGCACTATCCGAGAAGAACGCAGCGCGCGCCCGAATGCATCAGCGCGAAACCCGTCAGAACGTGGAACACTACAAACGACTGAGGACCCAGCAAAACCGGCTCTTCGAGAGCAAGAAGCGTCGCTTCGAGGAGTCGGATGAGCAACTGATGCAGCAGCTTTCTCAGTCGGGAGATTCTCGCCAGTTCTACAGGATGTTGAAGAAGACACGAGGCGGCTACACGCCTAACGTCGCTATGTGTCGAGACGAGGAGGGCAACATTCTGACGGACGAGCGAGAGGTGATCAAAAGGTGGAAGTGCTACTTCGACGGGCACCTGAACGGAGCGGAATCAGGGGAGTCCAGCGACGGCGCAGGCAGAATAGAGCAGCACATTAGCCTGGAGGTAGATGACGATGTGCTCCCACCATCCTTGGACGAAGTCACTAGTTCCATCAAGCAGCTGAAGCAGAACAAAGCAGCTGGTAGCGATGGGCTGGTGGCAGAACTGTTTAAGATGGGTTCGGCAGAGCTTGCTGTCAGTATGCACCAGCTAATTGTGAAAATTTGGGACCAGGAAAGGATACCGGAGGACTGGAAGCTGGGTGTCATCCACCCAGTGTACAAAAAGGGTGACAGGATGGACTGTGCCAACTTTCGAGCCATCACAGTCCTCAATGCTGCCTACAAAATCCTTTCCCAAATTCTCTTCTGCAGACTCGCGCCCCTTGCTACAGATTTCGTCGGAAGCTACCAAGCTGGATTTGTTGGAGGCAAATCCACCACCGACCAGATCTTCACTCTACGGCAGATCCTCCAGAAGTGCCGAGAGCACCAGATCCCGACGCACCACCTCTTCATCGACTTCAAGGCAGCCTACGACACCATAGACAGGAAGGAGCTATGGAGGACCATGCGGCAGTACAGCTTTCCTGAGAAGCTGGTACGGCTGTTAGAGGCTACAATGGAGGGGGTGCTGTGTAAGGTGAGGATTTCGAACTTGCTGTCGGATCCGTTCGAATCTCACCGGGGTCTGAGGCAAGGTGATGGACTTTCCTGCCTTCTATTCAACATCGCTCTGGAAGGTGTCATGAGAAGTGCGGGGTTCGACATCCGTGGCACGATTTTCACCCGTTCACTCCAATTCCTCGGCTTTGCGGACGACATCGACATCATCGGGCGGAACACCAGGACGGTGTGCGAGGCGTACACCCGACTGAAACGCGAGGCCGCAAGGATTGGACTAATGATCAATGCGACGAAAACGAAGTACCTGCTCATCGGTGGCTCTGACAGTGACAGAGTCAGGTTGGGGTGCAGTGTATCAGTGGACGGCGACGAACTCGAGGTTGTGGAGGAGTTTTGCTACCTCGGAACTGTCGTAACTTCGGACAACAACGTGAGCTGCGAAATCCGGAGGCGCATTGTTCAGGGGAATCGTGCCTACTATGGGCTTCACAAACTCCTTAGGTCCAGAAGGCTGCTCCCCCACACGAAGTGTGCAATATACCGCTCGCTGATAAGACCGGTCGTTCTCTATGGGCATGAATCTTGGACTCTGCTCACGGAGGACGCCAACGCGCTCGCAGTCTTCGAGCGGCGCGTATTCCGGTCTATTTTTGGCGGCGTGTGCGAGCAAGGCGTGTGGCGGAGAAGGATGAACAACGAGCTGGCTGAGCTATACGGTGAGCCGGACATCCTGACGGTGGCGAAGGCCGGCAGGATTCGTTGGTTGGGGCATGTCATGAGGATGCCGGACTCATGCCCCACCAAGAAGGTGCTCACCAGCGACCCGCCCGGCACGAGACGACGAGGAGCTCAGCGAGTTCGGTGGATGGACCAAGTGGAGCAGAACCTGCGAGATATCGGATGCGACCGGGGATGGAGAGTTGCAGCCATGGACCGAGTATCCTGGAAAGCGATTGGTGACCAGGCCATGTCAGCAAGACGTGCTCAACCGTGAGCGGGCCAGCTAAGAAGAAGAAGAAGATCGCTTCGGGACTGATACTTGAGACGATGTCGCCAAACTGACCGTGCGTCACGTTGTTGATCCAGTTGTTGATGGTCCGCACGGCGGCTGCCTGGTTACCATCGAAGTCAAGCTGTCGCAGTTCGCTCTGGTACAGGTCTTTGGCCAGCTTTCTGAAGCGTCTGTCGAATGTGGTTCCTTCTTTCGCAAAGATCGCATTGCCGATCTGAATCTCGAGATCTTCCCTGTGGCGATAGGGCGAGTGAGGAAAGAGATAGTGAGAATAAGGGAGAGTGAGGGAGAAAAAATCGAAGGAAGTAAAACAGAGAAATCGAAATGGATAAAAAGAAGTCGGTCAAAGAGTGTTCCTTCTATGAAGAGTTTTTTCCATGCATCTTTAAAAAGTGTTACAGAAGTTTTTTAAGCAATCGACATCGTTGTTTTTAAACATATTTTATTTTCTCTTACAGTATTACCTGGTACATTTTAATAAATACTGGTGTGAGGGAAAGTATTTGTTAGTTAACATTTTACAAAAAAAATGCAACCTTGCACTGGCAAGCCCCTGTTCTTCAGGGCCTCGGATCGTACAGCGCCCCGTAGAACAGTAGGGCCTTGGTGATATCGTGGCGAATCAGAATTAGGAATGGGCTGTTCACCTGGAACGTGTAGCCCGGTCCGATGGGATCTATGGGTGCCGTCGTGAAGGCGCCACCTTCCGTGCCCTGCTCGTTCACGTCCAGCTTCGCCTGGGTGACTATGTCATTCACAAACAGTGGTGTAAAACTTTGACTTGGTAATGGCGATGGTTACTTTTGATTCTGAAGCATGGTCTGCTGTAGATGAAGATCGAGCACCGGTGATAAGTTGCTCCGTGAAGGATCGAACAGATCGCGTACGCCAAGCTGTTGCAGGACACTACTCAGCTGGATTCGATTGGAGATGGACAGCTTCGGCAACACCACCATACCCTTCTTCGTTTTCATCTGATCGATCATCCAGTTCAACTGGGCAGCCCCGAGGATGGTTTGCAGCCGCTGCAGCTCCAGCCGGGTGGAATTATTCGGCATAACGATGTACATTGTCGATATGCCCGTTTCGTACGGCAGCCCGATGATTTGCGCGCCGTAAGCGGTCGCATCGAAGTATGGAAAGCAACCGGTGGTGGCCATCGTCTCCAAGTCGATCGGGGGCTCCTGTCGCCCGTTGAGGTAGAACGGACGCGGCCGTGTGCCGTACGGCGAGAACGTTGTCTCCCACTGAGCCTTGAAGTAGAGGGCGCTGGCGACGATCATGCGCGAGTTGGCCACCATTTGGGCGGTGACCATTTCTCGGATTTTCCCATTGGTTTCCCGTGCGCACCAGTCGTTGATTTGCGCAGCCGCACTACTTGGGTCACGCTCAAAATCAAGATTCGTCACGTTGCTCTGGTAGAACATTTGAATGACGGCGAGCAAACGGTTTGCCGGCTTGAGACCGTTCTGCAGAAACATTCCGTTCACCACCGATATCAGATGGCTCGGGGATCTGTTGGGTTGGTTGGAGAAGGTCAAGAAGGAGGGCAAGGTTGAAGCTCGATGAAAGGGGTGCATGGTAGTTTTTACTAATTGATTTTTGTTTGTCAGTAGGCATGGTATTTGCCAAGCAACTGTTCAGTCTATGAACTACAAAAGCGATCGGCCGTCGGCAAGGGTAGGGCTCAACTCATCTTAAAATTGTATCCGACAAAAGTCAGGTGGCAAGTTAAAAAAGCCACGATTGAAGTTGTGTATGTTATTTTCCATAACAAACTTCAGCATTTCCAAAGTTAGTTGAAATGCTTATTCCAAAGCACGTGGAAAGTTTGTGGAAGAGAACTTATTGCACTAGTTAAGCCCTGTTTATGTTTGCTCATTCGTGAGATATTTAATAATGCACACAGGAACGGAAACGGCGAACATAATCACTTACGTTGGCTTGTGATTTTTTGTTTAAATCGGGAGAAGTAAGAGCAAATTGAAGACTTCGTGATCTCGTAAGCATTTGTTCCCATTAAGGAAAGGTGTTCAAACAGAATCCATCCAGAGAAGCAATGAAAATAAAAAAAGAAAACAAGTATCACTTACGTGTTGGCCTTCGCTTTCGCAGGTGGATAATCCTCGTCGTACCGATTGCATTTATCGTTCACGCGCCATGTGACCAACGGTACCAGGCTGGGATCGTTCGCCACCAAATCCTGAAAGAGTCGCCCAAAAGCGTAGTGGAGCTCCTAGAAAGATAACGTCGATGTGCTTTCGCCGAAGCCCATCACGTTGAGCAGCTCTCGCTGTGTCTGGCCACCGGCACCGAGCAGCAACAGCGACAGGGCACCGGCAATGCTGACCGGGGAGAAGATTTCCGTCTTGCTCTTCGGGCTTGCGATCGAGCGGGCAATCTTCAGAGCCAGGTTGGTCACACTGTCCGACACCTGGTTCACGCTGGAGGGATTCGCCTGCAGCCGGTCTAGTGGATCCTGCTTGGCCAGGACCACATTCTGCATGCCGTTCGCCTGGCCACTGGCAGCACTAACTGTCTGCATGGTGGCCAGCATCACCACCACCACCACCATCATCCAGGATGCGACGTATCCCAAACGCATCTCGCTAAGCGTCTAAGCACACAATTAGCAAAGAAACTAAAGCTTAGTTGGACGTGTTTTCTCCGGCGTGGCGTGATTAATCCGTTTCTGGCACGTAACCCTGATTAAAGGGCATTGAATTAAAGAAACTTCCTTGGCTTGGGACTCAAATTTTTTCGAACTCCCCAATCTACATTATGTAAAATCGACACTGACGGATGTGAACAGAAAGGTTGGATTCATTTTCGCGCTCTTGTCACTCAACCTATTCCCAACCATCGCGGCATGGTCGAGTAAGAGATCGCGCAGCGAGAACGATAGCAACCGAACCAGCCGAATTGAATTTTATACTGAACATCTTGAAAATAAAAACTGATATCGGTAGTGTTCAGTTTATAGATTTCGGTCTCAACTTGGGTTTTTCCCATCGATATTCTTTGTCGACCGGCTTGCTCTTTCCGAACCGGTTTGCATCGTTCTTGAATTGATAATGACACGCCACGACAGCGGTACCGTGTTCGACGTGGGACGTAATCAGGAAAAAAACAACATTATATTGTTGCCTATGAGGCTCGTTCCTTGCGGTGCACATGCGGACGGCGACAGTTTTGGCACTACGGAAATACGATGCAGGAACTTACACTTACACGATCGGAAAACATCGGGAGGTGGTCGCATGTAATAACGACAAAAAAACGTTGTCACCAACTCACTGCAAAGCGCGGAGCGACTTGGGTGCGATCTGATGTACGAACGTTTCAGAGTGCTGTACAAAACTGAGACAGGCTACAGCGGAAGAGTCGGACGTGGCAGGAATCTCCAACCACCGTTCCATGCTGACCATCGAACTGCGAATTCAAGAACAGCGCAAAGTTTAATGCGGTTCCCGTTCCGAAAATGTAGCTCAAGAACTGCGATCGTGCGTGGCCTCGTCGTGCCACGATGCTTCACGGCCACAGAACGGTTAACTCTGGCTTTTTTTTTTTATTTCTTATGCAGATACTCTAGCGGATACTCCTTCCATCGGTTTTGAAGCTCTTTAAAGTTTGAATTTTGGCTTGAAGTTTGTCCGAACGTTTCGACTGTAGCGCAGGATCGAACGTGACGGTAGCGTCTTTGAGATTGGGCTGAAAGATGTTACCGCAATCCGATCGTACCGATATCGCAGAGCTGGTGGCTCGTGAGCAGTTGACAAAATTGCGCCCTGCGACAAAGTGAGTTTGTCTGGGGTGGGGATCCTTCCTTTTTTTAAGGCAGTGGCATTTACGCACCTTGTGGCCTCATTCCTATACATAAGGTATCCGGCAGTAGAGCTATAGTAACCACACGACTAATAACTACACCCTAGAAATCACTGCGACAATCCTTCACCTCTAGATTTTGTCTTGCTCTGTAACACAATGTGGGGCACGCATTATGTCGCTGGGACTGGGACACAGTCGGTGCACTGCGTGATGTTTCGAATGTGCCCATCAAATGTGCTCGTAGAAGTGGTCGTGAGTTAAATCTGCCTGCTGGAAACACTTAAAATCTTCGCCAGCCCTGTGGAACCATCAAAACCCCCGGAATGGTCGTTGGGCGTACAGGATCTATGTGCTTCACGGATGAAAACAATGGTTTTGCAACTCTTTTGAAGGCATTATCTGATATGAATGGTTTTATTTTACTTGTGATTTGAACCTCTGGTCGATCAGGCTGTTTTACTTTATCGATAATAATTAAACAAATTGATTACATCTTACATCACATACATGAACCTTTTGCGGTGGTCCCATACCACGGATCTGAGCAGCTTCATTTGGTTACCGTCCCTATTTCAGATCTTAGGCAATTCCGCACAAGAAACATAAAAGACAAGATTACCCCCGTAACTCCTCCCGTAAGCCATATATCTGCCTCCGTACACGATCGAAAATGATCATTTCTTCTTTTTGTTTCCTTCAAGGGGCAGGAGAACACAACTGATGCTAATTCGGTTATTTGAGGTAATCTTTATTAATCATGCAAAGTTGTTCGCAGTCGCTCAGGTTGGGACTCGCATCCACCCTATTTTGGAGTGTACACAGTTCCATAGAACAGTGGCAAACGGGTGGTTTCCTCGCGGATCACCATTAAAAATGGCCCATTGACGACGAAGTTGACCTGCGAGGAAATTCGATCGATAAGCGTGGCCGTTGCAGCACCACCTTCCGTGCCGACCTCGTTCACCGTCAGGTCCACCTTGTGCAGCATTTCATTCACGTAAATTGGAGCTTTCTGCATTATCGTGTTAGCCTCCCGGCGTCGTCGACGGAAATCATCGTCCGCATCTTGTTTAACGCAGCAAACACACGTGCTCGCACCCCATTCACACTCATTTTTCATCAGACAGGCGGATCGTCCGACGCCTTGATGTTTGTAAACGAGACAGTTGGGGATTCTATCTTTCAGCTTGCGCTCGGCGTTCTCCACGGTGTCCTCTAGCGCGCTGAAAATATCGTCGAGGGGGCCATCAATATCTTCGTCACCAATCCGGCTTGAAAGTAAACGGCTCAGCTCGGCAGTCTCGCGCTGGAAAAGCGAAACCGCTCCCAGCTGCTCCAGCACACTCTTCAGACTGAGCGAATTGGTCACGTGCATCTTCGGCATGAGCAGGGTGACTGATTTCATTTTCATTTTCGAAATCAAATCGTTCAACGTTGCAGCATCAATCTTCGACTGCGCCTCCACCACCAGCTTCCTAGTCGAGTTCATCGGCATGAGGATGTACATCGTGGCGTTCTGCTTATACGGTACGCCCAGCACGCGGAGGTTCTCCTTCTCCCAGAAGTAGTACGGCATGCAGCCACTCTTGGCCATCATCGGCACGTCGATCGAGCCCCCAGCGTCCGGTCCGTCCGGGAAGAACGGGCGGTTGCGAGTGGCCATCGGTTGGAACGGTTCCTCCCAGATCCCCCGGAAGTAGAGCGTGTTGACGATCATCATGATCGTATCTGGGCTGATGTGCGAAACGATATCGACAATCCGACCGTGCGTCTCGTTGTTGACCCAGTTGTTGATGGTCCGCACGGCGGCCGCTTCGTTGCCATCGAAGTCAAGCTGTCGCAGTTCGCTCTTGTACAGATCCCTGGCCAGCTTGTTGTAGCGTGCGTCGAATTCTGTCCCTTCTTTCGCAAAGATCGCATTGCCGACCTGAATCTCGAGATCTTTCCTGTGGCGATAGAACGAGAAAGAGAGTAGGAGTGTAAGGACTGATTTATACCGCAACAAACGTTTGTCTGGTCTTGAATTCGCATCATTTCGATTCAAGGCAGGGTCGAAAAAGTGTGAGAAAAATTATACCATCAAATTCGTCAAATTGACACCCTCGGTCGAAACCAAAACCCACATGGACCCCGTTTCTAAAAGTCGGTTCGTCAATGTCGTTGGATAAAAATGGTTTATTTCTTACTGTATATGTTGTTGTTTTACAAAATATTTATCCTATAGTTTATTTTGTTGTGTACTGAATAAACAATATAATAAGACACCTTAGCGGCCCATCCCCGCCGCATCATTGCACTGTAACCACAGCAGTCGTACTGCGCCTCTTGTTATAGCCTATTTAAACACCTTCAGTTGGTCGGATCGTACACGGCACCGTAGAACAACGGTAGCGTCGTATTGTCGTTCCGGATCACCATCAAGAATGGTGCTTCTATTCTGAACACGACACTGGTGCCGGACCGGTTCAAGGTCACGATCGTCGCTGCACCACCCTCCGTGCCCGTCTCGTTGATGTCGAGGTCGATCTGGTGCACGGCACTGCTCACGTACAGGTTCTGCACAGCCTCCTGGCTACGCCTGGTGCGTCTTCGGACGCTCTTCTTGCCCACCGGTCCCTTCTCCTTGACGATGCGCTTGTTCAGGATGAAATCCTTGCTGCCAAGCGGACTACCCTGCACGTGGCGACTGCTAGGCGCCTTGTACGTAATGTCCCGCTTCGGTCTACTCTTTTCGGGGCTGGGCTTTGTTGGCCTCGTCATAGGTGTGAACTCTTGCATGACTTGCTCCGTTGTTTTGGGATCGGTGGCGCCGGTCGTATGAGCATCTGCCCCCGTTGTTTGGGGTTCGGTGGCGTCGGTTGCTGGAGCATCTGTATCCGACTCATTAGCATCGATACGTGAGAACACTAGCTTATCCTTCAGATCGGAGATAGGCTGCGTCGTCGTTTTTCTATTTTGTTCGTAATCCAGAGTGTTAACTGTGGGTCGTTGCTGGCTGGCAGGTGGAAGTGTTGCCCCTTGCAAACGATTATTAACCAACAGATCGCCTTCAAACTCCGTTTCTGTCGTCATGGCAGAGAGGTCGCTAGCGGACGGTTGGAACAGCGTCCGCACGCCAATCTTCTGCAGGGCGGACTTCAAATCGAGCGAGTTACTAACGTGCATCTTGGGGAAAAGTATGATCGTCGTCTTCATCGTCATGCGCTCGATCAATTGGTTCAAGTTTGCGGCGTTCAGCTTTGCCTGTAGCTCCCTCAGCTTCCTCCGGTTGGAATTGTTCGGAATAATGACGTACATTGTGGTGAGCCTGTTTTTGTACGGCAGACCGAGGATGCGCGCGTCCAGATCCGCCGACTCGTAGGACGGAAAGCACCCACCGTGCGCCATCATGTCCACCATCACCGGCGGTTGGTCCTTGCCGTCCGGAAAGAACTCGCGCGGTCGTGTCGCCCCATCGATAAAAGTTTCCTCCCACAAGGCCCGGAAGTACATGGCACTGGCTAGCACCATGGATGTGCTGGGGGGCAGCGTCGAAGCGAGGATGTTCGGGATTTTACCGTGCGTCTTCTCGCTGACCCACGCGTTGATGAGCTTCGTCGACCCGGACGGATTGCCGGCAAAGTCGAGCGCCTGGACCTCGGAGCTGTACAGCAACGCCGATTGTTTGCGGTACGAGGCGCTCAACCGGTAATCCTGGTGCAGGAACACTCCGTTGGCGAGCGTCGTTTCGTGCACGGATGGGTCGTATTCGTACGGGAGTCTAAAATGAGTCAAAAGTAAAAAGGATCCATTTCAATGTCGGTGAAATAGGCCAATTATGTTTGTATCGTACGTTTTCTTTTTTTAAATAATTTGTTGAATCACCGCTTTTCTAAAAAATGTACCCGATGTTAGTTGTGTTATCAACGGACGAAAATCACCACTCACTACAGATGCAATCCGTATAAACGCCATCGGTAACGTTAGTGGCCAGTGCACACACATTAAACAGCAAACCAAAGTGACGCTATTTCTAAAAGATGCAACATAAATGTTGCACATCACAGCCAAGAGCTGAAACGCAAACTTATAAAACATTATGCCATATACTTACCTTATGGCTAGCATTGCATGCGATCCAGCTCAATTTATGCTTGATGCAGATCGATCTACAAACAATCAACTTTCAACCCACGTGCGTCTTGTGATAAGGTTAGTGACAAATTAGCAATGAAAAATATTGAACAGTGTCCCCCTTTTCCTAACCGCTTCGCTAGGATAATTAAATCCACCAGAATATCGATGATTGTCCCCATCAGATTCTTAACAGAAAAAATGGCAAATTTAAGGCCTAGCCAATCGCCAATCCCTCACACGTTCGTACATATTCATAAACCGTCTGGAGATTCAATCCGATTAGCGTTTCGTCAAAACATTCGTTACGAATTTCGAAGTGCTAAGTTGAATCCCAGTGAGTATATCCGACACCGCCATATATCGAATTAATTATGCGTGGCGGTTGTTCAAAACTAGAACCGGTTGTGCAGGAATTTCCAAAATTTCCACACCGCGACCGAGTTATCTTTCATTCTAATCGATTGAACGCTGAACGATAACTCGCATGTTCTCGAAGTGGATATCGTGAAATGAATTCGGTCGTCTACCGTTTGTCTAGGGGTGTGCCGAAACGTGTTTGTCTAGTTTTTAATGAAATTTCCCATCAATCGATATAGTCTCGATGCTAGAAAGGTCAACAGACCAGAACAGAATATGCGCTAGTGTGCAATAAACGAAGAATAAAAAACAGCAGAAGATCGCCATTATACAAGAGTTGGCCGCGAGCGAGAGGGAGCAATACAAAAAGGTTTTTTTTTTTGCGTGTTTCGGTTTGTTCATGCTACAAAGGTTCGTTTTAAAGCATCTTTTACAAAGTACGCAATCGACATCGTTGTTGTTTTAACATATTTTATTTTTAATTTTTACAGTATTACCTGGTCCATTCTTATGAATACTGGTGTGAGCGAAAGTATTGCTTAGTTTACATTTTACATCAAAAAGGTGCAACCCCGCACTAGGCGACCCTTACTCTTCAGGGCCTCGGATCGTACACCGCCCCGTAGAACAGTAGGGCCTTGGTGATATCGTGGCGAATCAAGATCAGGAACGGGCTGTCCACCTGGAACGTGTAGCCCGGTCCAATGCGGTCAATGAGTGCGATCGTGACGGCACCACCTTCCGTGCCCTGCTCGTTCACGTCCAGCTTCACCTGGGTGATGATTTCATTCACAAACAGTGGTGCACCACTTTGTCTTGGTGGTAATGGCGATGGTTGCTGTTGGTTTTGAATATTGGTCTGCTGTAGCTTTCCGTTTGGTTGTTGTTGCTGCTGCTGCGCTTGTTGATACTGCTGCTGCAGCCTCTGTTGCTCCGATAACACCCCCTGCTTGTACTGTTGCGACTGAGGATATGCCGCCTGGCGCTTTTTTCTCTGGTACTCGTCCCGACATGTAGCTTCGTCTATACAAACACCGTAATTAGGTAGCCAGCGGTATCGATAGGGGTAGCAGAGCTGTTCACTATTCAGAGTGGGAACATTCTGGCAAATTTCCCTACGACCAGAGTTGGGCGCATATTGATTATAGCGCACAACTGGGACCCACGATGGTGAAGGGCCAACCTTGCCATCAACACCATATACACCGGACGGCTGGGCTGCTTGAGCGACGTGTTTGTTGGATGATAATTGTGCATTTCCCTGGCAGCAGTAGCACTTCTGTTTGAAGAAGATACACCCACTCTGCTGACATGCGTACTGGTTGTTCTTCAACTGCTCCTCGACTTGATAGCCTCGTTTAATACAAAGGGACATTCTGCCTAATTGTTTGTTTTCTAAACTGAACTGACAATCCGTACGGTTGGGATCGCGTGTGAAGCTGGCCACTGGCGTACCACAACCGGCCGCGTCCTCGGTTGTGGGTAGTAACGTGCAGACACATTTGTCGGAGTACCGACAGTTCTCAACCTGATTACAATCACTTGGATCCCAATCTAAGTTGAGCCGTTGTAAATTTGTATTTGCCGACGGAGCATGTTGCTGCTTTTGTGGTTGTGGCCGAACTGTCGCGAACGGTTGTTGCGATGAAGGTTTCTGCTGCGTTTGAGGTGTTTGTTGATTTTGGTGGTTTACTTGCGGTTTAGAGGGTTGTGACGGTGGCTTATTTGTAGGTCGTACTCCCGGTGCAACAGAGTTTCCGGCCATTGCTGTCGACGTTGGCGAGTCGAAGCGTGACCCAACCACTTGGTTTACCAGTTTGGGAGGCGCCTGCGGAATTGAAGTGGACTGTTGTGTACCTGTTTGCGGGACAGTCTCATCGAGCACCTGTGATAAGTTGCTCCGTGACGGATCGAACAGATCGCGTACGCCAAGCTGTTGCAGGACACTACTCAGCTGGATTCGATTGGAGATGGACAGCTTCGGCAACACCACCATACCCTTCTTCGTTTTCATCTGATCGATCATCCAGTTCAACTGGGCAGCCCCGAGGATGGTTTGCAGCCGCTGCAGCTCCAGCCGGGTGGAATTATTCGGCATAACGATGTACATTGTCGATATGCCCGTTTCGTACGGCAGCCCGATGATTTGCGCGCCGTAAGCGGTCGCATCGAAGTATGGAAAGCAACCGGTCGTGGCCATCGTCTCCAAGTCAATCGGGGGCTCCTGTCGCCCGTTGAGGTAGAACGGACGCGGCCGTGTGCCGTACGGCGAGAACGTCGTCTCCCACTGAGCCTTGAAGTAGAGGGCGCTGGCGACGATCATGCGCGAGTTGGCCACCATTTGGGCGGTGACCATTTCTCGGATTTTCCCATTGGTTTCCCGTGCGCACCAGTCGTTGATTTGAGCAGCCGCACTACTTGGGTCACGCTCAAAATCAAGATTCGTCACGCTGCTCTGGTAGAACTTTTGAATGACGGCGAGCAAACGGTTTGCCGGCTTGAGACCGTTCTGCAGAAACATTCCGTTCACCACCGATATCAGATGGCTCGGGGATCTGGTGAGAATCAGGAAGGAGGCGGATTGGGAGAATTGAACGGATAGAAGAAGGAGTGTGCGGTAGAAATACAATGAATTATAGGGCGGTAAAGAGGCGGTGGTTATTCATTATTTTCAGTATGCCAATTGTATAGTATTTGCCAAGTGACCATTACGTCTAGGGTCGCATTGGCTTAAAATAAAGGTTGACTGAAGTATGCCACTGGTTGTTCTTAGCAGACCAAGAAGAGATCTCATGCATGGAATGGGAACCGCGTCGGTTACGGTAGGGCTCAACGCATCATAAACTCGCTCGTCTTCGATAGCAAATCGGCTGGCATGTTAGAAGAGTCTTGTTTTGAGCTTCTGTATGTTTTCCTCCACCAGAAACTTAGTTGCGTAAGCATTTCCAACTACTTGAAACAGGTAAATTCTACTCGTTAATAACACCAATAAAGAAAGCTGCAAAGCCTACACTAGGGGGGTCCAAACCCCTACTGTCGGCACATTCGCGGTGTACCTATCACCTCGCGTGATGATTCTAAAAAAAAAAAAAAATGACAACTCGTGTTTGACTGTGCGGGGAACAGGGCAAGATTAAAGCGCAAATAATGCCGCGAACGGAAACGTGCGAAAATACTCGTAAACGGTGACATTTGGAGTGTTTGTAGCAGAGTCAAGCAAGTGCTTCCCAAAGAACCTGGACAAATGCGAGAAATATCAAGTCCCCGTACGGTTTTGTTCACATTGAGATAAAGGTGTAAAAAAAAAGAAAGAAGAATCCACACATAGAGTGAATGAGAGAGGTCGAAGCAGAGAAAATAATAAGGAAGCAAAGGATCACTTACGTGTTGGCCGTCGTATTCGCAGGTGGAAAATCATCGTCCTCATAATCCTCGTCGTACCGATTGCATTTATCGTTCACGCGCCATGTGACCAACGGTACCAGGCTGGGATCGTTCGCCACCAAATCCTGAAAGAGTCGCCCAAAAGCGTAGTGGATCTCCTGGAAAGATAACTTCGCTGTGCCTTCGCCGAAGCCCATCACGTTGAGCAGCTCTCGCTGTGTCTGGCCACCGGCACCGAGCAGCAACAGCGACAGGGCACCGGCAATGCTGACCGGGGAGAAGATTTCCGTCTTGCTCTTCGGGCTTGCGATCGAGCGGGCAATCTTCTGAGCCAGGTTGGTCACACTGTCCGACACCTGGTTCACGCTGGCGGGATTCGCCTGCAGCCGGTCAAGTGGATCCTGCTTGGCTTGGATCACCTTCTTCATGCCGTTCGCCTGGCCACTGGCAGCACTAACTGTCTGCATGGTGGCCAGCATCACCACCACCACCACCAGCATCCAGGATGCGACGTATCCCGAACGCATCTCGCTTAGCGTCTTAACGGTACGCAATCTGCAAATAAATGAGAAAGTAAAACGGAAACCATTTTTGATGAAATTCCTTATCTTCCTTCACGCTTAATGGGATTTAAAAATAGGGTCTGTAAGTACTAGATTTGTATATATTCCTGAAGGGTTATGGAAAATGTGTTCGTTTGGTATTTAAAACGTAGCGGACGCCCAATCAACTGCTCGCAAAAGTGACACGAACGGAAGTGGATCAAGTTAATTTATAACCTCTCATCCTCATCTTACCCCTGCAAGGTCGACTGAGGGACCACGCTTCGAGATCGCTGGCCACCGGACAACCCCGGGTCTCGTGGTTACAGTTCGTGGTGCTAAATGGTGATGACTTGTCGTTGCAGTTTTTTTTTTTTAATTTAAATACCGAACTTCTTAGAGGGAAAAAAATCTGGTGACGATTCTGTAGCAGCACCAGCTAATAGATTTCGGCCCCGGTTTGGGTTTTTCCGATCGAGGTTCCAAAGTCAACCGGCTTATCCGGCCCGGTACCGGTTTGGATCGTGCCGAAGTCGACAGCGAACGCTTTGGGATGGTGGTGCAGGGATACGGCGGATTGAAGGCTGGTTCGGTACAAGTGCACTCTATATAGCACCAGCAGCGGTATACACAGCAATACACAGTCATGGCCGTTGTGGACCGTGCGTTTGTTGACGCTGGCGGTAGTCCATTGCCGGTGGAACCGGATTTCGACGTGAGACGTCATCAGAAAAAAAACCCAACATTATATCGTGGACGGGAAGATCGTTCGTGAGTGAGCACCCGCCCGCCTAAAGTGATCGGCGGTCGTTTTTGCGCTACGGAAATAGGCGATGGAGAGAAAAAGCAGGCCCAATGTACGTTTGCACTTGTGGTGGATCGTAACAATTGCATGAGCTTGCACAATTGAAAAACAATGTACAAAAACGCGTAGTGACGAAGCCACCGGTCCGCATTCTGTAAGAGCATGGATTCGAAAATCGTTTTCAAGAACAGCGCAAATGTTAACGCGGTTATCGGTCGCTGTCCGAAGGCAAACCCGTTCCGAAAATGTAACGCGCAAATGAACTGCGATCGTGCGCGGAGACCTCATCGTCGGCGTGATACGAAGCTGAAGATTCACGGCCACCTGGCTCTATTTGGCGTGCTTCCTTCCTTATTCCACAGCAGATACTTTGCCGGGTACTACTTACACCAGTTTTTGTCGGCTCGACGCTCGTGAACTTTTGTGGTTTGAATTTTGGCCAAAATTAGGCTCCGAACGTCTTGACTGGATCGAACGTACTGGCAGCATGTTTTGACTGCGAGGAAAGATGTTACCGCAACCCGATCGTACCGATCTGTAGGAACCGGTTGATCGGTTGTTGCTAATGTCCCCTTCCCCCTGTTTCTTACTGTTGCATTCTATCTTCTATTTATTTCTCTGTCCTACTCCCTTTATTGCTCACTCTCTATTTCTCTCTGTCCTTCCATCGTAATCCGTCTTCCTTTCTCAAACGCTTTAAACATTTATAGCGTCCTCTTCTACATTTATCCTTTTTTATTTATGCTTTGCCTTCCTAATGCTCAACGATATGTGTCCCTCTCTCTTTTTATCTCTCTCTCTCTCTCTCTCTCTCACTCTCTATATCTCTTTCTCTCTATCTATCTATCTCTCTTTTATTTTAATGTTCTTCTCTACCTGCAACACCGCCAGAATCGCCCGGATGCTAACATCCGCTGGTGTGAATCCTTGTGGTTCGCTTTTCGACTCAAGGTGTGTTAGACAACGCTTTTACTAGGTTATTTAATTCGCCGGGAGGGTCTGAAGCTACGAGGCGAGAAGCACAAGTTCAAGGAGCTCCCGGTGGCGCCCTTGAACGTGGTTCTGTTTCTGCAATGTCATTGATCTTTTAGCTCATGTTGCCCTCTCGGTGCAATCGTACCATTTGCCATCACCTTGGGGCACCTTCACCCTTTTGGAGGGGCGGGTGCTCATCTTCTCTCTGCTGACGTCAGACGGTGGACGGGGCTTCGTTGGATTTTAATTAGCGCACTAATAGCAGCTCTAGAGAATACGCCGGTCAAAGAATGCCGCCTCATAATGGTTGCTACGTTTGTAATTCCTAACGGGTGATGGTTGATTACCTTCAGCAGAAGTGTGAGTGTTTCAGTCTACGCGATGTGTCAATTTTTGGTTTGCTTTTGTGGAGGATCGAGCAGATTGGGAGACGGTTAAACGGTTAAATACTTTTGTTATACGCGCCTTTTAACTGTTTTTTTTAATTCATTGTGGATGGATGTTTACAACGATCTAAATCAAACCACTTTTGGGTCTTTTGAAATCTGGTACCATCACCGTAAATAACAGTATTGGATAAGAAATTCGAGGCTTTGTATACCAAATAACAAATATAGTTTATACAAACGATTGTATTAAAGTTTCTTTACGTTATGTGAATTGGATTCATATGTGCCAGATTTGCACGCCAACGCTGGTAGGTTTAGTTTCGAATAACCGATTGACAAATTAGCATTTGCACTAGAGCATCTTCGAACGACGATTTGCTATTCATCTTTTAACAGGATGTGAATTAAGGGGAATATGAAAAAAATTGTTCCTATGAAGCATACATGAATAGGTCAAACGTACGTCGGCTTTCTTTTTCGCACAAGGAACCGCTAAAAAAGATTTTTATCGGAGGACACGGTGGCACATGCCAGCTTTCCATTTGCGAACAAAAAAAAACCGGTTTCGTTTACCTCCTGGAGAAAGGTTCAAACCGTGAAGAGTGGAGGTAGAAAAAATATCACCGACTGAGAAGAAAAAAAACACTTCACGACAAGGACTGCATCTGCTTGTTCCAGATGATAATGAAGCTAACTGTACGCATCGCTCATCTCGCTACCCTGCGGAACCCGGTGCTGAAAGCAGCTATTAAACGCTGTGGAATGTCAGCTACTGCCAAAGAGGCTTCACTGGACTCATGGAGGACAAGCCGCATTCTGTACCCAGCATACTTTGTGTCCTTGAATTGACCCACAGTATGTTCGAAGAAGCATATAGCTGAACGTATAATTAAAAAAACCCCCAATGCTCATCCGACGTGGTTGTGCCGGGTAGAATCGTCAGGGAATCACAATTGTTGACGAAATTTTCCATCCACGGACGAGAACTGCTTCTTCTCGTACGGCAGCGGACGAGAACTGCGTATTGGAGTAGCTTCAGGGTTACAACGGGGGGAAAAAAAACCTCCGGTAGAGTTCAAACTTCACGATGACCTTTCCGGCAACGACTGATAAGCGGCACTGGTGTGTCTGACACTGTCTTGAGAGCGAGTCGTAAGGAAACGATCTTCGGGGACATAAAACAAATAAATTCGGGGCTTACTTATGTCGCTCTCCGTCCATTTTGTCGCGGGTACGTACCGTAAGCGAAGTTCCTAAACTGTCTTTCACCTGGTCAGCTGGGCGTAGAATCCACTATTCAGGTGTAGCAATTTACACGAACACACCACTACCTAATTTACACAACAGTTCACCAACGTATCTGCATCACACGGCCTCCAGCGCCTCAGTTGGTCTCGCCTCCCTATTTAGTTTCGCGCAAGACACCGTGAAGATCAAACACGATCAAAAGGTGCTGTCGTAGGATTTTCGTTCGCCTGCTGCGCACACTCACGAGTCAGTGCGCGGATTAGCACAAGAACTGCGGTCGAGCACGGAGCCGCACGGTATCATCAGCTAATCGCACGCCCACCGAAGCCTAACACACGCATACAGTCCCCCGGCGAGCGCAAGCTCGTACCCAAACACTCGCACGATCGGTGCGATCGATGCACCACGAATATCCCGCAATCGCGTCCGGAGAGCAACCTTTCCGAGATCTGGTTTGCCCAGCACTGGAAACTTGTCGAACCGGTGCGAAACTATAAACCGCTCGTGCGTTCGCGAGCATCGGGCAGCACGCTCAGCTAGGCAGTAGGGGCGTATAGGAGAGCATCTCGTGGCCGCGCTGATCGCCGCGACGGATCTGTGTTCGCAGGAGAATATAGGCAAGCGCGATCGCCCGCACGATCGCTGCTGGAAGCAGCGCGATGACGATGTCGCTCGCGCGAGTAGCGTGATCGTAGCGCGTCAAGCGGATAGGGCGATCCACCACACCGACACGGACAGGCTGGATGTGCCCGGCCCTGCGCATACTACGGCTCAAGGAGCAACTGTATGTTTCGGTGTCGTTGACAAATGATCATCACACGGCGCCCAGCTCTTCCCGCCTGGCCATGGGATGACAAACGAACTTTCGAGAGAGAGAGAGAGAGAGAGAGAGAGAGTAAGAAATTACCAAGGCAAATATTCAGGCAATTCGAAAATGTCCCATTATTGTGGTGATGTGTTTTTCAGAGGCTCCCCAACCGTGACGAACTGGAAATCGGGTGACAGTGTGGCCGCGGTCATCATCATACCGCTCAACTGCTTCTCTCGGGGGAAATCCCACTAATTTAAAATCAGCGAAGCACAGCACGGAAACCGCACATGGAACGCCTGGTTTTCGTCAGTTTTTGGCCAACAATACCACTAATTTGGTTCCACCATTGACTGACGGAAGTGGTGCTTTATTTGTTCGAACAAACTTCTCATTTATCGGTCATTTGTGCTGTAAGGCTCAAGGTTCTGGCGCACATGACGTAGCGGGTACACGATGCAACTGCCGTTTGCTTTGGTTCGTCATCTCGTGTTCGTCTTCATACGACAAATTTACGCCGATTGTAAAAGACAAACTCATCGCATTGCTCAAGAATTCTGCGTCGAATGGCAAAAGGAAGGGTGATTAACATGCGATATGAAAAAAAAAAACACGTATTCCCTTGGGAGTGAGGCATTCTTATGCTTATCCGGTCGTTACATTCTGCATGACAACGAATTGTTGGTCGGATTATTTTGGAATTTCCACAAAATGGACATACATTGTTTGCGTTAATTAGCGATACCCAAGACATTTTAAAGCCAATTTTATGTAGCTGAAGGAAGAAAATTACTATATTAGTATGCATTACGTTTATGAAATTTTATTGGTTTCACGTGATTATTATGCACGTGTTCAACCAGTAACATCAGTATCGGAATTTGCAAGCGGTTAAAACTAATTAAGAATGCACCGTAGCTATTTTTAAAAGTTCCATCAACATTTATTAAATAAACTTCACATGAATTTGCCTTAAAATTTAAGGAAATGTAGAGTTTTCTAAAACGTGTATTCGATTTACTACTAGCTACTACCACTGACTAACCTACTTACGTGTATTCAACTTTTTTTAAGCCATCTTGCTCCGTCTTTTAAAATCTATTGTAAAGAGCGTTTATAATTTTATTTGTTTCTCTCTGTAAAAGAGTATCCGAACAAATTGAGCGCACAATTATTCAGAAGAAATAAAAAGGGTTTTATTGCATTTTAACAGTAATAATGAAGTTCTTATCCTTAAGTAAAACAGTTTACACGCCTACTTTTTGAAACGCTAAATGCTACATATATTTATAATAAATTGAATTTATCCTCTTCTATCAACTAAAATAGGGGCAGTATTGTTTCTTGCCATCTGAAAAGTAGACCTTGTGTAGCTAGTGCTAGCTGCTAAAATAATTTCAAAGTGGGGAATCAATTGGACATGTTTGCGACATTTTGTATGTTTTTGCCTGTATACTTGAATTTATGATTGGTTAATGAATGTCGCATGAGAAACAGAGGAATTATTTGAGAATCTTGAAAGTCGGAAGGAATGATTTTGGATGATGTGCTAATGCTTGGTTGCCGAGGCAAAGCAGATGACTTCGGGAAAATAAATTCACGTGGACGAGTTGTAAGAAAAGATTGTTGGAGCAAACCATTTTTGGTTGAAATATATTTGAATACGTTCGGTTGGGCAGAACCCGCATTTCTCCTAGCCAATTTGATAAAAACTGGAGCTGCAGTCAATCGCGTTGGAAACGTGGGATTAATCGATGATGTCCTTATTGTTATCGGTGTTGATGCAGTGATCGACGTCGGTGAAGAAGGCGTGGTGGATCTTGTAGTGGATGGTGTGGACGATGTCGAAATTGTGGGAAGTGTAAATAAAGTAGAAGAGACAGTCGATCGAGTCGTTGGAGTAGATGCAGTGGTCAAGGTCGACGAGGAAGTCGTGGAGAGCGTGGTGGAACTTGTCGTTGATGGGGTGGACGAAGTAGACGAGACAGTCGATGGAGTCGTTGGAGTAGTCGGCGTCGTTGAAGTAGATGCAGTTGTCGACGACGAGGAGAAAGTCATAGAGATCGTTGTGGAGCTTGTTGTGGATGGTGTGGACGGTGTCGAAATTGTGGGAAGTGTAAATAAAGTAGAAGAGACAGTCGATCGAGTCGTTGGAGTAGTTGGCGTCGTTGGAGTAGATGCAGTTGTCGACGACGACGAGGAAGACGTAGAGATTGTGGTGGAGCTTGTTGTTGTTGGGGAGGACGAAGTAGACGAGACAGTCGATGGAGTAGTTGGAGTGGTTGGCGTAGATAGAGTGGTCGACGACGACGAGGAAGTCGGGGAGAGCGTGGTGGATCTAGTTGTTGATGGAGTAGAGGGTGTCGAAATTGTTAGAAGAGTGAATAAAGTAGAAGAGACAGTCGATCGAGTCGTTGGAGTTGTTGGCGTCGTTGGAGTAGATGCAGTTGTCGACGACGACGAGGAAGAAATAGAGATTGTGGTGGAGCTTGTTGTTGATGGGGTGGACGAAGTAGACGAGACAGTCGATGAAGTTGTTGAAGTAGTTGGCGTCGTTTGAGTAGTTGGCGTCGTTGGAGTAGATGCAGTTGTTGACGACGACGAGGAAGACACAGAGATCGTGGTGGAGCTTGTTGTTGATGGGGTGGACAAAGTAGACGAGACAGTCGATGGAGTTGTTTGAGTAGTTGGAGTGGTTGGAGTAGATGAGGTGGTCGACGAAGACGAGGAAGTCGTGGAGAGTGTGGTGGAACTAGTTGTTGATGGAGTAGAGGGTGTCGAAATTGTTGGAAGAGTGAATAAAGTAGAAGAGACAGTCGATCGAGTCGTTGGAGTTGTTGGCGTCGTTGGAGTAGATGCAGTTGTCGACGACGACGAGGAAGAAATCGAGATTGTGGTAGAGCTTGTTGTTGATGGGGTGGACGAAGTAGACGAGACAGTCGATGAAGTCGTTGAAGTAGTCGGCGTCGTTTGAGTAGTTGGTATCGTTGGAGTAGATGCAGTTGTCGACGACGACGAGGAAGACACAGAGATTGTGGTGGAGCTTGTTGATGATGGAGTAGAGGGTGTCGAAATTGTTGGAAGAGTGAATAAAGTAGAAGAGACAGTCGATCGAGTCGTTGGACTTGTTTGCGTCGTTGGAGTAGATGCAGTTGTCGATGACGACGAGGAAGTCGTAGAGAGCGTGGTGGAGCTTGTTATTGATGGGGTGGACGAAGTCGACGCGACAGTCGATGGAGTTGTTGGAGTAGTCGGCGTCGTTGGAGTAGATGAGGTGGTCGACGAAGACGAGGAAGTCGTAGAGAGCGTGGTGGATCTAGTTGTTGATGGAGTAGAGGGTGTCGAAATTGTGGGAAGAGTGAATAAAGTAGAAGAGACAGTCGATCGAGTCGTTGGAGTAGATGCAGCGGTTGACGACGTCGAGGAAGACGTAGAGATCGTGGTGGAGCTTGTTGTTGATGGGGTCGACGAAGTAGACGAGACAGTCGATGGAGTCGTTGGAGTAGTTGCCGTCGTTGAAGTAGTTGCCGTCGTTGGAGTAGATGCAGTGGTCGAGGTCGACGAGGAAGTCGTAGAGAGCGTGGTGGATCTAGTTGTTGATGGAGTAGAGGGTGTCGAAATTGTTGGAAGAGTGAATAAAGTAGAAGAGACAGTCGATCGAGTCGTTGGAGTAGTTGGCGTCGTTGGAGTAGATGCAGTTGTCGACAACGACGAGGAAGACGTAGAGATTGTGGTGGAGCTTGTTGTTGTTGGGGTGGACGAAGTAGACGAGACAGTCGTTGACGTCGTTGGAGTAGTTGGAGTAGATGAGGTGGTCGACGAAGACGAGGAAGTCGTGGAGAGTGTGGTGGATCTCGTTGTTGATGGAGTAGACGGTGTCGAAATTGTGGGAAGAGTGAATAAAGTAGAAGAGACAGTCGATCGAGTCGTTGGAGTAGATGCAGTGGTTGACGACGTCGAGGAAGACGTAGAGATCGTTGTGGAGCTTGTTGTTGATGGGGTGGACGAAGTAGACGAGACAGTCGATGGAGTCGTTGGAGTAGTTGCCGTCGTTGAAGTAGTTGCCGTCGTTGGAGTAGATGCTGAAGTGGTTGGCGACGACGAGGAAGTCGTTGAGAGTGTGGTGGATCTCGTTGTTGATGGAGTAGACGGTGTCGAAATTGTGGGAAGAGTGAATAAAGTAGAAGAGACAGTCGATCGAGTCGTTGGAGTAGATGCAGTGGTTGACGACGTCGAGGAAGACGTAGGGATCGTTGTGGAGCTTGTTGTTGATGGGGTGGACGAAGTAGACGAGACAGTCGATGGAGTCGTTGGAGTAGTTGCCGTCGTGGAAGTAGTTGCCGTCGTTGGAGTAGATGCAGTTGTCGAGGTCGACGAGGAAGTCGTAGAGAGCGTGGTGGATCTAGTTGTTGATGGAGTAGACGGTGTCGAAATTGTGGGAAGAGTGAATAAAGTAGAAGAGACAGTCGATCGAGTCGTTGGAGTTGTTGGCGTCGTTGGAGTAGATGCAGTTGTTGACGACGACGAGGAAGACACAGAGATCGTTGTGGAGCTTGTTGTTGATGGGGTGGACAAAGTAGACGAGACAGTCGATGGAGTTGTTTGAGTAGTTGGAGTGGTTGGAGTAGATGAGGTGGTCGACGAAGACGAGGAAGTCGGGGAGAGTGTGGTGGATCTAGTTGATGATGGAGTAGAGGGTGTCGAAATTGTTGGAAGAGTGAATAAAGTAGAAGAGACAGTCGATCGAGTCGTTGGAGTAGATGCAGTTGTCGGCAACGACGAGGAAGACGTAGAGATTGTGGTGAAGCTTGTTGTTGTTGGGGTGGACGAAGTAGACGAAACAGTCGTAGGAGTCGTTGGAGTAGTTGGAGTCGTTGAAGTAGTTGGAGTGGTTGGAGTAGATGAGGTGGTCGACGAAGACGAGGAAGTCGTGGAGAGTGTGGTGGATCTCGTTGTTGATGGAGTAGACGGTGTCGAAATTGTGGGAAGAGTGAATAAAGTAGAAGAGACAGTCGATCGAGTCGTTGGAGTAGATGCAGTGGTTGACGACGTCGAGGAAGACGTAGGGATCGTTGTGGAGCTTGTTGTTGATGGGGTGGACGAAGTAGACGAGACAGTCGATGGAGTCGTTGGAGTAGTTGCCGTCGTTGAAGTAGTTGCCGTCGTTGGAGTAGATGCAGTTGTCGAGGTCGACGAGGAAGTCGTAGAGAGCGTGGTGGATCTAGTTGTTGATGGAGTAGACGGTGTCGAAATTGTGGGAAGAGTGAATAAAGTAGAAGAGACAGTCGATCGAGTCGTTGGAGTTGTTGGCGTCGTTGGAGTAGATGCAGTTGTTGACGACGACGAGGAAGACGTAGAGATCGTTGTGGAGCTTGTTGTTGATGGGGTGGACGAAGTAGACGAGACAGTCGATGGAGTCGTTGGAGTAGTTGGCGTCGTTGGAGAAGTCGGCGTCGTTGGAGTAGATGCAGTTGTCGATAACGACGAGGAAGACGTAGAGATCGTGGTGGAGCTAGTTATTGATGGGGTGGACGAAGTAGATGAAACAGTCGATGGAGTCGTTGGAGTTGTCGGCGTCGTTGGAGTAGTCGGCGTCGTTGGAGTAGTTGGCGTCGTTGGAGTAGATGCAGTTGTCGATGACGACGAGGAAGAAATAGAGATTGTCCTGGAGCTTGTTGTTGATGGGGTGGACGAAGTAGACGAAACAGTCGATGGAGTCGTTGGAGTAGTCGGCGTTGTTGGAATAGTCGGGGTAGTTGGAGTAGATGCAGTGGTGGAGGTCGACGAGGAAGTCGTAGAGAGCGTGGTGGAGCTTGTTGATAATGGGGTGGACGAAGTCGACGAGACAGTAGATGAAGTCGTTGGAGTTGTTGGCGTCGTTGGAGAAGATGCAGTGGTTGACGACGTCGAGGAAGACGTAGAGATCGTGGTGGAGCTTGTTGTTGATGGGGTGGACGAAGTAGACGAAACAGTCGATGGCGTCGTTGGAGTATTCGGCGTCGTTGGAGTAGTCGGCGTAGTTGGAGTAGTTGGCGTCGTTGGAGTAGATGCCGTTGTCGATGACGACGAGGAAGACGTAGAGATCGTGGTGGAGCTTGTTATTGATGGGGTGGACGAAGTAGATGAAACAGTCGCTGGAGTCGTTGGAGTAGTCGGCGTCGTTGGAGTAGTCGGCGTAGTTGGAGTAGTTGGCGTCGTTGGAGTAGATGCAGTTGTCGAAGATGACGAGGAAGAAATAGAGATTGTGGTGGAGCTTGTTGTTGGTGGGGTGGACGAAGAAGACGAGACAGTCGATGGAGTCGTTGGAGTAGTCGGCGTTGTTGGAGTAGTTGGCGTCGTTGGAGTAGATGCAGTGGTCGAGGTCGACGAGGAAGTCGTAGAGAGCGTGGTGGAGCTTGTTGTTGATGGGGTGGACGAAGTCGACGAGATAGTAGATGAAGTCGTTGGAGTAGTTGGCGTCGTTGGAGTAGATGCAGTGGTCGATGTAGTCGAGGAAGTTGTCGAGAGCGTGGTGGACGGTGTCGAAGTTGTGGGAAGTGTTTGAAATGTGAATAAAGTGGACGACACTGTCGATTGAGTCGCTGGAGTAGTTGGCGTAGTTGGAGTAGATGCAGTTGTCGAGATCGACGAGGAAGTCGTAGAAAGCGTGATGGAGCTTGTTGTTGATGGGGTGGACGAAGTAGACGAAACAGTCGATGGAGTCGTTGGAGTAGTCGGCGTCGATGGAGTAGATGCAGTTGTCGATGACGACGAGGAAGTCGTAGAGATCGTGGTGGAGCTTGTTGTTGATGGGGTGGACGAAGTAGACGACACAGTCGATGGAGTCGGTGGAGTAGTTGGCGTAGTTGGAGTAGATGCAGTTGTCGAGACCGACGAGGAAGTCGTAGAAAGCGTGGTGGAGCTTGTTGTTGATGGGGTGGACGAAGTAGACGAAACAGTCGATGGAGTCGTTGGAGTAGTCGGCGTCGATGGAGTAGATGCAGTTGTCGATGACGACGAGGAAGTCGTAGAGATCGTGGTGGAGCTTGTTGTTGATGGGGTCGACGAAGTAGACGAGACAGTCGATGGAGTCGTTGGAGTAGTTGGCGTCGTCGGAGTAGATGCCGTTGTCGATGTAGTCGAGGAAGTCGTCGAGAGCGTGGTGGACGGTGTCGAAGTTGTGGGAAGTGTTTGAAATGTGAATAAAGTGGACGACACTGTTGATTGAGTCGCTGGAGTAGTTGGCGACGTCGGAGTAGATGCAGTTGTCGAGATCGACGAGGAAGTGGTAGAGAGCGTGGTGGGGCTTGTTGTTGATGGGGTGGACAAAGTCGACGAGATAGTCGATGGAGTCGTTGGAGTTGTTGGCGTCGTTGGAGAAGATGCAGTTGTCGACGACGACGAGGAAGACGTAGAGATCGTGGTAGAGCTTGTTGTTGATGGGGTGGACGGAGTAGAAATGACAGTCGATGGAGTCGTTGGAGTAGACGCAGTGGTCGACGTAGACGATGATGTTGATGACGATGTGGATACTGGGGAAGGCGTTGTGCTAGCCATGGTAGATATTGTTGTAGAAAGTGTTGTACTAGATGAAGTGGTTTGCGTTGAAATAGTGTTGGACGACGACGAAGAAGTCGTTGAAAGCGTGGTAGAGCTGGTAGTTACAGGAATCGAAGCTGTTGTGCTAGATGAGCTCGTTGGGGTAGAAACGGTTGCCGATGACGACGAAGGTGTTGTAGGTGGTGTAGTTGAGCTTGCCGATGAAGGATTTGATGCTGTTGTTGGTGCAGTGAGCACAGTAGAGCTGGTCTCTTGTTTTGGTTTGCAGTATCCATATATGTCCATATTCGACGTCATAAATTTTTTGTATTTATTTTCTTTTACAATTAGACTAATGTCTTCATCACTTTGACGCAACATTTGGACATCAATGGAAACGCCAGATTTTTTTTTTAGCGGTTCGACAGTTACATATGTGACCCTCGAGCTTATTTCCTAGGAGAAACAAGAAAAGAGTCATCGGTTGAAATAAAAATAAATGAACATGATGGTAAAAAGCTCAGTAAGTTGAATAGGGTCTCTCAATTGTAACATGGCTGAAAAGGTCGCATGGTACAATGGGGGTAAATAGGTCAGTCAATCAAACTGTTTTAATGTCTGGGTCAGCGTCCCCAACCCCAGTAAAAAATGGCAACCGAAAATATCCGTTTTTTAATAACGCATCTCCGTCTGATGCCGTTATTAAGCTAATTGATTTAGACATGGTCAATTTGCTACGTTTTGTTTCGTTATTACCAAAATCATTTATTAGCCCATCGTATTTTTAATTGATAGCAATACACGACATATGCGAGACTTAAACTTTCACGGTTCTTTCACGACCTCCATAGGCACGGATGTAACTCGACTAGGCAGTTTTGCAGTCCTTATTGGTAGTAAAAGTTGTTTCAAAGATTTAAATCATGACACCATGGTGCATAGCTATACCGCTATGCTTAATTATAATAATTATTATTATTACTTTATTTCAATGTCCATAGGGGCTGAACATTTCATTATTATTCACAAGTTTACATGTGCACATTTACAAACGACTGTCTTAACAATTAACGAAAATTTGTAAGGCACTCTCGAAAAACATTTACGGATACGTGGAAGTCAAAATATTCACTTGAACTATTAACACGTTACATAGCTGGATCTACGTACATCGTCCGTGTAAAACTAACAGAAAGGAGAGTCGATTGTACCCTTTATTAGTCCCGCTATAAATAAGGGTTGGGCGTTCCTTCGGCTGATATAGAATGGTTCAATACCCAGCAGAACACAGCGGGTTTGATACTCAGGGAGTTGATTCGGATCCCTCCACCGAAGTTCTAAATTGCGCATACGGACACCAAACTATTGTGCTATATTCTTACACGGATCTAACGAGATAACAGTTAATAGCTTTGATACAAACAGCAAACACGCACGTTAAAATAACACCTAAAAATAACAGTAAGTAGTATCGTTAAATACAGAAACTATTTAATGATAGGGTTGGAATGCATTAAAATGGTACAGTTTTTTAGTTTGAACATAGACCTGTTTCAGTGCACAAGAAAATTTTACGGAAAATCATTATTCCACAATCATGAGATGCACAAAGGAGTTAAATAAAATAAGTTCACACACACACACGCACGCACACATACACAAAAGTTTTTTTTTAATATCTACTCTATGCAAATTCACAGAAATTCACTGAATTTACTCACACTATCGAAATGTATATTGATTGGATTACGATATCCTTTCAATATTCTATAATAGAAACAAGTTTCTAGACCATGTTCGTATATTCCATATGTTGCAATCCCAATTCCAGCAGTTCGGAGACCGTTGCAAAGAATTGGAAATATTAGAAGGAATAAGACATTCGCACATGTCCTCATGCTGCTGCTGTATTTCACTAGAAATCGAGAACAGACCACACTGGAAATAAGAAAGAACTGATGTAATTGGAAGAGAATGGTGAGCCTTTTATAGAATTCGGGTCGTCTTCTTGAGTTTTGTGTTCAGTTTTGACGAAAGAGGACAAACTACTTTCTCTTTGCAACATTATCAAATTACGCTTTAACATAAACTTTACCAGGCGCTGCCACGTGGTTTGCACATTCACCTGCAGTTAAAAGGTGGTAGCAGTTTTAGCGAGCTGTTAGGGCATCTAGGGCTGAAAAAATTAGTGTTTATTTATAATAAACTAACTTTGATTGTGCTTGGCAAAAGTGAGGGTTTTTTCGATGGAAGTGATTTTGATTGATTTTTTTTGTGTAAACTTTTAACCAACGTTTAGAAAAACAAAATTTAAGCAAAATTTAGCAAATTTTCTTTCGAATATTGTTTGTGTTCCATGACATAACATAGCAAAAGAAAGACTTGCAGGCGGGTGTTGCAGACAAATTATGTTGTTAAGTGTTCGGAGTCGAAGTAGCCGAGATTTTTAAGAAATAATGGGCAAACATTATGGAACTTACGGGAGTTTTCTAACTTTAAACCCTTATAAACCTGCCATGGGTCGAGACTAACAGAACAGACCAAAAACGGCCCATTAATGCTCGAGTGATCCGTGGTTGCAGACATTTCCAACTTTGTTTTATATATATAGATATATAAATTAGAAGTACCGTCGTTACCGATTTAAAAAGTAATTTTCTTTTTTTATTTTAGACTCCGACAAATTTGTTTTTGCTTTACAACATTTTCCGTTGTCGACGGCTTTCCTAACACTGACTTTGTAGTATTCCCTATGTTTTCGTTATCGTCCCTTTTCTTCCTTTCTTGATCACGCCACCCGTTGCTACTGGTGGCATCTGCGGCGCCTGTCAATTCTGCTCAGCTGATGTCTGGGGTCGGTGCACGCTGCGCCTTTCGCAGCAAAAGTTTGGTGAACTTGCCTTTTTCTTCTCATTTCCATAAACCAAACTTTGACCGGTTCACTTCCTTACCGGTATAATGATAGTTAATTTTGCACTTTCACATTGCGCAGAGAATGCAAACGGGTTAAACGAATAAAAGCGGTACATTGCGTCCCTGTATAGTCGTGGACGAGCCTTATTTTGAAAATATGTTTGTGATTTGTTGATGGGTTGTTCCGTCTATTTTGAAAACTGTTGCAAATTACCACGGCATATACTAGTAAACTCTTTTTTATTCGGCCATGTTTTTGAGAAATGTTTTTAACATCAGACTAAGATGCAAAAATAAATCCCTGTAAGTTTCCTAAGTAACATAATAAGACATATACTTTCCGTTCATCCGTATGAATCCAAGTTGAAAGATTACAAAATTGCAATAGTATGAGTGCTCTAAACTAATTTTTACCTAACGTATCCATGAACTATAACCAATTGTATCAGCGCCTATTCTTTTTCGTTTTCTTCATATTTGAACTGATTCAGAGCATTTGCAATATTCAAATTAGGTCGTTACTCGTGCATAAAAGAAATGTTCGTGATGAATTCAATACATTTTCAAATTTGGATACCAATGGGGAACTTTTTCTTTTTGTGTGTCTACAGTAGTGGGATGGACTTTGAATTGCTTAAAACTCTGTGATGACGGTTTTACCAAGAAGAATGGGAAAACAATTTGAGGTTTAGAAGGTTTTTGTGCCAACAATATTGATGGAGGTAATGGTTTGGTTGTAACTGGAGATGGCTGCACGGGTGCTTGGTCAGTTAGCTGAGAGTTGTTAGATGAAGCGATATTAGCGACAGTTCTACGGGTCGTTGTCACTGGATTTGTAATTGTGAAGGTGAGGGTAGCAGCAGAGGACGAGGATGATGACGAGGCGAGAGAAGTGCGCGTGGTACCTGAAGTTGATGGAAAAGTTATGCTTAGTGTTGTTAAAGGGAAGCCGGACGTGGTAGACACTGTGGCAGTAGAGGCCGTTGTTGCTGTGGAGCTTGATGACGAAGATGAGGTCGGAGTTACCGAACTCGATGACGAGCTTGCTGTTGTAGCCGCACTCGTTGTGGACAATGTTGTAGGAGCGTCAGAAGATGAGGCCGTAGTAGCCGCACTCGATGCAGTGCTTGCTGTAGTAGCCGCACTCGTTGAAGACGATGTTGTTGTCGCGTCCGAAGAGGAAGATGAGGCCGTAGTAGCCGCACTCGATGCAGTGCTTGTTGTAGTAGCCGCACTCGTTGAAGACGATGTTGTTGTCGCGTCCGAAGAGGAAGATGAGGTCGTTGTAGCCGCACTCGATGAAGATGATGCTGTGGTCGCGTCGGTGGAAGAGGATGAGGTCGTAGTAGCCGCACTAGTTGAAGACGATGTTGTAGTCGCGTCCGAAGAGGAAGATGAGGCCGTAGTAGCCGCACTCGATGCAGTGCTTGTTGATGTAGCCGCACTCGTTGCAGACGATGTTGTAGTCGCATCCGAAGAGGAAGATGAGGTCGTAGTAGCCGCACTCGATGCAGTGCTTGCTGTAGTAGCCGCATTCGTTGAAGACGATGTTGTTGTCGCGTCCGAAGAGGAAGATGGGGCCGTAGTAGCCGCACTCGATGCAGTGCTTGTTGTAGTAGCCGCACTCGTTGAAGACGATGTTGTTGTCGCATCCGAAGAGGAAGATGAGGTCGTAGTAGCCGCACTCGATGAAGATGATGCTGTGGTCGCTTCGGTAGAAGAGGATGAGGCCGTAGTAGCCGCACTCGTTGAAGACGATGTTGTAGTCGCGTCCGAAGAGGAAGATGAGGCCGTAGTAGCCGCACTCGATGCAGTGCTTGTTGTTGTAGCCGCACTCGATGAAGATGATGTTGTAGTCGCATCCGAAGAGGAAGATGAGGCCGTAGTAGCCGCACTTGATGCAGTGCTTGCTGTAGTAGCCGCACTCGTTGAAGACGATGTTGTTGTCGCATCCGAAGAGGAAGATGAGGTCGTAGTAGCCGCACTCGATGCAGTGCTTGCTGTAGTAGCCGCACTCGATGAAGATGATGTTGTAGTCGCATCCGAAGAGGAAGATGAGGTCGTAGTAGCCGCACTCGATGAAGATGATGCTGTGGTCGCTTCGGTAGAAGAGGATAAGGTCGTAGTAGCCGCAATCGTTGAAGACGATGTTGTAGTAACGTCCGAAGAGGAAGATGAGGCCGTAGTAGCCGCACTCGATGCAGTGCTTGCTGTTGTAGCCGCACTAGTTGAAGACGATGTTGTAGTAGCGTCGGAAGAGGAAGATGAGGCCGTAGTAGCCGCACTCGATGCAGTGCTTGTTGTAGAAGCCGCACTCGATGAAGACGATGTTGTAGTCGCGTCCGAAGAGGAAGATGAGGCCGTAGTAGCCGCACTCGTTGAAGACGATGTTGTTGTCGCGTCCGAAGAGGAAGATGGGGCCGTAGTAGCCGCACTCGATGCAGTGCTTGCTGTAGTAGCCACACTCGTTGAAGACGATGTTGTAGTCGCGTCCGAAGAGGAAGATGAGGCCGTAGTAGCCGCACTCGATGCAGTGCTTGCTGTAGTAGCCGCACTCGATGAAGATGATGTTGTAGTCGCATCCGAAGAGGAAGATGAGGTTGTAGTAGCCGCACTCGATGAAGATGATGCTGTGGTCGCTTCGGTAGAAGAGGATAAGGTCGTAGTAGCCGCACTCGTTGAAGACGATGTTGTAGTAGCGTCGGAAGAGGAAGATGAGGCCGTAGTAGCCGCACTCGATGCAGTGCTTGCTGTAGTAGCCGCACTCGTTGAAGACGATGTTGTTGTCGCGTCCGAAGAGGAAGATGAGGCAGTAGTAGCCGCACTCGTTGAAGACGATGTTGTTGTCGCGTCCGAAGAGGAAGATGAGGCCGTAGTAGCCGCACTCGATGCAGTGCTTGCTGTTGTAGCCACACTCGTTGAAGACGATGTTGTAGTCGCGTCCGAAGAGGAAGATGAGGCCGTAGTAGCCGCACTCGATGCAGTGCTTGCTGTAGTAGCCGCACTCGTTGAAGACGATGTTGTAGTAGCGTCGGAAGAGGAAGATGAGGTCGTAGTAGCCGCACTCGATGAAGATGATGCTGTGGTCGCTTCGGTAGAAGAGGATAAGGTCGTGGTAGCCGCACTCGTTGAAGACGATGTTGTAGTAGCGTCGGAAGAGGAAGATGAGGCCGTAGTAGCCGTACTTGATGCAGTGCTTGCTGTAGTAGCCGCACTCGTTGAAGACGATGTTGTAGTAGCGTCGGAAGAGGAAGATGAGGTCGTAGTAGCCGCACTCGATGAAGATGATGCTGTGGTCGCTTCGGTAGAAGAGGATATGGTCGTAGTAGCCGCACTAGTTGAAGGCGATGTTGTAGTAGCGTCGGAAGAGGAAGATGAGGCCGTAGTAGCCACACTCGATGCAGTGCTTGTTGTAGAAGCCGCACTCGATGAAGACGATGTTGTAGTCGCGTCCGAAGAAGAAGATGAGGCCGCAGTAGCCGCACTCGATGCAGTGCTTGCTGTAGTAGCCGGATTCGTTGAAGACGATGTTGTAGTAGCGGCGGAAGCGGAAGATGAGGCCGTAGTAGCCGCACTCGATGCAGTGCTTGTTGTTGTAGCCGCACTCGTTAATGACGATGTTGTGGTCGCATCCGAAGAGGAAGATGAGGTCGTAGTAGCCGCACTCGATGCAGATGATGCTGTGGTCGCTTCGGTAGAAGAGGATAAGGTCATAGTAGCCGCACTCGTTGAAGACGATGTTGTAGTTGCATCCGAAGAGGAAGATAAGGCCGTAGTAGCCGCACTCGATGCAGTGCTTGTTGTAGTAGCCGCACTCGTTGAAGACGATGTTGTAGTCGCGTCCGAAGAGGAAGATGAGGTCGTAGTAGCCGCACTCGTTGAAGATGATGCTGTGGTCGCTTCGGTAGAAGAGGATAAGGTCGTAGTAGCCGCACTCGTTGAAGACGATGTTGTAGTAGCGTCGGAAGAGGAAGATGAGGCCGTCGTAGCCGCACTCGATGCAGTGCTTGTTGTTGTAGCCGCACTCGTTGAAGACGATGTTGTAGTAGCGTCAGAAGAGGAAGATGAGGCCGTCGTAGCCGCACTCGTTGCAGATGATGCTGTGGTCGCTGCGGTAGAAGAAGATAAGGTCGTAGTAGCCGCACTCGATGAAGACGATGTTGTAGTAGCGTCAGAAGAGGAAGATGAGGCCGTCGAAGCCGCACTCGATGAAGATGATGCTGTGGTCGCTTCGGAAGAAGAAGATAAGGTCGTAGTAGCCGCACTCGTTGAAGACGATGTTGAAGTAGCGTCGGAAGAGGAAGATGAGGCCGTCGTAGCCGCACTCGATGCAGTGCTTGATGTTGTAGCCGAACTCGTTGAAGACGATGTTGTAGGCGCGTCCGAAGAGGAAGATGAGGCCGTCGTAGCCGCACTAGTAGAAGATGATGCTGTGGTCGCGTCGGTGGAAGAGGATGAGGTCGTAGTAGCCGCACTCGTTGAAGACGATGTTGTTGTCGCGTCCGAAGAGGAAGATGAGGCCGTAGTAGCCGCACTCGATGCAGTGCTTGTTGTTGTAGCCGCACTCGTTGAAGACGATGTTGTTGTCGCATCCGAAGAGGAAGATGAGGCAGTAGTAGCCGCACTCGTTGCAGATGATGCTGTGGTCGCTTCGGTAGAAGAAGATAAGGTCGTAGTAGCCGCACTCGTTGAAGACGATGTTGTAGTAGCGTCGGAAGAGGAAGATGAGGCCGTAGTAGCCGCACTCGATGCAGTGCTTGTTGTTGTAGCCGCACTCGTTGAAGACGATGTTGTTGTCGCATCCGAAGAGGAAGATGAGGCAGTAGTAGCCGCACTCGATGCAGTGCTTGTTGTGGTCGCTTCGGTAGAAGAGGATGAGACCGTAGTAGCCGCACTCGTTGAAGACGATGTTGTCGGCGCGTCAGAAGAGGAAGATGAGGCCGTAGTAGCCGCACTCGTTGAAGATGATGCTGTGGTCGCTTCGGTAGAAGAGGATGATGTCGTAATAGCCGCACTCGTTGAAGATGCTGTTGTAATCGCATCCGAAGAGGAAGATGAGGCAGTAGTAGCCGCACTCGATGCAGTGCTTGTTGTGGCCGCTTCGGTAGAAGAGGATGAGACCGTAGTAGCCGCACTCGTTGAAGACGATGTTGTCGGCGCGTCAGAAGAGGAAGATGAGGCCGTAGTAGCCGCACTCGTTGAAGATGATGCTGTGGTCGCTTCGGTAGAAGAGGATGATGTCGTAATAGCCGCACTCGTTGAAGACGATGTTGTAGTCGCGTCGGAAGAGGAAGATGAGGTCGTAGTAGCCGCACTCGATGCAGTGCTAGCTGTAGTAGCCGCACTCGTTGAAGACGATGTTGTTGTCGCGTCCGAAGAGGAAGATAAGGCCGTAGTTGCCGCACTCGTTGAAGATGATGCTGTGGTCGCTTCGGTAGAAGAAGATAAGGTCGTAGTAGCCGCACTCGTTGAAGACGATGTTGTAGTAGCGTCAGAAGAGGAAGATGAGGCCGTAGTAGCCGCACTCGATGCAGTGCTTGCTGTAGTAGCCGCACTCGTTGAAGACGATGTGGTAGGCGCGTCCGAAGAGGAAGATGAGGCCGTAGTAGCCGCACTCGATGCAGTGCTTGTTGTTGTAGCCGCACTCGTTGAAGACGATGTTGTAGGCGCGTCAGAAGAGGAAGATGAGGCCGTAGTAGCCGCACTCGTTGCAGATGATGCTGTGGTCGCTTCGGTAGAAGAAGATAAGGTCGTAGTAGCCGCACTTGTTGAAGATGATGTTGTAGTAGCGGCGGAAGAGGAAGATGAGGCCGTAGTAGCCGCACTCGATGCAGTGCTTGTTGTTGTAGCCGCACTCGTTGAAGACGATGTTGTTGTCGCATCCGAAGAAGAAGATGAGGCAGTAGTAGCCGCACTCGATGCAGTGCTTGTTGTGGTCGCTTCGGTAGAAGAGGATGAGACCGTAGTAGCCGCACTCGTTGAAGACGATGTTGTCGGCGCGTCAGAAGAGGAAGATGAGGCCGTAGTAGCCGCACTCGTTGAAGATGATGCTGTGGTCGCTTCGGTAGAAGAGGATGATGTCGTAATAGCCGCACTCGTTGAAGACGATGTTGTAGTCGCGTCGGAAGAGGAAGATGAGGTCGTAGTAGCCGCACTCGATGCAGTGCTAGCTGTAGTAGCCGCACTCGTTGAAGACGATGTTGTTGTCGCGTCCGAAGAGGAAGATAAGGCCGTAGTAGCCGCACTCGTTGCAGATGATGCTGTGGTCGCTTCGGTAGAAGAAGATAAGGTCGTAGTAGCCGCACTCGTTGAAGACGATGTTGTAGTCGCGTCCGAAGAGGAAGATGAGGCCGTCGTAGCCGCGCTCGATGCAGTGCTTGTTGTTGTAGCCGCACTCGTTGAAGACGATGTTGTAGGCGCGTCCGAAGAGGAAGATGAGGCCGTAGTAGCCGCACTCGTTGAAGACGATGTTGTAGTCGCATCCGAAGAGGAAGATGAGGCCGTAGTAGCCGCACTCGTTGAAGACGATGTTGTAGTTGCGTCCGAAGAAGAAGATGAGGCCGTAGTAGCCGCACTCGTTGAAGAAGATGCTGTGGTCGCTTCGGTAGAAGAGGCTGAGGTCGTAGTAGCCGCATTCGTTGAAGACGATGTTGTAGTCGCGTCCGAAGAGGAAGATGAGGCCGTAGTAGCCGCACTCGATGCAGTGCTTGCTGTAGTAGCCGCACTCGATGAAGATGATGTTGTAGTCGCATCCGAAGAGGTAGATGAGGCCGTAGTAGCCGCACTCGATGCAGTGCTTGCTGTAGTAGCTGCACTCGTTGAAGACGATGTTGTTGTCGCGTCCGAAGAGGAAGATGAGGCAGTAGTAGCCGCACTCGTTGAAGACGATGTTGTTGTCGCGTCCGAAGAGGAAGATGAGGTCGTAGTAGCCGCGCTCGATGCAGTGCTTGTTGTTGTAGCCGAACTCGTTGAAGACGATGTTGTTGTCGCTTCGGTAGAAGAGGATGATGTCGTAGTAGCCGCACTCGTTGAAGACAATGTGGTAGTCGCATCCGAAGAGGAAGATGAGGCCGTAGTAGCCGCACTCGATGAAGATGATGTTGTAGTCGCGTCCGAAGAGGAAGATGAGGCCGTAGTAGCCGCACTCGATGCAGTGCTTGCTGTAGTAGCCGCACTCGTTGAAGACGATGTTGTAGGCGCGTCCGAAGAGGAAGATGAGGCCGTCGTAGCCCCACTCGTTGAAGATGATGCTGTAGTCGCGTCGGTGGAAGAGGATGAGGTCGTAGTAGCCGCACTCGTTGAAGACGATGTTGTAGTCGCATCCGAAGAGGAAGATGAGGCCGTAGTAGCCGCACTCGATGCAGTGCTTGTTGTTGTAGCCGAACTCGTTGAAGATGATGTTGTAGTCGCATCCGAAGAGGAAGATGAGATCGTCGTAGCCGCACTCGATGCAGTGCTGGCTGTAGTAGCCGCACTCGTTGAAGACGATGTCGTAGTAGCGTCCGAAGAGGACGATGAGGCCGTCGTAGCCGCACTCGATGCAGTGCTTGTTGTTGTAGCCGAACTCGTTGAAGATGATGTTGTAGTCGCATCCGAAGAGGAAGATGAGGTCGTAGTAGCCGCACTCGATGTAGTGCTTGCTGTAGTAGCCGCACTCGTTGAAGACGATGTTGTAGTAGCGTCCGAAGAGGACGATGAGGCCGTCGTAGCCGCACTCGTTGAAGATGATACTGTGGTCGCTTCGGTAGAAGAGGATGAGGTCGTAATAGCCGCACTCGTTGAAGACGATGTTGTAGTCGCGTCCGAAGAGGAAGATGAGGCCGTAGTAGCCGCACTCGTTGAAGACGATGTCGTAGTAGCGTCCGAAGAGGACGATGAGGCCGTCGTAGCCGCACTCGATGCAGTGCTTGTTGTTGTAGCCGCACTCGTTGAAGACGATGTTGTAGGCGCGTCCGAAGAGGAAGATGAGGCCGTAGTAGCCGCACTCGTTGAAGACGATGTTGTAGTCGCATCCGAAGAGGAAGATGAGGCCGTAGTAGCCGCACTCGATGCAGTGCTTGTTGTTGTAGCCGAACTCGTTGAAGATGATGTTGTAGTCGCATCCGAAGAGGAAGATGAGGTCGTAGTAGCCGCACTCGATGCAGTGCTTGCTGTAGTAGCCGCACTCGTTGAAGACGATGTTGTAGTAGCGTCCGAAGAGGACGATGAGGCCGTCGTAGCCGCACTCGTTGAAGATGATACTGTGGTCGCTTCGGTAGAAGAGGATGAGGTCGTAATAGCCGCACTCGTTGAAGACGATGTTGTAGTCGCGTCCGAAGAGGAAGATGAGGCCGTAGTAGCCGCACTCGTTGAAGACGATGTTGTAGTCGCGTCCGAAGAGGAAGATGAGGCCGTAGTAGCCGCACTCGTTGAAGACGATGTTGTAGTTGCGTCCGAAGAAGAAGATGAGGCCGTAGTAGCCGCACTCGTTGAAGAAGATGCTGTGGTCGCTTCGGTAGAAGAGGATGAGGTCGTAGTAGCCGCACTCGTTGAAGACGATGTTGTTGTCGCGTCCGAAGAGGAAGATGAGGTCGTAGTAGCCGCACTCGTTGAAGACGATGTTGTAGTCGCGTCCGAAGAGGAAGATGAGGCCGTAGTAGCCGCACTAGTTGAAGACGATGTTGTAGTCGCGTCCGAAGAGGAAGATGAGGCCGTAGTAGCCGCACTCGTTGAAGACGATGTTGTCGGCGCGTCAGAAGAGGAAGATGAGGCAGTTGTAGCCGCACTCGATGTAGTGCTTGTTGTAGAAGCCGCACTCGATGAAGATGATGTTGTAGTCGCATCCGAAGAGGAAGATGAGGTCGTAGTAGCCGCACTCGATGAAGATGATGCTGTGGTCGCTTCGGTAGAAGAGGATGAGGTCGTAGTAGCCGCACTCGTTGAAGACGATGTTGTTGTCGCGTCCGAAGAGGAAGATGAGGCCGTAGTAGCCGCACTCGATGAAAATGATGCTGTGGTCGCGTCCGAAGAGGAAGATGAGGCCGTCGTAGCCGCACTCGATGCAGTGCTTGCTGTAGTAGCCGCACTCGTTGAAGACGATGTTGTAGTCGCGTCCGAAGAGGAAGATGAGGCCGTAGTAGCCGCACTAGTTGAAGACGATGTTGTAGTCGCGTCCGAAGAGGAAGATGAGGCCGTAGTAGCCGCACTCGTTGAAGACGATGTTGTAGTCGCGTCCGAAGAGGAAGATGAGGCCGTAGTAGCCGCACTCGATGCAGTGCTTGCTGTAGTAGCCGCACTCGATGAAGATGATGTTGTAGTCGCATCCGAAGAGGAAGATGAGGTTGTAGTAGCCGCACTCGATGAAGATGATGCTGTGGTCGCTTCGGTAGAAGAAGATAAGGTCGTAGTAGCCGCACTCGTTGAAGACGATGTTGTTGTCGCGTCCGAAGAGGAAGATGAGGCCGTAGTAGCCGCACTCGATGCAGTGCTTGCTGTAGTAGCCGCACTCGATGAAGATGATGTTGTAGTCGCATCCGAAGAGGAAGATGAGGTTGTAGTAGCCGCACTCGATGAAGATGATGCTGTGGTCGCTTCGGTAGAAGAGGATAAGGTCGTAGTAGCCGCACTCGTTGAAGACGATGTTGTAGTAGCGTCGGAAGAGGAAGATGAGGCCGTAGTAGCCGCACTCGATGCAGTGCTTGTTGTTGTAGCCGCACTCGTTGAAGACGATGTTGCAGTCGAGTCCGAAGAGGAAGATGAGGCCGTAGTAGCCGAACTCGATAATGTAGTCGCTGTATTTGTTGGTGTTGATGCTAGCGTTGTTGTGGGAACTAATATTTTGCAGTACCCAGAAACTTCTGCTCCATCTCGAAATCTCCTTGTGACCTTATCTTGAATCGTGATTGTAACATCGGATGCACCTAGCGCTCCCGCCACAATAACATCTGTTTTTCTACCCGTTGTTTCAATTACTAGAAAAGCCATCACCTTTTCTGTATCCTGATGATAGTTATAGAAGAAAACAAATCATATCGATCAGCTCTTCATTAGAAATATGTTACTTTTTCAACGCACCTTTTTGATTGTGACTACTTGTGGACTGAAGGATCCTGCGAGGATACGGTTGTAGTAGCACATTATATGACTGCTGTCATATTCTCCAAACGTGATAACATCGGAAATAACCTGTTTCGAAATCACTATTATTAAAAACCCAAAAATCAGAGCCTTCATGATTTCACTACGAGTTCTCAGCCCGGAATGTGATGTTCAACTGCCGCTTGTGATAAACAGCGATGGTCTTTTAAAGATTTCCCTTGCCCTGGATACATCCAAGCGAAACAATAAAAATATCAGCGTTCCTGAAAGCATTGCCAAAATATAAAATATATAGAATGTTGTGCAGAATAACCGGTTCAAGGCACTCGGCACACCAGCGTCAGTGTATTCAAATATGTAAACACGTGTCCGCTGTGATAATTGCACTCGCATCCCTTTCACCATTCGATAGGCACGAGCATGGATGGGCACGACAAGAACCGGAAACTCCTGCATGCGTGTCGAGCAAGATGAAGCAATAACATAAATGATTTGAACCCGCCCGTCCACTGCATCTTTGTGCCAAGCTTTTCTTCAATGTACCTGGAGAAAAGGAAGCACATATGTATTGATGGAGTAAAAGTCTTTTACCCTGTCTGGACATAAAGTTTGAACTTGATTGGATTGTTCAACATCAATGTTATATGTATTGGTCCCTTTAATGGCCAACTTTTGATTGCAAGTAGCGAACAACAGAACTTCTCCAGCCAGCTCAAGGAAGACTCTAGAAATCAGTTATATCAAGCAAAAGACGGTTACAAAAGACTGCAAATCGGCGATAAGCTAACGGAAACTAAAAGCAGTGGGCAAGCAAATGCGAGAGATTCGGCGGCAACTGCCAAAAACGACGCACTGGTGAAAGTACCAAATGGGGCACAGGAACAAGCGGCAAGGCAACGGAATGTTAATAAAAGCATCGGCGGTATCCAGCGGCGAGAATAAAAAACCGGTGCGATGATAGTATTGAGAGAATTTTTTTTTTCAAAATATAAATCGAGGTAGAATACTTCCAACTTCAAAAAGACTGCATGTGAAAGAACCCAACGTAGAAGACGAACGCTTTACGAAAAACTTAAATTTATTCGATTTCGATAGGCAATTTTTAGGAGTGCTGTTTCTGCATCGTTTGTTTTTTAGAATCAATTGCAATTTTATAGCAATTGTTTAGCCGTATCACCTTAACCGACATCAATGTTCGATTACAATAACCAGTAAACTCAACCTTCTTGAGAGTTTTATAAATGCTTGCACGTGTTTTGGGGTTCTTCAACAGGGTTCTTCGGGCTGGCCAATGACCAATATTTTAAATCTGTAAAATATACTTTCACCTATCATTTCCAGTTACCTTTTTTTGAGTTCAAACTGTCCTACTAAAATGCAATGGAGCGATTTCGGCTGAAATTTCAACACTGGAAAGACTGAGTTCGATGGTTGTAGCAAATGAGAATGTGTTTATTTTAAAATAGACGCAGTTTCATTTTTATTTGAGAAAAAGCACAAATGTAGTGTAACTTATAGTAATAATCATATTTCACGAAGTGCAAATTATTTAATTTTGCTGTATTGAAATGATTGTGCTTTAATCATATGGACCACATTGCAAAGCGAAAAATTCATTATTGAACAGTATCGCAAATCCTTACCTTGACGATACTTATCAGTTTGGTTCAACGCAACATTAAACCTGGATACCAATGAGATGCATATCTTTTCTCTTTTGGTTTTGCATTGATTTGATGTTTCTTCCTGTCATTTTGCTTGAATAGTTTACCAAAAGTATAAGGAAAACCAACTTGAGAATCTCGTAACGATTTCGATTGAAACAGATTACTTCCGATATTCTCAGAAACATAAAAACGACGAAGAGGTCTTGCCGTGGAGGGAACTGTAGATGGAAGCGTTATTGGAGGGGACACCGATGGAGGAGAACGAGGAGTAGTAGCTGCACTAGAAGATGACGAGGCCGTGGAAGCTGAGCTAGAAGATGATGAAGCCGTGGTAGCTGAACTAGAAGATGACGAGGCCGTGGTAGCTGCACTAGAAGATGAAGAAGCCGTTGTAGCTGCACTAGAAGATGATGAGGCCGTGGTAGCTGCACTAGAAGATGAAGAAGCCGTTGTAGCTGCACTAGAAGATGATGAGGCCGTGGTAGCTGCACTAGAAGATGAAGAAGCCGTGGTAGCTGCACTAGAAGATGAAGAAGCCGTGGTAGCTGAACTAGACGATGACGAGGCCGTGGAGGCTGAGCTAGAAGACGACGAGTCCGTGCTAGCTGAACTTGATGACGATGATGCTGTAGTAGCTGAGCTAGAAGATGATGAGGCCGTGGTAGCTGCACTAGAAGATGAAGAGGCCGTGGTAGCTGAGCTAGAAGATGATGAGGCCGTGGAGGCTGAGCTAGAAGATGAAGAGGCCGTGGTAGCTGCACTAGAAGATGAAGAGGCCGTGGTAGCTGAGCTAGAAGATGATGATGCCGTGGTAGCTGCACTAGAAGATGATGAGGCCGTGGTAGCGGAGCTAGAAGACGTTGATGCCGTGGTAGCTGAGCTCGATGACGTTGCTTCTGTTGTAGTGGAGCTAGAAGATGTTGATGCTGTAGTCGCGGCGCTAGAAGATGATGAGGCCGTGGAGGCCGAGCTCGTTGTCGATGATGCAGTAGTCGCTGAACTTGATGAAGGCGTTGTACTTTCTGAGGCTGAAGATGATGATCCAGTTGTAGCTGAGCTTGATGATGATATTGTAGTCGGTCCGCTAGAAGTCGTAGGCGTAGTTGCGGCACTTGACGCTGTTGACATAGTCGAGTCCGTTGAGCTAGCAGATGATGAAGCCGTGGTTGCTGCACTAGAAGATGATGAAGCCGTGGTAGGTGCACTAGAAGATGAAGAGGCCGTGGTAGCTGCACTAGAAGATGAAGAGGCCGTGGTAGCTGAGCTAGAAGATGATGATGCCGTGGTAGCTGCACTAGAAGATGACGAGGCCGTGGTAGCTGCACTAGAAGATGATGAGGCCGTGGTAGCTGCACTAGAAGATGAAGAGGCCGTTGTAGCTGCACTAGAAGATGATGAGGCCGTGGTAGCTGAACTGGAAGATGAAGAGGCCGTGGTAGCAGAGCTAGAAGACGATGATGCCGTGGTAGCTGAGCTCGATGACGTTGCTTCTGTTGCAGTGGAGCTAGAAGATGTTGATGCTGTAGTCGCGGCGCTAGAAGATGATGAGGCCGTGGTGGCCGAGCTCGTTGACGACGATGCAGTAGTCGCTGAACTTGATGAAGGCGTTGTACTTTCTGAGGCTGAAGATGATGATCCAGTTGTAGCTGAGCTTGAAGATGATATTGTAGTCGGTCCGCTAGAAGTCGTAGGCGTAGTTGCGGCACTTGACGCTGTCGACATAGTCGAGTCCGTTGAGCTAGCAGATGATGAAGCCGAGGTTGCTGCACTAGAAGATGATGAAGCCGTGGTAGCTGCACTAGAAGATGAAGAGGCCGTGGTAGCTGCACTAGAAGATGAAGAGGCCGTGGTAGCTGCACTAGAAGATGACGAGGCCGTGGAGGCTGAGCTAGAAGACGATGATGCTGTAGTAGCTGAACTAGAAGATGACGAGGCCGTGGAAGCTGCACTAGAAGATGATGAGGCCGTGGTAGCTGCACTAGAAGATGAAGAGGCCGTGGTAGCTGCACTAGAAGATGAAGAGGCCGTGGTAGCTGCACTAGAAGATGAAGAAGCCGTGGTAGCTGAGCTCGATGACATTGCTTCTGTTGTAGTGGAGCTAGAAGATGGTGAGGCTGTAGTAGCAGAGCTAGAAGATGACGAGGCCGTGGTAGCTGAACTAGAAGATGATGAGGCCGTGGAGGCTGAGCTCGATGACGATGAGGCCGTGGTAGCTGCACTAGAAGATGATGAGGCCGTGGAGGCTGAGCTAGATGACGATGAGGCCGTGGTAGCAGAGCTAGAAGACGATGAGGCCGTGGTAGCTGAGCTCGATGACGTCGCTTCTGTTGTAGCGGAGCTAGAAGATGGTGAAGCTGTAGTAGCAGAACTAGATGATGATGAGGCCGTGGTAGCTGAGCTTGATGACGATGATGCTGTAGTAGCGGCGCTAGAAGATGATGAAGCCGTAGAAGCTGAGCTCGATGAAGACGATGCAGTAGTCGCTGAACTTGATGAAAGCGTTGTACTTTCTGAGGCTGAAGAGGATGATCCAGTTGTAGCTGAGCTTGATGATGATATTGTAGTCGGTCCGCTAGAAGTCGTAGGCGTAGTAGCGGCGGTTGACGCTGTCGACATAGTCGAGTCCGTTGCGCTAGAAGATCCTGGGGTCGTTGTTGTTGTTGTTGGTAACAATTGGCAATAAGCAAAAACTTCTGCTCCTCCGCGGAACCTTGGAAAAACCTTATCAGTTATAGTGATTGTTACATCCGATATTCCTAGTGCTCCTGTGACAGTTGCACTCATGGTGTCACTAGTTGTTTCAATCACTAAGAATGCCAACACTTTTTCGGTATCCTGAAGACAGTAAAAAAAGAAAATTTTACCCGTTTGCTTAAAGCTCACTAAATAATTTATTCACTATCGAACAAGAATAAATTCACTTTAGAAATCCCCACCTTTTTCACAGTTAAAATATTGGGACTGATTGACCCTGCCAGTATTCGATCGTAGTAACACATCACATGATTGGTGTCAAACTCTCCAAATGTTATCACATCAGAAAAACCTTCATTGAAAGATAACATTACCAGAACTGTCACTATTAAAATCTTCATGTTTTACAACGAACACTCAGGATGGATTTCGATACACAACTGTTGCTTTCGCAAACCGGAGCTCGACTTATAAAGCTTTTTTCTACCCTATTTACTTTATGCGGAGTTGAAAAAAAAACATGCATCTAGAATTCGTTGCCGAATAATTCAACATGATACAAACAGAATGTGGATTGAAAGAACCGGTTGCATGTATATAGTACCACGATAAAAAAAAAAAATGAGCGTAAACTCTCTTTGCGCCACTAATAAAAAAGAAGGGTATTGTCTCTCCTTTCTCCAATGAATTCGAACGTACATAGTTCCGAACAAAAATCCGTGGAAGATCAGAGGAAACAAATTGTGAAAACTTTATCGTAAGACATTGCTTCATAAATTGAAAACACTTTTATAAAAACACGTCATATCAAGGCTGGACTCCTTTATTATTCGAAAATCAGGTATCCTTCGTCTAATTACTATTTTAATTATTTAAAAATTCAAAAATTTAAGGCCGATGACGATGAACGAGTCGATGAAAAAACGAGTTAAAAGTGTAGACACAATAGCACATGTGCATTTGAAAAGAGTTCGAGTTCGAATTTGAAACGAACTCTCGGTGTTTTCGAACGTCGAGTGCACCGGCATCTTTGGCGCCGTTTACGAGCAGGATGGGTGGATGAGAAGGATGCGGAGTCGGATATCCCAGCGTTGGCGAAAGCAGGAAGAATTCCCATCCAGTGGATCCATTCTTATGTTATAAGGATGCCAGACTCAAGCCCCATGAAGAAGACACATGTCGGCGACCCGCTCGGCAAGAGCTGCTGAAGAACACAGCGATCCCGTTGACTGAACCAGGTGGAGAATAATGGAGAATCATTGGTGGCCAGGCCATATGTCTGCACGTCGTGCTCAACTATGTGCGCACCAGAAAGGAAGAGAAAGATGTTTGAAACGAAAAAGTTCCAGCCGAAGAGAGGAAAAAAGAACCACGTGCGAGCCAACACAAACAACGAAAAGATTTCCTGATGGAAGTTCTCTTCAACACACAACACACATGAATACACAAAAAAGGAACAGGTTCAGGACGGCTCTTTAGTTGTAGGCTCCACCAATGAAGGCAATAGTGTCTGAGGTCATGGTCATAAGCAACCCGTTTTTGATGAGAGAAAAAGCAAGAATAATAACCAGTTTCGGTGATATACTCTTGCTTTATATTTGCTCTCACGAGACTGTCACGATCCATAAACGGGGATAACATGTTTCATTTTGCATGCCGCGCTGCGTTCGTACATACGAAATAGTTTTCTACTCATAAGAAGAATTGCTAAAATCTGAATGCATCATTCCATTTTATAAAAGAAAAACCACATTGTAACGGTATATTTTTTTTTAAATTTGAATAACAATTTAAAGCGCTCTCTGTTGGAAAAAAGGCAAACCACCCTGACAGCTTACTGTGACTTTTCAAGGGACAACTACCATGGTGTATAGATATATGTATAATGGCGGGGAAAATTTAAAAAAAATGTTTTGTCCATATTTTCTCTTCGAGCTTATTGCTCAACACGAACCTATGTCCTTGCAAGCTTGTTATTACCTATGAAGTTTCGATTACAGCGTTGAACATCCGATAAACTAACCGTTTCTAGAATACTCGGTCGTGTTTTGAAAAATTGATAGAAACAATATACCAACCCAGGTTTAGCGATATGTCAAAAAGATGCATCCGACGTAACCTTTAGGCAAACATACTCTTGAGCAGTTCGTAACCTGCAGAAAGCAGAATTTCCTTTATTTATGATTAGTCAGTCGATGCTGGTAAACTGGAATAGACTTGTGCAAGCCGTGTAAAACAGTTGCCCTCGTCTGATAAGCCAGCTTCAATCTGGCAGAGTTAAACGAACAAAAAAACTAACTTGCCTACCGATTATTTAACCCGGGCTGTGATTGTGCTGTCAGCATTTCCGTCGTCCCAAACCGCAGTTCGCCGTGGATCGTTGTGATAGAAACAGCGGAGAGTTGTGGAACAACAAATAAAGACATCCGATTAAGTCGGTCGGCAGGTCGTTTGGAATACGACATTAAAAAAAAAAAATGCACTCGCTCCGTGTGCCCTTAGTTTGCGTCCTAGTAGCCGTGGGGCTAACGCTCTGCAATGGTAAGTACGCCCCACGTCTACGCCAACAGCTTTCTGACTAAGCATAATCGTCGTCGTCAAGAAATTGTATAACCAGGCGAGGAAGTTACCCCCCGGAGGTTTAAGCAGTATCAATACGCAATAAGCGCAATTGCTGCCCCGGCACCCGCATAAAGCCTCTAATATGGCTTCCGTTATCGCTTGTGCGCTGCATCTCATCTACGTTACCCCTGTCGTAAGCTGTGTGCTTGATGATAGTGACGGCAAACAGCTACGAACACCAAACTGTCTCCGAACAAAGAAAGACACCATACGCGCTTGTCATATGCATGTTAACAAAGTTGCCATCGATTTCCTCGCTCTGCTCAACTATCGACGGCATGTTTGTCGTATGGTTAACGGTCAGAACAGCCGTACCAACTCGTTGGGTCGTTAGGTATTCTGATTCTACATCTGCTTATCGCGACCGTGGCAACGACGCTGCTTACTTGCGAAAAAAAAAAAATGGTCGATCAACCATGCATCCAATGTGAAGCTATTATGGCCGCTCGTTCCGTACAACGCACAACCGTATGCAAGTGTGCGTCAGCTGATTTTTGTTTGTGAAGTGCGGCCTCGCTCCCGCATCGCAGAACCAATATGCGAACTGCTCAGACCTGCTGTGCTGCATACGGCGAAATATTCCGATGGAAAAGCATTGCTTTTGTTTTTGCAACTTTTTTTAAAATAATTCCTCCTAACGCATTTAGCATCCATGGTCTAAAAAATATCTTCGAATCTTGCCGCAAAAAGCACAGCTTTTCATTATGAAACAGTATGCCATGGAGTTAGTACTGGTGCTGGTGCAAAATGTGAGTCATGCCCTTGGTTTTCTTATTTTCCACCAGACAAAGAATAAACAAACAAGTTGAAACATTAAAAGCCTACATGTATGTGGAATGTGTCCAATAATCGACCATTGGTGGCACTCTTCAATTCCTATTAAAACTCCCACAGTTTACGATGAATGCTCTATTCTCAGAATTAAAAAAAGAAACGAAGTCTTTACTTGTTAAAATCGCTTAGTTGACGGTGTAAAAATACATCTATTATTCTGCAAAATGACCAATCAATCATCCTGGAGACAGTTCTTTAATCTATAGTTGCTCCTTGAAATTGGTTCCCTAGGTTACAACTGGAATCTCTAATCGTACTTTGTCCATACGAGAGAAATGTTCATAGCAACCATGACGAAAGAAGCTGTGTGCAAAAAAAAATGCTTCCTGTATTGCTGAACATCATGTCCGTGGAATGTTGAGATGATAATTCCGATTCTAAGAGCTGCTATACGCGCTTATCAGTTAGTGCTTGTTGGTATTCCTACTGAAATGAGACGCCTAGTTGAGCATCATGGCGTGTAGAATACTCAATGAATCATGACAGATGCGGTGCTACTCGTGCGAAATGCCTCATGATTTATCTTGTTCTGTTCTAACGATTCTTTCCCAGGGCAAGCAGAAATCGTGCCACCTCCGAGCACAACAACCGTCCCCGTGACCACGTCAACTGATCCCACAACCCCCGCGACGAACACGACGACCACGCCGGCTACGACGACGAAACCGACCACTCCTGCTACCACAACCACGACGACAACCACCACCACTACCACCACCGTGGCACCATCTACGACCACCGTATCACCGAGTCCGAAACCCGTCCCGGAGCCCGAGATGGGTAGCTGGAGTTTTACAGATCCTACCAACAATCAGACTTGCGTCATCGCACAAATGGCCATGCAGTTCAACTTGAGCTATTTCGATGCCGGTAAGTGAACGCTTTATCAGCGACCCGATGGAGAATCCTAATTGCCTAATTCCTAATTCCTATTTTTTTTTGGTCTCCCAAAGCCGGCAAGCCGGTGCAGGTGCTGTACAATCTCCCGAAGAAAGTCGACAAAGTGTCGGGACAGTGCGCCAACAGCTCGGACTACATTGAGCTGCAGTGGGACATGAACAATCAGAACAGCTACAGCACCTTGCGGCTCGACTTCGCACTCAACGCCACCGAGCACGAGTTTGCTCTCGGCGGCGTGCAGCTCAAGCTGGTCGTCGTTGGAGATGATTTCCCGAACGCCCGGCGTAAGTGGTGTCCCCGGAGGGGGGAAGTCGTGTGACCTCCTCGCGCAAACCGTGTCGTAAACGTTGTCGCTTTGAATGTCCCTTTTTAGTCGGCCAGCAGCTCATCCTGAGCAACAACCAGACGCTGTTCAAGACGCCGCAGGACATGTCCTACCACTGCAACAAGGCCCAGCTCCTGAACCTGACATCGGAGACGGCCGGGCTCGGCCAGCCCACCGTGACGGTCAGCAAGCTGCAGCTGGAGGCGTTCCACGGCAAGCACAACAGCAACTTCTCGATCGCCAAGGACTGCGAAGCCATCGATACGCCCGACATCGTCCCGATCGCCGTCGGGTGCGCTCTGGTCACGCTCATCATCATCATGCTGATCGCGTACCTGGTCGGACGCAACAGTGTGAACAGCCAGGGATATCTAAGCATGTAAGCACGCGATCCCCTGCTGGACATTTTCCATCTTTTGCTGGCGGTAGCAGCGGCGACGAAGACGCCGACGATGACGACGACGACGACGACGACGACGACCATGATAGCACTAGAACGAAAAGAAAGTTTTCTCTCGGTGGATGAGTTGCAGTTTGCGGAAAGTTTGTTTTTCCTTTGCTTCAAAGCCGAGCCCCACCAACATCTAGGATGTTCGGTCTACAAATGAATGATTTAAATTTATAATTACACCCTCCCATTGCAGTCTATACTTTTCCCTCAGCTTCTTCCCGGTACCTCCCGTCCGCGTTGTGCCTGTAATGCGGCTTTGTATAAGATAACATTGATAATCTATTCCAATTTATAGAATACAACGTGATAAAAAAAAACCAATAACTACATTTCGTTCACGTTTTGTCATATCGCTCTGGCCTTTGCTCTGGCGAAAAAATGGTTTGCGGTTTCGAGGCTCATATGAATGTTTTTCTTTACTTTTGGCTTTATGGTTGATTTTCTTTGTCTTTCCCCCGTACGGTAAACGCATCAATTGAACTGAATGAATGGTAGATTATAGACTGGTGTTATTCAAATTTTATTACAAAAGTGAAGCGTTCGCCGGACTTGATAATACGATAGTAGGGGTTATCATGCAGCAAAAAACTGATTAAAGAAAAGTACAAGAACACATGCTTAGATTCGGTATAATGTAAACGGCGCTCCGGGGTGCACCAAAGAGAAGAAGATTCGATGACAAAACTATAGGAACCAAAACAGTAAACCGAGGCGGTGTATGTGGTGCATGCCCCGGGCGTGCGGAGAAAACGAAACTAAATTTGAGGCATCAACAGGAAGGAGAAAAAAAATCAAGCCCCATTAGCGGCATATTTTTTGTCTATGCTAATAGAGTAATTTTTATGAAACAATAAAAACCATACTGAACGAACGTTGACGAATTGGCGAAACCATGAGAATGCAGTTTACTTGACCCACCTTGCCGGGGGTTTGCCCTACTGGATGTCCGGCGAAAGGCAGATCGCCGGCCCCAGCATATATGCGATGCTTTTCTTGTTTCGATGTTATTCTATTTTTAAACACCGAAACGATGAGATGCTCTCGAAGATCAGATCGCGCAGTCAGCTCGCTCATTTTCCCAGCGAATGTCGTGCGTGTGCCGGCCAACATCTCCCGTTGCCGTGAAAACCAGTTCGGGTTCTGTCAAACGTGCGTGAACGCGTGATATTATTGACCCGAGCAGACATTGGAGGAGCAATCCCTTGCAAATCGATATCGAAATACTGGAGCAACCGGAAGCAGATGGCAGGTACGTGATGAAAGCGATGGACGAAACCACGGCATACACTGTTGAGTTCTTCGATGGTACGAAAGGGCAAAGTTTCATCTCGTGCCTCGTGCGGCTTTCCACGATCCGTGCGGTTTCGTCACAGCGCTCACCAACACATATGCGATATACATATGTGTATACAAACGATAGTTCAACAGGGACGGAAAACATATAAGCATTTTTTTTTAAATTGTAGAAGACATTATAAATGATTTTTTTTAAATATTTGACCTGCAAAAGAGTTAAATATTGATATATTGCCAGGTTAATTGGAGGACTATCAACTTTTATGTTCGCATTGTAAAAGAAACGCAAAAGATGTTAGTAAAAATAATCGTTTTAATTTTTCTTTTGAAATTCAAGTTCACTCACAACAAGCGGGTAAATAATCTCAACCCAACGATCACAAAAGTGGAAATACGTTGACTGATTCGTTCAAGTTAACGATGCTAGCTGATTGAGAGGACGGTTGACAGCGCTCTAAGCTAGGAGAGCAGCTAGACATTTATGTGTTAGTGCAGTTACTCGTCTGTGGCATCCAGCTAACAGCGCTGTCAAACGTCCTGTCAATGAATTGTCGCCGAAATGCCGTATCAACAGCGGAAATACGTTGATCGATTCGTTCAGTTTACCGAACGCTAGCTACACTCAAAATGCACCCTTTGGGCAGCTGTCATGTAGTGGGCTTCGTACGCAACCCTGCACAGATGGTAAACAAACGTTAATTTGACAACCAACGCGGACTTTGTTTTGCTTACGTTCCGTAAACTGTTGTTGTTTGCACTGTGCTCCGATAACATCCGTTGCCGGTACCGAGGTGTGGTTAGGTTCTATCGCGTTTTATCGATTTAATACAAGTAGGCACAGAAAACTGATTCCGTAGTTCAGCTTCACGAACGCTAGTGCATCGGAGTACGGTACGGGTTTCGGATGGGCATCGTTCCGCCACATTTAATGCGAACCTCCGGTTGGCCTCTTTCTCTTCCTCCACCAGACATTGCAAGCGCACCCACCGAGATGGAAGTGTCCACCAGCAACGGCGAACCGCGGAGCAACGCGGAAGCGAAGAAACTGTTGCGCGAGGAAAAGCAGCGTGAGGCCAAAATCGCGGAGCAGCTGGCGAAGGCGCTGGCTGGGATGTCGCTGGAGGACAAGTACGCGACCGTCTACAAGCGGCTGCTGGAGTCGGAGAAGGAAAACCGGCGGCTGGTGGCGTTGCACAAACAGTACGACCGCACGCTGGAGGCGTCCAAGCGCGAGAAGGAAAATCTCATCCTCGAGTGCGACAAGATGGTCATGACCAAGACGAAGCTGGAGGCGCTGTGCCGGGAGCTGCAGCGGCAGAACAAGACGATCAAGGACGACAGTCTGGCGCAGATTCAGCAGGAGGAGGAAAAACGCAAGCAAACGCAGGAAAAGTTCCAGCAGTCGCTGAACGAAATACAGCTGGTCATGAACGAGAACAACGATAAGAACATGAAGCTCAAGGAGGACAATATGGAAATGGCTAAAAAGTGGGTACACGACGGTACACGGTTTCTATTGAATGTCGTTTTCATGCGTTCTTTGCCGTCACACAGGTTCAAAACCATCCTCGAACAGTACGAGCTGCGGGACCAACAGATGGACAAGATGAACAAACAGATGGAGCTGGTCACGCAACTGAACGAAGCCAAACTTGCCAAAATGAAGATGGAAGCCAACTCCGAGAAAGAGCTACTTTTGGGGTTTGTCTCGTCGCAAATGCTTCACAGCGGCTCAATGGTGTGACGTGTCTGCTAAACCAATCCCCTTTCTCCATTCCAGTGAAAAGCTTCTACTGGCCACGGAATTGCAAAAGGTGAAAAAGCAGCTGGCCGAGCTGCAGACTGTGGAATCGCATTTGCGAGGTCAGGTCGGCATGTACTCGGACAAGTACGGCGAGTTCCAGGATTCGCTGAAGAAAAGCAGAAGCATCTACGAAGGCTACCAGGAGGACATGAAGAAGGTTCGTTTATGGTTATAAGAAACAAAAGCACAAAAAAAGAAAAGGTAACAGTCATACAATCGGTAACTGAAATCGAATCGGTTTATCTTTCCAGATGTCGAAAAAAATGAAAACGCTCGACAAAGAGACCATGGCCTGGAAGTCCCGCTGGGAAACGAGCAACGCCACCGTGGAGAAGCTGCTGGACGAACAGATCGAGCGCGAGAAGCTGCTCACCAAGACGACCCGCCAGCTATCGCAGCTGCAGAAACTGTGCCGCACGCTGCAGGCGGAACGAGCGACCTACCTGGCGGCACTGAAAGACGCCAATCTGCCTGTGCCGGACGAGGCGCACGTGGGAGACGAGAAGCCAAAGGATGACGCAGTGCCTGGCAAGGAGGTGAATCAGCCCGCAGAAACGGGCTCGGGTGAAACGCATGTTAACGGACATTCGGCTGAAGCAAGCCCTCAAAAACCCTCCGTTTCACCGAACCAATCGGCACCGGCGGCGGAACAAACTGCCTCGGTCAACGGCGTGCCCGAGGTGGCATCGTAGTCGTTCCGTTTTCCACCCTTCTACGCGCCTCTTACCGTCGTCATTATGCGCCCTTTTTTCCATATCTTGCATAACTTTCATATTTATTGCACGTTCTCTGTTCATAACATAAATGTTTTTCAACCTAGTTCTTGGCGAGAGAACGAACTCTGGTCATCACTTTCGTTTCAACACCTTTTTCGCAACATAATTATTACCCCAATAAAATGAAGTTCATAATCGAAACTGCTCAAAATATGTTTCTTTTGAAGAAAAAAAAATGCGAAAGCATGCATTTTAATTTTACCTCATAATTAGTCTATTGTTTGATTTTCAATGCTTGGGGTTTCTTGGGCACAGAATAAATCAAATGGATTCTCTAATCTTTTATCATTAAGTCTCAATCAAAGCCATCTTACAAGCCGAAGCAAATCGGAGCTGCTTCGATTCGGAGAGTTCTGGGGACCACAAATTATTCCTGCTATACCAGGAGACCAGAACTAACCGGAGGTTGCGAAGGTCGGATGCGGAATTAATTTCTTCGATTCGGGGAGTGCAAATTATTCCTGTTATACTAGGAGACCAGAACGAAGCGCAGGTAGCTTCACAAAAGAGGGGTCGAGTGAGCAGGATATATACTAATCAAGTATTGCTATCTTCCTTGCACTTCTCCCTTGCGTGGAGAAGCCATGTTGTCAAAAAATTGCGCACGCTGATTGGTCACTCAGCGCCGACAGGCTTTAAGCTTCGACCGTTTCCTTCCGGCACGTTTGCGACCCTGGTATTCGATTTTGGATTTTGAAATCCAGTGATGCCGAATGGAGACGAGCTTCGGTTTGAAGATACGAGCGTTTCCTTCTGGCACGTTTGCGACCCTGTTATGCAATGTGCTGGAACTAGAAACGCTTTAGGATTTTGAAATCCAGCGATGCCGAATGGAGGGAACAAACATTTGATGAAAAAAAAACCCTCGGAAAGTAAAATACAAAAAAAGAAATACAAAATAAAACGAACAAAAGCAATCTTGGGGGCTGAATTGAACCATGTATTTCAACCGGGGGTCAGGGTTTACTGGCCCACCGAGTAGAAAAAACTGGTTAACATATATATATTTCGCTACGAAAGTTGATCGATTCTAGGCCATCAAATTTAGCTAATTAGAAATGAAATGAAAATGCACATATTCTACTCCTAGGGCCGCAAGTACATTCCAGTCAAGCTTATCCGATGATTACATCAAGTACGGGGTAGTGGTAAAATGTTCAACGACTCGTAGGTTAGTTGTTTTTCTTCATGTTTATGACTAATTTTTAAAACACATTCAGGCAAGGGTGGTTAAAATTTACTGGTTGCAACTGCCTTAAATAGTACACCGTGTGTCTCAACAGCTGTTTCTACACGTTCATCACATGTTAATAATGTTTGCCTATTTTCCTCCGTATCATGTTTTTTTTTGTGTACGCAAACAAGATGATAATAATTATTGGAGAAAGGACACAGCTCCCTAAACCGCGATTCTAATGCACTTTTTCTATCAAGCAATGTAGCAAAACCAAACAGATCATAGCAAGCCTGCGCTAAGTCGCCACGATGACGATTCGAATTGGACGTGTGGCTGCTGCTTCCGCCGCCTACTATGCACTACTATTAATATGCTACGGTTTATTTGGATTATTTAAGCTCCACCTACCGAACTGAAGGCGGGCATGTTAAAAAAAAAGCGTTCTTAGCAATAATTCGAGTACACATTCTTTCTACAGCATGTCAAGTTATACTACCTCTTTTTTTTCTCTCTCCAGAACCCTAACTAACGAACTTCAAATCTTTCTTATTCTCACATTCGCTCACAATCGGTGTCCCTTTTCGTTGCCTTAAGCGGCGAGTCATCGGCCACTGTACGAACAGATTTTGTGTGCCACGGTGCCGTACGAACGCTTCGTCAAGGAACATTTCCCCAGGCGCAGGTGGTGGAAAACCCGGAGTAAGGGATTTTCTTTCTTTAATTCTAACAATGCTCTACACGGTTGCTTCACAGATTAGGCCACAGTCACCGACCGGACTGTGTAACAGAAACATAAACGAAGGATAGAATAGGCGGTGCGACGGACAGGTGCGCGCCTTTGGCATGCGCGTATTCTACTCATGGGAAAGGGGGGGGGGGGGGGGGGGGGGGGTTCGAGCATCTGAGCGCCGATCGTCCTCGATCGGGTAGGTGTGTCTTCTCTCGGAAAGTGATCTTCGACGCCGAAGACGGAGAAAAGGTGCTACAAAGGTTTTGATACTGCTCTAAAACGACAATGCTCCATTTTCCACCACCGGAGCGGGGGGCTAGGGTCCGTTCCAAACGTTCGTTTCCGTGGATTATTCTTGCACGCCAGATTCACTTGTATTTCGTATCACTCCGACAAACAGATCTTTCAGGAGTTCAGGCATCTTCCATCGGCCCTTCCATTGCTGAACGCCGGCAGCAAAGGTGGCTGGATTGTAGGGGAATTGTCCCGCCTTCTGTATTATACCCTCGTCGGTGGAGTGCCCAGGAAGGGGATGCGCTTTGGGCTGGGCGTGTTGCTGGTCCACTGGCGGGCCCGGGGCGCCTGCTGACAGTCGGAGTAGGAACGATCTGCAACAAGACAACCGGCAATAGCGTTAACATTTGTTCTTGCCCACCGAACGGTCGCTGGCTCATCGGGGCTTACCTCTGAATTTCATTCCCTGCGACTCGTTGATGATGGCAGCCAGGGCCGGGTGCTGATAGCGATCCCTCTGCGAGCCGGTGCCGCTTCCATTCGGGGCACTCGACACGTTGTTGTTGACGCTGTTGCTGTGCTGCTGCTGCTGATGCTGATGCTGGTGGTGTGGCTGGGGGTGATGATGAGCGGTGCCATTATTGTTGTTCAGTCCATTGAAGTGCATCTGATTGATGTTGCTGTTGCTGCCGCTGGAACCGTTCACGTGCTGCTGGTTCGGGTGGTGATAATAGTTCTGATGCTGCGAATTTATTCCGTTCGGTGCGTTGCCGCCACCGGTGTTATTGTTGTTGTTGGTGCTGTTGATGTGGTTATTGTTGCTCGGCTGATGGTGGTGATGGCCGCTGGCACCGCCACCACTGCCATTGCTGCTGTATTTGTTCTGCTCGAAAAACTCGGCCCGCACCGAGCGGATCGAGTTCTTGTTCTCCTCGGTGTTGCGGGCGCGCAGGATCTTCTGCTCCTGGACACTGTAGCTGCGGGTCAGGCAAAGAGACAAAAGAGACGAAAAGATTAGACATTTGCATAATGAACATTTAATCTATTTTGTATCTGACTTTATTGCCACAAGTCGATTGAAATTGTTGGATTATTTTTCCTTGTGGAATTATACACAAAAATAAATAAACTAATAATGAAATGGTTCATAACTTTCGCAACCAAATAGGGTGACACTTTCAACAAGAAGTCCCTGATCGCTTTGAACTTGATCACTTTGAGATATTTAAATAAATTATCATATTTTTCAAATTTTAACCACCTAATCTATACAACTGTGTATGATGCAGGTATTTCAAAATGTTGCGAATGCAACGGTGAGTAGGGAATTAATCGAAAACACAAGGAATTTCTTGAGTATTCCGCAAGGGGATAAAACTAAAAAATTAGTCCTTTATTCACTCTAATTTTTCCCCAACTGGTTTCTCTCACGTCTGTGGTCCCCTTTATATGTGTTTTATCCGTGAGTTCCACTGACTAAGATGGCTTAGGACTCATCCCGTTACATCCAGCTGTGCCGTTACAAGGTTTATAGAAAACTTTTGTAACACAAACCTAACCTAGCCCGTTGTGAAACAAATCCAGTTTACCCGTGCTTCCATAAACTAAAAAACAATTGTATTTGAGCGAGCTGGGTTCAAATTGATTCTACTACAAAGAATTTCAAATAACACCATTTCTTCACTACGTCACAGTTTCCATGAACCCTTGTCCGTCTGTCGACGAACGTTTCTACCTACCGCGAGCCGTAGCTGTTGAGATGGTTATTGTTGTTGCCACCGTTGATGCTGGCCACGTTCACGTACCCATGACGGATGCTACTGGCCGGCGAGACGAGCGTACCACGCGACGAGCTGATGCCGGTGTCGGTGGTTTTGTCCTTGCCGAGAAAGCCGGAACCGTGCGCGTGACCGTTGTACGCTGCGGCGAAGTAAATGTTGTCCCGGCAGCTCGACGGGCGGTGGGTTGACGGGGGTGTGTCCAGCCCACTGTCGGCACCGGCGTAGTCCAGATCGGTCAAAACTGTAACGATACGTAAATGGGGAACGTTTTTGACTCCATTTCCACACCATTGCCAGACCATTGGTTGATTAATCAGAGAGCACTTACACGAATGGCGACTGCTGTCGTTGCCTCCCGGGCCATGGGGGCGTCTGTACAGATCGTCGTTCTCCCGGTAGCGACCGCCGCGTCGCAGCTCAACCTCCTCCTCGAGGTCGTCGTGCAGCGTGTAGCTGTGGTTGCCGTTGACGAAGTTGTCCGCCAGCTTCTTGAGCGGCGAGTACGGGAAGCCGTTGTACAGGCTGCCGTTGTGGCTGCTGTAGCCGTGGCTCGAGCCGCCGGAAAGGTTGTGACGCGCGTTCGGCACCTTCTTCGGCGTCGAGTGGTTGGTCAGCAGCCCGCTGCACAGGCCCGCGTTCTCGTTGATCGAGCTGAGATCCGGCACCGAGTCCGACAGCAGGATGTGGTTGAAGCGCGGCCCGGCGGTGCGCTGGTGGCGCGACAGCAGCCAGTCCTCGATCGCGCCCGAGTAGGTGCCGCCCAGCCCGAGATGGTTGCTCTGCAGCGAGGCCGCCGACACCGGGGCCGCCAGCGACGCGCGCGATCGTGGCCCTTGCGTGAGTCGAAGAGCACGACGCCGCTCCTTGCTGCTCAGCGTGCACTCCTCCAGCAGCTCGAACCAGTCCTCCAGGCCCTGGTCGCTGCGCAACAGGACGCGCCCTTCTCGCGAGCCGAGAAGCAGGCCTATCGCGCTGTACGACCGCCGGTTCAGCCACTCCACCTTCTCCACGTCGACTAGTTTGATCTGCAACCGTAGAAAAGTCGAAAGCGAAAGAGATGATTATTAACTTGCGACCGACATTGTTTTGCCCTTCCCAAAAATCACGGAAAAAATAATCTAACGAACTTTTTTGTGCAATTTGCTACTCGTTTTATATTGTTAGGGGTTTGCTTCCCATAGGCAATGTTTTGACTCCCTTGTTTTCCTCATAACTAAGACGTTAGCTTGCGATTATCAAAGTCTGTTTTTGGCTTCAATAAGTTTAATTCAGAATCTTGAAAAAAGAGTTTCTTTCGAAACATAAAGAACACGTTTGCATTTTTGAATTTATCAATTCAAAAAAGATCTCAATAAAAACACTAACAGAGAAAAAGGTGGACACAGTAGAAGAAGAAAAAAACTGTCATAGAAATTCAGGTAGCTATTTTAATTACTATTTGTCAACTAATTAGTGCCCGTTTGTTTTTCCGTCCAATCGTTCCGAATTGCGAAACCGATTGATTGCGGTTCGTTATTCAATACTTCCCAGTCCACGGTTAGGCCTCGATTCTGGCGGAGAAGATAGGAGCATTTCAATTCTCTCTCAATTAATTACCCGGCTCCTGCCACAGCTGTGAGAAGCATCAGGCAACCGGACGGGTATGGCTGCCGCCACAAATGGCCGTTTGCTGCCGCCAAACGGAAAAGGATACAAATAACATAACCCGTCCTAATTTGCGCTCATTGTTGTTCTGGCCAATTGATACTGAACCGATTAATCAGGCGGTAATATAATTCCGCCAACCAACCAACAACCGTTGGAGGCTAATTAGAATCAAGCCGATTGTGAATGTCTCATAACTACAGCCATTTGTTTTCGTTGTTCGAAGAAAAGGTGTATGGATAAAAAGTAATAAAATATCACAAGTTATGTTATATTCAGGTGATGTTCCCTTTTTGCTTTCGGTTGTAAAAACAATTCTAGTGGAATGCGATGGTATTAAGATTGTTAAAAATGTTCAGCTTGGTACAAACGTAAAAAACGTTACGTTGTTCCTTGCATACTCGTTTCACCTGTTCATTTTCGAACACGGAAGAATTGTGCATTCCAAGCTTTTATTTAATCTGAATGTGAAAAACCTCCATGGGAAAACCCTGGCTTTCCTTATAGCGAAGGTAAACGAACTGCAATCAAAGTTCTATAACTCCAATAGTCATAATGCGATGGCAATAAAATCTCTCCGAGGTCGTAAAGTTTGCGTTTGAGCACAAAATAATCACCGATCGAGAACGGGGTTATGACTTGTGGCGCGCGAACTCAGCTGAAGTGGGAATTAAAGTTAATCAGTGTCCACCAACTCTTCCCGAAGGGTGATTGAACCACCCATACTCCCTCGCGAAATCGACTACAGCAGCCATGTTGCGACGGAAGATGTTAATAACCTCGCATTCGTGTTTGATTAACGACTTGAACCGGATACCGGATCTTTCACCGTAGGGCTCACCAGAATTCATTGGATTCGTTGATTGGGTTTCGATTCCTTTCCGTTTTTCTTCTGTTTGCTGCAGCAATATTCCTCGTTTTACACAGCGGACGGTATTGTGTGCCTATGCCATGCGGGCTTACCGAGTTCAGGAGGATTTAAAGGTGGAGGCGTTAAATCCTTTTCAAAGCGGCCTCTATTAAAAAGGACTACCATCGCACATGACGTTGAAATATACTACAAGAAACAACGATGTAAGTCTTAACGATCAGAAAATGAGGAAGAAGAAAGAGCTGCGTGGCGGTGTTTGCCCTCACTATAGTTTTTTACTCTCGCGAGGAAAATCCTGCACTGCGCCAGACGAGCAGACGGCGTCCGATCAGGTCGTGCGAATCAATTAAAAGTAATTTATATGCACTCCATTGAACAAACATCTGATTTTTGCAAGGGGTAAAGTGCACTTAATTGCATTCCCGCCTCCACGTTTTCCCCCGGGGGACGAGCGTATTTTCTCGGCAGAAAAAGCTCTTTGTTTCATGCACGTTCGTTGTACTCTTTTTTTTTTTAGCCTCCTTTCCACACCTAGGCGTTCGTTCCGTTCCGGAAACCTCGTCAACGGCTGATGCACTTTCGAATGCAAACGAAGTTTAGATTTCTCCCACCGCACGACTTGTCTCGCCAGGCTTACATGGGCGCGAAACAACGGGCAAATGGTCCGGCGCAATCAGCAGGACGTCCTCCGAAATCTCCTTCCGGCAGGGCGGAGTTCGATCGTGCGAAAATGTGCGAAAATGAATTTTTCCACTCCACAGAAGAGCATCGAGCCTTCCAGACGCACCTTCCCCAGTCCATGTCCTCCGGACCACCGCCGGCAATCGGCTGCATGCATAGTCAATACGGGACGAACGTGATGCACTTCTTTGCGCGCCGTTTTGCATTGATTCGTATCGACCGCAGCGACGCCACTGGCTGACGCTTGGCGTCAACCGCCAGGATAACAGTCAGGACTCCGACGACCGGAGCACAAAGCACAATGAACGCAGCGTGATATTTACGTCGTCGACTCATTGTACATACCACGCATCGGTACAATCTTCCTCAGCGAGAATGCCTTCCGTCGTTCTACGACACCAGAACGCGATTGGGAGGAATTTACCACCTTTTTAATGGTCCCCAATGCGTACGCGTTGCTCGAATTGCGCTGCCTTGAATGGCATTCTGGAAGCAAACTTAATAATTGTGGAGATATTTATAGCCTATACTTTTAGGAATAGGGTAAGTTTTCACTAGAACTTCAACTTCAACTAGCGAACGAAGGAAAATGTTGCCTAGGGTTTTACCTTTTACTTGGATGATAAGATCCTCGATCTAATAATTTCAATGGTTTTAAGTTTAAAACATGTTTACTTAATCATACAAACACAAACGACAAGGAAATGAACCAACGATATCAACTATGTGATACCCAACAACTTGTACAAAGCATTGTGAAAAAACCCAAAAAGTTGTACAAATGCATTGATTGTATTTTGTCTTCAAAATTTACTTAAATTTCACTTAAACGAAAACATTTCAAGAAAAGATACGTTAAAACGTCTCTAACCGGACAGTCACTTGACGCTGTATTTGCAGAAAACGAAATGGCAATCAATTCCTCCAAAGGACAGACGTGCCATAATCGTATTTCATCGATTTCATTGTGCATCGTCATCGGCTTGCAGGATGTTAACTGCACCGAGGAAACGCGCTGCTTCAGTCGGTTCCAATCGCGAACCATCGTCAAACAACCCCGGTTTGGGGAGAAAGATGCACGTCATTAGACGTCGTCGCCAGTCGCGTTCGGGTGGAGTGCACGGTGCCGTTATTTGCAGAGCCTGCCGCATTCCGGAGCGTGTACGGGCGAAGGAACGGATTTAGAGACATTTTCATCCGTACCGTGCCCGCACACACGTGGGTGAACAAATATTTTGCCCTCTTTTGTCAAGCACCGAAAGGACCGAACCGGCGCCGATGGAGGAACCCGAACGAACCATTGGAAAACCTGACTGACTCCATTCCCGGTCCGGTTGCGTCGGAGGATATACCGACGGAAAATACCGATGGGATTTGCAGCCTTGGAATGGTCGCCACCCACAACAAAACACTTTTCAATCTTCCCCCAGGGCGGGGGGCTAGTTGGAATTTTGCTGAATGCCTGCGTTGTTTGTTTCCACCAGGAACAAGTTTCACAGTTTGTGCATTAATTATGCCGTGCGTTGCTACAGTTGGGTCATTATTGCCATAAAGCCTTTCCTAGCGGGGTGGGTTTCTAACCAGCATGTTGCGGGAGCAATTGGAAATTCATTGGAAAATAGCCGGCATACCTTGGCCGTGTTAGCAAACAGGGAACGAACCTAGTGTGTGGTCTCGTGCCGGACTACAGCCCCGTTGGAAAAAGCCCCTAGCTCCGTCCGTACTTACCTTAAATATAAACTGTCCCATGTCGGAGATCTTTTCCGATGCGGATCCGGTGGCTCGTTTGAAACAATTGAGATAATCACGTGTTAGGATGAAGTATCTGAAAGAAGCATCAAAGTTAACGGACTCTCATTAGTATCGCATGACAGGGCCTCGGACCGGGCCCGAAACCGGAAGCTAATGCCACCACCAAATGGCTCCACCATAAAACCGGATTGAATTGGCGAACGTGAACGTGAAAGAGAGAAAATGGAAGCACGGCAAAGCGCACGCAGTTGGGTCACTCGAAGCGGTTATCAAGTGATTTTTAGTACAAAATTTAGAACATAACACAGCTCCAACGGGTGGGCAACAGTTTAATGGGTGAGCAGTTTGGTAGCGACAAAGTGGGAAGCGCTGGTACGTACCTCTCCTTCCATCTGGAGAAAAGCCTGTCACGCTGCTGCCAGAGGAGCCCTCTTTTGATCGGGCCCGTCATTTGTGAGACCGGAATACGGCCAATTAGAAGAGATTTCTGCAAGTAAAAAGAGTGAAGAGGGGAATGTGTTAGGCGTCGTAAATAGACATAAAATATACAGGATTAGAACAAGAGGTATTATTTGCAATGTGGCGATCGATATTGTTGCTAGGGTTAAGATGAATTAATTTAGACTTGCATTGATATTTCTTTGATGATATTTCTATGCATGTTTATCTTTAAAAAATAATTATGAGCTTCTTTCATATTCACAAATCTTTTCGAAAGTAGCAGTCCTACGATATTAGAAACAATTATAATTGACCAACGAATTCTCGAAAAGGGACGTCGCCGTGAACAGTCTCTAGCTTAATATCCTTTTTGGATTTGTCAGCCTTATGTGCAGCTCACCGGACGGTAGAAGAAAAGTACGGACAAACCCTGCGGCGATGGACGGATACAAACTTAAACAGATGCTAAATTTAGATACCCATCCCTACCGTGGGTCTGGCCAACACAAATTGCCAAAACTTCTAAGGGGAATGGCGCGAGCCCGCAACGAAGAAATGCGAACCGTCGCTCTGGTTGCTGTGCCACTCGCGTGTAAGTTCGCCACACGGCACCGCCAGCCGGTGGAAGGTAAATATTGAAATCAAGGTTAATTTGCACATTCATTTAGCTGTAAAATCTAAGCGAAGGCAGTGGCCACGATAACGTGCGCAAAGTAGCAAAGTTTGTCCATTCTGAGGGGATTTGTTTTACAACACTCCTTTTGCTCCGCCATGTCCCGCGGTTCCACTTTCGTTCGACTTGTCATCTTTTGCACCGAGCGAGAAGTTGGCTCGTATCAGCTGACAGCGCAGTGAGATCTCTTTGTTCATTATTTTAATTTAAATTACTTTTTCTCGCTTCGGCGATGATGGGGAGTGAATTAAATCATGTCGACGGCTGCTTTTTGCGGTCGGCAGGAAGAGTTGTTCCTAGAAGTGTGAGCGTTATTCGATGGTGAGAAATTATTATGATTAATGAGCAGCAGTAGTGCGTCCGTTTGTCGAAGTTAAAAAACAAACGGGTCAATTTTTCCATGCATTTGCATTACACGATGGTTGATAATTTAAAGTTTTTTTTTAAATAGTTAATTTATTCTAAAACTTCACTGAAAGTAGCGTGTTAATATGCTTATTGTTTATTTAGCATTCAGTTATGCCTACCGACGAAGAATTTTAATTAGGAGTAACTGACCGTGAACTTCGTCACATTTTTTCTTCATAAATGGAGGCGCCTGGTGGTTTGTAAATGCTCTGCCCTTATATAATATTTAGATGCTGTCGTTTGGCTTTCGTTGGATTTGCAATAGATATTCTTCTATCTTGAAGCACAAAGCGAACGAAAGTTACCTTAATTTTTATATCCTTTTCTTCTCCTCTTCTAAAACATCAACTACAAGATATCAAAAGACTACAAGTGCAGTTTCATTGGCTTATTGAAATAAATTAAATAAAATCAGATTGAAATTCTCTAAGTAAGCAATTGAAAATGTTTCTCGATTGCTTTTTCCAAAAATCAAAAACGTATGGGTAAATGAGCGTGGACTGAAAAGCCAAAAGACCACAGGGAAAACAAATGCACACCTTCGCTTCTCGTCGTATCATCGTAACAACATCGCCCATGCTCTCACCTCGACTTTATGAAACCCCCCCCCTTCACTGGTAAAAGCTTGCCTCGCACGGAACAAAAAGCAAAAGCCAAGCCAACTGGCAACGATACCGGTGCATGTACTACATCCGGCGCACGTGGAAACGACACCACACATACGAACGCCCATTACAACGATGTAAACATCGCCATGCACCATTAATAATCTCGGCGGTGCTGCAAAAAAGACGACGGATCTCGTCTACGTTTTGCCAAAGCGTAAAAGATAGCACTTCAGAGCCGCCGACGACCTGGCGTCGTCGTTCGGCTGAAGCCGTGGAGATGGGCGAATTGAAAGTGATAATGTTGTAACATGCTCCGTATGACACGACCGGCGCATGTAACACGAGCATGCACTGGACTGGGGGGGGCTGGGAAAGTGCCTTGCGGAGGAAACAGAAGAAACGGCAGGGTGGTTGTGGTTGATTGCCAATTTTCACTCATTGACGGTGTGAGGGACAGAGCGGCCGGACGGGTGGAAACGGATGGATTCTTCGGGCCAACCTGCCACCAGCTTCGCAAACAGAAAAGTCTCTCCAGAGAATGCAAACGATGCCGTGTGATGGGATAATGGTTTGTTTTTCTTCCACCCATTTTCTATGAAAGCAAAAAAAAAACTACATACAACATCATACAAACATGATTAGTGACAGATTAGATTGAATGTACCGCCGAAAAGCTTTTCCCGCGCGCTGCGAGGATCAATCGGTGAAGTGCCACTCGATGCGAACGCTAGCTTTCCGTTTGGGGAATACGGTCACGTAATAAATCCTGCTCTTCCCGCTTAAAGCGATATATGAAATAACAAACCACTTGAACTCTGCCTCTTATCGCCGTTTTGATCGCTTTTCTCGCGCAAAATAGCAAAGAGAGTTCATGGAAAGCCAATGTGATACAGACTTAATTTCCTATGAATTTGTGTGCGTTGTCTTCGAATCGGTAGAGTGATCAATGTTAAATAAAATATAAGCCGGGATAAAGAATATGTAGTGAAATAATGTTGTTTTGCTGCCGTCTTATAAAGGAAATGTTCGTACATTATTTTCCATAGAGAATTTCCATCATACGAATAAGAGTAAAAAACAAAAAAATGTTGTCAAGCAAGTAGTATGTTCACAATGAATGGGAATTCCATAGAATTTGTAGACTTCCAACATAAGCGTGATTTGGTTCATCGACATTTCCATCAAGGGGAGATTAATATCGGCAAGTTTAATCTCAGCACGGAAGACAAGCACAAGGCGCTCTGCCGAAAACAACGAAAAGCCTGTTCAGGTTCGATGCGCGATGCTTTCCGAATAAACATTGTGCAATTCTGGCGTATCCATGAGCGATCTATCGAGATGGTATCCTGAGGCAACCCAGTGAAGCTTACTTTTTTTTCGTAGGCAATTTCCCTCCGTTTCGGATCAAACGGAGGAAACGGAAGGACGGAGAAGAAAAGCCCTAGCGGAAAATATTAAACATCCAATCATGCTCCCCATCATTATCATCATCGTCCTCAAGCGGTTCCGTTCGTCGTGCGGAGGATTCTTTTTGCCATCCATCCTCCCAGATCCAACCATCCATCGAGCCATCTATTCACCCAGTAAGAGCACGGTAGTCGGCCTGAGCTGTCCCCCACCGTCCGAGAAGCGCCGGTAATGAATGAGAAAAACGAATCTTTTTGCGGGGAAAACTAATAATTTCCCCTTTCAATCATGCATGGTTTGCGTGCGGGGGAAGCTACATCCTATTAGGAAGGATCCATCCGTGCAGGAGCAGGTGAAGCAACGCATACCGAGGGATGGGAAAGCTGCCTTCCGGTCGGACTCTCGGGATCCACTTTTCTTCGTCGCCTTTTTGCTGCGGTAGAGAAAGCGAGTTTTGTCTGCCGGCCACAAGCGACGGGCTACACCACTTTTGGCTACCGGAGGCGTCCTGGTGCAGCGGAAAAGTTATATATCCAGTTTTCCAGCGGACGCAAACACCCACTTACCAACGGCGAAAACATGCAATTTTCCCCAGCAAAGTGGTGCCTCTTTCGGATGCCAACAGACGGCAAATGATGTATGGGAATGGAAAGCCGCCGTCTTTTACAACGCACAGTGGTTGTGGGTTGCAGAAAGGAAAGCCGCACACAGTTGAAACACGATCCGCCGGTGCATTGGATGAATTGCGCACTTCACGGAATGGAAATGATGCATTGTTTAATGGAAATTATCGATTGCCATTTATAATCGTGTAGACATTTTACTTCCCATTCTGTACGATACTGCGACAGTTCCATTACAGTTTACAAGCCGGTTCAGGAAATGTTTTTCAAGGTGAAGGCTATCAGATATTTGAAGATAAAATTTCGAATATTTAAGGATAGTGTCCAAAAGCAGTAATAATTTAGGCAGATAGTGTTATAGTGATAGAGCTTAGTGTGTAGGTATCTCTATCTTGATCATTATTTCACCTAACAAACGAAAACAACACATTGAGTGAGATTAAGTTTCAGCACAACAAAAATCAAATTGTAATATTAAAATAAACAAGAATTTGGTACGAAAGTTTTAAATGAATCCTTTAGCTGCTTTTATGAAACAATTGGATGTAATTTAAAACACTACTTTGTTTTAAAAATTTACGTTGTTTACACATTGGAAATAAGAATTCAATTTATGAAGTTGTTCACTTTGTTAAGGTTGAACGACAAACATTAACAAGCAATTTTCAGCTTAAAAATATTTATATTGTTTGGAAATGAAATGAAAAGATTTGAGTTAGCGAAGAGATTTTTTTTTTAATACACAAACGTAGCAATTTCTTCCCGGCGTTCAGCTTCCTTCCTCACACCACTGAATTGATGCGCACGGAAAAGTTTTCGAACCGCAGTGCAATTATCAACTTGCTCCTGCACCAGAGTTCCCCTTGCGGAAAGTTGTCACATTCTCGCCGGAAGCAATAAACGACAAATCGAACGGTCCACTCCGGTCGCTCCACATCCTTTCACCGCGGCGTGACATCATCTTCGCGCACTTCAGCCAATCGAAACACTCCGAGGGCGTTTATGTGTTTACCGAGCGGCATCGCCTGCCGCTGATGCTATTTATAAATCAAAGTTTTCCAATATTACGACGCCTTCACTTTTGTAAGATGACACCAGCGGGCAACGCTGCAAGCAGACGATCCGTGTGCCGCTGGCTGCAAATAGTTTCCACTTGCACCGAAGGCAAGGAAAGCGAGCAGTGTTTATGCTGTTTATTTGCGCTCAAAACATTTTCCCACGGGCGGAGCGAAGGGGGTCGAGTGGGACACGCTTGCCGCAATCTACGTTCTCAATCGCAAGGAGGATATCTTTGATTTCTTCACTGAAAGAAAGATCAACTTCCCTTGCTACACACGAGAAACTGCAGGGCCCCTGTTAGGGAGAAAAGGGCTCGTTTCATCGAAGTGAAAGGCATCCACTTCAAAACCCCTTGACTGGCTTTCGATTGTTTCCGTTTCCATGCGAATCGATCGGGTGTTAAATTTGTCATAATTGAAAAAGTTGCAAAGCTCGATCTGGACGGCAGAATGACCGAACCGTCTCCGATTACCGACGGCAAACAAGGACCCCAGAGGATCACCGATGCCGAGGCGCATGATTGGAAATCCCCTTTGCTGGCACGAGGGAGTATCGTCAGGCATTGGAGCAAAGCCGACGGATGTCGTCGTGTGCAGTTAGGGCAGCATTGGCAGCCATGGTTTTCCGTTTGCGATTGGAATTCTTCTTCAAATATTTACAAACGTCTTGTGGTTAATGCGCCACGAGCCGGGCACTTTATTGAATTAGTATAAGTTTGCGCCCTCCGTCGGATCTGTGGAGTCCGTCGGTGAAGAAAAGGGTTTCAAACGCTAGCCAGCATGGCTCTACTTTCCTCTCAAACCGATGTCTTGCTTGGCCATAAAACACACACAGAGACACTAAACCCGAAATGGCAACATAGATTTATGTGATTTGTTCGGACTGGCTTTCCCTTTAACATTCGGTGGTCGGTTCTAGGAAATCCCTTAGAGTGTAGCAACAATTCTTTGAGAAGTCAATGCTGTGATCGCTGGAGAGATGCTACGTTTTCTCACATGCAGCTGGAGTTACATTCGAGCAAGGATGCTGATTGCACAGTTTAAACGCGATTATAGCGTGCAGATTTCCTTTCTGCATGACAATCGGGCAGTTATTAGAAACGTCGCGTATGGAGGAATACGATCTCCGAGCACCAAAACGGTTCCATTTGACGTAGGCTCAAAACCAAGCAATCGTGCGATAAGTTTGCGAGCATTTCACGATACAATATTCCAACGACAACAAACCATCTCAGCCTACAATTTGCAAGTTCCTGGAGCAAATGGCAAAGGTTGATGGTATCCGTTTCCAAATTAGTTAACGTCAAATAGTGCAGCCGTCGTCTATCGTTGTTGTCGTGTGTGTGTGTGGCCGAAGACAAACCATTTTTGGCATAATTTATGCATGCTGGTCGCAACCCTGCCTTGTTTGCGCTTCCATTTCCAGCTCCATCTGGATGATAAGTTCTGTTCGCTGCCGATCCTTGCAATCTCTCTATCTAATCCACCATCAGATTTGGAGTTGGAGCATGTACATAGGAAAGTTTGACTGTGTTTAGGAATATCACGTAACATTAAAGGAAACACTACTAAACACAGTTGTTCTAGTACGTCCAGGGAACGCTTAGCTCAAAAATATATTTATTGCTAGATTGTACACATGAATTTAGAAGTTGTGCCCAATCAACAACAAATCTTCTTCCGTTCTTAAGAAATACTTCATCGTTTGTTGAAAATATTTCAAATGTAAATAATTGGAGTCTCTCTTTTGTCTGAAACCTATGGAACTTCGCGTCTAGCCTTACGGTGACATTGGCTCATCAGGTTTAACCGCAGCAAATGCCAAACGTCGCTTTAGACAGGTGCAATCATGAGGTTACCAAGTGAATCCAACTTTCTCTTCCCTGCGAAACCTTTCCGCTCGTCCGTGGTAAGAGTTCCACTGTTCCATTTTCCCTCGTGAAACGGAGGACCATCCCTTAGTTCTGGAGCATGCAGATGGCTTTTCTTTCGTTACCGAGATTGGATGATATAAATTCACCTCGCTCTTAGTTAGACCGAACATCCGACACCGGGTTCGTTGGAGTGAGTAGTTCGCCTCGATCTAAGGCTGCGGCTTTTCCGGTGATGTCTCCGGAAATGTGTCACATTTCCCCGGCGCCTGAAGGTGGCTGACGATCCGCGCCGCTGTCCTGTTTAATAAAGATTTGTGCGGTAAAATAAGCGTTAAGCCACAACATAGTTTACTCGCCCTTGAGCGCTAACGGTGACTTCCACGGGCGCCTTTCGCCTGCTGCTCATAGAAGCAGGTGAGTCTGGCTTGCCGGTCGATAAAAGTTTTATAAACTTGCGTTGCGAGCCTTCGACTTCCTACTATTGGAGGGGATGGCCCACGTAGGCACGAGGGCACACAAGAAACACGAGAAGGTCAGACATTTGCTTGCTTCCGTGTGTGAAGAAAACTTTCCTCCCAACCGCCGACCGCACGACATGCGCGCTAAGTCAACAGGCGAATAAATGACAACCGGAATTTTCCGGCGTCCTCCCCCCGAATGATTGGCAGTGGGGAAGAAAAATGGAAAAATGATGACATAAACAAACCACCAAACAAAGAAACGGATTCACGGGCAAGATGGAAAACTGCGGGGGGGCGAAAAGCGGGAAAAGGCGCAAGAGGCGGCCGCAAAAGGTTAGGAAACTAATTTGGCGCGACACCAGAACCGTATAGTCGACTTCCTTGGAAAGCATAACATGTTAACGACCCGATACAGGGAAAATGGAGGTCGATGATACGGGAGAAATCGTTTCCCGGTATCATTGCTTAGGTCACTTTATTTGTCTGACGTCCCGGAAGCCCGGCAGTATATGGTGGAGTGATGTGTTTTTTTTTTTTTTTATAAAAAGATGTTATGATCCTTTTGGTACCAAACAGATTTTATGAACCATTCGGCTGTGCACCGGTACGTCACGGTTCTGTTCAATATCCATAACAGTTTATTTTATTGAATTATTCGTCTCGAGTTTTTCATTCTTTTTTTGCGCAAGCACGGGTTTCTTTGTGTTTGGTATCCCGAAAATAGACCTAAGGTGTTCACATTCAGCAATAGTTAAGATAAAGGTAGTTTCCTGCTAACCAATTTAATACTAGCCGTTCTAGAAAAGAAACCATTTTCGATTTCCCCGGTCGGAAGGGAAATCCCCAAAGATTGGCTTCCCCTGCCGTTCCAAGACACGACTGGCTTCGAAGTCCGGTGGACGTTTTCTTCGGCGACGTGCGACCGGAGTTCTCTAATTCGTGATTCTCTCAAGAACCAACGCTGGTTCCTGCTGCGCATTTCTGCTTCCTTCTAATCTAAATTTTATTGTGTCGAGATTAGGCGCCGGCGATGGCATTGTTGTGCGGAAAATCACGTTGACCTCACCTCACCCGTTGGGGCTAATACACCGACGGGGGGGTTTTCGGGCGGAATCAGGACAGGAGAGGGAGATCGTTGGTGGTGTATGGTTGCGGTGTGTGGCTGTTGCTCCCGTGTGGCGCCGTTGTTTCGGGGTCGTTCCGGCAAAACCGCCACGACAACATCGTTTCGGTGGCGTTCCGTTTAATCTCGGGGAATTCAATAGACGACGACACAAAATACACACAGCCCACACACGAAACGTGCCACGGTCAGCAGGATCTACGCTAGGGCTGGGGCGCGCCAAATGGAATCGGAACATTTGTTGGCGACTCCTAACGGGTCCCCAGACTCGCTAAGGGAGGAAGAAGAACTTGCGCCGTCCGAAACGGGATTCAAAGTAGAGCCACACGTGTACAGTTTCGATAGGGAAAGAGAAAAGTGGTGGCTCAGTAAACCATGCACACACGCACACACACTCTAATAACGAAGGGCAAAGCAAATGGGATACATTTTCAAAAACCAGAATCACTAACTTGGCCTTTCTCAAGGCGACACTGCGAGTGTCCTCATGAATATACGCTTAATAAACGTAACAAGAGGGTAGATTGCGGTTTACATCGCATGAATCAGAATTCCTCACTGTCGAGGCAGGGTCGTGGCTTGAACAATGAATTCCTATCAGGAAAGCACCCGTACTCCAGGGATCCTCAATCGTTGCCACTGGCTACCGCCCACCCTCGAGGCCAAGTAAGACTAAAACCGTTACCGAAAACCCCCCAAAGGTATGTTCTCATCTCAAACGCCCGCAGAGCGAATGGGTGGCAAATACCTTCCTTTAACTGGAAAGGCTCGATTCCTTCCACTACTGTTTGGATGGCAATTGGACCTGGAAAGGACACAGCAAAAAGAAAGCTAGAAACTGAAGTATGTCGCCCGGTTCTGTCTCCGGTACAGGAAACCACGTGAGACGGATGCCGCGCCCCTTGCGCAACGTCGCTACCGAAGCTGAGCAATGTGATTTATTATGTGGAAGGTAAATTTAAGACACAAAATGAATTGATCCTTAAATTTAATTCCCAAAAGAGTCCCCGGCGTACGACGGCCCCGACCAGCGTTCACTTCATTGCGCTCTACGGCTCGGGCCTGTCGTATGTTTTCGAATGCCGGAAGTGCACCGATTGGGCAACCACATCACGTACGATAACTTTTACCATAAGGAAGTTTGAGGCTGCTGGTATTTTGTCGCTCTGTGTCCTTTTAATCGGTGCACTTTGAATTTTCTGTTGCATAAAAGTACATTGTTGTACGAACAAGTTGCATTACAAAGGGATTTTATGGAACATTTTTATGCAAACAAACACACCATGTTCAAGTGAATGAATGCACTTTTTCATAAAAACCATGCTTTACTGTTTCGATTGCTACAAGGATAACAAAATCCATTCCAAGTCACGAGCAAACGCCCGCCAGTTGCACACGTGCAGGTGCCAATGGATGGAAATTAAGCTTTACTTAAGAACAGTCAGCGATTAGACGGATGACATCGGGTGAAAAATGGCCTCCCGCGGGATAACGTCGAGTTTCCCGCGCAAACTCGCCCACTGCGATCTGGGAGCAGTGCTGCGGTGCGATTTTCCGACCGACTCTGCCGGGAAGCAGCGCATGCGGTAGAATCGTGACAGCTAGTCGATTGGAAAACGTGTCGTTAAATCGAACGCTGCCCTCTACCCACACACAGCTCGTTCGCACCGTTCTGGCACGGGAAATGGCGAAAGGATTTCCGCATAAAACCTTTCGCCTGCCCGGGAGGAAGTTGTACCAGATTTAGCGGCCCGGAACTATTCGTGACCAAGTGCAACCGCCGCTTGCACACGAACGGTCGGATGCGATGCTGGTAAAACAAAACAATTATTGTTTAACATATTGGCTAATGAGTTGGGTAAAGCTTAGGCTAAGAGCGCCGTTGCGATAGGTGAGGTGTATTGTGTGAAAGGTTTTGGTTGGGCGATGTTTGCAGAGTGCATTGGGTTTCGCGGCTGATGCGCTTGGTACTATGCCATTTTACCGTACCGTCCCTTCGCTTCAGAACATACGGAACGGAAATAATGGAAATAATACCGAACTACTAGTCAAACGTTATCTTCCAACTCGATTGCGCCACCCAACCGCAGTCACCATGTTTTAGAACGGCGTCAAATGTTGCAGAACCAAACTGCCAGTTCTGTTACATCAGTGATTAGATCTAATCAGAGTTCAGTTTAGCTGATCGACACTCAGGTGTTTAGTCAATGCAGCCCTTTTAAAAAAAATGCAGCAGTAAAGTTAGAGTCAGGCTTGTTGTTATTAATCAGTAAAACATCTTTATTACTTTGAAGTAACGTTGAAGTGGAGTAAGTCGTTCTCAATTTTCATCAATGGCCAATATGTCTATAATGGATATGGTTGATACAAACTTTGAGGATTGCATCATTTTCCACAATATTTTGGAAATATTGAGTGTTTCAATCGTCTCGTTTCTTTATTCTGCTTCAGTCTGAACAGTTTGAGGTAAGTAGGACTTGATGAATGTGATTTATCGTCGTGCCTTGTCCCTAAAACACTTTCCTAATCTTCATCTGGTTTTGTACGGCTTGCCTAAGTCAGCCCTCAAATTGGCTGAAAACTTTCGCCCAAAACATCGCGCACACATACACCGCATTGCATGCTTAGTCGAACCTCACAGTGGGTCGATTATTTGGCTTACCACGAGCCCAAGCTCACGCTGAGCATTGATTGATGTAAGACGGATGATTGATGTAAGAACGCACGTTTCGCTTAGGCGTGCGTGAGCAGGCGTATGAATTGATAATTAACATTAATGATTACACGAAGGTAATTTGCATATCTGCACACCCCCCTTTTCCCTCCTGCCCGGATTGGTTAGCATCGACGTTGGTTCATTTCTACTCGAAACTGGTGCATGCCGTTCAATCGGAGCGCGATCGTGAGGCGTTCCAAAGGAGCTCTTCGTGACGGGATAGTAGCCTGCAGCCAGTGACGGATGAGCTGATGAGCAGCGTTAAGATGGATGGAAAAGGCTTGATCATGTTTACAAATTTGGCTCATTATACGTCATTGATGGTGAGACACGCATCAATGCTTGCATGGAAAGGTTTAATGATACCAAATGCTATGCTTACTTAACAATGAATGCTTCCGCAAAAGTTGTAGAAATCTGTAGAAATTTAATATATTTGAACGAATAGGAAACCAACGGCTTCGACAAGAATATAAAAAACCCAGGTAACGAACCTTATTCTAGTTACTAGTAACATTTTGGATTATAGAAATATAGAATATTTAGCATATCGAACAAGATGTTTCCCTGCTGAGAAGAAACTAAGCCCAAAAATTGTTTTGCAGAATGGAAAAAAAACTATTACGCATACACTGTCTTGCGAATAGCAACGAAGGACACACTCTTCTCAGTTGGCACTAATCAAACGATTCGCCTTCGACAGCACGCATCGAAACCTGATAAGACTGTCAATATCCCTGAGAGATTCAAGATTTCTAACTCCGGCGAAAATAGGGACACGCATACGCACACACATATACACAAATCAATGCTCGAAGGATGTTGACACAAACAAGCAGCCGCGCACGACGATGAACATCGAGGTGGCAACGGCAAACGGATCAGTTGTCTATTGCTTACTTTCCACGGTTCGAGCGTCTCGTCGCGCAGAACTGGAAGCGTTGACAAGAACTTTGACAAACAGACGGAAGTGAGGGAATTGATTAACCAGGCCAGAGATTATGGGGAGGAGGTTTTGTGCCAATGTGTTCCTCGTTCGCTCAACAGGGAAAAGCGATGTTTTTCTTTCCTACTAAAAAACTACGAAACCGAACCGAAAACTACGAAAAATGCTGATCCAAAGCCATTAGGGCTGCTCGATAATACATTCATGTGCGTATGCGCTCATACAGTCGAGGCATGCTTCCATTAACTTTGAGCAGAGCCGTCGAATTACCTCTTCTTGAGACACGGGACAAGGATGGGAGGGATGCAGGCCTTCTCCTTCGCTTTCGCCTCATTTCGATGCCAATGTACCATGCTCCACTGGGAGCAGTTGCCATTCGATTGTATGCGTGCGTGGCAAACGAAAAAAATAAAACCCATCCCTGTTCCGGGGACAATTCGCAGCGCAAACTGTTATCATCGACATGTCATCGCCAGTAGTGCGCCTGGAACAGTTGGAAAAGAGGAAAAACAATATGCAAGGCGGAAAAAGGGCTCACCGCTCCATAACACACATTACAACCGTAACGGCCTTACGACAGCGCTGAATGGCCGAGTGGAAAAACTTCCCCCCCGGTCGCCAATAATAACGGATGGGACACGAAGTGGACGACTTCGTCGATGAGAAGTTCTTTTGCCCCCTTCGATTGCACGAATTATTTACAACAATCCACGGAACGACGGTGAAAATTATGGACAAAGGAAGCTATTTTCCACGGCATAATGGTCATCGATGGGGCGGATGGGTAGACAAATGGGGTCGACTTTGTCAGCATTCCCAACTTCCTCAATTCCACTTGTCCCGGCGTTATTGTAATATTACGATTAACTGAAAGGAAAGAAGGAAGTAAGGAAGGAAGGCGTACGAAATACTGGCGCCTTCATTTTGCATCCCAAAGCGTTCGTGTTGTCTCAATGGGGTCGTCTCTCGTTCAAGTTGTGCCCTTTTGCCGCGCCGGCTTATGCAATTCGAAATGCACAATAATCGTACGGAAAGTGTCGGCTTAGCGTGATAACGCTGTGCCACCCGGTAGTATGGTCGAATGGTCGTCTTCCACTTGACCCGCTCGGATGTGAGGCATAAAAACAGATGGAGGAACGCTGTGGGTTGGTGTTTGACAGTGGTCCAAAGGGAAATAAAATTGCAAAGAGGCTCAAATCAGGGATAATCACAAAAATGAGATAAACAATGTTAGCATTCGAACATTTCCGGCAAAAATAAAATTTTGCATTCTGACAGAAATTACTTTTTTCTGCACGATTTTTTAAAAATAAATGTTTTTATGTACAGCCACATTTCTTGCCTACTGTGCCCTCGAAGGGGGGAAAAAGGTGATTGGAAATGCTGAATAAGAGCGGGAAATTTTACTTTGCGTACAAAACGACCCAGCACGCCCTCAGAGCCTTTCGTTCCGCGTCGTTCGGAACCCTTTTGACACCGAAACACACCTTCTCCTTGTTTGCTTAAGAACCCGAGCCCAGTTGTCGCATTACTTTGACGCCAGGAGGGAGAAAAAAAAATCGCTAAGTAGGAACCTGGGAAAAGTGAACAATAATCAAGAAAACTACTTAACACTCAAACGCCAGGCTCGAAGATAGCTTCCCGTATGAGGAGCCCCCCTTACCATCGACGGCCGCCTTACGATTATCTCTTCAACCTCACGCCACCACCCACCGCAGCCACCACCAAGAAGGAGTTCAGCTTTGCAATTCCTTTTTCCGAGGCACGAAAAGGGAAACGGTTTTGCTTCACACACAGCAAATGTTTATCGGCTTTTGTTCGGCGGAAGGAAGCGGCGCCAAGAAGCGATCCGAGACCCTCCGAGCGAGTTCCTTTGTCCGGATCAAACGATGCTTGACACCGTTTTGAATCATCGAGCACAATCTATTGGCAGTCATATTCACCGGGACGGCCGGGTTGGGGACGACTCCGACTGCCACACTCAGCGCTCCCGGAAAAGCTCTCCCCCAGGGGAGATGTGATTATGGTGCTGTCAGAGCAAGAAAGTGTGCTGTCGGCTGACGCAGATCTTACTTCGAACTGGTTCCGGGATAAGCCTTCCTGGATAAGCCAAAAACAAATGTTCCTGCTTCATCTTGTGGACCTATTCAAATGATCTTAAAAACAACTCTTTTGAGCTGCAGAAGCGGAATAGCTGTGTCGTTATTATTGTACCTAATCTGCATGTTGAAAAGTGTTGAAACATACTAAAAAGAATTATACAAAAGAATTAAGATTAAGTGCATATCATTAAATGTTTCATTATATAGAACATTTAAATGAAAACTGGAGAATTTACTAAACTCCATCGATGGTGTAGTCAAAATATAAATTGAACCCAAGTTAAGACTAGAATCCTTTCTTCTCTGACAGCAGCAGACATCCGATACCATACATCTGCATCTTCCAAACGGATAGATATTTATGTGCCAAACTGCATCTGATGGCAAATAAAACGAAATGCAATCAACTTTATGCTTCATCACGTTATCCGAACGGTTTGCATTTGCTTCCCAATGAACACAAGACAGCAGCGAAGAGCATTGTTGTTGGTTGGTCAATGGTCATTTGCTCTGTTCTGCAGCAGCGCTTCAGTATGTTTCTAAGATCAAAGGCACCCACCACCCCCGCCGCAACGATCTGGAACTTTGGTCCTTGCTTCTTCAGGCGTACGGCGAAAGATCTGAGGCTACCGGAAAGCAAACCCCGGCAAATGAACGGAACCGAAAGTTATTACAATTTATCAATTTTCTCCCTTCCGCACGGGGAGGAAACCCCTTCCACGCACCCTTGCCGGGTCGACCGCGTGAAAGCCCCAATGACAAATGAACCCATCCCGGCTGCTATCTTCGGCACGTTAACCCGTGGCAGTAATTTATCGAACGGCGTCCGACTTGGCCACCGTCGGCTTCCGGGCGGCATTCCTTTGCTCAGTGGCTTCGGTGAGGCTTTCTCCGGAGGCTTCGGGGTTCGAGCACGACCGTTGTCCATCAAAATCAATGGCCGCCCGCCCGAACGATGGAGTAGTACACCCCGCCGTGGGTCAGGGTCTTCGAGTGGAGAGCGCATGGGTTTCGTTCGGCTCGGGCTGTGAGGCTGTGTGGTTTATTGATATGAACATCGAAAAGCACTCCTTCCGCTCATATTCATCATCGTATCGAAAGCTGTCCGCATATTTATGCGTTCCGGAGGCCCCCTTTCGGCACGGGCGAACGCATACGCAACACTTTGACGCATGGTACGCCGGCAGGATATGTTTCCACCCGAATTGCTACCGCGCACTCCCCACTTTCTTCCTATCCTTTGATCTGCACCAAATCATAAATAAACATGGCACAAATGGCCAGACGTCGGCCGGACGCAGTAATAACACCGGCGGGGACTCGCTGGCGGCAGCCGTCTGTCTCGGTGTCCTGGTGCCGCCCCAGATGCCAGCGTACGATAATCGGATAACTGATGACGCTCCGCATCGGCCCGGCGGGGCAATGCGAGCCGAGCACGCCTGGAGGAATTGAAAATTTGCGTCAACGATTGGGACGGCCGACTCCGGCCGAGAAGTCAAGCATCCCTTTCGCAATGGTAATGAGATTTGTGTCAATTGGCCAACGGAAGGGCGAAGAACGAAGGATGTTAGTGGAAAACACTATCTCGTTGATGTTGTCAAATTTTAGTGCACGCATAGTTTTGTACTAAAACAGAAGCTTAAAAAATGTAGCAATGACTTTTTACTGCACAAACATTTTATGAATAACTTGACAACGGCAACCCCTAACGTAAACATGCATAAAAATGCTTACATGTGTTTGTCCTGTTTCCTTTCCTGTGTTCCTACTAATTGAGAAATGCATGCAATTTACAGGTGGCTCATAAACAACTCGTAACGCTGCGACCCATAGTACCTCAATGCCATCCGTTCCTTAGGCCCCCGCGTAGTTAAATGGGAATAAAACTCATCCAAATGCTTCCTACAAACGCAAGCAAACCGTTTTACCTGCGTCACCACACATCGAAGACAGCCCCAGCACAGCCGGCAGTTTATGTGCCGTGTTCGGAAACATGAATTCTTTAGGAGCGCATTTTTACGAGTTTTCCCCAATGATGGCAATGAGCTTGGAGGCGGTTCCATCTCAGCTGACGTATAAGTCCGTGTCGTGGGAGTGGCTTTTATTTGCGGTTTTATGCCGACATTACTTTCATTTGTAACAATAAGTTAGCGAAAGTTAATGGCTGAGGGTAAACCTGCCATAAATTGGTCCATGTGCTTGGGCTATCAAGGAGATTCAATTTTTAGCCAACATTACTAGGACGCCACCCAGCACAGGGTCTAGTGTAACAGATTAATATCGTTGTTAGAGATCTACATCAACATTCAATAATAAATTTGAACATATTTCTCATTTACAATTTTTGTAATAATGATAACCCCTATTGATGATAATAAGCCAAACAACAAGAGACATGAAGGATGCTTCTTTTTTTCAGTATGATTGTACTTCTTTTATGTCAATAAAGTGTATCGTGCAAGCTGGTTTTTTTTTTAAATTTATTCCCAGCATTCATTCTTCTCTGTTCAATTGACAAGGAGCCAGCGTAAATTAATTTGTAAATTAAATATCAGCCTATTTAATACGATCACCAGCGTATACAATGAACTGCGGAGGGTTAAAAAAACTCATGGGGGAATACTTGGCTATGCCATTTCCAAACTGCCCTTTCTAAAACCCATCTGCACGAATGATTCTGACTTTGAGCGGGGACATATAAAAGGTCACCTTTCTCTAAACATGCCCAGAAATTGCGACAAAATGTGTTTATTTGTAAACATATTCCACCAAATGAAAGGTTGATTTGGTTTCAAACCTCGCACCCGATCAGGCACAATCGAAAGTGATTAGTTTGGGTTCAAACAGCAAAATAACGGGCCCGGATTTTGCATCAATCGGATTGCATAGACGAAACTAATTGTACCGGTGAACCGGTTATGTTTGGTTCATTAAGTTTAATTAGAATCATCACACGGGAGCATCATCGCATACGTCAGTAAACCGATGTGTCCGATTTCGAATGGTTTGGCGCCGTAGAATTAGTTGTCAATTTGCTGGCCCGTTCATCCGGCGATTATGACTCGCATTAGTTGAAAACAAGCGCCGGGTGTGAAACCCACTGGCTCCCGCACACACACACACCCCTCCTCCCCGCGCCATTGTTTGCTAATACAAACAAACATAATTGCCAAGTCTTGCGGCCATTTTCGGTGACCTCACTATTCCACCCTCGCCCCGGAAATGGGGCGCATGCATTTCGCGAGCATTTCGTTCCAGCTGCACACAAAAGCTCGGAAGAATGAATGGTTGCAGCATCCACCGTTGATGATGCTGGTCCGGTCGGGCGCCAGCTGTCCGCCCTTTTAACAATCACCATCGACACATTAAACATGCATAATACGCTAGGAGGTACAGCTGCCGTTCTGGGTCGCATTTAAGCGACTCTGACCTCTTGTACTAGCATTGCGTGTGGTGGAGATGGCGCAGGGATTCGTCCGCTGTGATGCGGACGAATTATGGATAAACAAATCATTAATGCGCAACGTGCCTCCGGGAGCGAACCAACACACAAGTGTGAGTAGGGTGGTAGGGAAAGGGGGAAATTTGCATCGCGGTGTATTCACCATTCCAATTGGGTGCGTGGGAAGTAGCGAAACCATTTTCCTGCTCGTTCGTTTGCTCACTCGTTCGATGAAAATTGCATTTCGCGATTCGTTCGCCGAAAAAAAAAACGTTCGGCGTTCGTGTTTAATTGTACCCGATGAGTTTCCCCGTAGGGCACCTGATATCGCTCCCTTTTATATTTTTTGCTGTTAATTTTTTTTTTTTTTTCCAGTTGTCCAGTTCAATTGCATCTCCCCCCCCCCCCCCCCCCCACCACGATTCGGTGAAACGTTCATGCCAGCAGACCACATCAAACATATGTCCTGCTCCTCGGCACATTCACCCACGGGCTCGGGATGGGAGCGGTTGGCCGGAGTGTGCGGACAAATTGATTAAATATTCATAAAATTAATAAATCATGCGCCCGAAGGCTACTCGAAAGCAGACGATATGAATTTTCAAAAATTTATTCGATCGGAAAAGTGACGAAAGCTGATACACGCTGAGTGCATCGTAAAAGGACTGCCGTTTGCTGCATTGCTGCATTAAAGGGTAGCTTTTGACCATGTACCCCTAAATGTACAGCATTAAAAAAACCTATATAATTTAACTTGCATGTTGATGATACTGACATGAAGCGAAAAACCTATGGTGAGTAGTTAATTCCAATGCTCTTTCTCCTTTCAAAACGATATCATCAAAATGAACAAAACCACTAGCGAAATGGCCCTTTCTTGAGTTGCATCAATATTGCATTCCAATCCACTCCCCCCGTGGCGGTATTATTGCATCGACTATGCAATCAAACCAGCACTTTAGATGATCAACCGTACCTAAACCGACCGAGTACCGCCTACTCGGAATGCGAATAGCATTTGGCGTACCAAAATGGCCAATCCCAATCCCATTACAGGCCGCGTATCATGCCAATCGGAGCGATGATCACGAAAACGTAATGCATTTTTGTTGACATAGGGAACGTAAAAAAAAAAGCATTCGTTTCACCAACCGATTGGATTTAACGGTCAGAAAAGTTGGAGCAGATTTGATACAAAAAACTTTGCTCCGCGTGATTTCAGCATGTTGCTCGATGCAGCAGAAGCTACGACTATTCGAGCGAAGAAATAGATATGGAATAGATGAATGAGTTTCTTGAATTTTCGTTCCCAGGCAAACGAACACCGAGGAGGACATAGCATCCTACCTAGCGTCCGGAAAACACTGTGCGCACGGGTGTGATCCGAAAATCGATCCCAAAACGCTTCCGATCGACCGGTAAGTAGTGGGCCTCCCGGGCAAGCCGGTCAAAATACTTTGATTACATTTTTATTCAATTTATGCAAAACCGGCACCAACTGTCAAGCGGTGCTTCACATCAAAGCGGACAAAGTGCATAAAATATTCCCTCCCCTTTCGAGCCGCGCCGTGCATGCACCCAGACCGAAAAGGACGACGACGACGACAATGATGATGCCGATGATGGGGATGTTGATGCAACGGAGCTTCTCGTTCGAGAGCAATCGAACCCAGGCCCGGAAGCCGCACAGAGGAAACACTCGGGAAAGGATGCAGGATGCAGTTGCAGAAATTTGAATATCCCTAAACCCTGAGCCTCGTTGCCTTCGGTTCGATGGGCGTCCCAAATGTTCGCTTTAAAGCAAGCGCATCGTATGCTAAATCGTGTCTGAAATGCGCGTACTTCCTTCCGCACACCCTTTTTCCCTGCATTCAAAGCGTCACCAAATTGAATTGGTGACGATGGAATCCCCGTCCTTTCGCAGAAGCTCTATGGAAAGCTTCCCGAGTTTCGGTCCCCTGTGTTGTTCCGGTTGTACTCCGGAACAGCTTTTCGCTTCCGAAACATAACAGAAAAACGCGAAGTAGCTGGAGGAAAATGTGTGTTGTGTGTGGCGGATAGTTTTGTACCATTCAAAATACGCCTCGAGCGGCCCGACCGTTGCCAAAAAGCAAATCCTTGTTCGTACCAACGGAAGGCGTCGTCTGAAAATAAAATGCCCCGCAAGTCACCCAACCCCCACCCCCCTTGCACCCAATTCCTTCTGACGGGAAATGTTTGCGAGATAGTATTTTTCTCTACCCGTACTCTCACTTTCCCTTTCTCTGTCACTCTCTTTTTGCCAGACTAGGTTTTTGCTTAAGTTAGATACAATTTTGGAAAAGCGCTTCTGTGTCGCCCCGGTACGGAAAATAGTTTCTCGCAACAGCGAACGAAACGCTGTTACGTTTCCACCGGATGCGGAAGCGTAAGAAGATTGTTGGTGCTCGTACAACCGGCGGACAAATCTCGGCCAAAAGGTACCTTTCCCGGGGAAGCTTTTCAACTACAGACAAAGGGCCTACAGCCCATACAGCGCCAGCAAGCAACTCCTGCTCTCACATGCACTAGCCTAATGCCATTGCAAAACGAAGCAAGGAAAATGTTTTTCCACCAGATAAAGGAACACAATTGCTCTCTGGCGGGCTTTGCAGAGTGCCGCGTCCTTCACAAAGGCTTCAGATACTCTGTTGCAGCCTAATTTAACGTTGTATTTGGAGCCGTTTGATGTCAGTGTTCACGAAGGGATTTGTTTTATTTTTACGCATTGGAAAGCTTCCCATGTTTAAATTGCGGTACGAGTTTAACCAAAATCGCAACGATTGATTCGCAGCATGAAGGAACATATTTTCACGCATCGTAAATGCTGGAGTTGTATTATTCAAGCTTTCGAGAACAATACAGTTGAATGAAATATAATAAGTCTTACTTTGTTCAATTTCTATTTCAATTTCATACTACCTCTCATGTGTGAAATTATGAAACAGTTCTATCCAGGCCCTTGTTATATTTTAACTAGTGCGGCTGTTTCGACTGTATCTTACGATGATATATCTTTCACATCATTGCATGCCTTGCACACATTCGTGCAAAGAGTGGGCAAAGTCAAGCGTCAACTCATGGAATAGTTTATTAGAGTCAAGTTTGCCCACAAGAAGTTACCCAGTTTCGATGAAAGACCATTTCTACTCGGTTCCACATGTGCCAGACTTTTATTGCCTTTGGCCAGCATTTTTATGCCAACGTTAATTGCGATGTCACGACCTCACAAAGAATGACGTGCTTCTGCACAATAGTTTGACCAAAGGAAAAGCAATTAATGCATTGCAACGAACATCTTCGTTCATGCCTCGGCGTGATGCAGCACGGCTGGTTGAAGTAATGTGCCGGTTAGTTCTAACGTTTGTTGACCATTCTTCATTATTCCTTAATGAAACTGAAAATTGCTCCCAAGCAATAGAGGGAATTTTACAGACAATTCGGAACAGCACTAGTTTCTGACTTTTTTTTATTTCTCTCCGACTGTTCTCCTTTCTAAGCTGGTTCAATTTGTTTGCACTTGCCCTACCGAAATGAATCATGTAGCATTAATGGCTCTGACAATTGGCTTTTGGCTGTGTTCCGAATAAATAAAAGACTAAGTGGAAAGCTTTAAAAAAAAAAAACTTCAAAACCCCGACCTTGTAAACAATCGCTACACAGAAGCTGGAAAAACTGCCCTTGGAAACAAAACCAATGCAACAACAGCTTTCCGCAAACGTGACGCGAATTCGCAAAACAGCAATGAAACTTTTTGCCAACTGGTTTGCTGGCGAACGAAAATAAAACAGCGCTACACAAAACCGATGCATCTGTACAGACTCCGAACGACACAACCTATTGCTCACTTCCGTTTGCCACACAAGCACTACCCGGCCCTCCCATTCTTTTGAGGTACGTGAACGGTACGATGTTTCAACTTTTCCACGGAGCTTAAGAGCAGCATCAGCACGAGCAGTGAAAGGCGAACGTTGCAAAACGCGCCGGAACGTAGAAAATCTACCGCTTTTAAGACTCTCTTAATCTTGTTTAACCCTCAAAACCGCTTATCGCATCATCTTCTTTGTTGTTTAGATGATCGAGCGGACGGACGGACATGGCGCGCTTGGCGCTGGAAAATGCTGCTGCGGTGGAAAATCCAGCGCACCCAAACACCGACGACACGGTGCGCGCCCGCCGACGACGAAACTGGAGCTAATTAGTAAGCATGTATATTTTCCGGATTGCGCCGTAACTTTCTTTCCCAAAGTGTTAGCCACCGGCGTCGCGCCTCCCGGCGGGGTGTCTAGCAGGGATTCACTTTTTCGAGTTTCTTCTTGCTCCTCCACCACCTGCGCATCACGTACACCGCACCAAGACGTCGGGTAAAAGTAAGTCATCTAAAAATATGTGCATGTGATTAACATTCGACAGCGGAATTTACGACACCAGCGCTCGTAAAACGACGAAGCGGAAACGTTTGCAGCCGGGAGTGCGATGCCGTCCCGCGACCCGGGATCCCACCAACCCTCGGAGGGGTCGAGTCGTCCCGGAAAAGCATATTTTCGCGACACTCAAGCACACCGCCTACACAGCCCCGGGCCCGAGGGTCCTGCCGGGCCGTGGTGACGGTTGAGTGCGCGACCCTCGCACGAAACAGCTGCAGCGGAAAATTGCTGGAGCTTTAAGCCGTAGCGTGACGCCCAACCGGAGGTTGGACCGACCGACCCACTAGCCGCGCGGGGTGCCCAGGTTTTACGATGTCGTGTCCTTTTGCTCCGCCGAACTGCGGCTTTTGTGCTCCCACGCTACGGAAGTGGCAACGGAGCCACCGATGAGACACCGAGGGCCATCCTTCCTCACGGTTCGCGTATTTTGGCTCACCACTCACGCTTTCGGGCCGGTCGTAAAATCCTTGTTCGTGGGATTTAAATCGCGTGGGTCACGGTAGTAGGACGACCGCACTGTTTTTTGCTTCCACCTGAGCGTACGTCCTGGCAGGTAGGTGGGCGATCGCAAGGACTTTCCAGCACTCCGCACTGGCTTCGGCTTTGATGTCAATTGTTTTTTAAGGCTTCATCTGAGTGGCACTTTAATGAAAAGGCGACCTGGCGCCCATTCTGGCATTCGGATCAGCTTAATTTCCGAATGCGACTGCGAACCAGAGCTGCTACGATTTATTTGGAGGAATTATGTTCTGTTTATTCGCTTGTCCGCACAATCTAGCTCGAATAGACTTGTGTGCGGGAGGACGTTTTTTTCCTAGCTGCCATGGTAGCAGATGAATTTCATTTCATCTCATCATTCGGGTAAGGTAAATCCGAACGACATAATTGGGTTTAAATTGAAATGAAGAAGAAATGGCCTTTGAAACAAACATGTTGCTAAGCTTTATAGAGCTGGTTTTAGGCAGCTACTTTGCTTCGGAATATAGCTTGTAACAATTAACTTCTTTTAGAGGAAGAAAGAATACAAAACATAATCAATTGAAAACATTACAGCTCCCTATCATGCTGCGATTATTTTACAAACAAACAAAATCCTCATTTGACTGTACAAAGGTCGATTGTTTGTTGCAGTTTCAATACGGAGGAAACAAACCGGCGCAGAAATTCCTTGCCTCCACATCACCGTGATTCCTCCGATCCCGCGATGATTAGCTATACTTTCAACTCCTTCCTTCTCCGTAGTTTCCGCCCACAACAATCGTCCCCGGGGCTGCCAACCGACATGCCAGCACCATTTCTTCGAAACGAGATTAAAACAGATTGCTTCCATTTGGACGTCAGCATCGCGTCGATGAAGATTAGTCATTTGGCATCGCGAGCGCGCGACGGGCGAAATTAACACCCAGGCAGACCGGCGGCGGATGTTGTTAACCCGCCGCCGAGGGCCACATATAATGCGTGTTCTTTTTGCTCGGCTTCCGAAAACTCCCAAACGAGGGTGAGCGTGTGCGTATGCGTGTCTATATGCACCAGACTGAGAGGCTGAAACGTGTCGATGAAATCATAAAACGAATCCGTTGACATTCCTTCCCGGTGACAACAGCGCACAGAAGCGGTGACGGCTCCAGCCCTGCACGTCCACGTTGGCAAGCAATATTCGGACGGGCAGGCTCATTTATTGTCGTGCTTTCAACATCCCCGTCGAACAGCGTGCGTTCGTGAGTGTCGATGGGGTGGCGTTAAACATTAACCCCGTCCGTGCGTGCCGGGTAAGATGCTTGCCGGGGAACGGATGCCGGCATCGGTTGCGTATGCGAGGTGATTGTTGGTTTTTGATAAATGAGTCGAAACCGTGCATCTCGGACGTCCAATTTGTTCCATTTTCCAAACTCAACCGAACGCGTTTGAATTCTTGAGGATGCGTTAATTTCTTACGTCACTCAGCCATCTTTTGTGTCGTTGGAAATAATCGATTAATCTTCAGACATATCAGTGGCTCCACGTTGGCTGCGCATCCCATTTCGGTATATTGTTTTCACGATCACCATTGTCAGTGAACGAAAGATTTTTAACTTGCGGGAAAACCTGTTCGCCTGCTTCATCGTCAAGAAGCTGATGAGACGGCGTTCTTACCTGCAAAAAATAAAATAAAACAAGAAAAGAAAGACGTTAATATTAGCATCATAATCGTAAAGTGTGCCCCCCCTGAAAGTCTTCCCGCCGAAGGGCCATGACGTGATGGCATTCGCATAATAAAAACCAGACCCCAGCCCAAGCACAACCGGAAGAACCCCAGCTGTTTCACCGCAAAGCGCCCATTTCATTCACCGGTTCAATTCGGTGTGCAATATATTCGAAGCTGCCATGGGAAAAATAAGCTAAAAATCTTGAATCCAATCTTCGGAAGCTCTTAATTTAACCATGAATTTTAAAATAAAATCTTCAACGATCACCGGCGGCCGCCAGTCGAGTGGAATACCACTGTGCGGTCGCCATTCTTTGCACTAAAACAAGCGAAAAGATGAATAAAAAAAATATCATGCAAAAAGTGAGCACGTTCCACCCAAGACCACCCCGATCGTATGTGCATGTGTGTGTTCGTCGGATGTTTGGGTGGTAGCCTGTCGGTTGCCGCTTTTGCTCACCGTAATCAAGGAACATGACCGCCGTCTTATCACCCGTGTCCTCCGGACTCCGTCCTATTTCTCCGTTCGTTTCCTTGGCTCCTGACGGATCGAAACCACGAACGGACAAAAAATGCTTCCTGCAGGATTCCGCGTGCACATGTTTAACACACGGCACGGCAAACGAAGAACCATTCTATTCCTGGTCGAGACTCCGTGCAGCACACACAGGCGTTTCACGTCCGAGCGCCAACCGAACGGGATAAGAGATTCCCTTTTTCTAGACACTTGCACTTGCCCGGCGTACTCCATTGCCCGCACTGCCTCGTAGCGTCCCTGTATACACGGTGCTTGAGAATTAATTCAAAGAAGAAAGAGCAGACTGATCCTCAGCAAGGAAACAGTTGCTTCCTTTGCCGGTGCGACGGTGCCGTGCCGCATGCGGAGAGCTTTGCCGTAACTCTGCCGACGACAGGATTGTCACGATGCAATCGGAAAGAAATCGAATGTCAACGATGCATTTGCACCACCGAGATGTGGACGTGGGTGAAGTCTGCACAAAAATATATTGCTGAATTCGGTTCCGGGCTTTCGGACTTTCTTCCCTTTGAAGTCAACCGAAAGCAGACCCTGAGCATTCGTTTCAAGTATACTAGTTTTCCAGTGTTAAATATTAGCATAGTCGGGATTTTGTTTGAGTGAACAAGGATACCCAAATGAAGGAAAATTTTGGAAATCTACAAATTTGGAAGCTCAGAAATAAATCATATAAATATCTAATGCGATTCTTCTCATTAACATTGCCAAAGTTTCAAGTTAATTTTTAGAACTGGGCGAACTGAATTCAGGACTTTATCCTAATAATTTGGTTACCGCATAGTTATGTGTTAGTCATCTTTTCTCCAAATACTTTAAGCTGTTTTGAACGACCAGGAGGAATGCAATTGTATGTGCCAGTTCATAGCTAGAATTTTTATTTCCACACCAAACGAAGTTTTACTCAATCCACGACTGGGTTTTCCCCCCAGTTCAAGCGAACGCTGAAACTTGGAGCGTGCCGCGAGTGGTTCCAAATGGCACCGGCAGCAGAAGCTAAACCTCTTGTGTCCTTCGGGTCAAATTGACAAGCCTTTTACCGGCTAATAAAATGCCAAATTGATTTCTCATGCACAGTGTGCAGCAGCAAACACCACGGCTTGTTTGTTATTCCGTCTGATAAATATTAGGGGCAATAAAAGAGCGTACGATTTTGGCCACCGTCGTGGCAAACTTCACTGTGTGCAGCTGCTAGTGGTGATGGCGGTACTCTACGAGCTACGATACGACCAGGGCAAACAAATTCGTTTTCAATGCATCTTTACATTTCGCTCGACTATTTTACGATGCACTTTTACTACCATCCAAAGGCAAGAGCGACAGCAGCGCCAAGTCGTTTGCCTGGTGTGGTATTTTAGTTTTTACGACAGTCAGTGCCGCGCCGGTACCGATCGCGAGAAGAAGTTCGGACGGTCAGCTCTTCCAAGGCACCGCCGACGCTTGCCAACAATCAACCCTACTTCCGCCAACTATCGCCCGTTGCGCACTCGGCAGGCCACGGACACCAGTTCGCGCACAGCGGACGACGATCAGCGAAAGATTTACAACGCGCACCAGAAATTTACAATCCCCTCCCTTTCCGAGAGCGAATTACGAGCGCCGTCGGTTGCTATAATGTTTTCGAACTGGTGTGAAATGTTGTTTTTCTCTGCTCCCAATTTAACAGCCGCAAGACCGCACCCGAACTGAAGAGTGGTAAATAATACACATACCCCATTACAAAACAACAACCACAAAATTGACGTCTTCCTCTTAAAACTCACCCTAAGTCGCTGCGATGCATTCCCTGTACGTGCTACGTCATATTTACTCACGCAGCGCAGCGAGACGACTCTTCGGCTGAAAGTGGTCGGGTCTACCAAAAACCAAACATCACGTCGATCATGTGGCATCGGAAGCTCAAAAACCCCGGGGTCACACGATACAGAGATCAATTAACCCATTTTATCTGTTGCAAGAAATGCATATTCCTGACGATTGGGTTGGTAAAATGGAAAACATTTTACACCGATGATCTACAAGTCTCATTTCGTTCGAGACGGATGAAAAGTCTCGTATCAGTTGGCGTAACACCATCAGCGGGAAGGGAGTAACGAACGTTTCATTTCGCTGGCTTCCGGAAGCGATGGGTCATAAATTTTGTCTGGCCCCTATCGGGATCGTCGGCAATCGGAAAGCCGCACACTTGCCCACCATCGGGTGGGATTGCGTGATTTATGCACACTTCAGGGCATCTAGTGTTTCCGGCGCGCGGCACGGAAATGAAGCAAAACCGAGTCGGGCAGGAAAGAAAAGAAAGAAGCGTCATGAACGGCAACCGGTGGCATGAGCCCCCTGAGCCGGCATTAACACTAGGGACTTGGTGTGATTTGGAATGGATGTCGGAATCCGACGAATCGTCGACCCAATGCCGCTCCCACAGGAGGGTTAGTGGACGCTCGTAATACGATAGGTGTGACACAATTACGGCTACAAAGATGTCTCGCCCGGTGATATTTTGAAACGTGTCGCCGAATAATGCAGATCAGATCAGAAGGAAAGGTGTGAACGCCTAAAAATAATATCCGATGGGTCAGAAATTGTGCAATCAAGAAGTTGTTGGTTCTGCCAAGCTGACAAGTCTTCTGATATAACCAACCTCGAATGTAAATTACATATTCAAAAAACAGAAGAATTACATAACGTCGAGGGAAAACATTAGCCACACGTTCGAGCAAATGTGCAATGAAGAATTTTATCTATAAAAAAAGCTAAAGGACGTAGGCAAGTATTTTAATTCCTATTCTATGGAATATTAACAGGAGGGTTTTATGCAATAGGTTAGATAGGTCGTGAATGAAGCAACTCCCCGCTGAAATACTCCATGACATAATGCAGAACTACTACTAACGTGCGAAAATAGGAAGCACTTCAGCGATCGAAACAGCAGCCACAACACACATTTTATCATTTTCGCATTTTCACGGCACGGTAAACGTTTGTTGATTCCCATTACGGATGCAAATATTAGTACGCTTCCATTCCCTCGCGTGGTCGCGTCCATCGTAACGAAAATCGTGCTGCCCACAGGATCAATTTTCTCTTCACCGAGGGAGCATATTTGCTCAACCGTCATTAACAAATCATCAAATCTAATCCTCGTCATGCTGTCGAAAAACCATGGAAAATTCTGGGTTAAGGTAAATCGGTCGTCGCACATCAGCCGTTTGCAAATTGCTGTGTGGAAATATTTATGACGCATTTCGATCCCGAATTTTACATTTGCAGGATGCATGTTACAAACAAGATGAATGGATGATGGACACGAGCCAAATACGTGGGAATATTTTCGGGAATAATCTGTCAATGCTGGCCAAGAGCTGACCCGCTAATGCAGCAAATTATTTTCTAGCCTCGTGCCCTAATTTAAGATTCCAAAGCAATTGCAATTTACGAAGCAGATGAATTTTGAAGAGCTTTTGAATCGATTGCGGAGCGGTTTCGTTGTTTTAGATATTTCTTTCCAGAGAAAAAGGAACATGATTCTGATGCCAAGATTTCATGTCAGAACGAAAATTCTCCACATGTGGCCCTTACCTGGTTAGTAATACCAATATGAAGTGGCACAAACGAAATAAAGGCTAATGAAATATACCGGAACGTTCGGTAAAATGAGAAAACTCGCCTGCCTGGGCATTGGCATGGTGGAATTGAATTAATTTAACTACTATTATATGCTTGTCCCGATGTACCATCGCTTACTCTCGCATCCGGGCCGAGCGGCCTGGTGGCGAACCCATTCGCTAATGAATTTACCTCGCGCATACAGCTGTGAGCGAACTCGTCTGCATACGGTTCCCCACGGAAAGGCACCGAGAACCGAAGGCGGCATCAGATGGTCAAATGAAGAGTTCTGTGAAAGTTTTTTCGCCAACACAGTGCGAAATGCTCGGTACGTGCCGCTGACCACCCGACTCCGTTAGATTCGAGCAGGCAAGAGCAAACGCCTAGTAATCTCCGCCGGTGCCGAGCTAACGAAAATAAAACGAGAAAAATGCTCGCCCTAAGTAAGTGTTAGCAATTAAGTTTTATGAAATTCACCAGACAGATTCGCGCAACAATGGGCAACCCAGGGTAGCACGTAGGGTTGTGGAAAACCTCAACCACTCCACGGCGGAAGAATCGCTTTCTCGCTTGCTCCATCGACAGCCGTTGATCGTTACGCTGCGGGAGTACCGATAAAGGTGAAAAAATAACCATGGAGAACCAAATATAGCCCTGCTATCTCGTTTTTTTTTTCTCAAAAAAAAAAGCCTCAGAACTCTATGTTGAGCATTGTTGGAAAAAGTGACTAAAGGAAATAGAAATTGCTTTGAAAAAAAAAACCAAATGGTCATAATGGAAATGAAACAAAATATTGGAGTGCACTCATCATACACCCTCCCAAAGTTGATAACGATTTTAATTTAACAGCGCTTTTCGATTGTCTGAAGCAGAGTAGTCGAAACAATCAACAAACACTGCGCGAAACAAACTCACATCGAGTACATTCGTCTCTGTTTCAAAAGATGTTGCAAATGCAAAAAACATGAAAAATCAGTAAAAACAACAATTGCTCCATTTTGCACTAACATGAAGGACTTAACGAAAATGATAATCTAAATCAACATCATTTCGACATATTTTTATCTAGAAAACTACAACTAAGGGAGGGTGGAGAGCTACCTTCTCAACACGGGTTTGCGAGCAAAAGAATATCCACCAACCACCCGAGCCTAATGTGTCTTAATTCAAGTCGGCAAAGTAAATTATGTACCGTTTAGCGTTACAACCTGCTCGACAGCACACTGGGATCGTTCCCAAGGAAAAAGCAACCCCCAAATGCTCCAACCAATGCACCCACTCTTCAGTAATGCTGCACCATTATTGCCATCCGGTACAGTGCACCGAACGGGAAAACCAACTCGTCTGGGAGCGCCACAATTTATACCCTTACCTAGCTTTATCTTTGCCTTAATCATCAGCCAGTACGAGTAGTACCCGGTTCCATCTTGTGGTTGTGATAAAAACAAATCTTGGACAACATAGAGGGCGGCACCATTGGGAGCGAAATGTTTTACCTGAAACGGTGTTGACGGACTCACAGACAAGGCTCGCTCTGAAAGGGGCTTTTCCCTTAATCTTATCACACGTTCGAGGCGTTGATGTTGCATGCTCCAAGAAATGGGCATGGTTCCGTGAGATGCGTACCCCAAATCGCACCAGAATGCCTAGATGCATGGAGTAGTGGTGCAAGCAAGCAACCGCAACACGACACGCTTGTTTGCTGAAAGTATCATTAAATTTCACAACTCCAGGAAGGGCGTTGTATCGCCGCTGTTGATTTAATCTAACGATCATGTGATGAAACACGTGCTTTTTAGTCAGATTGTTCATCACGGTTGATGCGGGTTTACCAGGGGTGCGATGAGATTTTTATGCGCTTACACTGCGTGAGTACATTTCACGGCTATGGATTAACATGTTTGAAGTGGAGAAAATGGTAGCGATTTGTTAAGATGGAATAAATGTCACAATGCACTTTATAGATGGAAAGGTAAATCATTCAATCAAGTACTGCTTCTGCTACTTATATCTTAAAGTCATCCACAATAATCATTCGATTCTTTGGCTTTATAACTGCTTCTACGCTCTGACGGATTCATTGTTAAATGCACCCTATTGGATTCCACAACGATTACATATTCTGCGCACACTTCCGCAGCTTATTTATCGTTGCCACAAATGGGTGCAAGACAAATGATACGACAAGATATATAACACCCAAAATGGTTAACGTCTGGTTCCGAGGGGAAGTCTCTGCACCATTTTTTTCCCGGTGTTTCGGTACACGTCCAGTAAATATTCGAGTGATGATCATTTTTCTTCTTTCAGGACACCAAAAGCCAACCGATAAAGCCAACCAACGAGCATCACGATAAACGTGATGTGAGCATCACTTTACGGGTTGTTGCGAGATGCTGGAGTTGTTGAGATGTTACTCCTCGCGCCACTGCAGTTTCTTCGAGATGGCACAATTGTGCAGTCATTATTTTTCGCAGCACAACACACATCGACACATTCGGAGAAGGTAAACGGTGCTCTTGCTATGGTCAGGATCGGAAAAATCCTGCTCAACCCGCAACCGGACCGATTGCTCGCTACTCAAGAGGGGCTGGTCCCCACATGCCTACCATAAACCTCGACCCACGTTTCGGACACGGCACGGCGCGAGCTTCATCGTCTCCGCACATCCGACTTGCAGCCTTCCGCGGAAAGTCACGTAGTGAATTTTTATTTCACTCACAAAATGCTCCACTCCTTCGTCCACGATCATTGCCGCGCCGAAGGTAGCACGTTGAAGCCACGCGCTTGTTTCGCTACTGGAAACGGAGCTGGGCTCGTCGCGTCCGAGGTGGCTTTGGGCGTTCGAGGACCAGGGCTCAACTGCCTCACGATGCGCGATGAAAATCCACGGGTCCCGGGGGTGAGATATAAATTGCCAACATTAAATAGCACTCAATTTTCATTATCAGCTTCAACAACCGTCAAACGTGGCATCCGCGAGGCGGCGAACGTGAGGAGCGAGCTGGGAAATGTGAGGGAAACGTGGAAACGGGACGAACCGGTCAGCAAAACTGCACACGAACGCACGGACCGGACCGGCTTCTACCGTCTCTTGCCTTTTGCTGTCGCGTCGAATTTTCCCTCACGCTGCGCGGTGTCCTTGGCCGTTCGAGCTAAGGGATTCGACGGCACCGAGCGCATCGAAGGCTTCTCCCGTATTGTGCCAACAAATGACTAGCAATGCCCGATAGCCAGGAGCAGCACCAGGGCCGCCCAGCGACCTGGGTTAAAGTCCACGCCAAGAAAAGCTAGCACGAAGTCGCTTCGACCACCGCAACCCTACCCTGACCGGGCATGGAAAGGCCGCGAAAGGAGGGATGAAGATGTGAGCGTAAACATGGGTTAAAATGATAAATTGCGATTAATTAATTATTAACTTCTCTGCCGTACCTCCAGCCAACCCGACTCTGCCCGTCCGTGCGCATCCTAGCGAACACTTCATCATGGCAATAAAGAACTTCCCGCACCCAACGGCTTTCGCGATCGGCACGGACGAACTATACTTTTTAGAGCTGCGTTGGTGCAAGAAAGAAGGCACGGACCCATCGTTTGAGCTGAATGATTCTCGGTGAATCCATCGTCTTCGGGGCAGGTGTGCTAACACTTCATCGAGAGGCACTGATTTAGGAAGAGCTGCGTGATGGACGGTTATAGCGCTATCGTTTCGTTTCCCCCATGTCAGTAGATAAAGTTCTGGTAGTGAACAAGGGATACTTATGAAACTGAACCCAATTTTTGGTGGGAGAAAACATTTCTTTCATGAATGTTCACGCGCTCACTGGTTATGATGAAGAAACTACTTCTTTTTTACAATTTGTTTTCAATGGTTTTAAATAAGAGATGGATTTGATCGATGCCAGTGGCATCTTCTACACTAAATATGTATCGCATAAAAAAGACTCCTTTTACTTCACACTTTAAGATACTTGATCCATGTTATGGCTAGTAGATAAGTTATCTTGGCACGAAAGCAAAACATAAAACCAAAAGATGTAACTATTACCAAAACCGTGACGATCCGACTGTCGCCAAAGCTCCTGCGCATTATCGATCTATCACCCCATCGTCCTGGGCCAACGGAGCATAAAATTTATTTTCTTGCCAACGTTTTCCTGCGTCCCATTCGCGGCAACAACTTAGCCGATGCCATAACGATGCGAAGAATTCCGCGACAAACGCCGAACTGCTTTGTATCAAAACCACCCGCACTGTCGTTGTCGAGAGGCGGCTTCGAAAAATTGCCGTACCGAAATTCCATTACCTTCCGATAAAAATACCCAACCCAGAACACAAGAACCAGACGGCGGCGACGACGACGACGACCGCGATAGGGCAACCGCGAAAAACAGAAACGGGACCTCATCGATTACAGGAAATTGGTTAGCATAATGCTTCAATTTTGCATCCACGCGCGCTCGGTTGCTGCCGAACGCGCCGGACGACGAGCGTTCGGGCGTGAAATCCTGCACAGCAAGGATACGCCAGTGGGAGCCAAAATTACATTCCCTGGGAGATCGTCGCGACAATCGAATCAAATTACGCAATCGAGGAAAATATATTATCCACCCCGCTGACCGGGTGCGGATGGGGTGTTGCTGCCTCTCTGACAGTTGAGTGCACAAGTGCTTAGTTAGCATCTCACTAGTGCTACCATGAGAGATACAGCACAGTTGCTGTTGACTGCTTACGCGACTAAGACGCGCCAGGAAACGATCGAAGGGCCGCGATGGAAGATAAGGAACGCTGCTCTTTTCTGACGATGCGAACGGGGCTGGGCCGTTTGAGAGCACAGTATGACGTCGTTCGTCGTAACGCAGATCTTCGCGACGACAAATTAGCTCACTTGCTGCATTCGCAGACAGTATCCATCGCTATGAAATAGAACGTGTACATTTAGGTCGGTGTTAGCTGGCTATCCATATCCTCTTCTCTTATTGTAACGATCAGCTTGTGCGCATAACTGACAGGTTGCAACGTTGTAGATTTGAACAGCGCGTTTGACATGAAACGCTTCCCTCAGCAAAACTTTAATTCAATTTGAAAAGCGTTGTTTATACATTTCGGTTCAGAATAAATGAACAAGCTCTGCCATTCTAATGCTCTATAAAATTCTGACAACTTTTAACATACATGACAACGAAAACAACACGTTCGATTCGCAAAACTTTTCATTTGCGAAGTGATATGTGATTTTAAACCAAACACTTGATCCACTGGCACAATTAACAAGGCTTTCCCGTGTGATCCCTGCCTGATGAAATTTCAAATGAGAAACAACAAAAAATAGGTCAAAAAATGATAGCTAGATTCGAGAGGGAACCATACGCACACCAAACGCACGTCATAGGACGTGACTCTAGCGTCGTGTAGCAACATGTGAATGCATTTTTTTGTGAAAAAGTTTACGCACAAAAATTAAGGCGCTGGAGTAGAAAAAAATATTCAACGTCCCAGCATCCGCAGGTTTGGGAGCATTGGATCCTTTTCAACGGTAGCACGAGCCATCGTCAGCAGGTTGGAGGGTGGAATTTTGTGAATATTTTAAAAATCACGAATAGACCACGCATGCATATGTTCGTTAAGCATCCCAATGTATTTTGGTTTTTTGCGTTCACTTTCAGTGCCGGCGACTGCGAGCGAGAACTGGGCAAATAATTGGACGAACCGTTGAACGGCACGTCGCCCTCGGCATCGACGGAGAGGATTCAGATAAATCCTCCACCGGAGGACGAGTTGACGATACGCTATTATGTTTGATGATTGCTGATGTGCGCGACCGAGGATTCACGGATACTTTTTTTAAATCAAGTACGACACGGTGTGGCATCAACATGACTGAACCACCACCGTCAATCGTGGAAAACTCATTCATTCATTCGTCGACGAGGATGCAAAGCGTTCGCGGAAAACCATTGTGCTGGATAATCGCCGGGGCGCCCTTCCCATCCTATCGATGCTGAAACGATTATGCGCTGCTTGTTCAACCGGAGATTCGTTTGTTCGTCGCCCCCGTCCCGGGGTGATAGTAAAATCATCCCGCAGAGCTCAACATTTGTTTGTCCATGAGCTGGTCTTTCTATTTTTAATCCCGTTATGATTACGTTTTGCTCACCCAGCAAAAGCTAATTCAAATCGCAATCGACCCCGTAGGAGAATTCATACAGGATCATAGCTCCATCGGAGGTCAGACGAGATCGATAACAATATGTTTTCCGCTCGACGAGTGTGATTGATATTTATCGTCATGGATGGATATGGGAATTAAATTCTTAAACCGTTCGAATAGAAAATAGAATCAAACTAATTCTCCAATCCGCGTGCATGGTGAAAAATACAAAAAAATCACACATTCTTTAATTTTTGGAACCAATATTCAATTACAAAATAGCATAATATTATACTAATGTATAAATCGACTAATCAATTCCACAAATTAAAACTTAAGCTATGTCTACAATGTTACCGACGCAAATGGCGATGCTGTTTTTAATTTGACATGAGAAAACATGAGAAAAGAAAAGATGGATCGCATCAGTGTGTTGCTTTGAGAAAACATACCCTTTCCGAATGAACGTGACCCGCAAAACGATGTTCAAAGGCGTCATCCAAACAACGGAATGGTGGGAATTAATTTGGACCACTTCACAGCGGCATTTCAGCTATTCCTACTAACCGTCACCAGGGAGCAAAAGAACGAGCAAACCGGTTTCATGGCGCGTTCCGGACCGAGCGTGCGAAGGGTAAGTGTACCGACAAGCCGGCGACCAGCATCAGGCAAAAGATGCACCATTCGCTTGTGCTGGTTGAAAGAAACAGTGTTCTGTTTAACCTCATGACGATCAGTTTCTATTTTACCCACGAGGAGAAAAATAAGATGAACCCAAAAACCGAAACATACACCTCAATTAGACCACCCATTTCTGACGGCGTCCTGGAAAGAACCGCGACAAGTTTACCCTTGATCTTTTTCTCTCTCTAAAACCCTGTGCAATCTTATCTCGTGCGATCCAGTTTCAAATCGGTGTTGTCTCGCTTGAGATTTTTGTGGTCACAACCTTTTGCTTTCCTTTCTAGCCACATCCGTTGTACGGTGCTCACCGTGAAAATTATGTCATTTCCGTCGTGCTCCAAATTCCAGCGTTGAAATCGACCGAGAGATTTAAAAAGTCTTCCCAAGAAATTAAGCAGGTCCAACCTTTGGCACACTTTTTCATCATACTTGTGTTTTCTGGTGTTTTGCCTTGTTATTCTGTAATATTTACTGTTCTTTCGATTAGTTTACTTCAATCAACGATGAATACGATTGAAAAAGCATATTAGTTTCTCAAAGTTCCTTAAATATGTAAATGCATTGCAACATAAAAAATCGTTAATGTATAAACTAAGCAAAGACAAATAAAAATATTAACTACATACAATATATTTCAATTATATTAACATCAGGCTATTCTGCTGATGAACGTTGAAACGCGAGGGTATGAACAACAATTAGCCATATAACGAAAATTAGAATTGGAAAAAAGCGATGACGACCTGATCAAGCCTGCAGAAAACACATTTTTATTCGTTACCACAAGAAGAGTCAACGTTGTGCACCAAGTTTTTACCCTCTTAAAATGACTCATAATGAATTCAACCGAAATAAAAGCACGGCTCGGTTACAAAACATAATCTTCTGCATCGAAAAGAATCAATCATCAGTATGCTGTGGTTGAGCCACGGGAACATGTATCCGCCGGAAGCGATGGTTTCCGCAGTAGCATTATAATGATTTCCTTCTTTCGGTACAAGCCTTCCATTTTGTAAACTTCAAATAAACCCCCAATTGCCTTGAGGCTTAGTCGATAATTTGACCCGGCGAAATGTTAAACGACTCACCCGAAATCCGATTACGGTAGGTTGATTTTTAATAAGGGCACACGGAAAAGCGAAGCTCTTCGTTTGGTACGCGGGAGTGCGAAAATTGTCGCCAAACGACACACACACACACACATACACACAGTTCAACGCTAACCAGTCCATTGTTTTTCGGGCCGGGCTCGTTTTCCCGTTCGTTATCGGTCGTTAGCCGGGTGGGCGAAACTGGTTTCCTCATTTTCATAAACACGTCAAACCGAAGGCCCGCGGGAAAAACCGGCGCCATGCCAAAAAGGATTGCCCCGCGAGACCGTGTAAGACCACGCGTAAGGATTTACGGCTGGCGTCAACCAGAACCCCAACGGGGGTAGAGGTTCACTGCTTTTCGCAGGAGTGCGCTGGGAAAAAGAAACACGGGAAAACCTTTTCCCTCCGCACCAACCAAGGGCGCATGGAATGGCCGTTACTCACCTGGAATGGGGTAGAAAACATAACCCACTAGATGCAGACGATAAGGGCCGATAGCACGCAAAATTATTGAGTGGGTTAAAGCCCGGCAAGCGATTCTCTTTTCGAGGCGATTAGATGCGAAAATAAAACGACCAGGTTGAAGTAACCGAGCTCGGCTAGGCCAAACAAAACGACCGAAGCATGGCCGGGTTCTGGTTTCAGCCAAGGGGGGAAAAGGAAACCGGATCGGATCGGTTCCTTGCGTCTGCCGGTGAGACGATGTTTTACGAACGAGTCACCACCACCACTGGAACGTGCGGTGAAGGAACTTCCCAAAAGGCTCTCATGCGGGCGCGGTTTGGAACGTCACTACGAAAACGTCCGATGGCCTATGCGCAATCAAGCCTGCTACCGCCGTCTTCAAGAAGTCGCCGGCATTTGTGGTTTCGGATTGGAAATCTTCGACCGACTACACAGAGCCTTGCTTGTGCCCGAGTCCCTGTGTCGGTTTGCTTGTACTCGGCTGCAACTCGGCTGCAGTTGCACTTTCATCACACTCGCACACACACACACGGAGGGCATGGTTTCTTCGATGATTCACTCGACCGTAGCGAACTGACACGAGAGCCAACGCAGACCTCACCAACCCCTCGGTTTGCCGATGCTAACCCACCTGTCTATTGGCATTATTCGCAATTGGCTTGCCATTAACACTGTAATTGCAACCTGGGCCACCGAAGACCAAGAAGTGGATGCACGCCGTGCGGCTGGGAGGGGCCAAATTTCGTCAAGCAGATCCGGCACTGGGGAGAGTGTGTTCCGAAAGCCCTTTTGCAATTAGAGGCGACGGAGCGTAACGCTGCCGCACCGGCTGGTGGGAGGGTCCTGCTTTAAAGTCGGTCTCTGGTTGCGGTTTCGGTGGAAAAGATAATTAAAATATTCCTCCAGAGTGCAGCGCAGTGTCTAATTCACGGTGGCTGCTTGCACAAGGAAACCAGTTGACAGTTTGTTGAATTAAACTTACTGAAAAGGCTATTAGGCTATCTTAAAATAAAAATAGCACTTTTTTGTGTGCAACATAGTTGTGTACATCGTGATTTGGTTGGGTTTTGTTTAAATTTGATTAGCTGCATAAAATTGATATCCCCATATAAAAGTGTTTTTTTTTTTGTGTGTTCGGTATAGCCAAGCGCGTAAGCTGGCACATGACTCACGATGTTGTGGGTTCGAATCCAGACAGAACCTCCCCCAGTACGAAAGATTAACTTTCAGCGTACATATAATGGGAAAGGAAGAGTCTCGTAAGCCCTAAAGATGGGTAGGCATAACCAATTAGATAGTTACGACATGAAAGAAGAAATAGAAAATCTTGAATTGGGTTAGCTTTTAAATTGTAAAACAATTCATTTTAATTGCAATCATCAATACTTTTGTCTTAACATGCTTAACACGCGCAATGCATCTTAAATCAAGCAAATCCCTGATTGCAGCACATGTGCATTCACATAATCAGCTAGCAAACGGCACATAAATAAGCACGCAAACAGCGACCAATTTGTTTTGCCTTTGAATAAGTGTTCATTTGCAAACACACTTCAATGCTTCAGGGCATTTATTCATGTTTTCAACGAGCTGCAGAAAGACATGCTGTTCAATCCATAAATCACTGCTCAAAACCATCAACCCCCGTAATCGGCTACAGCTATCAACGCTGATAGCGGCCAACGCAAGACACTGATAAAATGTCGTTGACTAGAAGAAAACGCGCGTAGAATGCACCCGGCTACTTATCAGTTTGACTGCGTTTGCCGGCTACCGTTCGGCCAGTTTGCCGTCTGCGTTGAAGCATAATGAAATCAATTCTACGCAGCACGCCGTCATTGGACCGATGCGAAGAAAAAAAAAAAACGAGTCGCCAGAGGCAAACTCAGACGGAGCTTGTGCATGTGATTAATTTGTCCTGGTCTCGAGGGGGTTCCGGGATGGAGCGGCAACGCAGTTCGAGACCGGAATCTCGGATGGTTCGAGTCCGGCCGGCGGACGTCCGTCGGATTCGTTTGAACTCGCGTGCCCAGACACAGCGTGAGCCGACTCCCGTGGCATGCCCGTTATCAAACTTCCGTTCCACTCTGTACTTCTAACGGCGGAGAAGTATGGCACAGATGCAACGTTCAGCCAGCAATTGGCAGGCAAACAACGCGCCGCCGACGTCCTGCAGTCAGACGAAGTCATCACAGCGTCATCTGAGAATTGCGATAAATGATCCCAGAAAGATGGACGATTTCCCAACGCGAAACTGAATAGAGTGAACGCATTATTTGTGAACAATACTTGATAACGGCTATTTTCCATTGAAAATACATTCCTTTAATGACTCAAAATAAGAATACGATTTTGATATAGAAAAGTTAGGATACAAATAGTTTTAGGCTTACTTTGTTTAATATTGTTAAAATTTTATTCATCATTAAGTAAATCCTATAAACAGACCATACAAATGTTAGAAGAGAAACAATCAAACAAACGCAAGGTTGATGACTTAAAACAGTGCAGTACAAACAGGCCATTAAAAACTTTTCTTTTGTAACGATTTACCGAATTTTCCGGCCAACTTAAACGTAACAGGCCAACTTGTTATCGGTTTCTTTTTTTCAAAATGAAATGAAGCTCATTGCATGCGTGCACGATGTTGCTCTGCTATCTTGTAGAGGCGCTTCTACATAGTGGACCTCCTGGATATACGAATATCATATTTCACCTTGCTCTCTCTTCAGCTTCCTTGAACTTGCGGGCTCGCTTGACTCGCAATTTTATCCAAATCGACTATGCTCTTGACATTGGTGGTTTTCTTGGCCTTCGTGGCTCGTGCTTTCTACATGCATACTGCATATCTAACGACCCAACCCTTTGACCGAAACTGGTAAGATAAACGCATAAACCGGCCCCGTCTGAGCTGTGCTCCAGTGTTGTGTGTACACGTTTAGCAGGGTTCCGGTTTGCCTCCTGGCTGCCACGGTCACGGAGAAACGACTGCAGAGAAACCCACTCTAACGATGCAAGGCTTTCACTAACACGTTTGTTTGAAGAAAAAACTGCATCGTCTTGCTTCGCTGACCGAAAGCCAGAAAAGACATTCATTCAGCCGCGGTCGAGTTTTTGGTTTTGCTGAAACGGTTCACCGTTACGTAATTTCCCCCAGGCAGCTTGTTGTGCACCCGATGCCATTCATGCAGGCAAATGGCTGTTAGCTTTGATTTTGATTGACAGAGCAAGATTAAACGTTATGAAATCATAATGCTTTCATTGGCTTGCACTGGGAAAACGTTGATGCATGTTGTATACTCAAGTTTTTGATCTTTGGAACAAAAAAGAAAACGATACAGATACATTTGTACAAAACCATTTAAAAAGCCATTAGAATAAAATTAAAGGTAATCCAACTTTGATTAAGAGCTTTAAAAAATACAAACTTTACTTGTTTTTATCTATTTCATAGACCCCTTTCAACTTCACTTAAAATCGAACACAAACATACATCTTTACAATACAACATAGTGCAAAATGTCTTTATTGATGCTCCAGCATCCAACAGCATTCAAGTGCATTCTTTCTTCACGAGCTTAAGCGCTTGTTGAGACACTCAGTACCTGCTGTTTGCTTTGATAACCCCAAATGGATAAAATGGCGCGGAAAACTAGTATCTTATCCGTTCGGGTTTTCTCTAGGGGCCGGTAGAAAAAGAAAACCGATACCAGCATTTGGCCAATGCCAACCATGCCAACAAGCCCCTTTAAAGTAGCGTCTGTAGTTTAAGCTCTTAATGAAAGCAGTAAAAGCGAAAAACTGCATCTTGAACAGATGCGTTTTATAGAAAGAACAAACACTTTTATTAAAACGAAGCAAACGTTGAAGCAAAAATTCATTTTACGTGGATAAACTATTATTTATTTTCTATTTGAGCTTGGAACTAAAGTTCTGATTATTGATTATTTTCTACATAACTTTTTTTTCAATTTGAATCCAAAGCTCGGTTTTATTTGCCCTTGATTTGGGCGATTTTGGCACACGAACCATTTTTCCTACTTATGGGCAAGGTGCCAGAATTTCATTTCGATCTGTTTTCTAGCAGATGTAGCAAAATAAAAACGAATAAAAGAGAAAGCGCATAGAAGCGCATCCTAGCGTAACCATCGTAATTCATCTGAAATTCTGTCCCAATGCCAAGTTCACCATCCGATTATTTTGCTGTCCTACGACACTGTTCCCAAGGTCTCTTGCCTCTGACCACTGAAGACAATGCCAGAATGTCTAGAGGAGTTATGATTCAAGGGCAAACGGGCATCGAGTATTTATTATAGTGCTCATTTTTGAGTTCCATCTTTTTTTTTCAAAAAGCTGTTTATGCCATGGTTGCAAGCACAGACCGCCATTTCTACTGACCGCATACCATCCCGACAATTTAATTTGCTGCTTTCCGAATGTTGCATAACATTTTTCGATGCCAAAATATTTGGAGACAACATGCTTGGTTATTCATTAGTTTTATGTCCTGAAAATACTACGGGTTCAGCTACCGAGGGAATAAATATCCAATACCCAGCCAGAAAGGGAATTATTGTATTCTTATTCTACTTCAATCGATCTGAAATTGCAAAAACAAGAAGACATTTTAAATCCAAACTCTTCTACTTGAGCCAGACACAGGCAGCAACTCGACTCTTCTCGACATACGGCCAGTAACAGAGCAAAGACGGAAATCTCATTTGCTAAGATCCTACTGGTGCGATTGCGATGCAGTCACTCGTCATGACATACTCGTTGCGCAGTCCAAATTAAGATCACCGAGAGGAGGAAAAATTAGCTTTTCGTGCACAAAAAAAAAAAAACTAAAAACAAAGGGAAAAAAGATCTACTGCGACCTCGGTCAATCGACCGACGAACACAGAAATGCAGTCGTCATTGGAGCAAAGAGGAAAAGAAGCCTGCCGGCGGAGAAGATCACATTTATCGATTACCAACGACTGCAGATGATTCTACCGAGCAATAAGTCAAATTGAAATTCCAGCATGCAGAGAAAGAACGACGCTCCATGTGTGAGCAGACATCCACGAACCACCGACCACGTTTAACCGTACTCAAATGCCTTTCCATTTCTATTCATTTATCTGCACCGGCTTTATAAAATAAGCAATTTCAGAGAAAAGCACGCCGAGAGCAAGAAACATATTGAATAGCAAAAACAGTTACCCTTCCGCCGCAAAGACTGTGTACTGGAGCGCTACGAGGGATGGTAAATTGAAAAAGTTGTAATAAAGTCAAAGTAGTAATAATACCATAAAGCCAGTCGGTTTTTTCGATCGCCAATGTTCCATTTTATTCAATCTCAGTGCGAGCGCGAGGAAAATTCAAAATTTCCAAGCCCACGTTAAAACATGCGAACGCACGTCGGTTCAATTTAAAGCAAAAATGTCCGTCGAATGTTTCCTACCATCACCAGGCGGCAACATTCTGACAGGCCAACCAGCCAGCACCCGCATGCGAGAAAAGCGGAAACTCGTTAGGCCTAACCATACACCGCGTCCGTACGTTGCCGCCGGAAGTGGTACATAATCGCATCCAATATCGACAGGCCGACTCCTGTCAAAGGCTCAATAGTTGTTATTTCCATATCAACCTGTGTTATTATGGCGCTGACATCGAAGGTGGATTTCAACGGGGCCAGCTTTTCGAAAGAATTTTCCTTTCCCAATTCCCACTGCTGCCGCTTATTGGTGCAAGTTAAAGCGACCGTGTCGGTTCTCAATTGTCATCATCCAGTCCGCTGTTGCTGCGGCGGCTTTGGCAAGGCGTTGTGGAATATAGCGCAATGTGTGAGGAACCTTTTTTTTTTTCTCCGTAAAGAACCATTCGAAACACACCAATATGAAAGAAGAACAATCTGTGTCCCCTCTCACTCATGCGTATCGGGAGTGAGAGAAAATGGGCTTGAAATGAAAAAAATTTAGCAAACCAATAACCTCACGCGAGATGGTGGAAAGGCTGCACTTCAAAACCCGATATCGTCGGCAAAAGTTCCAACATTTGACAGCCTCACATAGTTATCTTGCTTCGTCCTTTTTCTTTGTTTTTTTTTTTTTTTTTTTTTGAAAAGGGGGCCCAGGAAAACAATCCCCCCCTACATCCACAAATATCGATGGTTACTGCGCCATGAAAAATGCATAACAGAAGCAGCAATTGCAATGCGTAGCGAAAGGGAGGAGAAAATGCGATCCAGCTGGAGGGCAGCAGGAAACAGCCGTAGCCACTTAGTTCCTGCTGAGAAAACCCCCGAGTAAACTTTAAATGGATGAGTTCTTGCGCCCCTTTCCTAAAGTTCCTTCTCTTATCCGGCTGAAGCGCCGAGAGCTGCACAGGCCTCACACACAGTCGGCCACTACAAAACCGGCGAGGGCTCGAGTAAAACTCCGTGAAAAGTTAGTCGCCCGGAAGAATTTTCCACCGAGTGAAGTTTGACAAGTTTTAAAGCGGAAAGGAAGCCCCAACCAAACCCCAACGATTAGAGGCGGCATGGCAAAAGCCTACCGGGTAAGAAAAGCATCGAGTAAAGGAGGTCCTTTTTTTTTGACACAACCTCGGAAGGAACTCAGAAGGAAGGGACAGATATGGAGCCAGGGACAAAGCAGACGGTATAACCCGTTACCACTCAATTGAACATTAGACCCTCCTCAGGACGGGCTCCTTCGGCGCCTTCCTTCTGTTTTATATTATTATTTTTCGTCCTTTCCGTCAATAAAACTTGTCGACATTTGACAATGACGGGACCGGGGACGGAAAAGCCTTATTGCTGGCAGAGGAACGAGCTGAGAGCACGATAGGTTGCCGACATAGGTTGGAGGGGCAACCGACATGGTATGTCGTTTATTTGACAAATTCGGCAAACGTCAGCCGCGTGATGGAGGAATGAAGGCTATTTTTGAAAAATAAATCCCTGCCATTCGGAATAATACTATAAGGGCAATTTGGTGGATCGATCGAACGATCTACGTCAAATAGTTGGTGGGTTTGGTTTAACATTCAAGTAGTATTGTGCGTTAGTAGATTGGGCAGAAAAGCCGATAAATTCATTCGAAGATCGAGGATTATGATATTTGCCTGTAACATTTTCAATTTTTTATCTTTACATAAAATGATGTGGCAGTCCGAAGTCGTTTTTTTCTCAAATAAAATCCGCTTTTTCATCTTGAATTTTCCAGAAGCTGGCCCAAGAAGGTTTAAGAAGATCTACCAGCTGGAAATGGAAGCTTACGAAGTATAAACTCTCGCCTTCCAGGGAAGCAGCTGCGGAAAAAGATTACATAGCAGCCGTCCGCGTAATGCGCTCCGTTCCAACTACTCAGCTACACATTGCTATACCCCGGAATCGTGTTCGCATCTCGTAAAAGCAGGTGAGCGTGCTCGAGAGCAATTATTTGCACGTGATAAGGGCAGTAAGAAAACGGGACGCAACCGGACGCGAAGAACTCGCCCCGACAAGGAAACACCAGGCAGAAAGATGCTCGTTCTTGTCTTTGCTCGCGAACGTTTAAGACGGATGGTTAAGACTGGTGTCTTAAATTGAATTTATGTTTCTGTCCATCACGGCTCCATTGAAACGGTAGACACGGAAGAAGACCAATGAAGTCCTCGTTTCATTGGTTCCGCTTGCAGGTGACAAAATTACGCACTTCCGAGGGCAAGCTTGACGGCTTGACTGATCCGCAGCGTTCGCGGGGATGAACATAATGGCTCGGTCGAAAAACACCTGTGAACCGTAACCAAAAGAATTAAGCACCATTTCCTTTACCTCACATAACGGTACCACGGTAAGCGCCGAGGCGCATGCATCACATAATGAGCCCTTTTGGACTGAAATACTTCTCGCTCGGCGATGCACGAGGAAAATTCAGTCGGCGGGCGGTGACTTTCCAGAGCTGGACGGCAAGACGTCGGGTTCGTTGGACGGTGCTCCATCGTTCAAAATGACCGCACACGACCGAGACCAGACCAGCTGTGGCTGCGCCGTGAGGTATACCGAAGACGATAATTTGTTGCCAGGCGAATGACCGCACCAAAAGATGCTTGAAAACCCTTTTCAGGCATATACTGTTTTCACATTTTTACTTCATGAAAGGGCAGTTTTCTACTTTGTTGGGTAAACTTCAATCCAGATCTTGAACTTTATAGTCTAATGGATGATTTGATTCTGACACACACAGTGTGGATGTATATTATCCACATCTTTCACAGTTACTTAGCACAGGTTTGAAAGCAGACTATTTTGTTATGTCAAACTGTCATATAAAAATCTACATGTCTCAATGGCATAACGAACGTAATGGTTACAGACCAAAAAAAGGGTACGAAACTGGTTGAATTATTCGCACAATTAACAGCAGTTCATCTCAACTCGACACGTTCATCATTCGAATGTGGCCAAACGTGGCACAGTGCGATCGGGTGCACCAACAGTAACCACATCAAATTGCATCATCGTGCCGTTGGACCATACATTACTTGTCTCTTTTGATGTGAATGTGTGTTTGTTTTTTTAACCATGAAATTTCACCTTCTTTCTCCGCTCTGCAGAAGCCCGCTACCATCGAGATGAAAAAGGGATATTCGGAGCACTGCATTGGGCGCATGGAAGCAAAAACCACTCCTACAGAGGAGTAGAAAATCATTTAAGCTCCGCTTGACGCTCAAGCGAGTGGTGTTGCGTGTGGTTGTGTAACTTAGTCTGCTTTTTCCCATTGAAAAAGCCCTTCCGGAGCAGAAGCTGGGGAAAATGCAGGGCATGAAAAACAAAAATTACCCGCGATCCCTGAGCGGTGGAACCCATTACATCTCTCCCTCATCGGGGGCAGTTTTGTGGAAAACTACCTCTGAACGGTTTTCTCGTGTTTCGCGAACATTGCGGCCCACTGCAACGCCTTTCCGGGTGTCGTTTGTGGTTTTCAATAAGCCCCTTCGGGTGCAATTGGAGACAGTGGGAAAAGTGGTTGCCATCCATGGACGAGCGCAGAGAGCCTTCTGTCGCTACCCTACGTTTTAAGGTGTGCAACAGGCTCCGAAGGGTCGAAGCGAAATTCACCGGTGCACGAAACCAGACCATACCACTTGATGAAAACTCAAATGCACCCGAATGATGCTACAATCCAAGAGCTTATTTCAACTTTCACCCGCCGCTGGTTACGGTGCCGTGGTCATGGTTCAGCACAAAATCCGAGACAAGATGTTTAACGAGCTCTGAACGCGAACGCAAGCACTTCATCACCGTTTTTTGGACGGCGCTTCCTTTCGGACTCTTATCCAGCGCGTAGCTGGGTTAGTGGATAGATTTTTTTTTCGTTTATGGAAATCCAAATAAGACCAGTACCGAACGATACCACATTGAAGAACGGCGGCCTCCATTCCACACACAGTTGCCGGTAATGAGCATCCCATAATCTACATAATGCCATCGCAAAAGCATAAATCGCACACCGTGACTACGTTACCTGTGAAAGAAAAGAAAGAGGTGGAAGACAAAAAACTCGCGTTAGTGATCAGTGGAAAGTTTTACGCTTGAAAGGAATAAATTAAAAAAGAGGAAAGCAAAAAGTTGAAATTAATGTGATGAACTGCGAATTTTGAACGGTTCGGAGAAAAAAAAAGCAACCAACTGTTAAAAAAACCAAAATGAACCAAAAAGTCCACCAGAAAGGGCATGGAAAAAAAGGAATACATAATCAAAGCACAAACAACAGCAACACCATCAGCCCATTCACCAAAAACAAGCGATTTAATAATGTGTCGAAGGGAGACGGAAAACGTGCCACGGAAAACATTTACCACAACACAACAGTTGACAAGCTGATGACGAAAGTTTTGCGGTACCGTTACGTGCGCTTTTCCGAAAAATTGTTTGGAAAGTTGATAGGCGGGATGCCAGAACATCGTTTTAATGATGGCGAGCTTTAAAGGCCACAGAACCACGCATCCATTGACACAGAACGCACAGTTGCCAGAACCCCTGATGTGGATCAACGCGTGTTGACCATCATTGAGGGACGAAAAATCCGTCGTTATCCACGAGAAGAGAAAAAAGCACGCCAAACCGTCGGAAAATGTGGGCACATTGCTGTCCTCTGTAAACCCCTATTTTTAAACACAACGCACATCGAAGGGGATGACAAAACTCTGAAGCGGAAGTTACGAAAAGGCTCCCGAGAGCGTGCAAATACCAACCCTTGTAAAGTTTGGTGTGGCACGTGTTTTACAAATCCTGTTGGCATTTCCGGGTTCGTGTTCTGAACAGTATTTTTAAAATCTCTACCGGTACAAGCTGTTTTCCTTGCTTGCTTGATGCAATACAAATGCTAAAATATATAATGCAAGAACATGGAAGCTAGAATGAAACTTGAATTGGGGAAAGAAGGAGCAAAAGAGGGAAAAAGAAAATGGGAAACAAAATTATATAAGCAACACAGCTACTGAATACAGCGGACACCGCTTCCTTGGCCAGTTTCCTCACAAGGAATGTTTAAATCGCTCCCCGTTCTTGATCATTCCCGAATCGCTAGTGCAGCAATACGTCACCATAAATACTACCTTATCGCCCTTCTTCTGACTCAGCAAGGTTATAAGCGAAAACGAACGACCGCTTGTTCGTCTGCCGCTGCTCGCTCCGGTTGTGCTAATCCATTTTCTTATTTTATTATTTTATCTCTCGCACAGTAGTGCCAAGTTGGGAAAAAGAGGAAGCCTTCTAGCACCAGCTCAACTGCACACCGCCAGCTTCACGCCTCGGAGCAGTAGATCCAAAGTTGGAAACATTAGCAAATTCGTTAGTCAAACGATAAACGTTATTAGATTAACCCGAGGCCCAAGGCGCCACCTTCAAGGGCCGAAGCATTAAACGTTAGCGCGAGCTAATGTGTTGGTGAAAAGAATGAGCAAAATGTTAAGAAGCACCCTATCGACGAATATTCTGCACAAAGTCAACTTTCCCCAAATCGGTCCACTTTAATAGTTGAAAATCAAATTACCTTCATCCTTGATTGCATTCTTTCGTATTTTGAGCAATTCAAAAACATAAAAACCACAAACGAAACATTTTGAGCTTAATAGAAAAATAGTGATTCCTTTCTGGGTAGAATATTCTTAATCTTCGTTTTCAAATACTCTACTTGAGCGTTACCTTCTCGCAATTTGGTTACTTGTTACAACATTATTCATTTTAAATCAACTGGAATCAGTCTCAAAATGGATTTACTACAAAAATCTTCCCGAAAAATATGATATGGTTCTAAATCATAGCACGCAATAAATGTTTAAAAAAGTTCCACGCTCAACCTTTTAATATTTTAGGCAAACAGACACAATTGAAATTGGATCCTCAGCTAATGCATCGGTATTTTGAACACGGTAAAGACTTCTTGCCAAACATCTACTATAATTCATCTCCTGACAAATGGGATAATCGTATGATCTGAAGCATAATTTATCGACATTACTTAGGCGGCCGAGTCAATGTTACACACAAAATAATCTGCTTCCATTCGTGACGACGTGAACCAAGACACAAAATAACCTTCGCGTTCCAAAGATCCTAGTGAGGGCAAGAAAAATATCCCATTCGAGGCACGACGAATGCACAATTAAAACGGAGCTCCCGGGACAGACAGCCGTTTGGTTATGGCGTTTGGGCACAATGTAACCTGTTCTTCTGGCTGAGGCCGCACTCATCCCATTTAAAGGGCGCCAGAGTACAGCGGTTCCTAGCCGTGCGGTTCCGTCCGTCTCTCTAGACACTAGGTTTGCGTGGCGGCACTCGAAGGAGACGTTGCGGTCACCCTGTCGACTTCGGTAAAAAAAAGCCCTCCAGCTCGACGCGTGTCCTTTCCGATGAATTTATTCCCCGTTTTCGTCAGCACCGGACACTCCATTAGGCGGTAGAAATGAGCTAACGACGGCCGCAAGAAGGCGAGGCACATCCTACAAGGGCTGGAGCAGAGAAGCTTCGCGGATGACAATGAATGAATGAACGGATGAGTAAGACGTTAGTAGCTGCACCTCCACCCCATTATCTTCCCTTTCATCCCCCCTGAAATGAGTGGGGATACAAAACAAAAAGACCGTCCCTCGAAAGCCAAAACCTTACGCACCACTCGGGGGCATATGATACTGGACCGACACAACGGGGCGTCGTCGTAAGAGATTGTGCGTTTGTTATGCTCTCAGCTCACGTCCTGCATCTTTTGCGACCGACAAGCGCGCCGGCTTCCAGCGGGAGCGAAGGAAGAACCAGCCAGAGGACACCGACACCGCGGCTCGGCGGAAGGGGAAAACAAAATACGAACGCTCTGTTACAGTTGTCCCATCCACGGGGACACGGGTCGCGGGCTGGTTCAGTCTATCGATCGCACTTTGCACCTCTTCCAAAGAGACGGTCCCAACGGGGACCCGCCGGTTGCTCCGACGACGGTTTGGAAAACTTCCACCAGCAACACCCAAAAGGACACCGGGCAGGCATCCTTTCTGCCCCTTCCGAGGCGATAAAAAAGTGATAATAGTGGCACATCAAGATTAAATAAAAAGAAGGCAAAAACAACCGTGTCTTGGATGGAGTTGGTGTGCAAAAAAAAAAAAACTCACTCAGCTCACGTCCGCCAAACTTCTTCCACCTCCTTGGCCATGGGACAAAGTGGGCTAGAGTTTCGAACTGGATGGATAGGTTGGCAGCAGCAAATAGAAGAAAAGCCGTACGCACGTGAGTGCGAACCGACACCGAGGAGACACGCCTCATCCGCACCGGTGGTGGCCGGACGACCAAAAAGCGATGGGACACGGAGAGCCGCATTCAACAAGATCAAAGGACCAAATAACGCAGCACCACAAGCAGCGAGGTGACGGGGAAATTGCGAGCGATAACGGTGGATATTGGCAGACGCAAAAAAAAAGGAAGGGAAAGCTAGAAAACCGGAGTTTCTTTTCCTTTTTTGTTTTGTCTTGCGCCCTGCAGCAGAAATTCGATAACAGTCCCTTGACACTTGAGAGTCGAAGGAATCTCGAGCAGCTGGAGTTCGCCGGGTTCCGGATGTGCGTGTCCCACCCGACGTGTCGATGGGACTCGATTAGCTCGGTGTCAATTTCCTGCTGGTGTGCGCAATTCATTTTGTTCGTTCAATTTTCTTTCATCGCTCGGTTGAAATTGATAGAGGCGTATTTTGCTGCTGTGTTTCTTGTCGGTGCGTATCACCATTTTAAAACCACCGTCTCCACTGCACTATATAAAAAAGTGGAACAACAACTTCCGGGTTTCTGGTAAAATTCATCGATTGACACATTCGTTGTGTGATGAAACAATCCCTGCCTGCACAATCTATTGTTTGACTTTCCTTCTTCCAGCGCAACATATATGCTGAGTAAAGAGGCAAGTGTTTCCGCGTAATGTTTCAAGCACTGATTCATATTTTATTACGCCTCTCCGAAATCTTGATAAACCAAAAACTCACATCTACTCGTGAGCTGTTCTCGTTGCTAGTTGAACAAAGTGGACGAATCGTTGCTTGCTGCTCTACCGGCAAACCATCCTTCTGTGAAGGAACTTACGCTGTACCTTCACACAGGCTCATACACACTGGCTCGTAAGTGCGTCGCCGCACGGAGCAGATTGGAGCAAAACTCTTCAAGTTTCTCTAATCCCAGCTTGGGAGGTTCATTACCAATGGACCGACATCTCACACACCCCCAACCGTGTCCACTCTATCCCTGCCAGCAACGCGCTGCCTACGTGGCAAGCGTTTCCAGTTCAGGACCCGGCAGGACCACGCAAACGGCAAACGGCGAAATGTATTCAAGTGTTATTGCGACTGTTTGCACTGAATAATTGAAAAACAATCACAGAAATATGAAGTACCATTGCGATTGGGATGAAAGATTCCCGAAACGTTTGCGTACCGGCGAGATGCTTTCCGCACAGTAGGCCAACATGGAGATCACTGAGGGATAAAACAAAGGCATCATCAAGCTTGAAATGCTGTGAAAATATCATCGGAAAAGCCCATTGTGCAACTGAAAAATTGTACTAGGGAAATCGAAAAGAATTAAAATGAGTGAAAAATTCAATTTAGATAAAATATTGCCAAAATCCCTACGGAAAGAAGTTACACAGTGCGTTTACCATCATCTTAAGATTCGGTTGAACCATATTCAATGCAGAAGCAAACATTTATCAATTTTTGCAAGATGTAAACGGCCACCTTCTTCACAAGGTGTTCCAAAAGACGATACTTGCGAAGGTAGAAAAATAATAAACAAAAAAAAGATAAAGTAGTCGACAGCAGTTCATTGCATATTGATGCCACATCGCTTGTGCTTCGAGTCCGTTCGGAACGCTTTTCCTTCTCCCTGTATCGGAGGGAATGAATCATAAATTTTAAGTCAATTCGAGTGCGTCAAAACGTTCCTCCGGTCCAGCCGGGTCGGTTCCAACGGCGAACTCTCGTCTAACACGACCGCTAACAGGCAGACATGGAGCATGCCGACCGAAGGTGGTTGGTTGGCGGTGGTTTATTCGATATGAAATTTATCAAAATACCACCAACTCCTCCTGGTCCGGCCGTTTGCCTGCTGCCCCCTATCACCCACCTGCGCGTATAATTTTCCACTTTTTGCCATCGCCGAGCTGACTCACGTGCATCGACCGCGACAACAACCGGTCAACGCTTTTTAGTAAAAGGCCCCAAAGCCAAGCGTACGCGTATCCCTACACTCACAAATCGGTAACTCAATTATGAGGGTATGATTTATGCTGTTCGTCCCGTACCGACCGACCTAAAGTCACCGACCCGAGCTCCTTGCCCATCGCAATAGAAGTGCATTATTTATGAAGCTAAATAATTCACCAGCTTAACTCTTCGCTACGGTGCATTTAACTATTGGCCCCACGCAGAAGGGAAGCGGCGCATGTGTGTGCATGATGGACCTTTTTCGACCCAAAATCACGCCACCTTTCGGTCGTTTTTTTTTTTACAGAAGACTTATGTTGGGAAAGCATACAATCGAAACAGCGAAACTGACGGGGGTGGAGCATATTTATCCACGCCAAAACGGTTCCATTAGTCAAATAGATTTGGGGGCAGTGATAATTTTTACGGTTCAAATATTATTTGGTGGCGCCTCGGAAACAAACATTATCAACACCCATCGTCAGCTGCGGCTTGCAAGAGAATCGGAAGCTTCTACGGACCCAACACCTGGGCTGCCCTCGGTGAAAGCTGCACGTTGGCCACCCCACAATCGATGCGACGCTTCGATACACCCCATCAATTTTCCCTTACCAAGCGCCAGAGAAAAAAACAAAACCCAAACAACCCTTGATTGGGAGAATTAGCGTATTACGAGAAAATTAACAGCGTGATTACTGAATCAACGTTGGGGAATGAAAGGAAAATGGTGAATTGCCGTACCGCCCCTGAAAACCCGGGTGTCGATGCGGGGAAAACAAATGAAAAAGCCATTACACACGGAACGCGTCCGAAAATTCAATTGCCACACTGTCCGAGGTCCATCCTCTGCACTGGAGTCGGCGGACACATCCCAAACCCAAGGCTTTGCCCTTCGCACGCCTCCGCGATCGAACAGTTACTGAATTTCAAAAACGGTACTCCTAAGTACCCGAACCCCAAACCCCTTGCTCTACTGACCGACCGACGCGTCTACCGAACTCGCCCTGAGACACCATTATTCCGCGATCGGTACGTGCGAAAATAAAATCGACGTACGCTCGGGAAGAGGCGGAAAGAAAAATCTCGCCCCACTTCCACCGCGTTGGTGATTCGTTTATTCGAAAATTTTCCCCAAATCGAGTTTGGGAGCCGTTCTTTCCATGCGGAAGGAAAACGACAACGGCCGGACTCGGCGGAGTTCGACGGCGGGGGAGACATTTCCCGGGCAAGTTTACTTTCCGTAGCTAATCAAAATTTTATTAGCCCCATTTTGAGCACCCGAAGCGAACGAGCGATCGACCTGGCGCCTCCAACTTCTGCAAGTAGTGTTTAAAGTAAGATGGAATTGAAAGACCGCGTTTGATTGGTAATGAATGTAGGGCAAGCAATTGTGGCGTGATTGCGAGAGAAGCGAAGAGTTTTACTGTTGCTGCCTTTCGACAGCAGCCCTTCGCAAGGTAGTTCGCGTTCGCGTTTTCAGCTGAAGTATTGAGGTAGCCGCGGATCGAAGACGTTTTTTGTAAGGTGGTGCGAGTGTGACTAAAATAGCTCTTTGTTCCGTAACTTTGAGCACGAGTGTAAAACATAATTCAATATGGAAACAAAAACATTATTCTTCGAGCAGTGAAATTTGCATTGCCTACCCTGCTCAAGTAATTCTTTTATGCCTATCATTGAAAACGCAATCGTTCTCATACCTACAATTGCATGGATGCATTTTTTAAGTCAATAAACTTGTCAAATATTTCAAGAAATGGCGTCTTTACATGTTTCTGACGAATTGCTAATTGAGTCTCACCAAACCAATCATTCAGAATCTTTGATTTAATACTTAAATTAAAAGTATCACCAACACTTTGATCACAAATTTCTCCATCTAGTAGCTGTCGAGATATGCTGGATTTTTATGCTCTTCATATTTCGACTTACTCGATTTTCTGTTCTAATAGTAAGGATTTTTCCCTGGCTCAAACAATACCTTACGACTGCTCCATGTCAGCTACTTTTGCCGTAAGTGCTTTGCCTCATTTACATACAATGTGACGGCAGGTAGCAGCAAAATGCATCGTAAAATCGATAAAGCATTCCGCTGGCGCCAGGCTGCAGCTGCATGTTGCATATGTGGCCAACTTTTTGTTCATTTGTGCCAAACACGCAACCGCTTTGCTCGGTGCATCCGCAAGTGGGAGCTTCAAAAAATCAATTTCTTTCATTTCGGTACAACAGCAACCCTTCGTTTGGCTAGCACCACACACACACACAGTAAATAGCAGGGCAGCCCTGGTGCTGTTTCCTGGTTTTGTGGGCCCATTTCGTTCCCTTTTCTCATCGCTCATTTTATGCTGTCTCCACCCTGCGTTGAAGCGGTTCGGTCACAACACAATAATAAACATCGTCCCCCCCGGGTGCAAAAGTACGACGGTGCGGACAAACGGACAGCGAGAGCGGAGCATTAGAATAACAAAACAATCTCTTCGCAAGTGTTTACACTATCCCAGGGTCAGGCTTCGTCGTTGGCGAAAAACCGTCGTTTGTTTCGGACCCAACAGTCGTTCGGTCTCAGCAGCAGCAGCAGCAGCAGCAGCCGAAGCAGCATCTCCAACCATCGCTGCTAGTATGTGCTTTCGGACGAATCATCGCTCTCGTCATCGCACTCTGCCGCCAGCTGGTTTGCATCATAACAAATTCAAACTCAAACTCAACAGCATATGCCACTCGTCAGGCCAGCACTTACCTCCCTCTACCCCCATCATTGGCCAACGAGAAAGAAAAAGGGCCATCTTCGAAAGGGGTTTTCTTTCGGAATGTTTGCAGTTGCGATACTTTTTTCCTTCACATCCTCGCCCCTCCGGTAGGCGAGCAAACAAATCCGACGGCTTGCTTCTGCCGAGGACGTTTCTTTATCGTGCAAACACGGGGGCAAGACATTCCTCCGCAGTAGAACATAGCGAAGGACCCCCGGTGCGTTCGAGCGTTCTTGTGTTTTCCGAACGATATCTCAACAAGCTACGAAACACCAACAGCACTCAGATCAACAAACAAAACTCTGCTCGCTCGCAAACGTGCATGCATGCAGGCCGGCGCGATGTTGATAAGCGACTAATCGAACTTTCTTATCGATTGCCGTGAGGCGAGGGGCCGGCCGGGGGCAGTGGGCCATCGAATGAGTGAGTGATTAGATCCGATTGGGTTATGATCGATGATACTCGCCTTGATGAGGAGCTGATTGCAGTGCGGGGTTTCTTATCCACCTTTTTTATCGAACTTGCACACTGATTGGCTTACGGGAGGGGAAAGGGAAGGCAAAAAATTCGATACGGATAACGAATGAGAATTTCTTACCCAAAGGAAGGATCAATCAGCCTTAGGCGTACTGTTGATGTTCTATCCTTATGCATCTTGCCATCCTGCCGTACTATTGCGATTTTTCTTCGAAATAAAATGAACAGTTTACCTTTGCAGATACTGAAACATTTCAGTAGGGTAAGACAACTTTTTTTTTGCATTTCAACTAATCATTCAAATGAAAGATTTCGTAGGACAGCTTAACAATTTGATTTGTGAATTTTTAGAAGAAATACTGTATGGCTAAATTTCAAAATAACTGGTACAAACATGAGGACAAACGCATGTCGAAAACCAGAACATGTCTCAAACTTAACAAAACCACTTTCTCAAACAAAGCCTGTAAAAACTGTCGGGTAACACTGGCATGTAACCAGAAAAAACACAAATGTGTGTCAAAGAACGGGAGGAAACTCACAAGCAACCGCCAAGCTGCAGCACATCTTAGAAACGCGTGTAGGACAGTAAACCAAACATAACAATCGAATGCCAGGAGCTTAGGGAACATATTAACGCGCACGGTGCAAACCGCGGCCTGCGAATGGTCCGATTTCACGTTTGCTGATGCTTCGCGATTATTAACACTCACTTAGCCAACTATCGCTTCATCGTTACGAACAACGAAAGACGCACGCAGCAGGCACGTAAATGGGGTGGTATGGAAAAGGTGCTTTGAGTCATCAAAGCTAATGGTGGAGGAGGTAACCCACACCTCCCGCACACGGCGGCATCCGTCGTTCCCAGCTAATGGTATAAAAATCTCGGTACGACATCATGTTTTCCCACCAGATCCGTGAACCGAAATCTCGCGCCCCGGGCCTTTTTCCTTCGCACATTTGGTGGATATGGAACAGTAGAAAGCTTCGCTGTACCTCGCGATTCGTCGCCTTCTAGGCGTGTCGCCTTTAAACTTACTCCCGCTGCATGCGCCTACGAGCACAAAGAGGCAAAGTTTAAATTTCCATTAACAATCTAATCATACTCGACTCGCACCCGACGTCGAGACCACACAGCTTTCAACGACGTTGCTCTTCGCGGGCCGGTGCCGTCTGAAAATCTCCAACCGGAGCTACGCACGGAACCACCTCGCGTAACCTTCGACAAGCGCCGACCGCGTAGCCCCGACGCTCACCCCGACCACAAGGAACACGGGGAAAATTTCTGGCTTATGAAAATGGAGATGATATTATGGCGAAATGAAAAGCCATAAGTTTTGCCACTTTCAATGGGATTTGACGTAGAAGAGGCGCTTCTTCCGCTTTTAGAGCCGTGACAGGCGAATCCACACGCCCGTAATTGGGTCACATTTAACCCTTGTGGTGATAAAAATTACTCGCATGTTCCGGGTCTTTAGGTTCCTGGGTTCTGATGATGCTGATGCGCAACGAAAAGGTAAACAAGGTTTGCCAAGGCTATTGTGAGATGTTAACGGTTCTCATAATCGGATGAAAAATTGTTGCAATCATAATAAGACCTAAGAAACATAAAACAACACAGAGCACATATGTAACCATGAAACGACGATCAAATGTAAGGTTTTCATTACAAAGCATTTTACAGTTTGAAACACAAACACACACTTTATCCAAATATAAGATTGGAGCAGACGTTCCAATCAATTTAATATTAAATCTGTAAGATAATCATGTTTTTGAGGAAAACACTAGGATTTACAAATTATGTCATGCAAGTTAGCTATAGATAACTTAATGCAAAATGTTCGACATGCATTTGAACATTCAGAAAAAAAACGACATAATGATTCGAGAAAGCTGTAGTGAAATTGAAAATGATTCAACAAGCAACAATGTACAGTAACAATTCAAAACCGGAGTCAAAAATCGTACCCACATCATTCGCCACAACCGTTCCGCGACGAGTTTGACAAGCCGAAAAGAGAATAAAAGTGGCACACGTTATAACGGAGCCGAACCGTACGTCAAAGTGTTAACCTTCCCAAACAGTACCACGATCAAGATGAAATGTCCGACTATGTACAAATACCGAAAGTTTGCATCTCATCAACGGGCGTGCCCGGTTGTGATTCATCCACTCGCATTCAGCTCACGAAGCGCAGCCCACCCAGCCAAGCCGCTGGAATGACTCATGGAGCTCGTGTGCCTTGTAAAGAATGTTAAAAAAAAAAGGTTACCATTGAACGACTGGTAATCTTCGTAATCCTGCACGTTATTCCAAGACACCATTCTGAAGGGGACTGTGCCTAAAATTAGGTTGTGGGCGCGATTTCGTTGTGCTTGAAAGGAAAGGTTAGATTTGCCTGATTTCTCATCTACGATAAACGAAGCCTGTGCGAATGTTTTGCCTTTAATTTGGATTAAGATGAACGACAAAAGTATCTTTTAATTTCACAATGTTTAAAGTGTAATAAACTGAATGAAAGTCCGAAAACTAAAAAAAAAAACACACGCCTTTCACTTGTCACTTGGCAACAAAGAAGGAGATGAACTGAATCGACAAAGAAGGCAAAACAGGACTAAATTCAACAACAAAGACCATTCTCTTTTCCTTCAGCTTTACAGATACCTTCGAATACATAATTCATTTACAATTATCATTGCATCGCACTGCCAGCGAAGAACGCCATTGCCGGCGACATCCGTTTTTATCATCGGCGATGAAAAACGTGATCATAAATGTTTCGGGTAAAAAGCCTCCAGAACGTTTATTTGCTGCACGGAGAATGAGAGGAGGGGTCTCGTTTTGGTGCAATGTGTTGGGTGAATCCGGAGTAAAACCTTAACTCGTACATCATCAAGCTTGGCTTTTTTGCATTGTCGTGGTTAAAATGGTTGCGTGTCTGAATTGGTTGCCACAAACGGATGTACCTCTTCCTTGGGATTCTTGATTGTTTTTTTACCGTAAGTTTTCCAAGTCTAGTTAGAAGCTTCTTTAGTAAGGAAGCACGCTTGAACTCACTGTTGGCTGAATATTAAAGATAGATGACATTTCAAACGCGATAATAATAGGTTCGAACGGTGGAATGTATCAAGGAGAAACAACATACCCTTTTTAAATTAACAGAAAAATGAAGACAAACTTAGACAGTAAAAAAAACAAAGCCAAACCTTGAAGCTACAGTTTACCAAACGTTTTGACTGGTCTGTACTCGTCGAAAGTTTTTAATACATAGTTTCGTGTGGACAGCAGACACAAGACTATAACAACGTGAAAAAACCACAAAAGAACGTACAAGGAACCCCGGTTCGTTTCGCTACGGAACGAAGAAGACCCCCAAAAAAGCTACGGAATGCCAAAGCCTAACAGCCTTAATGCAGAAAACGATTTATGTCTAGACATGGAGGAATATAAATGAGGTTTGTTATTACTTTATATTTTTCACCACACCATCCCGGTATCTACGACGGGCCCTGCAAACGATGTCCTTAAAACATATCCCGTTTCGATACTGGTTCGCCTTTTTTTGGGTAGCGCTTTTGCCACATCTTATTTCGTGAGCGTGTCGTGCCCTAAGGCACTAGGCAAACGGACGTCTCGATTTGAGCTAGTAGTAACAAATTACACTACAACGGAGCCCTGACTAGATTGCCTTTTTCTTGAAAAATGATGGTATTTCATTTTGTTTTTTTTTTTTTTTCAAACAATCCACTGCACCATCGGATATAACATGAATCGATAATCGATAATGTTTTAAAATATAGGCTATCATCGTTGGTTTTACCCTTAACGAGTTATGGGCACCTTATACGTTAAGAACCGAGCAAAGCAAAAAACAAAAATCTAAAATAAATGGAAACGACTTCATTCCAAATTACATGAAATGAATAAGGTACATATTTATCAAAGAATAGATCAATGTAGACAACGATGTATTGTAACACGAACATTGTGCTATAATATTGCTTGCAGTTTACGTAAAATACTAGGTATTCAGTTCAAACAAGTGATATTAAATAAATTTTCCATTCTTAATATGGTTGTTTTTTCGGAGTGCCCATCCCATCGGAAACACATGTTACAGAGTCAATTAAATATAAACATACCAGAATGTGATATGCCTGTTTATGATTTGAGAATCCACATTACCTGCAAAGAAAAGACAAGAAGGAAATGGTGATTACATTTTGGCCAAATTGTAAGACTAAATCGAGTGCCGTATGTTTCGGGTAGATTAATTACAAATGAATCAATCAAAGCCTATATGGAAATCAAACTCATTATCCAATATTCACCGTCTGTTTGACATTTGTTCAGATCGTACATGCAGACAAAAATCCGTCTCAAACATCCTGGCTACCCGACGGCGAAACTAATCCGGCAACTGAGACAACTGTTTGTTTCCTTTGAGTCCACGCCGACATCCGGCTTCCGTTTTCCGTGATCGCACGGCCACGGGGCCCGAAAAGACAGCGTTAAAAACTAGAGACGCTGCACAATCGTCTATTTAATAATTGAGCGCACAAAGCGAGAAATAAACAAACCAAACGAATCCGATGCTCCCAGCCATCGGGGCTTCGCAGGCCCGGCAACATATGCTCTGCTGCCGTCACATTATGCTCGCGTCACGCCAACACGCTGCTCGAGGTTCGGGAAACGCGTGATGAACAGAATCTTTTCTTTCCATCCATTCGTTTTCCTATTGCTCCCACCCGTCACGCTTTGGCCCAGACTTGAGGGTCTCGTCGTTTTTCTTTCCTCCGAGCCGCTCGGTGGTGCATCATCTAACTGTAATCATTGCAATTGCACGGCGGGGGCTCTGCATTGCTGTTTATTGCTCCGGCCGGAAGCCGTGGCAGACGGCAGAAGACGGCGATGCATCCGACGGCCGTCTCCGGGTAAGAAGGCCAGGGAGAAAAGCAGCAAGACAAAGCAAGCAGAAGACAAAGTAACAATCAAACAACGAAGCACACGACCCAGGCCCTCACAGCCATTCATTGCGTTTCGGCACCCTCGGGGCTTTCCGCACTTCCTCCGATGGCATGCTCGCAAACAAAACACAATCCATGCCTCCGCAGCCTCTACACGTGTACACCCGGTGGACACAACAATTTGTGCTCCATTCGTTCACAGTAACACCGGGGGAAAAAAAAAGCAACATGAAAAAGTGAGGGCTCGCGATGCGTTGTAAAACAATAATTCTCTGATTTTTATGCGCGACTCCCCCGCGGGCTGCATTTATGTTGGGTGCATTTGCGCTAATGCTCCCACTGCTTCCCTCTCCCCCCCCCCCCTCCGCGGGGCCTGGCCTGTCTTCGCACCTTGGGGCCAATGCTCTTCACGTATGTTTGCCAAAGAAACGCTCGCCGCTACAGCGTCTGGAACCTCCACGGTGCCACATTTCGATTCCCCACTCCCACTCAACCGGTTATGAAAAATGTATGCGCCTTGGAAAATCTACCCTTGGAAGGAAGGAAGTGCGACTCCACGGAAGGCGGTGGGTGAGTGGCAAAGATTTGTCTGCGATGGGAAATGGGCCCCCCCCGACTAACGTATTCCTCAATGAGCCCTTCAGGTATGTGACAGTACGATGGTGATAGTGGGTGGCATTATGGGTGAGTGAAGAAATTCCCGTTTTTTTTCATCTTCCTCCTCTTCTTCTTAGCATTTTCCCTAAACATCTCAGTTTTGTTTGCACTTTTCGCTTCCTTGCTCCGTTTCTTCCGTTTTCTTTTGATGTAATTATTGTGAATTAGATTGTTCAATCTTTCTTCCCAGGGCTAGGCGAGAAAAAAATTATTTGTTGAGATCAGTTCAGATAAGGTTTTCATCCAGTGCTGGAGCAGTTCGCAGTCCGTTACAATGTAGTAAAATTTAAATAAACATACAAACATAGCACGAATAAAAACAATTAAATATTAATTTTAAATCATAACTACTAGCGACCTGTTATAAAAAACAATGATTGCAAACATAACTCGCCCTTGCAAAGAATTTGTATGAAAAAAAAGACAGTCCTTTGTGTTTCGTTCATTTAAAAAATGACGGAAGTGAAAGGTGAGTCTAATAACCCTTTGTATATTTTATACCTTAACACTTTTGTTATGTTTAGAGCTGATTGCCCAAACCTCCGGCGCGTGAAAAACGAACGGTTGAGTGGAAATCAACAGCAAAGAGTTTTGAAAAAAAGGAATCCATTTGCGAGAATAAAGAGTAAAAATGCCGATTAAATGAAAACAAGAATGTGATTGTACCACGATTCATAAAAAGAAGTAAGAACTAAAAAGGAAACGCGCTGTCGAAAATAAAGGGTAAACATTAAACACGTGCACCACAGCAGACACACCGAACGCGCTAATATAAAAGCAAATAAAAAATGGCAGATGCACTTGGAAAGTGCTCTCCTCTCCGCTGGGAGCAAGACGAAAACGAAACAAACCATAGGGCCAACAAACTCGCCCGCCCCAGGCGATGCTTCGATTCTTTCGTGAATGGCATTTCGCGCAAATAGTGACACTAACGTTTGCCCCGTTTGGACCGCGGCAGGTTTTCCCCGGGTGCGGGTGCCGGCAAAGCTGGTCGACGCTGCCGATGACGATGACGATAGTAATGATTATGACGTTTGGTAGACGTCCGCTAAACATCCCCCGCAGCGGTTTGTCCTTTTTGCCATGCCTGGTTTACGTTTGCCTCCACCAGCCTGTCATTTTTATGATTAGTAGAGCGGTGCATTTTATGCAGAATTGTTCCCAGCCAATAGGAAGCCCGGGACCGGGCTTCTCGGGGCAAATGGGGTGATGTGGTGTCAATGTGTTTGTTTTTTTCATACTTCTACCATTCCTTTCATTCGCAACATTCCAACGGTGTATCAGTTTTCTGCGCAAAGTTTGCCCCCTTTCTCGCAGCCCCCGTCAACCGCGTGCAGTTTCCGACCAGACTGTCAAAGGGAATCGAAGTGCCAAAGCGCCAACGAACCTCGCTGACAGCGCGAAGGGCCGCGAATTCTGCATACGCGAGTACGAATCGCGATAGAATGGCAATAAAGCGTGGGTACAAATGGCTCCAGGGGCATCATCGCGGATGTGAACTTTGAATGTGTTCCCCCAGCGAAGACGAGCCACGCCACCATCTGGCCAACGAATCTTCCCAGGCACAGCCACACACACACCCGTCCCCGTCCTCTGGAGCACATCTTTTCCGCCCCCCGGTCTCATCGGACTGCGAGCACAACTTCTTCAGTAAAAAGTTCTTCTAATGGAAACATCAGCCCGGGCGGAACCTGACGGCAAACTGGTGAGAAAATACCCCAGCTTATTTGATGCTCGCGAGGGCCATTCTAGCCTGTCTAGCATATGGACGCGTATCTAGGACCCTCGCAAGATCTTCGTCATCCGCATTTGTCCCCAGTGCGCCGGGAAGCGACCGGAGAGACGGGCACGCCCTCGAGCGAATTGGCGGTTTTGCGGTTATATATAAAATTTTTACCAACCGAGGGCAGAAAAGTTTCGCAATCCGGCGGGAATGGGAAAGTTTGCTTACCATGGCAGAACACGACCAAGGAACCACACACCTCGGCAAAGAAGCTGTTGACCGAAAGTGCCCTCTAGCTCGTTCAATTTGGCTTCTTTTTTCTCGATTAAACCGAGAGAAGTGCGCGCCAAACACGAGCTGTAACAACATCCAGCTTTGCGTCGTAATCCACTATCGGTGAAGAAGTTCTTTTATTCTCGCTGAAACTGGATGACAAGTGCGATCTTGTTGAAAGCTCTTGTTAGTCGAGCATGTAAGCAAAAAAACAGCACCAGCGTGGCAAAGTGTTTTCAGTGATTTGTGGAATAACTTTCGCTACAGAATGATAGAAAAGTTTGAAACTGCGAATCAAGATCATGGGTTTTTGTTTGGTGGCAATTTGAACAAATGCATTATTCATATTTATTTTATTCATAAAATGTGTTTTTTTTTTCTTTTCAAATGTGTTCATGCACTCTTTAGTCCACATAAATCGACTTTATTGTTAGTGAAACTTTTCCATCCATCATGCGGCTGTTTGCGCTCCGGTTTATTAAACTCTTTCATATTCATTAATGCCATTCATAATTATTCCGATTGCACTACCCCGCTGTCGTTTCCGATGAGCTGACGACTGCTTGCCCGACGACATTATATGAAAATAATGGTAATGAAGTGTCTGATGCCGAAAACCAGATGAGAATAATTTTTCTTCATTTCTTTCTGCTGTTCCTGCCCGCTTTGCCCGAGAAGTAAGCCACCCACCGGGGCGGAAGAAGGACAAATCCACAATCCAAACAAAGGAAGGTTTTTTTTTTTATTTCGTCGTTTTCAAGTGATACGAAAATATTGTACAATCTCAGCCTCGGCTGGATTGGATTGGGAATGCAATTGTCAAACCGACCGTGTTGCGAAGCGGAAGTTTTGCGCACCCCACTCTACTTCCGGCTACTCCAGGGGATGTTGGACTAGGAATAAAAATCCCAACCCGTCAGGCGAAAAACATATTTTTAATTAAACTTGTCTCTTCACTGTCCGGATGCTCCGGGGCAGGTGTCGAGTCTGTTCTGCATGCTAGAGAGAACACAAATGGGGTCCATGTGTCGAGGGAGCTGCTAACAAGTGACAACGAATTGATTACGTCCAACCGCAAGGATTTGTGCCAAAGTTTCAAATTATGCCATTATTAGCCTGTTGGCATTCCAGATTCCAGATTCCAGATGGCTTTTGATTTGTTGGAAAACTCATCATTCGGTAACTAGTTTGTTTTATAAATAGCAATCCAAGTCCCTGTGGCAAAAAGATAGATCACACTCCTACAGAAAATCCATGCCAAGGCTGAAATTGCTCCGAAACCCTCTAGAAATTCTTCAAATAAAATAGACTAAAGAAAATATGTGGGTAATAGAAATACTAAATGATGCTGATGCCAAGATACAAAGCTCTAAAAATATCCTTTTGAAATCTAATCTAATTTATTCCGTTTTTTGCCAAAACTAAGAACACATTTTTACAACTGGAGAGTCACAATCAAAAGTTATGACATACACAACAAATCTATGCCCAAGAACGGCCCTGTTCCAAACCGGGGGTTATTTCTGGCCAAAGATAAATTCTTGTTCCTCCACCGCCAGCCCAAAGCCTCCTTTTAAATCCTAATGAGATAATGTGGCTCTAGATTACCGAAACCGGCCATCCGGGGACCCCACGCACCAACGGTACAACATACCGCTGCCTTGTGGGAGAGAGTCGGAAAAAAGGACCAGCAGGCGGGGGGCTGAAGGTGCTCCGGGATGGACCGGGAGCGGAGGGCTATGGCTGCACGAACGCAACACGAAAGCCCATCAATTTATAAATTCCTACGCAAAGCGCCCTATTCCATTTAAATACGTAACCCTTGTCGTGTTCGCTGTGGCCACGGCAAAAGTTGAGCACGAAGGAACAGAAAAACACAACGGTGTAGATCTTCCTTTCCCAGCCCAATGTAGGTCCACCACCGTGTATGGGCCAGCTCGTCTTCTCGCAGGCTCGCTTTCGTGTGTCCGAAGACCTGCACACGAGCCCAGGTTTCTCGACCGGTTTCTAGGAAGAAGGGCTACGAAGGACGAACCGGCGTACATAATAAACAGGTAGCGAGGCCTACGGGAGGCTGGACTTTGGGCTGCAACAGACAACGACTCGCCGAAACGCACCCAGCACCGTTTTCCTGCGTTTCGTGACGCTGTGTTCGGAAAATGGAAACACTCCACACCAGCTCAAAAATGCACCGCCATTCGGACGCACCGGGTTCTACCTGCAACCGTTTGTTCCCACACCGTGAGCGTGTGTAGCCGCGATTTAAGGCAGAAAACAAGCCCTTCAACGTGGACTGCCGCGAAACCGGACCGAGCCCTCGGAGGAACCCGACGGAAGGTCAGCAAGAAAAAGTTACAATATGTAATTTGCATTCACATCCTGCCCGTTGCACTGTTGCAATGGCAGTTTCCCTGTTTCCTTCCCTTTTAAGTTTTTTGTTGTTGTTTGTTTCACTTCCGCTGGATCCTCTCCGCCGAGGGCTAAACGCCGAAACCCTGGGTCGAAAATGGGAACCCCTGCTCGGTGGATGCCGGCGTTTTATGCTAAATAAATGCATTGGACGAAAATTGGTTTATTTTCCACATCCTTCCGTCCTTTCTCCGATTGCGCTCTCTGCGTGGAACTTTCGAAAAGAACTTTCGTGTAGGAACTCCCGAAACGGGCGCGGGATTACCTTTATCCGAGTTCGTCCGAGACTCGCCGATTCACCGGCACACAGCACACAGATGAGTGTTTTTATTTATTTTTCCACCCGCAACCAGAAGGCGTTGCGGGTTTGTTCTGCCGCAAAACTTCAGCGCAGCGCGTAGTTTTACGTAAGCAAATAGGCGGCATCGTCGCTGGGTTCGCCCACGCGAATGTGTGAGGAAGGTGGCGCCGTTTCTGGCGAGGGCGAAATCACAGATAGCGGAATTAGTTTTGTAATTATCTCCACGCCGCGTAATTGCGTTACACCGATGAAGGTGCCGATGATGAGTAGGATTTTGTTAGATTGGTCCGTGTGCAGAGCCGGACTCGGACGTCTCAAAAAACGATGCGTTGGAGAGGTTGCGATGCTGCGCAAGAAAAACGAAGGCAGTCGGTGAACGCTGGAACCCGTTACAAACGCGGCCGATGAATGGAAAGTGCGAGCCATCGAGCCAAAAAACAAATCCCCACCATCTTGCCAACATCGAGCGCAACGTAAAATGGAAAGGACCGCCGTGCGTACTGTGGTTCATCTTCGCGTCGATGCGTTACAACTAAAAAGGGACGTGCCAGCTTTACGGTTGGCCACCATCGAAGTCCATCGTGCACGGCCGTTCTGCACGGTTTTAGTCAGATTGGTTCGATTTCCCACCGCACTCGATAAGGGAGCCGCAAAGTGTTCGGAACGGCTGTTTGGAGTTCGATTTTACGAGGTTCACCAGTAGCTGGTCGCGCTTTTGAGGGCGTACACACTTCGGCGTACGTGAAGTTCCAAATGCCGGCAATCTATGCAGCATGCAATGAAGAAATCGTACCGCGCAAAATCGATACGAATTGCGATGGGATTTATATCATGAAAAAATAATGAAATAATACACAGGTAGATTCGAATAAAAAAATGAAGAGATTTACCATCACCTTCAGAGGCATTTCATTCCCAAGGAAAATAAATGTGATAGTTCCTAAAACAAGTTATCATGTAGTTGTAGGAATTTTGTTTAGCAAGACTTTTGTACTATTTTATGTAAGTGAACCACGGAGTTTTTCAACAATCTGCGAAAAACAGATGTTAGAAAAAAAAAACGAGTGAAGAGGAAAGTTGTACCTTATACGAGACATTGTACATGGTTGCAATTTATCTATCAAAGATTATTGCATGGCTAACGGAAGGCCACATTTTTTTTTAAATTTTCTCGTGGATAAAATAAACTCCAATCACTTCTTACTACCGAATTGCACCACGATACAAATGGACGTGTTGTGTCTTGTGATGTGGCTGTGTAAAAAGATGTTCTTTCATTTTACCCCCAGCTTTCGCGGATCGCGGACACGGCAAAAACGTGAAAGTAAAACGATTAACAGGTGTACAACTCACACTAAACAACTCTCGCTATCCTTTGCGAGTTTTTCATTTTTTTACTATTTCTTTCTATGTATCGAATGTTTAATGTTTGAATTGCATTTTTTTACACCTCTTCTTCAATCATTTCACTCTCGACAGTAGCGCAAGTGCAAAACATAAAAACAAGCGAGTGCAACTTTAACACATCCATAGGAAACAAACACACGGTAGTATCAGTTGTGACTGGCAACCCCGCTGTCCCCCGCTTTCTCTCTTTATTTCTCTTTGGTTTTTTTTTTTCGTTCCCCCGCAACGAACGCCGTCTGCAATAAAATCGAGATCAATTTAATGATGCGGCCTACCCAAACCGGTCGCCATAAAAATTACATCGACAGCGCGTCATCGGCTGGCCGTTGTCGTGCCGAATGTTTGCCCGGCGGTTTTCCTTGATTGAGGCTCTCCCCTCGTTTACCAACTACCCCACCGCCAACAACTCTGGCAGGGTGAAACCAATTTGTCTCCTAACCGAACCTTCTTCACTTTCCCGGATCGGAACCCATCACCAGTTGTCTGCCGGCCGGCGATCGGTCGGTCGGTTGCCCTTTGCTTTGCTCACGAGTTCCAGCAATTTTCCCAGCAGCGTTTCCCCGATTTCAGCGCAACGGAAGGGAGGAAAAACCGGAAAAGCGGCCCCATTGAATGATGTTTGCCGTAACACGACCAACTTGTTATGCGCCCGGCGACGCTCCACCAGGACTTGCCCCATCTACCCTTCGCCAGCCCCACCAACCGGAGCCGGGATGCTACAAGTTAAACGTTTCCGAATCCGATCACTCAACAACCGGTTGGTCTCGGTGCCCCGGTCTCGGCCCCTCGTTGCACGGGACGGGTTTTTAATCGTTCTGCCGATCTGGCGACGGCCAGCATGCTGGGATGCCGGCAACAGCAAACCAGCACGTCGGATGGGCCTGCCGGCTCGAGTGAAAGTGAATGTAATGAGAGAGAGAACTTGCTGCTGACATCCGATTGCCTCTAGCTCGACCGACGAGCGTTAACTTTCAAACTTTCATACTACAGCTGGTTTGTGATTATTTTTAACAAACAAAATAAGCAGCTGGCGTTTTTCAAATTAATTTGAACCCACGACAACTAACTTGAAAGGTTGAAATACCGTTTCAAAATTAATTATCTAATCTCAATGACAAACATGTAATTATCCTTGTTCTTGTGCCCTTTTCTGATCTTGTTTCATTTCTTCAAAACAGTTTTTGTACTACTTTAGAGATAATTAATGTCGTTCAGGAAAACAAAACTGCTAATTGATACATTCATGCCGGTTAACCGTTACCCTGACGTTTACGCAGTTTTGCAGGCGAACGACAGTGAAGGAGGATAAGACAAGCTATCTTCAAAGCACTTTCCAAGAATTCGTTCTTTCGGGTTAAATCATGACACCGAGATAAACCTAGATGGGGCATTTGTAGGGCAATCAAAAAAAAAAAACTTTCCATTTGCTCCGTGTCTTTGCTGGCGTTTCGTTTTACTGCCCTCGTATGTCAAGAGCAAAGATGAGGAACGCTGAAGCACTGCCGGCCAGCAGAGGTTTTTATTCTCTTCCCAGTTCCCGCAATCCTGGGATCACACGAAAACCCGGGCAACGAATTTCGTTTTTTACGCACCGCTCCTTTTCGACATCATCCGTCAGCTTTGCAAATATCGTTCATTTACATTCCCAATTAAGTAATTAAACATTTAATTTCCCAGCCAACAACGAGCAACAGAGCAGGCCGAGAGCGTAGGCTCAGGCTCGTGAACGTGGTTCAGCGAGGTTGAGCCGAGGTCCACGGTACTCCGGGTTGCTTCACATACACCCCGCCGAGCCCGGTCGGGGGGGCTAGGCGAGAAGAATTTACACTGCACCATTAAAAGTACATTAATTTCAATTTCTGTTGACAGATTGCTCCCGACTACCCAGGAGGACGCAGCTGCCGTCGATGTGTGTGTACAGAGATTCCGACCCGTCCGGTTCACGCGTTTGCGCGACCCTTGTTTGTCCAATGCTTTGACCCGAAATATCTGCAAACACAACAGCGGAGATGTTCCGGACGAGGCGACCATAAAATGTACCGTTCGGTCCATTTTCTGAAGTGTTGAGGGTCTTCTTTGAACAGCATAAAAAAGCGTCGGAAAAGCAGCTTGGATGATTGATAGATGGATCGGTCGGTCGTTCGGCTACCTTTTATGTGTCGGTCGGCTACCCTGGGAAGTTAAGCTCACTTGGCAAGCGCCCATCACCGTTCGATGGATGATTTTCCGGGTGAACTTCACCAAAGGTTGCAAGGGTACACAACCAAACCGGATCATGATCACAGTAATTAGGGCGGCTACTTCTCCCCTCGGGAAACGTTGCGTATGCGTTCGCCACAAAACACCGTGATTGATTACTTTGCAGGTCAACCTGTTTGCCTCGTTCGTCATTTTGAGGCCGGGAAACAGACAAACGACAAACGGCCAGTGTTCCACCTTCAGTCACCGATTACGTTAAACGAGGGACACGGGAAGATACGCTAATATGGTTTAATTTTTGGCCCACGGGAATCGAGATGCAGCTTTACTCCATAATACTAGGATAAGATCATATCGGACACGTCGTTCATTAACAAGAGGTAATGTCGGTCTTCGACAACTAAATCTGCCACATGCGACTTAGGGGATAGTTGAGGCGCCAAACGGTGCCAGTGCTCAAACAAACAACCCCGAACCAACTGGACAACCTTCGAAAGACGATATGGTGCGGACAACAAAAGCTACCTCCTCGCTTGCCCAAAACTTGCCCCAGTGCGATGGCTCGTGATCCCGATAACAAGGTGGGCGTTGTGGAATAGTTTCTTTCCGTCGGTCCGTGATGGTGTTGGACGTCCCACGCCCTGCTCAGGTGATATCGACGACCGACCATTCGCAACACCACCACTCTTGGCACCTACCCATCCGAGGTAACAAGCGCGACGAACCCCATTAGCCATCATCCCGCCCGCCGTTTTTTTGTGGGCCACAAGTGCTAATTATGTTATTAAACTTAGGACAGGAGGCTCCAGTGTGGCGGAATTTGGGCGGTTTTATCACACCAGTCTCCGGGAGGCCGCAAACGCCCCCACGTTGTTCCAGGGATTGTTTGGCCGTGAAGCCTTGACATTTACCGGCTAGCCCCTGGTAGCTCCACACGACTCCATATTGGCGGCTTCAGCTGGAGGTTGTGGTTTGTTGTTTTGCAGGGTTTGCCTGCAGCCATGGCTGGCTATTGTTTGCGATACCCTGAAGGTGTGCCACTACGGATGGATGGAGGTGGGGGCTTTGCCGGAAAAGGGATAGTCTATGCCGGGGTGCGAAATTCTTCGAGAGAGCACTTTCCACAAGATGTTACTGACGTGTGCGCCTAGCCCCATCGGGTGAAATGTTACACCAAATCGAAATCGATTAGGTTCGTCTGGCTGGAGGTAAACGAAATTTCCACCCAGCACTCGTCTAGAAGTCTGGCAGCCATCTGCCGGAAGCTGCTTCCTAAAAGCCAGCCGGCAGCAACAAAAAAGAGGTTCGTAACCACGAGAGACTCCCCCGTTTATCTCACCTGTATCGACCTGGGGATGATTTGAAATGCAAATGGCCGGCTGGGTTCACGCGTTCGTCCTACACGCAAAGTCGCAACATGGTGCCCTCCGGCTGTCTGGAATCGGAAGCATCACCGCATCGAACGCAACACTCGCCGCCGATGATGGACCATTCAAACGGCACCTCATCATAACGTACTGAGGTGCTACGACTGTGTGCTCGATGGGTGTTTCTAGCAGACCTATCATACATGCGGTCCATTACCGGCGTGCAATTAGACCATAAGTGGCACACGGCGGCAGTGGCGGTGGCGTCTCGAGCTGTGAAAGTGTTGCCCATAAAGTCCATGACTGTCAGATGTTCAACTTCCTAGGGAGTCGCTAAGCCAATCTTTACGCTCCCTCTCCAACGATGAGTGAGAAAGGAAGGGGGTAAAAGAGAACTTCATCCGACAATTCTCGGTGATGGTTTACCACTCGCGATGGCCGAGTGTTCTTCTACGGCACACGAGGGCCTTTTACGAACTGATCATTTGCGGTAGATAATTTGTAGCCTAACCGCTTAGGATGGAATGTGTTTGAAGTGGATGAATGTCCCGACTAACCGGTTGTCTGTTATGGATACAAATCAAAAGAATTACTTAATACGATAACGATTATTGCACCGTAAGTGTAGTGTTACACCTATCTAAGCCTATCGTCATATAATGGGGGAGATAACTGAGCTCAAAAACAAAACTGTTACATTGAAGTTAAAAAGGATCTTTTTTAGGCAGCCGTACACCTTCAACATTAATGAACTGTTGAGGAAAACCACTTTAAGGTTAAGGAACTTGATCACAAGCACCAATTATATTCCGCCATCAAAGTATACCTATCACGTGAGCTAGCCCGAAACTGAGTTGCAATGAATTATAATATTAAGTTTTTAAAATATCATTTCCCCAATTAAAGACGATACACCTTTGCAGCAAAACGCAAACATGGCAGCAAGCAACAATTAAAGCATGCCAACAAATTTGCTTAATTGTAACGCCCTATGCGGGAAAAAATGGTCTTCATCGACCCAGATGAAGTTGCCGGAAAAACGGGTAAGCTTTTTACATACCGAAACCTCAGAAAATGCCAGATACCGGCAGAGTTATGGGGGCGGAGTTTTCATAATTTAACAGGACAATTTAAGACCCACTTTCCTGCTCCAACTGAGAACCCCTTTAACCAGGAGTTGGTTACGGCGTTTTTCGCAAGAAAATGGAGTATAAATTGTGTGCCGCCCTTCCTCGGGACGGAGATGGTGGGATGATACTCTTAACGTCAGCCCGTGTAATGTCGTTTACGGGAGGGCGAGACATGGTAGGGAGGACAAATTCCTCTTCATTCTTGTTCATTCCAACTTCCTCCTCATCAAACGTTCCCCAAAAAGGGGATAGAGAAAGAGTGAATGCGTTTACGCGCCAAATTAAAGCTAATGGACTTCAACCGCTGCTGCTGCTGCCGCTGTTGCTGCTACTAACGCTAGTGCTAATGCGTGCTACTCCCCGGAGGGCAAAGCCATGGCGTCCATGGCGTTCTACTTCAATCAACGAACGCACCAGCAGCAGCAGCAACAACATCGCACACGTCGATGCAAAACCATGACCGCAAATGTGAATATTATTTGCGCGCCACAAGCAGTACCGCCCCCGGGGCAGGAACTATTGTGGGGAGCCGCATCCGATCTATTAATTTCGTTACACAACGACTTCCGCTCGCCATCCGGTGTGTGTGTGTCGCTGTGGGGTGAGAGGTTGGTTTGGAGTTGCCTGGAGCGCGAGGTATGTCTATGGATTCCCTTTTTTTGTTCGCTGCATCGAAGCTATGAAATTAATTAACTCCCAGTAATCTATGCTAATAAACGAAATCTAATTAGAATATAACCGATCTTCCAGCCGTTACCGCCGGGCGAAGGAGTCTTTTTGACGCACTCGTGTGGTCCGTGCTTGGATGGATACTTAGGAACCGACCAAGAGATTTGATAGCAATCGCGGGACAGGGTACATGCTTTTTTTGATCTCATTCTTTGGAATTTGTTTGAATCGATATCAGATATCAAGTGATTCTAATTAAGCTGTTAAAAGATGGGCATCAGCAGAATGTTATTGCTCACATCAGCCAACGAAATAGAACAGTAATTTGCCATGGACTTCCGCTGACGTGTGAAGATGGTGGAATAATATTCAGCAAATGAATAATAATGTCCGAAAGGATCGGCTAGACACGTTACCGTGCGCGAGACTCGTGCAATCCCCCCCCGAGGGACGGCAAGTTGAGGTATGGAGAAGTGCATCGCGATGCATCCAGAATGCGCAATGGTATGATAATTGTTGCCAGGTTCATGGTGACCCGCTGACGCCATCTCGCGCCGCGTACGAAGACGATGATGGCAGCGTTGATGATGAACCTCCCAAGTGCCAGCCCAGGTGCCAGCGGAGAAGGTTAGTCATGCCGCAAGGTGAACAGATCAACCCGTATGCTCGGTGGCTCCCCCTTGGAAGTGGTGGCAATTAGTCATGGAACGCACGCTGCATGGGCCAACGGGATGGTTGACTCAACGCTGCATATGAAATGACGCACAGGACAATCGGACAAAAACCTGACCCCGGCTGAGTGCCTGAGGTTTTGGATTTGGCCCGCCGTCAGCAAGAGATGGGTCCACCCCTAGCGAAAACCCCAAAGCGTCATTCATCAGCGCGCGTCTCGCTAGAAATTGATTGAATATTAATTGACTGACACGCTGGTGCTTCTTCGACGATTTAGTCGAGCCGTAGGCCTCCTACAACGTTGTGCGGTTACACACAAAAACCGAACAGTGGCCATCGCCACCATATAGGCACCGACATGGTGGTACTTCTGTGCCACATGCGACCATCATCGCTAGAACCAACTCCCGGACATTTTATGACAGTTTTAATTGAATTATTACCACATCATCATCGTCGCTGGCATCGTCGGCGTCGTCGTTGGTGTCGTCTGCACCGCCACGGTTGGTGTCGGTGGATGATGAGCAAATCATACGAGCCAAAGTATGTGTACGCGTGGTGCGTCGGGTTGGCGTAAAAGCCTAAATAAGGTAAAACGATCCCTCTGAAGTCGTACGCCCTAAATCACTCCCGCACTGCCGCGTTGAAGAAGCACCGATGCGTTGGAGGCGTACAAGCACCTCTTGCGGGGCTTCTGGTTGACGGTGGAGCAAAGACGACTTTCGGCACGAACGGCAGAGGGAACAAGCCGGTGCGCGATAGGAAATATTAAAAATCTTCACGTTCGGCTAAGACGCGACGAAAGGGTGTGAAAGATAACTAGGTCCTCGCGGTCCTCAGTTTCATGCAGCGCCAAATTGACGTTTGATGTAGCGACGGAGGATGGTTTTAGTGGGCCAACGAAATAATTACGCAGCACACTCTCGTACCTTTGCTGGTAGAATTTGTAAATAGTGATGAGAAGATTTCTATCGCTACAAAGTTTAACCTTCACCATTTTGCTTCCCTACTGCACAGGCAAGGTGATGAATTATTGAAAGCTCATAAGGCGATGGCAATTTTATCTACTAAATGTGATCGCTCAAATGAACATGGTTTCCTGTAACGCTTCCAATTTGATTGAATTGATTTCGCTTAAGCCTTTTGATAAAATCCAATTTTCTTCTTTTTTACTATCAACATGTTGGTAGTGTCAACATGTTAAGTTCTGTGCTCACATGAAAATATGTGAACGATAGGATGTTAAGCGAAAATTGGTTTGCTTGTTTTATAAAATGATTTGACAAGGCCATAAAGTGCCCTTCTTTTTACTACAATGTTTGACAACTGTTCTTCCCTTCTCATTTATAGCTTTTACAACCGAATAGCTTTGTGCTATTTTGATGTCCTTTAAATATATGCCATCCTTTATTTTTCGAATTTCAAACGACATCAAACATTCTTCCTTTGAATTATGTTTATGTGCCGACGATTTAAAAAAAATTACGCATTTTACGAAAACAACGCTGAACATCGGTATAACCTCGTCCTTACTCTTGGACGGGCTATATCACAGGCCAGGCCGTCCCACCGAGTTGGCCCACCCACAAGAAAAGCCATAGACAATTGCTCTATTAACACTGGCGACATGATGTCAGCCGAGGCCGAGCGATGATAAACACACTTCCCAGCAGCCCCGAGCTGCCTCAAGAGCTGTAAAGAAAACTGATCCTGATCCCCCCCGCCCATGCCGGATGGAGGAAAATTCTTGGCAACAGTTTCGATCCCGCCAACAGCCGGGGGAAGTGTAACGCACGCACAATGTTGCGCGCGCTATTATCCTTTATCGCGTCGTCATCTTTAACGGGCAGACCATTCATCATCCCGGGCCCTGGATGCTGCGGATGCGGGGCGGTGCGACAAACGCGACCGTCTTTTTTTTTTTGGGGAGGAGGGACGATGCTTATGCTGCAGCCTTTTGCTCCGTCGGCAAACGACGGCTAACCGACAAAGCACTGCGGAAGGAGAAGAGAAGGGCTGTGGATGGATGCGATTCTTGAATTTTTATTTTCCTGCCAATTTCCAACTAGATGAGGCCATTCTTCTTCCCATTTTCCCCATCCATAGAACCATCCGCAAAGCAGGCGGCTCGCCTAAGCCGCACGGAGAAAGAGTATTCTTTTATTTTCGCTTGTAAACGCAATGACCCACCAGCACCATCACCACCCAACAGCAACGCTTCTCCACTCGGGAAACACAGTGGATGTAATTTTAATGCTATAAATCCAGTTTTATAGCCCTGTCCCTGGCCCCAACGATTCGCCTGCTGACCCTGCGCTGGTACATACTAAAAAGAAAGAAAAATAAAATAAAAGCAAAAACACGCAAACCGAAGGACAAGAGCTGTCCGCCCGCAGCCAAACAAGCTCGTCCGGGTGATTCTGCCGGACGATGGGCCCCGGCCCATCAGTAGAAGTGATAATAAAGTACCCCGGGGTAAGATCAAAGCTTTTCCGCGAGTTTTCCAGGCCCACACTGGACGTGCCATCACGTGGGATACGGCAGGCGGGAACGCCACCGATGCAGAGGAGAAAGCTCATGAAAACACAAGGAAGTGGTTTCGGGGCATCCCGAAGGACTTCCGAGGTGAATGTGGCGCCTTTTTTTTTTCTTTGGTCTGCGGTCGCCCACTCTAGCCGGACGGTTGGACGGACGAGTGGATAATAATAAAATTAGATTCAATAAAAAAAATATACGACAGCATAATTAATCATTTTTATCACTTTCGGCGCAATTTTCATGGCTTTTTCCCGCTTTCCGTCGGTGGGGTGGTGCACGAAACGGAGGAAATTGGAGAAAGGGAGTTTGTTAGTGGAGACTTTGTTAGGTAATGGACACGCAACGAATGTGGACATGCCGTTCGTTTGGCTCATCACGAAGAAAAAAAAGACCACCCCTAAATCCGCGCCAGAAAAAAAAACATATCGTGAAACAATGTTTAAAAATCAGCGAAATCTCCCTCGCCTCACCGTGGTGGGAGGCGTTCGGGGCAGCTGTCATTGATCAACACTGATTAGCATTAGCTTGTTTCACGTAGCTTTCACACAATCAACACCGTGTGGCCAAATCGCTCTCGAGCGATCGCGCTCCGCGAATTCACCGTGCTGGAAACGGAAAATGCACGCCACCGCCCAGTTTTCCCACAACCGCGCCCGGGGGTTGTTAATTGATGCCGCGGGCGGGTGGAAAGCCGATCGCACGTACGAGCCGTATGATTAATGCCGTGTGCCAATGCGGCCAATAACTGTAACGAGGTAGAATAGACCGTCCGTGCTTCTGGATCGCGCTGCCAACTCACGCGACTCACCGTATGGCGTTGTGGAAAAAATGGCCCGACTGTGGAAATTCTCTGCCAATAACGCGAATCGAAATCGATTGTGAAACGATTGTTGGGGCGCGTGCGATGCCAAAATTTCAATTGCTAAATTTAGTTCCTCAATCTCCGGCAGGGTCTTTCCAGATGTTGAAATCTAGCCAGATGCGATGTTATAGAGTTTCACATAAAGACAGGAAAGCAATGATCCATATCGTGATATTATTCAGTTTTTTTTTTTCTCGCAAGGGAAGATTGTTTTCAAAACAATAATTGATCCTTCCAAATAGAAATAATACACATCCTTCCATAATGAATGTGCTCCAACACAATGTTGTCCGCGTCGATATCAATCCTTTCGACAGAGGCTGCAAGCAGATAATTTCCGAACCGCAGAATTTAAAACAAAAATACTTCCTTGTAGAACGTGACTGCATGAGGATTGGTCACGAAAGAGAAGCTAACGATGCGCATCTTCGTAACTTATGTTTCGTTCGTGATTGGAAGCTTTTAAGAACGATATATCGTGATCTGCGCATCACTTACACTTCCAACCGGCACACTTTGAATGCCAACCAGCTTCCAGCTATGGTGCGGTACTGCGATGGCCATGTGCCACACTTCCGCTAGCTGCACCTTGTAGGAGCGACTTCCGTCATTGGACTCGCCGAATCGAACGCATCGCAACGCAGCTTCCGCGCGCAGGCCTGTGTGTCGCGTTTCTAGCGCAAATAATCGTACGCTTTAATTGTACAATCTTGACGTACAATAATAGACATCGCCGACCGGTCGAAGGTCCCGGGCTGGCGGGCATGCGTGCCTCGCAAGGTGCCCATATCGAATTGCTGCAACGAATGCGCCCTTTTTTTGTTTTTTGCGAAACCACCGGACCACTGCGCACTGGAGGACTGGTTGGAAAAACAAGTGTTGCAAATCGCGTTCGCGCCCGAATGCCCAAAATAGCTGCGCGCGATCGAAGACCGTTCGGGGCACGATTCGCAGTAGCGTAATTAATTCAAGATCGCCGATCCTTGACCACTCCAATGTCGGAGTGCAGTTGCAGGGAGAAACAGAAGCAACGGCGCTACGCTGCATACATGCCTTACGGTGCAATTGTTTGTTGATTTTCCACCTATCTGGAGCACGGCAGTTTATGGATGTGGCCGGCCCTAGCTGCACACTCGATCGGTGGCCTGGATTTTAAGACCGTTGCACAATGCCGGGGAGGAATAACATTGCGTTCGGAGATGTTGATACGTTTGAATCACAAATCTTTCTCTCCAAAGCAAACACTCTCTCCATTTTACAACGTTACACGACCAGCAAACGGTTGGGGGAGGGCAACATATTTTAGTGGTGAATGCATTTAACTTATCGTGTTTCCTTAGTCTGACGTAAGACTTTACAGCCCCCAAAACGCACCCGAAGCGGACCATTAAGATAGCAATTGTCGCCTCGCCAGGCAGGATAGCCAGTATCGACTTAGATTAAACCGCTTGAGGAATAGAAAAAAAATACGAAAAATACCTTTTTCTATGCATTTACGGACAATTGAACCCGGTGGAGATCTTATCTTATCGCTCGCGAGACTAACCGAGACGATAAAACGGAAAAGCGGATCTTAAACTCTGATTCACGTTGCGGGCTTGTTTAGGGACAATTTGCTATCCATTTCCCACGAAACAGCTTGAGTAATAACCAACAGATAACACCTGTTTTTAGTTGCTTATGGACAAACAAGAAAAAGTCGTCCAAATATGAGCAAGAACGAATAACGCAAAAAACAAAAGCATTGCTGATTATTTGAATGGCCAACAAGAGCACATCGTAAAAGATGGAAGTTGAATACTCTAAACGGGAAATACCTATGCTTAGTTACGTACCCTTTTATCAAAATCTTCTGACAAAAAAGAAAACAGGTTTGTATGGTGTATGAATGACACGTACCTTTAAATCGTTTCATGACCCAAAGTTTTCTGTATTATAGTCTTCTTGTTGCATCGTTTTGAGAAAATTCAAAGAAGTTTTATCAAGGTATCCGTCGCGTCTTCCCTGAAGACTGGGAATAATCAATCTCGCTGCCTCCTCCAAGGCCTTGACTCGGTGGGGAGAAGAAGAATCTTGCTTAAGCTTATGTATATAAAAAATACCCCTTTGTCATGTTGGTGCCCCAAATCTGCTTTTTGTCATTTTCTTTTATACTCTACTTACAAATATCTGGGCTAGAGTCACTGTGACAACTGGACCTTGCAGAAATACGTTTTGTTCTGGTTACCTGCTGTGGCGAATGGTTCAATATGTTAATGAATATGTACCATCTTTGGATTTCAATATGTCTTCATGCATTAATTGCTCGTTTCGTCAAGAAGAAATTGTGCGTTGGCCTAACGATTAGGATGGAAGAAGATAAAAGTAAACCCTTTACCAAAATTTCACACAAACCACCTCTAGCCACCGGTCTTCATAAATAAAAGAGCTACCACTAACCGCAAATGCTGCTCTTTTACTTTCTACATCAGTCCAAGCGAGGCATGAACAAACCCTGCCGTCCTAACAATTAGGCCAACTCTCGCGCTAGCAAAATCAAAACATCAGCCAATTTATTTCCCGATACCGGCACCGCGGCGCTTTTGTTTGCTGTTTTCAATTTTATGTTTTCATTACTTTTTTTTTTACATTCATTTACTTTTGTTTCGATTAGCGACGCGGGTTTTCCATCCCGCCCGTTTCCAATCGAAAGCGCGAAGCCACGTTCGCGAGAGCGATATTGTTGGTTGTTGTTGACGCGCACCTCGAAGCTACACCTTCTTACCACCCCTAAGCCTCCTTCCAGGCGATTAGAGGATCGCCCTAGCGGTATTCGGGGGGCCCGGCGGCAGGCGGACGCTCGCTCGGACCGGATTCACAGGATGCAGCCAGTTCCGCAGCAGCGCCGCCAATGACGGACAAGACACACTCGCAATTAGCGAGCTTAAGATGACACATGAAGCCTGTTCAACACCGGACCAGGTTTTCCTTTCACTTGGACTTCGCGTACTCGCGGCAAGCGAACACAGCACGGCATAACTTGTTTAGGCTGCGCGTCATCTTCGCGCCGGACGAGGCCAGATCGCACAGAAGGTGCGTTTGTGTGTGTGATGACACCAAATATTTGCGAACTGAGAAGCTGACGAAAAGCAAGCCCCGTCGAGGATGTGATGATGTCTAACCGATCGCAGGGGTTCTCTGTGCCTTGTCTGTTTGTTCAACTATGAAAGTGAGTTTTTTGCTTTGTGTGCCTTCCGGTGTTTGAAATTGGTTATGTCGTCGTGCATCATTGGGAATTGGTAATTTTTTTTTTATTTTAAAAACTAAACATTCCTCTGATGAGTGATCGTGAATTGTTAAAATCTTATAAAATATGCAGGAGCTACTCAACAGTTTTATCGAAAAAAAAAAAGTTTAAACTCGAAAGGGAACGGTAAGAACATCCAAACGAACGACAACATCATTTTTATACTTGAAACTTTAATTGATTGATCGGCGATTTAAAGGTGAACGAAAGCACCACAATCCCGTGATTTGTAATTCTTCTGTAATGCTTCCTTTTTTTCTCCTTTTTTTATCTGCCCTCAGTACCATGGCACTCGTTTTGCACACAATTTATCACAGTAATAACTCCCCTGGCCGTTGGTTTTACGATGACCCTGACGCCGTCTGTCACAACAACAAAAAAGTCACCTTCTATACATTGTGCGATTGCACCTCGTGGAGATTACCTCGTGTGTGAGTCAAACCGTCATTCCGCTTCCTGTCGTGGATCACAACACCCCGCGCAACGGAAATCGCGATTTTCTGCTCCTACCATAGCGGTACTCATCTGCAGCCACTCGAGTGGAACCACCCGCCGCCGCCATCATCGTAATCGTCATCATCAATTACCCGCGCAAGAGAGTTGCACTTCACTTTTTATGGGCCAGGGTCAATGGGTGGGTTGGATGGGTGTGTGTGTGTGTGTGTTTTTGCTGGATGAGGGGGGAGGCAAAACGGGAATTATGGGAGGAAGCGAACAAGGACTGGATGATTTTGCCAGGCCACGCAATTGTTGCCCGATAACGACACTTCGGCGCGGTGGATTCAAAGAAATATCGAAACATGAGCCTTGCATGTCTCATCGACAAATGTGCAGTGAACCATCTGTGTCGCAAAGTTGTATTTCTTATCCGACTTTTAAACGTTGTGCCGACGATTAACGTGATTCACCCGAAACGTTTCCGTTTCTGCACGCCTTCTTCAACGAGCGCTCTCGCCGCTTCCTGGCCAGCTGATAAAGCGCGCGATAGGAAGTTGCCCTAGTTGACCGGACCGGAAGGTCAACGGATCGAACAATCGATCGGGAGCGGAAACGTCTTCATCAAAGCAACTGTCAGTGAACCAATTAGGCAAAAAATAATAAAATTGGTTGACAGCGGAAAATTATCAGCAGCCAAGTAGGAAGAAAACGTATGTGACAAGGCTTTCTTTAAATTGGAAATATTGCCGAAACTGTTTGGACAAAGTTGTGGGTCTCTTTTGGCCCTTCTATTCCTCGGTATTCCCTTCCTAGCAGGTCAAACAACTACAAAAAACGGCTCATATAATAATCATTTAATCATCATTTAATAAAAAAAAATGCATTGAACGGAACGCCTAATAAAATGTCTTGGAGAATTAAAAAAAAGGGAATCAGGCATTCCTTCAGCTCCTAGGCACGTCTCCATCCAAATAAACTTTTATGGTCTGTGTAAGCTTACAGTTCTGTTTGGACTTTACTGTTATTCTTAACATATACCCTCCTCTCAGGCACAACCCGCGTAACGCAAGGTCACCAACTTAACTTTAGCCAAAATCTCCAAACAGATTGATATTATCATGTTCACATGAATTTTTGTAGACATTTGATATCAATACCGATGAATCAGATTAACTCGCTGAAAAGAGTTTTACTCAAACCGGCTCCTTTCACATTTTTTTTTCAAGCTAGTCCAGAAAAAAAATCTACATTTAAGTTTCAAAACTATAAAAATTTATTTTGAAAATGCACCATCAACAGCGCTCTTCAGAGTCCCCGAATAATTGCAACTAGAAGGGCATAACTGAACGGCTTCATTTGATTTATTTAAACATCATTTCGTCAAAACCATAAATAAATACTCCTGTACCAAACTGTACGCTACCGCTTAGGGTCGCATGATTTCCCAGTCCTGTCACTTTAGGGCGAACTGATTGCAACGACCATCCGACCAGCGCCAGCTTATGTTGGCACGAGGCACAACCCCACCGAATGCACCACACCCATGGCAATTTGCACGACGACAGCATAGTAAGAGGCTTTGGACAGCGGACGTCATACACGGACCAAAAACAAAAAAAAAACAAGGAAGCAAAATATGTATTACTCCCCGCTACCCCCGGGGCGAGAGACGTTTGAATGACACGGTTGGAAGCCGTTCTTGTACCAAAGCGTGGCGTTCGTTGCGCACGATATTTATCTCGGGCATTTCCCAAGTCTTCTCTCAGCCCGTCCAAAACACGAAAACGCTCCCCGTGCAAACTTCGGAATAAATGGATATAAGCGGCATAAATAAACAAACGATAACGGCGAAAGTTTGGGCTGACAAGTAAATCCTTCTCCTAAATTGGAGAAGGCCCTCACGCCGTCGCCCTTGGCTTCATCATCGTCATCGTCGTCGTCGTGGTTGGGTCCTTCCACCCGGCACTTACCTTGGGATCGAGCAGACAGCGCTCGAGACTGTCCTCGCGCTGGCCGCCACCCGCCGCCGAACCCGCCCGCGGCCCCACACTGCCGTCCGCTTCCTGGCGCAGGCGGGCCCGCTCGACGCGCGCCAGCGTCGGGCTGTCCATGATGGATGGCGTACGGCTTGGCGGGCCGGAATTCGATTCCGACGTGACCCGCATTTTCCCGTTGAGCGACACCTTGAACGGATTTTTCGTCCTGCGGCTGCCTGCGAAAATTGCCGCCCCGCGCGCTCACTCACTCGTCTCGGCTTTTCTTCGGCTCACGCACGCAACCGCCTCGATCCTCGGAATGAATCTCTGGGCGAACAAATTTTTTCTCCTACCGAAAGATAAACACCTTACAAACTGCAGAAGAACAGCGATCTAACGAAGGTCGTCCGAAAGAAAGCGGGTTTGAGAGAATGGAGAACGATGCACTTCCCCGTATACTGTTGCCCTTCCTTCTTTTCGGGAGCCTTTTAATTTTCTTCTTTCCTTCAATCACGGCAAAGACGGCAATCGTCGTCGCACGATCGACGGAGCCAAAAACACTTGATTTCTGTTTTCCCCTTTACGAAAATCTTAAATCACGCTCTTCAGGATTTTTTTCTTTCTTCCTCTTAAGCTATCCACTCCGAAAGTCGCACTTCACTAACACCTCAGCTAACGGGTGCTTGAGACCTTACTCGAAACTAGCAGACGGCTAGAGGCGGGCTAGAACCCGTACTTGAACACATTCGATAAAACCCCGCCGAGACGGAGAACGTTAGGATAGTAGTTTCGCAAGGATTCCGTTGCTTTAATTTCCTCTTCCGTTCGCGCACCTTGGAACCGATCCACCGATGGGCAGGGTTGGAGGCAATATTTGCATTTGAAACAGCGTGCTGCTGTCGTACCACGATGTAAAGATGTTTCGCACAGTCCGGGATAGACACGGGAGCCTTCCTGGGAGCTTCCCTGCCCTCTTCTATACACGCTACTGTAAATCTTCGAGTATCTTCGTGGTTTGCTGAAACTGAAGGGGGTGCCTTGTCTTGTCGATTTCTTCCGTTGATTGTCTTGTGGTTTTGTGTGTGTTTTGCCTCCTTTTCTTGCTTAATGAGGAAGCGGACGATTTTTCAACGAAACCGAAGCGCGAGACGGTTTGCGTTATTTAACAATCATTTTCTGGTTTCATTTCGCGTGATGATATATGCTGCTCCGAGCGCCGTCCGAACTGTGCGCGGCCTCGTCTCATTGCTCCATGATATAATCACCAGCAGCACCGCTCTTCCCTTTCGTCGGTAGGTCGCCGCCTGCGGTCTTTGCCGTTTCTTGCCGTTCCTGCCGGTGTCTCACCGCGGGGCCGATGTTTCGCTACCTTTCAACAAGCTTTCTTCCAGTGTACGCGCACACCTTAGCGCTCCGATCTTGCTTTTACCGGTGTTCCGGGGTTGCCCGCTCTAATGGGTTTATTACCCATTTGCATCCTCACCCGCCAGCAACTCCCCGCATCAGCGGCAGGTCGGAGCAATCGCCGTTGTACACGTGGTGCATGCGCGTTGCAATCCGTGCGCATCAAGAGCAACGTGCTTATGTTCGGGGTGGATTTGCGCGTGTTTCGCTCGCTCTCGCTTGTTTCCTTTTTTGATAAGTGAAATCTTCACCTTATCCCTCGGAGCTGGCGCCAGTCGATGGCTCGCTGGCTGGCTGTGCGGTGTGGAAGAAATAAAAAGAAAAGAAATACGATTGAGTAAATCACCGAAATGAGCAAATAGACACAAATGCGAAACCGGGCGCCTATTGCTCGCGTAGATTCTCGCAGCCGGCGGTGGATTGATAAGTAACCTACGGCAGAAAAGAGGCGGAAATACGAACTTACATTATCTGTAAAGAGAGTTGGCTTATAATATTCTAAAATATTATATGAGATATATTTTTTCACCATATGTATAGAATTTCCTTGTCCAAAGCTTCCGCTCTGGAGCCATCCATCTTTCTGTGCTGAGTGGCATCGACATGTTTTATATTGATTATAATGTTTAACCCTTCCGCGCTTTGAGCAAGGTTCGGCATGAGCAATTTTCAAAAAGCGTTTGATTTCGATTTGTTAAAAGATATGTTTGTTTGACAGGCCATGAACGAGGGAGAGGACAAACACAACTTGACATTCCTTCCTTTTTAAACACCTCATTTACACTAAACAAATCAAATTTGGTTTCTAATAAAAACACAAAAACATATGTTTCCGTCCCCTTCAGCCCACCGGTGTGACTGACCAGCGCTGGAATCTGAAAAACTTTTCGATCCACCACGCTCCGCCGAGCCCCGGAGGTCAGGTACATGCCGAGCTTTCCATTCGCTTTCCAAGCGCGCGGTTTTGCGGCGGAAAATCAGCGCTCGAAGGCGGCCAGGCCAGAAGAAGTGAATAGCGAATAGGGTACCGGGCAGGAAAGAAGATAAACACTATTGCTTACGACGACCATCAGCCTCACAGGCGGCTCAATGGCCGGCCGTGCCTGAGTGCGCCATTCGCAAGGAAAGAAAGAGGAAAATTTAGCCCATCTGGGTGTTACATTTTCACCCTTCAAATCCTAACCCCCTTCCAGTGCGAGGGCGCACGTCCCAGAAAAGAAATGCATTCAAAATCCCAACGTTTTTTTGTTGTCTCGGTTTCTTTTCTTTTTTCTTTTTTTTTTTGGGTATCAAAAACTATTCCTCGGTGAATCTTCGCTCGGTTACGCTTAGTTTTGCGTACGAGATTTATCTTAACTAACACTTTTTTTCTACTTCTTTTCGTGGGATTTGAATCTGGGCTTCGGGATTGTTGGATTGTTTGACTTGCCTCTATTTTATCCCTCCAGTTTGGACGGTTTCGGTCTACAAAATAGTTCGTCATTTGCAGACCGATGCTTGGAGGCGGGCGCGATCGTCCGCTACGAGTGGTTTTCGAATTAAAAATCCATCTTTTTGGTACGTTTCGCTCAACGAAATCGAGACCCGCGGGGGGACAAAAAGTCTTCCCAAACCCAAATGAGTAGGTTGAGAAGCGGGACAGGCACGCGCAGAAATGATAGCCACGACCAGGCTCGATAAGATGATGGATGGATGGAAGTGCCGGGTTACGACGCTGCAAACACACGAAAAGCCCGAACCGCCCGGAAGTGATGCCTGCGGTGCGGTGCGGCTGGGTCGCGTGCTACGATGCCACGTCCGGAGGAAGTTGCAGGAAGCAGAGAAAGGGAAAAAACCGCATAAACGGTTGCAGCAAGATAAGAGCCGTCCGTCGCGCTCGTCGGCGGAATTGCGGTCACTGCGTACAACTCCGGCCGTTAGGAAGTGCCACGGAATACTACGATTTGATGACAGCAGTTCGTGCGATCGATCTGTGTCGCACTGCAACGGAAGGAAACGATGGAAAGTACGAAAGGTCAAACACGATGGCACGATTTCGTTTCCTACATTTCCATCTCTGTATTACGAACTCCATCAACTTCTGGACAGCAAAAGCTTGCATCACCCCCGGCACGCACATCAGAGGCTAATGCACACACGGTGGAAAAACGTGTCTTTAGAGCGCGTCCCAACCGTGGCCGTGAAATGGTCAATAGCTTCCGCGACTTCCTCAGCTCGCCGTGTTGCCTTTGGGGCAACATTTTTATTTCGCCTCCTTCCGTTGGTAGGCGGACCTTGTTCCGTGGAGAATTTAAGCCCTGAGGCTAGCGATGGATAAGGGAAGCCCTAATCACCGGGACTAGGAAGAAATATAAGCCCAAAACATAAACACTGTCCCGATAGGCCTTACGGTCTCAGAATCCCAGAAACCTACTTGTAGAAGTAGGAAGTTGGAGCCAAACAAACCGGAGCAGAAAAACCCGCGTTTCCGTGTTTGGGAAGCTAATCGTAGAAGAACTAGCGACCAGCGGTCGGAGAACGACGTTAAGGCCGTGTCTACAAGAAAGTAGATGCATTTACATAACAGAGTCGCGTCGGTGGCAAAAGTATCAGCTTGTTCGGTGCTTGTTGTGTTTTCCCCTGTTTTCAATCACGGGTTTAGCTATATTTTTTTTCCGTTCAATCTATATTTGCTAAACATACCACCCTCGTTGTGAGATAACTCGGTGCTTCTCCACACGGCGATAATCTTTCTGACACCATGTAATGACCCATGACTGCTACTAACGTGTCCAACGGTAATAAATTCCATTCAACCAATCAATCACCGAGCTTCCTGTTGCAAAAAATAAAAAACGGCCAAAAGTGCAAAATAAAACCCTGCACAATGTTGTGAAATTACTTTTTTGTTGTACTAGCCCATCGTGTTTCATTTATGAGCAAGCCATCGAAAAGGAAACAGTTAATCGCTGGCTTGTATAAATGTCAAACATTTTCTAGCGCATTTTATCCTTTCCATTTTCCATTAACAAAAATGGGATGTACCGCAGGCTTCAGACTCCTTTTCTTATCACGGCCGGAGGAGTTGTAAAGCAATTCGAAATCGATTGCCACAAACCGGAACACCGGACTGCAAACGCGAGTGAATTGGAAATGCCTGCGTGTTCGCATTTTCCGCGGCCAATTTACGCGGGATGAACGATGAAACTCGCCGATAAGTGTCGTGTCTGCGATCGAATGGTGGTACTTTCCAGCCCAATTTTCGACAATTTTCGCATGTGGCCCATGGCAGCTTGTACGCTTTTTTTGGCCAATCGGCAAAACCGGCACAGGCAATCCCCGATCGTCGTCACCGGCTCTCCTCCTAGCCACGCTAAACTAACGCAGAAAGTAAAATATAACATTTTTATGGCCACCACAAGACATGTGTTGGGACCGATGCGTGCAAAGTGCATAAAACTGGCCCCGAAGAAATGGCCGGAGAGGAAGCAAAAATCCGCCTTCAGGGGTTCCAAATATTTATTTCCGATGTACGAAAACCGGCAAACGCGGGGCGGGATGGGGCATCGGGGGCATATTACTTTCTTTTCCTTTTCGTTTGGCCCAGTTATGATGATGCGCCTTTCGCGTCGTGTTTTTGGCGCTGGTCCGATCGAACCACGATCTGACGTTCGACGTCTTCGCTTCAGTTTCACCCAGGTTACGCGCTTCCCTGATTCGGTTTACCATCATTGTAGGCAGGCTTCCAAATGAAGGTGTTTTGTTTTTGCTTTCCTAGCCCCATTGCTCCGGTTTGTATCGGGAGGAGGATTTTCCCAGCTCCCTGCAGGCCACGGAAAGTCGCATTCGCTTTCTTTCGTGCCATTAAATGTGGTCGTAGCGAAAGAAAAGCCTGCCGGCGCAAACGCGGCGAGCCTCGTTCCGGAGGCTCGTTTTTCAGCGCGGTTTTTTTCTCTCTTTTTTTTCTGCACAACCAGAGACGAAGACGTCCCTGCGGGTAGAAAGGAGCGAACTGATGCGTGTGATGTGTGCGTCCGTATGCTGGCTATTTGCTGTTTCCTTTCTCCGCTTTCATTGAAAGAGAAACAATTTGCAAGCCATATGTTGGACATTTGCTCAACATCATTGCATCCACGAGGAACGTCTGCGTGGTCGGCATATAGGGACCCGGTTTGAGCGTTTCCGAGAAGGAACGAATTTGGAAAACGATTCGTTCCGGTGCATCGGGGTCAATTTTTTTTTCTTTTCGGGATACATCCGAAATTATGATTTTTTTTTCTGCATGCAACCAAATTTTTTTTCAAGCAAATTGATGTTCCATTATCCCTCCGAATCACAAAAAATAAGAAACAAAGCAGATCAAAATGAATCATTTAAAATTAAATATTTTGAATTTCAAATAGACAACATTTTGCTAGGCAATTTAAACTGTCAAATTAACAAACGTGCAACCCAGAAAAAAGTTTGAACTGGAGTTCGTCTACACAATAAATGATCACGATTACATTTCTCCTTATTCCTGCAAACCTCGTAATGGTCGACAATCGGAGTTGATTAGAAGTGCCATTTGTGCTGCGATTAAAAGATTCTTTTGCTGTGATTTTTTTTTTGTATGCTTAGAATGCAATTAATTAAGTCAATTTGGCCCTTTTTTCGGTATAAGATTGGAGCTGCTTCCCCGTTCGCAAGAGAAAAAAAAGCTGCTTCCCCGTTCGCCATTGGACCAGTCATTAGCGCAAATGAAGTCTCGGGTGACCGTGTAACTCCACAGACGTCTTCTAGCCATGTCCAGTTCTCCTTACCGAGGCGTGCGAAGGCAAACAACATTCCGGTAGCACAAAAAACGCACTCACTCTACAGCCAAGATTATACGCCGCCACCGGTTGCGCAGCGGTAGGTTAAGATTGGCAAAAGGGGAACATTGCACGTGGAGCCACGGATTCAATCAGCGGTGGCACTAATTACCCAATCTTCTTCCACCGGAATCAACAAACGTTTCGAAACCACAAAGCACACTTCCGATCACCAGAGGTTTGCATGAAATGCATTGCAGGTTGCATTTGGCTCGAGCTCCTGCACAGAGCGTGATCACATTGGCATCGGCGTCCGATTGTTCTGGCGTTGGCCAAGCCACAACTGTTTTTGTCGATTCTAACACAACGATTTTTATCAATGTTAGATACACTCCTCTTTCCACACCTTTGATTGTTTCCTTAAATTTTCTCATTAATATTCAATTTTTTTTTTTTAAACGCATCGTCTCTTTTACCGGTTTTTCCACGTGTCTTTTGAATATATTGTTTGTGCTTGCTACGAAAGTTTTTAAATGTTTCTTCACTCACTACGACCGCGAATCAATCGGCGAATCAAACAGCGAAAGAACGCGAAAAACAAATCTGAAGAAAATCATTCCCTGTCCCAAGGGCCGCGAAGTACAAAGCGAAGTGAACAAACCTTTTTCAATTTCCTCCGCCTTCCATCCGCACGATTCTCTCTTCGATTTATCTACGTTTTGGTATTTTTCTTTCTTCAGTCCGTTCTCATGCTTTCGAATAACTCCTGTTGCTTCGTTGCTTCGTTGCTCCGCGCTGCGCTTCGACCCCGAAAAGCCAATGGTCACCGACTCGCCGCAGAAAAACAACAACCTCCACAACACGACACAATATCAAGCACCACACGGCAAAAGGCCACTGCTGGCGGAGCGCACTGGAATGCTTCAAGATGCCTCACAACGCCCCAGCAGTTATGGATGGGCCCATTGGCGGCGTATCACAACACACAACACACGATTAGGACGATTCTGCCGAGCACGCTGGCTAGCAACGGATGAAGCAGTTATACGCGCGTACAGTACGATCTCGCGAACCTTGACGAACGTGCGTGTCCACCTTCAACCGATTCGAAAGCTTACGTGCAACTGAATTGAGAATCGCGAAAGTTGAGATTCGAGAGCTCCAGTTCCGGGCCTGAGACTTACCGAGAGCAGGGTTCGACGATTCGATTCACCAAAAGAGCTAGCTGTATGTTAAGGTCCATTTTCTGGAAAAGAACATACTTTGATTGCGAGGCACAATCAGACCAATTAATAGATAAGCTCATCTAACATACCTGTGTATGCTACAAATAAACGCATCTGCAACGGAATAAAACGGGGTTTCAATATTTGTAATGTTTGGCATCCCTGGACGGGTTCGGTTCTGTCGTGTTCCGTAGCCGTCAATTGTAAATAAAACACACGCACACACAGTGAGCAGAATCCCATGTACAGGAATGTAAATAAATCCTCGACGACAGCTGTTTCGGAACTTGCATACTGAGCACATCTGAGCATAATATTGAGCTACTTCAAATAAATATTCCTGCAAATTGGATTGCAATATGGATAAGAAAATTTATGAAAGTATTGTTCATTAACGAAGAAAAACAATTTCGTTCCAAAAAATTCGTTGCAACTACTGTTCTTTTTAATAAAACCTGTTATAATTTATTCCACAAAATTTTTTATAAAAGAATCATCTTCCGAGAACATGTTGCTTTTTCGATTTTTTCCAATTCGTACATCTTTTTAGAAATATTTTTTCCTTTTGTTTTCACAAGCTCAATTTATTTAAAGTTGTTTTTAAAGATTTTTCTTGACCACCCTGTGTTGCTCAAATTTCATTTCCTTTTATCAACAAACCGTTTATAGCTTGCCTTTCAGTTCGTCACTTGCATATTTTGCATGGTTTGACGTAGAACACCTGCGTTTGTAGAATACAACTCGGTATTATATCCCAATTTAGCAACTGTCAAATTGAAGAACCAAAATTTTTGCGATTGAGACTGAAAAGTGTGAAAGTGCTGCAACAAGGTTCTACATCATTGTGGCCGAACTGCAGACAACTTTAAGCCGTAGGACAATGGCATCGACGGCCAAATTCAACAGTTGGCTCAGCTCCAAGTTGAGAGATTCGAATGCGGACGATGGCGTATTTGGTTCCTATATAACCGGTATCCTTGAAGGCGACGAAAACAACGAGGAAAAAATGGAAGCCCTGGAAGGCATCCTGGGCGCTATCATAGTACGTTTGTGTGAACTATTCATCATCTCAACGTAATGCTGCATGCCTTAGTGAATGATAAGGATTCGGAATTGTACCACAAGCATGCATAAATACGGAAAATGCATAAGTATAAGTAAGCAAATTACCATTCTAACGAACCGGCTATTTCTGTCCGACTGCACCTCTGTTCGTGCTGTCACCCATCTACGCTAGGAATCAGATCTGGAACCCTTCATCAAAGAAATTCTGGACAAGTGGAAGATTTGTCACAACCAAGAGGCTGAAGGCGTGCCGAAACCGAAGTTAGATGTCGAAACTCAACTGGCCATGTTGTTGGAAAGTCAAAAGTTGACAACGAAAGTAGAGCGAGAATATACCGAAGAGGAACGGCGCATCAAAGAGCAAATACTCTCCCAATACAGTCAGGTGAGATGTGCTGTTTTGTTTGTTTTGGACGTGGAACGTTTCTTAGACCAATTGATACAAAAATGGCTTACTTAATTTTTTTTAAATTTTAGCTATCAGAGAGTGAACACGATGATGATGACGAAGACGGAGCAAGTGGAGGAACGAGTTCCGATCCTAAATTAGTGAAAAACACTAACTTTGCAGATGTTCAAGCCTTGGCGCGAGAGAAACGAGAGCAAGCTAAACTAGAAAGTCAAATGAAAAAGGAAAAGGATAAACAGGATCGCGAAAAGCAGCGGCAGCTGCGCGAAGAAAAGAAAGAAAAACGTAAAACTGTCAAAGGAGAACGACGACGGTAGCGCCCTTCCAACGGATGGTTTAATCGCCAAACAATTAATGTAACTCTTGTACGGAAATTGCTCATGTTTACGCACGACTATGTGGAAGTCTCTCTCCCTATCTGTCCACGATACAAACGATGAACCATACGAGAAAATCGGCCAGGATTATGTGAACAGCATTGATGGATTCTACGATCTATTAATCAAACAAAGACGGCATTGCAAAGCATTGTTTGTACGAAAACCCGGTGAAAAGATATTCTTCGGAGACGCGATTTATTTGATAGTAGAAGCACACGGGAGGGACACAAGAATATCGATCTAAATGCGTTCGTTGGACATGTTTCTTTGTGATTTTATCCCCAGGTGTTCAAACTCTTACATAGCTCCGAACCCCAGCTAAATAAAGAAAGAAAGAGTTGCTACAAATGAGAATAAATGTACAGCAATTCACGCATACAATTAAGAGATTCCTTCGTGAATTCCCATTTTTCTAAATAATTGTTAACATTCTAATTTCATGATCTAAATTGATAAACAGTGAATTAGACTTACAGGTTTAATTCAATGTTAATTAATAAGTACTATCACACGATGGATCATTGCGGTTGTTCGTGAGACGATCTAGCGATGATGTAGCATTTAATTAAAACGTATGAAATTTATTTCCTTTCCTTAATTAGAATTTTTACCTCCCCCTTTAGAAAAGCTCTTTTCTCGGTATAAAGCCCTTGTTACAATGGATACGACGTTAACAAGATTTCAATGAAATTCATTCGGAAAATTGCATGAAAAAATGGGCACTACTGTTATGTTACTATATTTCACGACGGAGAATGTTAACAGTATGCCTTTTGTAGAAAAAACAAAGGAAGGAAGGATTTGCAGCCATGGCAAAGACACAATAACCTGTGTCGGAACGGAACGGAAGTTATTTAAAAAATGTATTGTAGTCTGCTCTACTAGTAATAGTCACACCATAATCAAATCTTCAGAGTAGTCATCATATAGATAATTATTTCATGAACAATTTGCTTATCCAACAGCAGATGTTATCAACACATCTGTTTCATCTATGTTTCGAAATGAGCTTAGAACTTATGAGGGCGCACCGCCTTCTCTGGATCGAACAGCTTTGGGTCGTTCAAGAACTCTACAGCTTTATGATAGGTCGGCATAAATCCAGCATTCTGTGCTTTGATGATTTCTCGTTCCACTTGCTCGTGACGGCTCTTGCATAAACCAGTAATGTGCCTGCCATACACGCGGCCGGTGTACGGGCTCTGGAATTGGGATAGCAGCTGGACGTTTTTGTAGTCAGGGCTGATGCCATGTTTGCATAGAATGCACTGTACTTTCTCCTTCGCGAATGGGTTTTCTTGTAGCTCGATCGGTGCGTCGCTGTCTGTGCGGTATAGTCTTTTGAAAGCTGCTGGGCCCAATGCCGGTTGAATTCGGTAAACATTGTTTATGTAACCTGAATCATTGCACAGATTATTAGTGCTGTACTTTGTTAGAATACAATATTTCTTCTTACCCTTGATGACGGTACGGGACCTACTTAGTATCATAGGCAGCATTTTGAATTGGATGCTATTCGTGCGCGCTGTGCCTAAAGATTCCGCAACCAAATCGCTGATGTTTTTCTCGTTGTTTAATGTTGCCTCCAGTTTCCGTCAAAAAGCCTGTGCTACCGAGAACTGTCAAAATACAGCAAAACTCCATTTGGGTTTTCTAGTGATGGAAGTGCTTTGACATTTTTCTAACCCAGTCCAGAAATAAATAAATGTGTAGAGAGTTCGGTATAGTTCCAAGCCAAAGGGCACTAATAATTTTAACTCTGTAAAATCTTATTTATTACACTATAAGTTAGCGCAGACAACTTCGATTCATATTTCCGATGAATTTGAGATAACTCAAATGTTATTTTTCCAAAATTCGGTTCCGGACTCAATCCATCAGGAGCTGTTCGGCCATAGGTTCGGAACTAGCGCCCGCAGCGCTCCCTTTCGACAGTCGAATTGAGCAATTTTGCTCAAAGACCGCCATGTTGTTCGTTTTGATTTCATCGTCGTCGTCGTCGTCGTCGTATTCGCACTCTCGCACGGCTGCCTGGCGGTAGTTTGATGCAGTTTTTTCCCTGGAGAAATCGTTACCTTCCTGCGACAACGGTGTAATCCGCGCATACGGAAAGAACAATTGATCGCGACCAGCGACTGCCAGTGGAGTGGAGTGATTAAAAGTGCCCTTGGCGGAAGGCCTGCAGCTTTTTTTTTCGGTGTGGAATTGTGAAAACGCAGAGCACCAGCGCAGAGCAACGCAAACGCGAAAACATTGTGCCCGTGTTGTACCCGTCATCGTCGTCCTCGGCATCATCGTCGCAGTCATCTCGCCTTGGACGTCTACGGCAGCTCGCCGTAGCTTTCCATTCCATCGATTTCGAGATTTTCCCAACACCACAGCAGCGTGTGGCTGTGTGCAAAACGGGAACGGGGTGCCGTGTTTTTATTACCAAAACAACAGTAACAGCATTCTTTCTGCGGGAGGAAAACTAGTCCTTACTGTGTGTGCTGCGTTTCCCAATTACCTCATCCTCCGCGCCGCTGCGAACCGTGGCAGTGTGTGTACATACATACCACCGTGTGTGCGAGGTATAAAAATTGCGCAAGCACAGAAAGAGAGGAACCGTTAAATGTGTGGTTTATTTTTTGTTTTGCGCGTACGAACTGGTGGTGCACGGTGCGAGAAACAAACAAAACGCCCGAAAATACTGAGAAAAAAAACCTCTTTTGAAGAAAAGTTAGTGCTGAGTCGTGCAAGGGACTGCAAGCTTCGGACGAGTAAACCAACGTCCAACCTATTCGTGAACCGCTGGTAGACGAATTAATTGCCATCGTCAAACGACCTTCCCGCTTTGGCTGGCTGTAACGGGGGGGAAAACGCTGAGCACAGGACGAGTAGGCATCGCTTATCTTGAAGTTCAGTGTGTAGAATTCCGTCTCGATACGAACATCGCAGTACACACTGGCTGCGAAAACGGGTCGCGATCAACAAAAGACAGGCCAGTGGTGGTGTCTGCGTTTCTGTGCGTGTAGACACGGCTCACCCGTGCGTGGTACAATTCGAAGTGGTAGCGGCGGATGCACAGGTGACACATAAACAGTGCGCGGACTTGTGTTCATTTTTTAAAATCAAAAATCCAACCACAGGCCCCATTTTTGGTGGGAAATCTGCCCACGAAAATGCTCCCGGCGATGCTAATGGTAATTATGGAAATGACGATGGAGCCACGATTCGAGCTGTGGAAATGTTTTGACAGTCGTCATGCGTATGCAAAGAAATAGGTAGTGCCAACGGTGCTGGACGTTGCAGGGAAGCAAATAGTAAGCGACAAAAAAAACAGAAAGATAGAAAAAGAAAACGATAGAAACAGAAAAGTTCGGACTCCCATTTACTATATCGCTGTGTTCGTGGCGGTGATCATGAAATTTTGGTCGACGTCGTGTGTGAAGCGCCCGGCGCCGGTGTGTTCGTGTACCGATTAACCCCGCGGCCAGCAGCGTACCAGTGCAGAACGACGGAAGGTGTGTGTCTGCTGCGCCTCAAGTGCGTGAGGCAAAAAAAAAGAAAAAAAAAACGGAAGCAAGAAAATCACGAAACGGTTCGCAGCGAGAGAGGGCAGAAACGGGGGAAGTGTTCATAATATTTATGTTTTCACTTGCATCCGTGCGTGAATTCGTCGTGGCAGCCGACGAGTTTTTCCGACCGTGCGCACTTGCGAGGGTACAGTGCGGAGGCGATTGCATTCGTTTGTGTTTGTGCGTGTGCGTGCGAGCGTGTGTTAGTGTTTTCGTGTGGCCAACCTAGATCGACGGTGTGTTCAAACTGCGTGCGGAGGTGTTTACCCTGTCCTGTGCGAAGGAATGAAAACGCAATCAAGTGTGTGGTGAGCAGATGAAGATGCCGAAACGGTTCTAAAATTATCGTAAAACAAAAAAAATTACTGACGACCGCGTCAATGTTGACAAAATCCGTTTCCCCGCCGCGACCGTGTTTCTACCGTGTTCCTCTAACTTGTGCTACAAAACTAGTGAACAAAACCAGTGAGAAGCGTTTCAAGTGTGGTTTGCGCGTTTGCGAGAAAAGATACCAAGTGTGATATTCGGCTTTACAAATCCTCAAGATTTTCCCTTTGTGCAAAGTGCTGTTGTACGCTCGTGTGCGTTACTATTGTTATCGGTGACGAAAGTGCCGTAGTTTGTGCCTGTGTACCGAGAACGCGGTGATACGATTGTCCGAACGCAGAACGAATCTTCGTCTTTTCTATTTCACCGGTGGAGTAGCATGCCATTAAACTGCAAAGGTAAGTTTTGTGCAAAAACCGTTCAACAAATATCCAAGCAAACTTCTCGCCAAGGCACGACAATTGAGGGCAAAGCTACTGCGCCACGCCATGTGTGCGATCAGTCGTAGCCTTAACCGGAGATTTCAAGGATCAGCCATCCTCTGGCGGTCACTCCGGTTGGTATGGGCTTATTTTGCGCTGTACACAATTTTTTTTTTTTATTTCTTCCATTGAACCCCGCTGGAGCTGCGGCTCGCTGCACACGCACACAGCCGCACTTGGCGAGGCACGAACGGAACGTGATCGATCGCTGGCTCGACGCATCAAGGTGTGTTTGTGTATACGTTTGGCTTATTGGATTTTGGTTGGTATGTTTATTTTTTCCACCAGCTTTCCATTTCTCGTCCCCAAAAGCCCCCGCCCGCCCCACACTACAAACGATGATGACGATGATGATGATCGTCCGTCGTGCAGCAGGGTGTATAATTTCTGCTGAAGAAAATTGATCTCTCGACCAAAGGGGGCATTTGGAAATGCACTTCAATAGGCTGGCTATTAGAATTGAAGCGATGGGTAGGAGATTTTTTTTTTTTATTTGCAGCTCACAAAATATGCGAATACTTAAAATGTGTTGTAGCGCGCAAGTTAAGGGTGTGAATAGCTGAGATTTCGCGAGACTGGATGGAAAATGATTTTCCACCTTCAATCGGATTTTGACATTCGAATGAAAAGATCAATACAAATTAAAAGAGAAGTTTCAAGCAAACAAAATTTCCGACGTTGAACTAAAACGAGTCCGAATGAATAAATCATTTGGGGAAATAAATATATTATTATTTATTAAACTATTTTATGAATGAAGAAGAATCACACAAATTGTACATAACAAATTAAGAAAGGTCCCAATTACTTCCCAGGTTACTTTTGCAATCTCTTCACAATCCGTTTTCAAATGATGAGCAACTTTCATTTGTCCGTAACTGTCAGTTATGTGACAATATTTTCATTGGCACAATCATGATTTCAAGCGACATCGGACATAATATTAATATTTGTAATATTTTACAGAATTCCGATTATGGCTCTTTCCGGCTCTTCTCCAAAAAATTCTTACTCTGATGAAATTAACGAATCATTCATGTTGCAAATGGGCTTGCTCACCCTTTTTTTTAACTATTCATTTACCCAAAATTGCGTGCCGTGTATGAATGTACATTTGATACAGCTAAACTAAGCGAAAATTTAAAGTACCCTATCGACGAACGTTACAATCGTCTAAAGCGGCTTCCTACCCTTAGGGAAACTTCCACACAATTCTCATACTTCACTCTGTGCTCACGGCCAAACTCATTGCCTCGATCGAACTCTATCTGCTTCTCTTTCACACCACCGGTAGCCAGATCGCGCTAACACAAACGCGCGGTTACACAATTTTTCTTTCGAGCTTTCGCTATTCGCGTCATCGGACTGCCGCTCGCTGTGTCCGTTCCGCCGGCCGGTGGGGAGCCAGCATTAGTTTTCGAGCACTTTTCCCCTGCTACGCTACTTTCGAGGGTCCAGTGATGATTGGTATAAATTTTTCGTGGAGCAGCGTCTCGTTGCTCGGCAGAGGCCCCTATGCCGATTTGTTTATGATTCACCGAATGCCTTTTATGATTCTAATTGTGTACCGCTGTTGCTCAAACGAGACATCGCATGAATTTCAATAGCTAAATCTACCGGGGTATGTCGAATGATAAAGGGTGGACTAATTTAATTTATAAGGTCGCATCAAGTGTTTCAACAAGCACAGGAAAAAGAAGGAAAATATGTTCATGGAGAACATGTTATATTATGTTTGTTTGGATCACACTTTCATGAACAAAACAGTTTTTCGTAATAGAACCCTTTTTTTTACCGCTTTTTAAAACTTGAAACAAGTATTTGAGGTGAAACGTTGTGAGTAAGGATCACATCACCTTAAAGGTTACTGCTGCTGCGGTGTTTTTGGGGAAACTTAAATGATTGTTGTTGTGCTGTGTGTCCTATCGCCGAAACAGTAAACTTGTATAGACAACTGGCAGCTGCACCGGTGTGTGCGTGTGTCGGCTGACCGCGCAGTGTTGGGCCTCCAAATAGGCAGTAGTGCCTCCCCCCGTGTACGATGAAAATTTTTACGAGGCAACTAAAAAAGAATTACGTAATTTACCTAGCAACATACCAACACAGAACCGGTTGCGTTGGCATTTTTATTTTTCCACAGCTCCGTCGCGATGCCAAAATGCCGATAGGTAGGGCAGCACTACCACACCCTTCCGTGAAGGGATGGGAGGATGTTGTTTGGGAAAGGGGGAGGGAGGGGGGGGGTGAGGAAAGGATTGGAGGTTTCAAAACCACTCACGCACACCCGTATCGGCCGCTCACGAGCTGTGCTCCCGCGGTGGGGCGAGAGCAAAATCGCGGATGGCGATCGGTGGAGCAGATTTTGCGCATTTGGTCCGATCGCCACGAGAGGGCGCCCTTCGTTGGGTGGCTTGCGTGAAAGAGCAAAAACGACAGTGAGAAAGACAGAAGAGAGAAAAACAGAGAGAGAGGGAGAGGGAGCAGGACTCGAGCGTGCGTGTTGGGGTAGTTTTGTTTTGAATCGAGCATGATATACCCACTATTCCGTTCCTTTAGCTGCCCCTTCTTGGGTTGCCCTCGTGTCCTTTTCCCTTCGATGCCGGCATCCACAAACACACACACACAAACCATCTTGGTGGGTGGATCACACTCCATTGGTTTGCCTCACAAGGAACCGGACGAGTAATGGCTAGAATAGTTGCGCCAGTGTAGGGTCGGTCGGACGATTTCCCCATTTTCCAATAGGGCGGAAAATGGATCCCCCGGGTTGGTATGTGGGTTGCGTTCGCGTCCGTGCGAAGAAAATTTCACTGCTTTTCGGTTTTCGCATCATCGCGGTGACAAATTGTTTAAAAATAGTCCCCACTAGACCAGCGGCGGAACTTATATGCGTCGCAGGGATGCGTGTGATCATATTAAAAAAAAATAGAATAAAATAAAAATAAAACAAAAATCAAACAGCAAGCGAATTGCCCGCGAAGGAAAACACGCATACCACTACAGCGACCCGCTCACCTTCAGCGTGTACGCACGCATATGTGTATTGCGCTACGGAGTCAACCTTCGTCAGCTGTTGGGAATGTAATTTTCACTTTCCGTCGCCGTGACTTTGGCACGGATCTGGCTTGAAAATTCGCTGCGTCTCGTCCCCCCACCCCCTGCGCACGATGTTTTACTTTTCCGTTTGAATGTTTTTCCTCAAACGCATACACCGACACACACGTACACAGGGGACGCAGGCGATCTGTCGAGCTCCCCATAGTTCAGCTGTTTTCCGCGGGGAGTTCTTTTTTCTTTTCTTTTTTTCCGGCCGAAACCAAATTTAGCCTGCGCGGCCATCCAAACATCCATCCACATCCGTCCATGTATTCCACCGAATGTTTTCAGCACTTTTAATAATGCAAAGCACACACTACACCCGAAACGGCATTGGCACCGTTTCCATGGTAAACGGGGGCTGCCGCTGCCGCTGGTGGATTTGAAGTGCGTTTTCTGCCTCGAATGGGGAACGCTTTATGCTAATTAATATGATTAATTAGCTAATGGGTGCATCTGACGCGTTTTTGCGTGTTTGATTTCCCCTTGGTGTGGGGTGGGGGTAGGGGGAGGGAAAGAAAATTTCGAGGGCCAACGCCAAGGAATTGCGAGAAACACAGCTTTTCATGGGTGCCTGTAAATCAAGTTGTAAACAGTCTCGAACAATGGGATTTGGACGTGTAGTCTTTTCTTGATGTGTGCCCCAAAGGCGCTTGCGGGGAAGAAATGCCTGGTAGAAAATTATTGTCATGTATTTCAGAAGGCAAACTTTTGTTTTGTTTTGTTTTTTTTTTAAGCGATTGTCCTGGTTCTATGATCCACGGGGAAAACTCTAAACAAATGAAACCCTCAGCAATTAAAACGAAATGATTATTAACACTAGGACTTGCTAAATAATGCGCCTAATAGTTGTTCAGTAATAAACAAAAAATGTGTCGCCTTAAAAATAAGACCCATTATAAGTAATACACCAACGCCAACGATAAAACCAACCATTAAAGAATCTTGAAGGCTTAAAGAGATCACCTGAAGCTCCTTCAGCGAACCCTCCTCAATGGGCTCCATCGACTCAACGAGCGTCCGTGGCGTGGCAATTATTTTGTTTAAATTGCTGACGAATTGTAGTCAAAAGGCGTTCTCATTCTCAACTTGATTCTTCTGGACCGGTGCATTATCATGGTGCGTTAGGCACGCGTCTCATGCCAAATTGATGGTGTAACATGATGCGAATGATTCGTAATACACGCCAAAGTATATCCAGCTAAGGTATTTTCCTCAAATTTAAATGATGGTTTTTCTTCACTATTTTTCCATGGCTTTTTTTAAGCTGTCATCGATGACGTTGATAGGCGAGTTGCAGATCGGCACACGAAATGTTAAACTTTTTTGAACTGCCCTGAATGAATACTTCATTTTCAGATTGTTCCATTGTATTATCAACCGCACCACATGCCTGAGGATGGCGAAAAACAAACCCCAACTGAAAGATGAAGTGGAAAATGTTCAACATATTTGTGACACGCATTGTTTTCTACCAACAAATCCCTGCACTTTTTGTTACAGAATGTATATTCATAAGCGTTTTTTGTATGAATATAAGCTTAACGTGGTTAAAAAATATCAATTTTTCGATCGTCAGTTTCATTTACAATTATCTTGAATGGTAGGGTGTTTTTATTACCTTTTCGACTTCGACGTTTTTATTTCCCTTTACGAGCATCGAGAGCGGCGACACGCGTTTTATTGATCGAGGCGACACTAGAACAGCACACACCGCCGTTTCTACAAAAAAAAGAAGGTGAAAACACCTCGTGGCGGCTCACTAATCCTATCCCGGTGGCGGTATGATAAAGTGGCTAGTGCCGGTAAGGAGCCGGCACGTTTTCTTCGACTTTGGCCCTCGTTTGCTGCGCTACGAGCCGAGGGGAAGGAAGCCGACAGGCGGCTCGTGCCTCATTGACATGCCAGCCAGCCAACCAGCTGCCTAAACAAACTATTTCTTTATTTGGGTCAATGGTGGTCTGGTTTTTCCGGCCGCGCTTCCTTGAAGCGGTTACACATTGTCTACGCCTTGCCGGCGGCGGTGGATAGGAGGAACGAGGCGAGGTGATACTAGTTAGGCAGGTTGTGTTGTGTCGAGGTCTCTGAAGAGGTTCGCCATTGTGGCTTATCATTTAGGAGCGTCACGACGCGGAAGATGTGTTTTTCGCGTTCACCCGGCGATGGTTGACTTTTGTCCGATAGAATAAGCCGCAGTTTATTTCGCTTTTAACTGCCGTCCATCTAACGAATTTGCAACCTGACGAACGCCGGGGGGCCATGTGTCCCCGGAACCGGAATCAAACCGATCGATTTGCGTCCATCATCGCGCGAGCCAAACGGCATGCGGGGCAGCTGCGGGTCGTCTGCCTAATTGATTGAAATGGGTTTGCACAAATTCGGTGGTCGTCTGGGACGGGAAAAGAATGGGAAAAACACACAACCCCAGCAAGTTGACATGGAAATGGAATAGACTAATAAATCCACGACCAAGACGCAGCGCGGCATTCGCTACTTCCACCTGCAACAGCCCATCCGATCGCTCAAGCGGTCACCTGCTGCTGCTGCTGCTGTTGGGGTAGCAACGTTCGAAGCTGACGATGTTGAACAGCGGCAGCGTTGTTGGAACCGAGTGGAAATGTGTGGCCAGCTTTGAAGCCTGCGTCAACGCGTCACCGTTGTTCATCTTCGGCAGCAACGCAGGAAACCGCACCGCCCATCCATCGGGCAACAGCTCGGTGGGACGGTGGATTGCGCCGCGATGTCGTAAATTCAATTTGGGCAACTTTTATATCCAAATCCCGCTTGCCTGCCTGCCTGTCCCGTCTCTAAATATGGTGATGAGCTGAGACCTCGCGCGATCCAACTACAAGGCAGAAGAAAACATAAACGCAAGCAAGAAGCTATCGATCATCATCGATCGAGTGGTTCGATGGTTTTATTTTTCTGTAATGATTTTTGTGTTATGCCGCTTTAATTTGACTGACCCTCCCGTTGTGTGAATTAGTAAACGGGAGATTTTATTTAGTTAATGATTTTTTTTTCTTCCTAGAGTGTGACTCACTGTTGTATAGGAAAGGTTGAAAACGAGTCTGTGGTTTGAAATTAAAAATATTGGCAAAATCCAAAATATTGGATAATTGTACACATGTATTGCCTAATGCTAAGCATGAAAAATTGAACTCAGTTGGCTAGGTCTCCTGCAGAGGGCGCTTTAGAAGAAAAACCTGGCTCACGGCATTGATTTAAGCTGCCGTGTTTTAAGATCATTCGGGCTTGCAAAAGTTTAATTGTATTGTGCTTTGGGAACTGCGCAGCAAGCGAAGAAGCAAGAAGGTTTGGTGAGCCTAAAGTGATTTTCCATCCATCCCAGTCCGACCACAGCGCGTTTCCGCCCGGTTGGTTGATGGCTCTATTGATTTGTTATCTCCCGATGTTTCTTACTTCCACGCACTTCGAGCACCGACATTATCGCGCAGGCATGTGGAGAGAGGGGATGTTTCTTCTATGCCCGCATCCACCGTATAAGTCGTGGAACGATTTCTCGCAGTCTTCTTCCGAAAGGAACACGTCCACCGCGGCTTCCCGGCTTTGGTGCTTGGCCGTTTGCCGAAAAGAAGAACCCCCGAATTTATAATTAAATAATTAAGGAAATAATACAATAAAACTGCAATCTAATAAGAATAAATCATTTCTAGCCCGTGGACTCGAGCTCGAGCTCACGGGGGCTCCCAGGATCTTCTTCGGTTTTCGATCGTTTGTTGTCTCGCGCGTTCTCGTATTGTTTTTCACATCCACCTCTCAATCTCACGGCGGCGCGGTTTGTGCTTCCTTCCCATTGCTGCCTTTCGTTCTTTCGTTACCTGCCTGCCTGGTGGACTTTATGGAACCCCGAATTCCCTTTTATTTTATCTCCACTCTTCACCATGCTTCAAATATAAGTCCGGCGGGGTGGTTGCTGCGATTCCGGTGATGATGAGTCGCCACCATTCGAAACAGCCACAGCAATTCACGTATCGGTTCGGTTTTGCTTTTTGCGTCCTGCCCCCCTGCCTCGCATCCATTCTCACTCGCGAATCGCCAGTATAACAGCAGCCCCCCTTCCAAAGCCTAGGTCTATAACGCGTTCTGCGCCTGTGATTCATTTCGGGCCGTGGTGTTTTCCGTTTTCGAAACTGCCACCATAAATAATATTAACATGCCCATTCGAATCGGAGTAGGTGCCCGGGACAGAGTTCGGAGTCACACGCAAACGGAGCGGAGGTTTCGCGTGCATTCAGTTCTTGTGGTTTTGAAGATTGAAAAGGTTAAGTTTTGGCTATCTTTTTTTGTGTGTGTGCATTTCAATTCTCTTACATTAGGCGGTCCAGTGTTTTATGCTCATCTTTCTTGGTTGCAGCAGGGCAGGGAGTGCCTGGGATCACTTGGGATCACCACATTTTGACGACGGGACAAAACTGAAGATTAACAGAAAAAAAAACGGATTTCGCAGAATCGGGAATTCGGGTTTTTGTTTCTAATTATTCGTTACGGGAGTATTCCTTTTTTTCTTGTTCAACTCAAAAGTTAACTGACGTGGGTTCGAGCGTGTTGCGAGATGAAATTGGAATTAGGAGGAATTTCGGGTCACGTCCAGACCGATGGTGTGTGGAAGTGTATGGATGGATTGGATTGTTCACGGTTTCGTATGGCTTAGTTTTTGTCGCATTGCAACTTCGTTTTGCCTTTGGTATTTGCAGTTCCATCATTTTACCGTACCCCTTTTCTATGTTGCCTTCCATTTGCAAGCTTATGTGAAAGAACAAATTATCCTTTTTAATGTTGTTTATATTTTGTTTGTGTTTGCGGTTCTTAATGATGCAAAGATAGCCTAAGTGTGCCAAAAAAAAAACTTAATGATTTTTTTCAATTTTTGAAAATAAAGGCAACTTTTTATTTAGGAACTTTTGTTTTAATTGAATCGACTTTTGTCAAATCTTCCCTCTTTTTCCTCTATAAGTAAGTTTCCTGCATTAAAGCTGGTTTTCTGGGATTTTCAGAAAAAAACCAAGAACCGTCTATTTGTCTGCGATATCGCCAAAAACCCCTGAATACCAAAATCAACTCCGATCAGAGCACTAATTTTGACGTAAAGACAAATAGATGGACAAGCAAGAACTAAGTCATTTTTATGCATATAGTAGAACATTTTCTATGATTTAATTATCTCGATAATGGCTGTTTCATCGGTTTGAAGTGAATTGTAACTAATAGGATATTAAATTAAATCTTAATGGTACATGCAGGAGACAAGTTCTTCGTGCTCGATCATTAAAACTGGCGAGTAATTGCTCAACCGAGTTTCATTTTCATGTAGCTCCCCGCCTCAAGACCGCCGCGTCCGCTCCGCTGGGCAATAAACCGATGCTATGCCTTCTTAAAGTGCCCGCACTAATGTATTACTTCGCCTTCACGGTCGGGCAATTTTGCGCCGCATTTATCAATTGCATTTGCCTGCGAGAACGGACAAACGCAACGAAATAGAAGCGATTGCCTTCAGAATCTCCTCAGCAGCAACCGTTGTCCCACGCATAGATGCACAAGGGGGATCAAACGGCCAAGCTGTGTTTTGCACTGTGGCCGTTTTGCGGTATGTGGCTGTAATTTTCAGACGCGATTCGCGCGTTCCCAAAACCTTCGCCTGCAGACACACCACACACCAGGGTCAATGCCAACTTCGAGCGCACACCGCCAGACAAACACGCACATACACACACACACACACACACACAAGTGGACCCACGCGGAATGAGGAGATGTGGACGTTGGGTGGACCCCGGAGTTCGGTGGTGCTGTTCGGGCGATATAGAAGCGGCTGCAAACATGACGCGCATCCACATGGAAGAAAAGCGCAACATATGGGGAATTGACTGACTGGGCGGTTTGTACCCAGCCAAGCAACATACACACACACACACACAAACATCCGAGTTATGCCCTTCTAATCGCGTGGAAGAAGGCGCTATGTAAGCAATGTTTTCGGATTGCACCTTACGCTAAGCGCTGAGTGTAGTTTAAGTTAGACGCTGCCAACGAACCTTGGGGGGCAAAACACGGAAAAACGCAACATGTGGGGTTTGCTTTGCGTTGTATGAGTGCGGTACAAATGGACACAGAAAGATAAAACACACCATCATGACCTTTAGTTCAGTGGTGTTTAAGCCGCTTTAAACGGGTTTTTACCAGAAGCTCAATAAGTGTATTCAAGTGCTCCACGTGATTCAGGACTTGGTGACTATATTTAAAGTTAAAGTAAAATTGTGGAAGTCTTGTTTGTTGAAAATGAAGTTCTTCATTGGCTACGAATTGCGCAACACTGGTCCCTTCAGATCCTCGCTGCGTTATATGCTGCTGATCAGCCAAAAAAGGGTTCCGATCTCGGCGTTTGCTTCCTTTTGTTTCCTTTCTCGTCCACATTATTATACGCGTCTTACATGTGATCGTTTTTCGATCGTCTTGCTTCTCGATAGGTTTAGATTCGTAGCAGCGGCACCGCAGTGGCAAAAACTGTATATGCTGCGTGTATTTGTGTATGTGCGAATAGCGTTTTTTGGCTGCCCATCATCAGCAGCCCAGGCACGGCGATCCGATCCGGAACCAACCGGATAGGATCGGGCCAGAGTGGAGAAGTGGAGAAGGGTTCACACTCTGGTCCCACAACGCGTGTCGCGTGTTGCCGGCTAGTTTACGTCGGCTGACACGGTCAAACTGTGCACCAACGATGGCTGTGTGGTGGTTATGCCACGGATGAACGGTAGCCGATCGGACTGGCGGCTATCGGTTGGTTTAGCTGGCACGATGATGATGTAGGATGGACGTTCTCGGACTCGGACTGCATGATCGTTTTAGAATGCTTAATTCTTAGTCAGAAGGCTTTTGTCGGTTGAAGCCAGTCGTTAGAGCAGACGCCACGGTGGCAGCAATCTGGAATTGGCCAACAGTTTAACTTGTTTCGTGGAACACTTGAGGTTCTGTACTAGCTTTTTTAACCCAGATTTATGTGGTGAAAAGTAACTGTCGTCTATACTATGGATGCGGCAAAGTTCTAAGCATTTCAAGGATTTTGTTAGCTACGTTCTTTTAGAAATGGAATATTCTCTTCTGTACTCCGCATAACCCTGTACTCCGGAACTCCTAATGCCCGTAAAAAACTTCTAAGGAAATAAAGGTCTAAGGTGTCCACTGAAAAAGAGTGAATTATCTCTCTGTAAGCATCAAATATAAACTTACAAATAAGATCTAAATTAAAAATGTTTGAAATGTGAGCGAAAGACAACAGAAACTTTCGCATCTTAATATGGAGTTAGGTTTTTCCATTTTTCCAAAATCTTTACTCGTTTTCTTTTGGGGATCGAATGCTTCAGCAACACTTGCATGAAGATGCTGCGGCGCAACCCGACGACCGACTGGCTTTGGCTTCACCTCCTCGCATTGGCAGGGCATCGCGAGATCGAGAGTGAACCTTCAAGTACCTGCGAAACGGCGAGCGAACAAGCGTGTCGTGTGTGGTTGTGTGTTGGTCGTGCTTCCGTTCCATTCGGCCTGGTCCGCAGGTCTCTGCTCCGGTGCACGGCTGCGGGGAGCAACTTCGTGGAGCCAAAACCGTGTTAAGGACCTACGCAAGGTCGATGGTTTAGGCTGCGGCCGATCACACAACACAACACACCGATACCACCATTCTGGTCGCCTCACGGATTCTCGCGGCGAACACCGCGACCGACAGATAGTGTGTGCGTGTGAACGGTAGACCATCCAGCAAATGTTCGCGATCGGTCAGCGGCGTTTCCTCTTGTGCGTCTCGTTTGGGGCCAGCTCCCTTCCGAACGAAGGCTATGCGGAACAACACGCTCACCACGGCGGAAAACGGGGTAATACTAGTCGTAGGTAATAGCTGCCGGGGGAAATATACGCGTTGTTCAATTTAATCGCGCTACGAGGGAATTACTCGCGAGTGGAGTGCGGCACTCACTCCAGCAATTCCTCTCATAGCAAGCGCAGAACCTCACTCAATGCTGGTCATTGCCGTCGAAGAGCTGGATTTGGAGTTTGGAAGGATGGACTTGGCAAGTCGTTCAAACTGTCCGTGAGAAAATGTCATCTGTATCGGTCACGTGGGCACAAACAAAATCCACGCACAGTGTGTTACAGCGGTACCGAGAAGGTGACTCCTAAAATCGCTGAATTCTGTCCAAAATCGTCCAATGCACCATAAGGCATAAGTAAGCCTTGAGTCAAAACGTTCCTTAGGGAAACAATTCTTGGCAATTGTCTCTTAAGGGGCAATGGTTTCCTTCGAGAGATTTGTCTTTTGTATTCATGAAGTAGCGCATCGCATAAACGGGCAGTCTCCATCACCATCATCAACATTATTTTCATCATCGTCATATGTCTTCATGCAACGCTTCTCTGGCCACAAACGTTCTTTCATGCCCTCTGATTATGTTTTGTTTATTTTGTAGTTTGACGCATCATCCATTCGCTACCGCACATTTTCGTTTGTATAATCCACGATGGTTAGAGAATTCTTTGTGTTTGCGTAAGCGAAAGAGAACGAGAGAGGGAGGGAGGGAGCGAGAAATGAAAGAATGATTTTACACAGATCCACGCCCGTTTTCAGCAGCAAAAACCACAGCCATGTGCTTGCTGCTGCTGCAGTTGCACAAAATTGCACAATGTGCATGCGGCAGCCGTCGTCTCCTTTTATTCGGCTGGTATAGCGTTTTGGTGCTGTTGGGAAAATAAGTTTCTTCCACCTTGGTGGCGCGATGATTCCTGCGTTCGTTCGCCTGAACCAACCGTTAGCAGCAGGCAGTGTGGTTTTCTTTCCTTTCCGCCGGTACCATGGAAGAAGATACTGCCAGCTCAAATGCACGCACGCACGCACGAAGGGGGGGGGGGGGGGGGGACCGAAGCCGCAATTCATCAAGCTGCAGAAGAAGTCAATCTTGCAATCTCACTGAAGACTGCAGCGTGTGCTCTGCTAATTTTACCGCACCAATGGAACATCGACACGGATGCGAAACCGGAGGATCATGTTTTCGTGCGATGGCTCCTCCCGATTGCTGGTGCGGAATCGTTGATTAGGCAACCTGTGCTCTGCCTACCTTTCCTCCCCCCGTCCTTGGCGGTGTTGGACGGGGTTTTGGATCGAAGAACTGGCTGTGGTGTTATATATGACCCGTTAGTGGTGGGAATGAAAAACTTGGGGGGCGTTGCATGCAAATTAACCAGCTGGAGCTTGAGCACATGAACCCCCTCAACACCCATGTCGGAAAGTTGTTCAAATATTTGTGCTAATACCACTAATGACGGTAGCATTTTGCTCTTTGTTCTCTCGCTTCGGTATTCTAGGTAAACTGATCTAGTTTGGCACACAGAAACGATTTGCGGAAACAGTTGCCCCCGGGCAATGCTCACTGCTAAAGTTTGACGATCCGCTGCTGCTGAACCGAAGAGCCAACTCCCACCTAACCGCACATTGGTTTTGCATGCGGGAATGCATTTTGCAGTTCATCGTAATTAGCAGCAGGAAAGTTTGAAATGTTCATCGGGCGCGCTTTGTTGAAATACCCTTGGCTGCGTCATCTCCAAAATCTCTCCATTTGGTTTTCATTACGATCGTGCAACTAACACGGAATAAATTTGTCTGCTGTGTTGCTTCTTTGGAGATTACTTATTATAACTCTGTGCCGATGCAAAGCTTTTGCAGTCTGCATACATTAGTATGTTTTTTTAAATTTCTTTTGCTGTTAAAAAAAAAACAGATGAACAGATGAACATATTTAGTAAAAAATTCACTACTTTGAAGTTAACATAAATTAACTCACTATTTCAAGCAGTTTTGACCTCCAATCAAATGCAACCAGAACAAGTGAAAATGAGTCATAGAATATCGATCTTTTTTCCTGTTCTCGTGTTGTTCTTTTCTGGATTCATCTCTCTCGTGGCACGTACCCGGAGTAGATCGCAGTAGATCGAATTGCTGCGGTTTCGGTAGCGTTTACGTGTTCGCACGCGTAGCTTCTGTCGCCGTCCAGCACGACCGACCGGTAAGAGGCAAGCTTCCGCCCTCCTGTATCGCTGGCCATTCCTTCTCTTCTAGCGTCTTGATCTTGAACAATCGTACCAGTAGCGTGGCAGAAGCGTTTGCGGTTTCGTTTTAGTCACAATCGACAACACCGATGACGACAACGACGATCACGGTGAGATCTTTTTTTTTTCTCCAAATGCTGGTGGAATGAATTCCGTACGTCGAAGTGGTTGCAGCCCTAAATGGCCACCAACATAATAATGGAACCAATAAACACGCTCATTTATATTTATATTTTTTCTCTGTTTCTGCCACCACCGTCTTTGGTATGGCACCATACGGTCCAAGCGATCGGTGCGAACAAAGAATCCTGTATCACTACACTAAACGGCTCGGGGGGGCTTAAATACACTCTTAAAAATTAAACGATCCTAACGGTCAAATTAAGTTTCATGTTGCCATGTATGCTTATTTTCCCGCAAAGATTTGAACTATTAAAACTGAACTAGAGAAAAAGGTTTGCGTTTAAAATCAGTAGTCGTCAAAGTGTCGCCGACGCCGACCCGTGGAGGGGAAGGAGGCGTGTTTATGGTCGACTAATTTGGTGTTCAGTGGCATTTGTGTGGGATAGTGCGTAGGTCGGCGAGTGGAACGTTGTCGGGCCCTTCGTAGATGAATTTAGATTTATTTGAGTCGTAGATCAATTTAATTAATTGCAAGGGACTGACATTGAAGCGAGCTTCTAACATCACGTATAAGTATACGCGTGGGAAGAGTTTTTAACGATACCCATATAGCGAAAAGGATCATCTTTGAATAATATGTACATCCTTCTACATTTTGTTTTATTCGTTTAATTTAAATCTATTACATATTTTAGCTTTTTTTTTTGCATGGAATTTGTGTAAACTAAAAACTCGACCAATACTGCATTGTTGCTTTTGAAACCTTCCACACGTTATGTTTAAGCAATGCAGATGTTTTTGAAGATTTGTTTGATTAAATTTTTTTGATAAAATTATCCAAATTTAACATTTGAAACTTAGTTTTACTTAACACAAACAAAACAACCATGAACGCTCTTACAGTTGTTGACAAAATAACATCACACCATGAAAATGTTTTACTCATATTTTTGTGGCACAAACCAAAGATTGTCTGCAACTTTCTGTAGCTTAATGGTTAAACAATAATCATTCGCAGCATTATCGAATTTTTCGTTACCATTAACTTTACTTAATTTAGAGTCAAAAATGACTGTAATAAAATTAACTGTTACTACGCGTATGTATACAGGGCTGGCCACTACTGTAATCCAATGACAGTGGCATAACTGTCAAGGTGTATACATCAAAGCAGAGAAAGGTTAATACAGCAAAAAAGAATCGATGAAATATCGATCACACACGGGGAATCGATGAAATTGCACAAGAAGTTTTTTTTTCTGTTGGAAAACTTACGGAATTCTTTAATTTATGTGTTGTTTGTTTGAATTATGTTTTTGTTCTGAACAGATAAAGCAAAAAAAATTCTCTTAAAAAACAAATATTCTCAGCATCATACATTATAGGGTAAAACAAGGTTTACCGGGCCTACTAGTGATTTATAAAAATAAGCTAGAGGTTTTTTAAGTTAAAAAAAAACCAATCATGCTTTTCATAAATAAAAAGGAAAACACTTGCACAATATGAAATTACTAATGAACTGCTGCTTGATCGATGACACGATTTTGGGTTGGCCGTAACCGACCACCGACGGTGAGGTTGATGTATTTTTATCACTAATTGCACTATTGTTCGATGCGTTCCCATCGACAGGGACGTTGCTACATTGTGTTTGTCAGCTGGTACAATCTTGCAAATCAAGTTTTTCCACTCGAGCGCCTTGTCGTCGAAGCGCCCACGCCTGGGAAAACTCTATTTGTAGTGGCTGGCCGGTCAAACTTCATGCGTTAAATTTTTCCAATTAACACGACAAGCCAGCCCCGATCTGCAAACCGTCCACGGAGCACGCTTGCGCTTGGTCAGCACGTTCTGCGGTGTGCGAATAATTACGTTTATTTTATTTACCAGAATATCAGTCAACGCACCACAACTGGGTGAAGATGGCAAACACCGATGTGTTTCTGTGTGGCATGCGGTTGTCCTCAAGTTGATCAACGCCTGTCGGTTGACTATTGTGGGCGGTTCCGGGTATGCCTTTCTAATGGTCGATGAACTGCATCATTGGTTTTGCAGAAGTTGCATCCGAAACCATCCAGTGTCCGACTTTTGGCCTTTCGAACAGGGGTTGAAAGTTGTTCTCTACGGTGTTGCCTTTGCATCATTCAAATGGCAGAGGTTTGGATATCAATGGAGTAGCTCTCTGACACAAGACCAGGGATGGAAAATTGATTCGTGTGCTTTAAAGTTCGTTTTGATCCTCTTTCTTCTTCATTTTCCATGTCAAAAGCTTGAGCGACCGACGGAACTGGGTGACAAGGTAAAATCACGTTTCACCCACCGGAAATGTTACGAAATCAAACTTTTAGTTCTCATCGAAAATATCACCTCTACTACATGTCATATTTATTTGAGAGCGTTGTTGATCGAAACTAGAGGTCATTAACTATGATTTTGACCTGGTATTTCGACCGGTAGGTCGGGGGTTCTTTCAGATGTTGATGCAAAAAAATCTTTTGGAATAGTATGTTGATATTCATTGATCTTTGCTTTTTTGTGTGTAAAAGCTTCGCTGTTTTTTTTTGCAAACAAAACAAACGTAATCTTAAGTCGCTCATTATTAAAATGAAAATAAACGAATGAATGATTTTCTGCAACAAAACTGCACAGGCCAATCGCAACATCAGCCGTAAACAGTAATCTGTTTGTCGAGTATTTTAGTTTGAAAGCACCGTATTGTCGGCGGTCCACCCGGTGGTGAAACCGTTGCGTCGTTACCGACGGATGGATGCAAATCCTCGGATGCGGCCCGCGGGCGAGGAAAATTGCTTTTAATTTCACTTGCACTCGTTTCGATTGGAAAGTCCAGATATCAAAAGTGCTTCAGTTTGATAGTGTTATTACCGCCGGTGCGCCAGAGCCATAAAATCGACAGCGATCTTAGCCCCGTACCACATGCACACACAGCTGGCTGGTGCGAAGGGACTTGGCAAAGCTCAGGAGAAGGAAAGGAAAACTCCAAGCAAAAAAAAAAAAAACATGCCAACTCACAGGAAACTCGTCGGACTGTGGAGGTGGTAGTGGAGGTCGCGTCCGGGAGCGAGTGAAAGGATGGATGCCGTGAAGCATGAAGGAAGATGATGCTGCAGCCGCCGCTGGTCTGCTGAAGGACCGGGGCTTTTCCATCTGGGCAAATTAATTGCGCTTATTGAATGCTCATAAAGCGCAGTTTTATGGTATTGTTTTATGTTGATCGCGTCTTCTCCGGTGCGCGCGCTCCGGGCGAGCCCCGAGCAATAATCAAGTGGATGGGGGAAAAAAAGGCCCTCTGCCGTTGTGGTGGTTGTTACCTGCAGCGTGCGTGCGTGCTGGTCTTGTGGATGATAATTTGTTGCTAAGTTGATGCTGCTGCTGCTGCTGCTGCTGCTCCGGTGAAGAAACAATCGAAACGATTCAATTAATTGGCCCTTACGGTGTTGGCAGTTAAAGCGCAAGTACTTTGCCTAAATTGACGAGTGAGAAACAGGATTCCCTTGAAATAATTTGCGTTATTTTTATTGGTGTGTTAACGGTACCATATGTTGAAACAGCTTAGGTGATAGTTGGTAGTTTAGCTCGAAGATAGATACATAGATTTTTTTTCAGGGTAAATTTAAAATGTAAATTTTACATTCGACAGCCACTAGGACCCAGTTCCACATTCGTTATTCATTCTATGTTTGTACGGAAACTGTTGCATAAACGTCGGTGCAAAGTTTCTACCCGGCACTCAGCTGGATGAAATGTGGCCAAGCCTACGTTCGTTACGTCGAATGTAAGTTTTTGGTTGTTTGTTCTTCTCGGCCCCCCCTTTTTTTTACCTTCTTGTAACATCATGATGGAGTGACCATTGTGTACCGGTGCCGCCGGTCCCCCCTTCAGCAACCGAAGCTGAAGGCGTGCGCACTTTGTAGAACGGAACAACACATCCGAGGAAAAGCTCCGGCCACCCACACGTGGATGCTGCTTGTAGAAGCGCGACGAGGGGAAGAGAAAACCTTCCTTGGAAAGTTCGGGCAGCGGACGGATGCCGCCGCCAACGCGTTTCGGGTGGGAATCAAAGAAACGAAGCGAACTGAAAAGACATTAAACGTTTTTTTTGTAAAATCCGGGGGATGATGTGAAGTTGAAAGCGGAGGAGGGAACCGTTGGATGGGGTGCTCGGTGAAAGGAAGTGATGCAATTATTCTTCGTTTCACTTTGAAGTTGCACAAAATCTCCGTGTGCTGCACGTGCAGAAAGCACCCCGCATATTCCATGTTTTTTTGTGTGTAATTTTCCTTTCCGTTGTTTGGCGGCGAGTCTGAAAATGGTTGATTTTATTGTCGGCTCCGACGGTTTTGCTCCTGCTGCTGGTTTTCGGATGGCTTATACGAAGCTGGAGGATTTCAGCTTCAGTTTTGGGAGGGAAATGGACGAAATGGCGAAGCCCCGGGCTGGGGGTTACATAAGAAGCCCATCATCATCATCATAATCAGGTGTGGATGGCGCTAGGAGGAGGAGGCGGTTTGTGGCTGGATGCAGGCTGCACGGGGGAACAGCTGTGACTGTGGGGTTGGAGAACGAACGCAAGTGTTTGTGGTGTGGTGTTCTTGAACAAAAAAGGAGCGATGGAAGCTAAATGGAACGAAAGCGATAGTTAAACATGATAATGAGCAAAGAGCGAGCAAGAGAGAGATGGAGAGCGTCAGAAGACGAACGATATGTTGTACGTGAACCGCACTTATGCTGCTCGTTGAATATTCTCGAGTGGCCTCTTGGAGGAACGTAATTTACTTCATTATTCCGATGCGCCTTAGCCGTAGCAGGCAGAAACCGGCGGACATTCTTCGCCGAGATGGAGATGCACTGGAGATCGTGATGTATAGCCGTGAGACAGGTGCGCTTTGCGCGTCATATCTGGCCAGCTACTCGTTTTGGGGTAACCTCCTCGCGCAACGAGCAATTCTTTGTGTGTTCCTTTTTGCAAAAAACAAAAAAAAATCAAACAAAAAACAAAACCGCACATACTTGCATACATCCCATGCTGGCAGAATCATGCAATCATGCAGAAGTACGGCACTTGTATTTTTGGCCTCTCGGTCGGACTCGAATCCACGATATTCTTTCAAGAGTGAGAGCATGGCTGGACAATTTGGGGTTGCAAACAATCTAATGAACGGATTTCTGCTTCAATCATCTTCCGTTTGCACGGTGCATCAAATTCTTTTGCGTGTGTGGGTTTGCTTTCAGTTACATTATCGCTTCAGAAAGGAAAACGATAACTTGCGAGAATGGCTATGGGTAATGGTTTCATTAGTATTTCTTGTTACTATGTTTATGTACTGCAAAGGAGTTTAACAGATTTATTTATTCATGAATTGTATGAATGTTATTTATTGAGTTGTTTTCGAATGAAGGAGTAGCATGCCATTATTAAGCAATGTAAAATTGTCATAAGATCGTTATTTGTATGTTCCAAATAAAGAATAACGGTTATTTTCTAACAAAGGTTTCATCAGTCAAATAATTATAAATCCTACTTTTAATTCAGGGGTCTAGCATAGCCGAGCGCGTACGCCGGCTCGAACAGGAAACGCGCTACGAAGGATTTGCTTTTCACATACGTTAAACGGGCAAAAGTTGGTCAAAATTGCTCGCTTACGCCAGGAAGAAGAATGTTTGATTATGTGTGTAAAGGTGTCTGTACAACTTTAGTGAAACGAACCATTAAGATCATGTGTTGTTTTGAAGGAACTGTTATTTCATTGATGTGTTTGTTAGAAACGTTTAAGATTATTGAGATATTCAGAATTTCTTCCTTTGTTTGTTAAAAAGCGGTTTAAAGGTTTTTCCTTCAGTTATTTTTGCAAACTGGCTTGCATGGTAGCAACAATTAGTTTACCGAAAATCGATCGCTCCTCCACAACGGAGAAGTGTAACGAATTGCATTGCAAAGCAGGGAAGCGATCGATGTCGAAATCATGTATGTGTGTATGAACTTTTTTTTGTTTTTTTTCTCCTTTTACCCTCCTGCCTAATGACAGCCATTCGAATAGTTCCGTTAACGCCTACCGAGACCGCGGGTGTTTGAATACGAATTCAGCTGCGCCGAATTGTTGTTGGCCCGCCAGTGTCTGCCAAAAAAAAAACGACATAAAAGGTACTGCATTAATGCGTATGATGCCTTGCCGCCTTGCGAGCGGCATGTTTTGGGGAGGCCGTGTTAGGAGAAGGTGGGAACTGTTTTGCATGTCATTCGGCATTCTCGTACAGGCGCTACAGCCTTCTGCCGAACATTCGCTAAAACGATCCAAATTCGTCATCCACCGGCCAAACGGAAGAGCTGGCGGCAATGGCGGCTAACCGGCCGTGTGTGTGTGTGTGTGTGCATGGCAATTTGGACTGCCATGATGTCATGTTGTGATGTGTCGACATGCTAACTTCTTTCCCTGCGGGTCCCCTGGCCCAGGTGGGGAGAAGGTGTGGTCTGATCATACGTTTTGTGTACCCCAATGTCATTAGGGGCGTTTAGGAGGCATCTGAACTGGAGCTTCTGGGTACTTTGAAGCGATCTTAGGTGCTCCTCGACCTTGAAGGTTGCGATTCGAGAGGTTTTTTGGAGGCTCCGATAGCTGGGAGATTGCCCGGAGCGCAGAGATTGTTAGTGATTAGTGTGTCTAAGTTTGTCTGGTTTATCACGATTATTTCGTATCTGTTGGATTGTTTTTGAGGGATTGTTCTATTTATCAAATCAAATCAAATCCAACCGACGTAAGCTTTGTTTTACTTCTCCGTCTCACCGGTTGGTTTTGGCTCTACTTATTCCTTTCTATATGTTCGCAGTTGGATGTACCAAAGTTCATGACCATATTCTCTAGTTGTTTCATGCTTTCAGTCGTTATTAGTAAGAAAAATACATTGCATTGCATCGCTTCTTTCCTTTTGCATGGCACGTGTTGCATGTATAAACACAACATACCGCAGCTACATCCAGTCAGATCTTAGAGTCAACAGCGCCGTTTCGTCGGAAGTGATTCAATACTGTTGCCATTTCCAACCCCACCCCTTGCTGCCCTTCGCTTACCCGATGATCAGAACCGTTCCAATCCAGCTTCTCAAACAAACGGAACGCTAGGAATGGGGCGAAACGGAAACGTTGTGCACAGTGGTGGTCGTGGTGGTCAGCCAGCTTCCGCATCCTCCGGTCAGGCATTACGCTAATGCAAATGTTTCGTTATCACACATCGGGGGTGCCCATCGCCTGAGTGGCACCCACTGGCAATCCCAATCAGCGTCAACATCGTCAACGGTGGCACGCACAGCACGGGCGTGATTGGAGCGCCTGCCCTCTCCTTCGCGACGATGGTTATTGCTTTCTTTCTGTCGACCACACACACTGTCTCTCGCTGGGCGGCTTCGACAGGCGCTGTCGATCGCCCAACCACAATCTCCCCGAGAGCCTTTTCGGTCGTCACTTGGTTACGTGCTGCCCTTGTCTAAATCGCAGCAGCACACCGCACGCCCCCCCCCGGCGAATGGTGAACCGAAATCAATCAACCGCACAGAAGCAGCGGCGGCTGTGTGTAGCAACGATGGTCGGCAAAGTGCGTACCAGCACCTCCAGGTCGCAGGTTTCTCAGTGATAACCTTCGCCTTCGTCCGGCTGCCTGCAGCGCCAGAAACCGCTGGAAGGAGCCACAGGGGGTGGTTCCTTCGGCGGAGCGGAGAACAGGGTGTGAGGCGTTCAACAGGCCCCTGGCAACAGTGAGAGAACAGTCCTGCTGGTAGATGCAACTTCGGGCCGCAAGGCTTTCCAACGGGGGTTTTCTTTCTGGGCCAGGGTTTCCGAACGCCCGTGTTAGGGCGAAGCGTGCATCCTTCGGATGTAATTATGAATTCTCAACCTGCCCGGACGTGTTTTTCGTTCATTTCTAATCATGTTAATCTTCTCTCGATCAAGGAGTTGACTGTCAAATCGAATGTAACTAAAAAAGTCGAGGAGTATTGCAAGGATTTTATCTTCTTAATTTTGCCATAGACAATTTCCAGTACATCCTTTTAACATGAAATATTTTTTTTCTTCTCTATTTTCAGGTGGGTACCATTTATATTCGCATACAGGTGTAATGTGTGAGTTATCGGCTGAACTTTTTACAGTTTTAAACATGTCATTTTGGTTGGCGGATGCTTTAAGGCAACGCAACCGATAGCTGATTAATTCTCAAATGTTGGAACGTAATCACCAGCTCATCACAACTCGGACAGAAAGACAGAAAAACGCCAGTTATCATTGACATGTGTTCATCCGTACGTCTGTAGCAACACCGCATCACCACGACACATGGTACTTCTGACGATGTTCTCATCCGAACAGATCTGAATCTAGTCATTGCGTCTACCTACCGTTGGTCGTCATGAACATATGCCACCTACGGCTTCGTACCACAACAACCAGATATTTACAGCATTTTATTGTCCACTCGGGACGACAGGCTTTGGCCCTTGCCCTACACCAGCCACATCGCGAGCAGGCGAGGTGATGCCGTAGCAAGTATTTCTGTTTCTCCCATGTCAAGTTGGTTGGATTTAATGATACATTTATGAGGGAATTATTTTTTGTTTCAGATATGTTTCTTGTTTTGACAACGTATTCACAAAGGCACCAAGAGTCGCCTTACAGCGGTTACCCTTCGTTCCATCGCACGTATCATTTCGTTTTTATTTACAAATGCTATAGGTCTCACTTTTTGGATGCTCTGTGCTTCTCATTATTGACGTGCTCCATTTTTATTTTTAAATTCGTTTGGGTTTCCCTACAACTGTGTCAGATATTAGCAATGCTGTTGTTGTAAATGAAAAGAAACCTCAACAATTCAATACATACCCAGGGGAAGCGACCTGAGGCAAACGTATATGGCGTATGGCTAAAGGGAAACATCAGCTCTGGTGTGTGGCTTATTTCCCATGGCGTCTCAACGCAGCATAAACAGGCGCGCTTCGACATGAGCAACTTGTCGATGTTATATTACTGCTTCCTCCGCCGGGAGAATCTCGCTGTCGAAGGGATGCGAAGTGATTACGCTTCCGGTTACGTCGAGTGGGAATTAAGTTAATTACTGTCGCCACTCCCTGCTCGCAATGGGGAATATTGAGAAAGAATTAAATCGTGTTCACTTGAAGTTTTCTAGGTTAGAGCATATTATTATCCATCTATGAAACATATGAAGTAATAAAACTTCTTTTAATGCAAGCATGTTAACCGGAGTGGACATATGGAAGGAATTATGAATCAGTACGTATATTATGTGACGCCTCATGTTCATTTTAAGACCAGCAATAAAGGTGTCGCTTGCTTACATGGTCAACTCTAGAATTTTGTTCTTGCAGAGAATTTTCTTCCATCCGTTTTTTATTGTTGCAAACTTTACGCAACTTCCCGAAGCCATTATTGCCACCAAGTTGCCAAGTGGTGACATTGATGAGAAGCTTAAGAAAAGATTCAGGGGACAATGTTCATCCAAAGCGTAACTTACAATGGGAGCAAATAAACATCCCTCTTCGCACCATCCACACACCAAGTCCATGATCAGACAAGCGTGTATGCGTTAATAATATTAATTTTCCATTATGTTCCGTAATTGAATTTTTCGCTTCGGTCGTCAGTGCTGCTTCAATGAAGAGATTTTCCCTAGCAGCACATAACGGCAGCGTTGCAGACTCTTAAGAGTTGGCCATCATAGAGCGCCGTGTACGCATGCTTAAAAGTTGACGCAAGGAGTTAACGGAAAATATGTTACATTATGCCATACAATGATCAATATCGGTGCATGTGCATAATTCATAGATTAAAACAAAGAGTATGGACGCAATTTCAAACTTGAATTGGATATGTGATTACTTGTCACTTTTGTTATGGCTTATATTTTATTTGAATCATTAGTGAAATTAGTTCGCAAATTGTATGAATTCACCATTTGAACTTCAACTGTTTTCAATACTAGAATCATGTCCATTTTCGAATTTGGTATCAAAATTTGATACCACATTGTTTTGATTTTCCTCCTTGTATGTTGAAATTCCACCTGACCCGCTTGGGTACGCTTGAGACTAATTAATCATTCAACGACATACCAACTGGAGTCCTGTGTCGCCCTGTCTAGTCGGAATGATGTCGCGAAACATCAAAACACCTGCCGGAAGCAGCTTTGTCATAGCCCCTGTCTATGAACCTTGACCTTGTGTGCTTAGCAATAAATATGTGAGGCATTTCGTCGATCCCTCCCGCCTCCCCGTGACGCCGGTCACCCGTATCTCGTGCTACCATCAGGTACCGTCAAGTCACATCGTGACTCTGTATCGTTAAATCAGAAACACATCACACAATCAAGGCCTTGCTTTGTCTGGTCCGTAGTACGGAGCGTTTGAGTTCGCGTTTGACTTAATGGGACGCAATGTACGAGTCTGTTAACCTGACCGTGTCGGTGAGGGGGGATGGACGGGGAGGGGAGAGTATCCTTTAGTCACATTGGTGCATGGAGTGCAACTGGCCAGCTCCAGACGCCGGCTGTGCCTAAGCGCACCGGTGACTGTTGGAGGTGTCGTCACGCGCTTGTGTCTATTTGTTGTGCCAATTTTTGGCCCATATATACACATACTGCAGCGCCGGGGGCGAGCTCCCGTCGTCGGGAGATACCGAAAATAGGTTACGGTTTCATGACCACACGGGTGCGCAGCGGAAAGGACTCGACCGTCTCGAGGTGGCAGGTAATGACGCGAAATGGATAATAATGTGCCGGTGATGGTTGCTACAGGTTGCCATGAACCGAAGGCGGCACCGCTTATCAGTTCGCCGAAGGTTGTGGTGAGGCCTACATGGGGCGCATCATCATCATAGTGGCGAATTCTTATCAGCACACTGCGACGCTGCACTGTTGTGGGCGTCCTGCGCGAGCTTGAATGCATCGGCAAATGATGATGAAGAGCAACTCATTGCAAATGTAATTGTTATCATCGCCTAAAACGGTTTTTGGGTATGTATACTATCCTGCTTCAGGACTTCCACGTTTAAAAGGTCCAAAAAATCTCGGAAGCCCTAAAATATGTGTAGGCTTGAGCGACTGACGTTCGTTAAGCCACGAAGAACAAAAATAAGACGTTATCGGGTAAAACACGGATGGTGTTCTCTTCCACCTCGTACAAAATAGTGTGTGATTTTGTTTGGCAAAGGTTTTTTAATTAATGCAGCTAATTTAGATTAAGATTTAATTTTAAGATTTGATTGAACTACGTACAATGATTACAGATCAGATCTTGAGCACATTTCGGTGAAATTTGAATCCTGAAATTGTACGTACGGTCTTATTGAGTTGAAGATCTTCTCGATCGGTGGAATAGTTGACTGTGTCCCACATTTTTGCGATCATCCATTGTGCGTCGTATGCTTTGTGATCTTGAGGGAAATCTGTCGTTTGCCGTGCATCCCCAATGCACTTTTGTCTTGTGTTTTCTATTCTTCGTTTTTTCTCTCTCTCGTTTCCATTGCTTCCCTCCCAGTCGAACGAAGCGCGTATGATCGCTTGGAACACTGCGCACAAATACAATCGACGAGGTGTTCCTCCTCCATCGCACCGAGACGGCTGAGAGAGCTTCATTTGGCGCTGATGATGGAGCTTTGCGCCGCCGACACGACGACGACGACGTCGACGTCAGACAGCAACGACGGTTGCGTCCGCTACGCGGTGCGCGTCTCCTTGACATACATTTTTATTTTCTGCGCGCCCCGCAAACGCGCGTCGACGTTTTTGTTTGGTCGTCCGCCCGTTGCTAGCACAGGCCCCGTTGTGTCGCTGGTTGATCTTCCGAGGTGTGTGCCGAGCTTGCTTGCTGGCTGGTGTTCGCTAAATAGGAATTTGCTTTTTTTTTCCTGCTTCTTTTTTCAGCCAGCATTTGTGGTGTTAGTAGTGGTGCCGAGCGGTACGAGACTGTTCCGTCAGACAAGTGGTCTTTGGCGGATTCGCTAAGGAACACCTGTGCGCGAAGTGCGTGCGCATTCTCGAGGGATCTGCTTTGAGATCATATGACTTGCGGATGCGGGTAGACGACGAAGTTTTCTCTGCGTCACCGGCTTTATCTGTGAAAGTTGTTTTCTCTTGGTAAATAATTACTATTCAACTTTGGCGAATCACTTTCTCTGGGAAATACTCTTCACTGTCAGTTGTACTGATAAAAAGTACTGAATTGAGCTTGTAAGTTCTCAAGATTCATTAAAGATAAATAGCCAAATATGTCCAGCCCAGATATATGATTGGTGATATTGCGAAGCTAGTTAAAACCAAGTGATACTCGTGCAATGATTGTATTTGAGCATGTAGCCAAAATGCGTTATTTATTATTAAGTCCTTTGCTTCCTTATCCCACGCATACAGAATACCGCAGAATATAAAAGATGATTGATTTATATCGTTTTGATATTTGTCATAAAACATTTCAATATCTGGTTGGCTTGTCATTCTATAGCCTACGATACAATTCTTCATTTTACAGGGATCAATTAATTGTTGCGTGCAGTAAAAGGGCAAGGTGTTGTAAACATGGCATGTTCGACATGCTTGTCTAAGCTTGTTTTATTCATGTTGTTGAATGCATCCTTTATGGCTGTTCCTTAGACCTGAGTCGTGCCTATCCCGACCAGCGCTTTATTGGCAGCTCGAGTACACCTACACATAAACTTCCGAGTGAATTTGCCTTCGTTTCCTAGAAACTTTCAGCCTCAAAAGGCCTGATAGTTTTCAATTTGTGACGCCAATTAGACACTGGCCTGCTGGCCATGGTGTAATTGTTATATTCCCTTGAGTATTTCTCATCGTGCGCCCGCTCTGCATGTCCTTGCCGCGCGGTGGTGCTCTTGTGCCCGTAGCGTTGGGAGTACGCATCAACCGGAACACCTAGCGGATCCGCATCCATCCACAACTGCACAGAGTCGTCCATCTCTACAGCGGACGCGGCGGGAAGCTTTCTCTGCAGCCGCCTCTACCACGGCGTCATTCGACGGAAGAGAGGGGGGTGATTCGAGCACCGCTCCTTGAAAACAATCCGTTCCACCGATTCGTGCACGGGGCTGACAATCGACCGTAAACGGACACAGAGGACAGAGGACAGCGTAGAGCGGTGAACGACGGCAACGGAACCAATTGGCAAAATGCATGCCAAACGACGCCTGCTGCTGCCGCCTGTCGGATTGTTGGTGGTGATTTTGCATCAAGCTGAAAGTCACAAAGCAAAGGTAAAAAAAAAAGAGGTAAGATCGGTACTGGCAACGCGGGCGCACGCACGCAAGGTGTGCATCGAGGTGAGAAAGATGGCGCGACATGGCGGCCGGGGAGAGGCCCTTTGAGAAGCAGCAGAAGTTGAGAAAGACAAGAGAACAGCGCGGCAGCAGAATGGGAGGCGAGTGGGAGAAAACATTTTTGTAATGGATATTTCCGTTGTGACAGCGTAACTGATATGCAGTTCACTTTTCTTTTTGTTGACATAGTCCATTAACGCTGTTGAATCGCTTCGTCAAAGTGAGACTAGCCTGATGGAACATCGCTGATCATATAATTATGACTACCTTTTTCGCGCTGTCTCAAATTTCACACTCGATGATTTTAGATAGCAAGAGTAAAACTAAAATATTGGTAGATTCCCCGTTACCTGAACAGTAGAACTATTAGGTCCGGCGGGAAAACTAAATAACCAAGGTCGTCCAGAAAATGGTCAATTTTATGCTAAGCAGCATCGTTGACCAAACAATTTGCATCCTGCTCTACCGGGAAGCCATCGAGAAGCTACACTCTTCAGGCTAGCTAAACCGACCCTATGAAAGTTTCCTTGGAACTCCCGTCACTACCGCGTCGACATCTTGGCGCACTGCTGGGCTTGAGGAATGATGAGATAATTGGCGTATCTAATTGCTGCTGTCGTTGGTCACAACAATCGAACGAAAACAATAACAAGCTGGAACTGCAAAACAGTGTTCCTTCCGGTGCCTTCTTGTAAGTAAGACCGAAGCCTTGTGCCCCATTACTGCTGGCACTGGTTGGTTTTCCCGTAAGTGCAATGGAAGACGATGTGCAGCTTCGCTTGTCTTCGTTTTGCTCGCCGCACATTTCCAGATTCCCGAGGGCAATTGGCAGAAGCACACTTTTGCTAGACGAACGTGATTAGTGTTGGGTGGTTAAGCAAAGGCACTGGTTTGATTGTACCGCTGACGATGTCCTGAGGTGGGTAGCTTCCGTCACAGGGCAATTATTCTACTCTAATAATTGTCGCAAGGGAGTCGGAGTGGCGATTCGGATGCAAACTGAACATGGACAAAGCTTTTCTTAAATCATAAACATTCACATTTCGGGTTTTGTAACATGGGTATCAGTTAGGTTCAATTGTTTCCAAATTTTCCAATCGGATCTGTTAAAATCAGCAGGATCCGGCAAGTCCATAATGCTTCATCGCGCGCCCTGTATACTAAATAATTATCTAATGCAAATTGGAAACTGTGGAATAACATTTGAACATTGCCTATTTTTCAACAAAAAGCTATCAATAAATCAATGTGAATTTTCAAACATACCCAATTACACGGTTTGATCATTCTGAAATGCTCGAGTTTTGCAAGTGTCAGCGTGAAAACTTTGTTTCCGTTCTTGTTTTACCTGTCACTAACTCCTTAAGCTAACCAACTTGCATTGGAAACAGCTTCCTCCTCCCCTACCGTTCTCACCCCGACAAGCTGAGGAAACAATTTCGCGAACCGGAACCAGGGTGGATGACGTGTGGGGGGCAGGGAGCGATCGGGTGCAATTGCTGTGTGTATCTGTGTGTGTTTGTGTGTGTGGGCCCTGTTGCTTCTTCTTCTGCTGTTGGTGCTGTCGAAGCAGAAGAAATTAATTGCCTGCCGTGACGTGGCAGTTTTCTTCCAGTCGCGCGCAGCAGCAGCAGCCTTTTGCTGGTTTTTCGCTCGCCGAACTTTTTTGCTGCGATTGGCAATGGCGTTCGTTCGTCGTTCGTGTTCCGTCTTTGTTCGATGGGCTAGAGATGGTTGTAATTTCTAATTAGGTGAAATACCGATGCCCGGTAATGGAACGGAATAAGTTATAAGCGCAAGACGGCGTACGTACTCCGGTGAGCTTCAGCCATCCAGGCGTCCAGGATGGTTTGTCTTTTTATTCTGGTTTGCGGATTTATCGTGGCAGAAGTGATTGTTGCGCAAATTGAGCAAAGACAAACAATTGGTAAACGCGACGCTCCGCTACCTCGCGTCCGAGTTTTCTCCACTTTTGGACCGTTGGAAGTTCCACTTAAATCATCGTTACAGGCTCGTCAAAATATTGTTTGTTCGAGTTCATTCCATACTCTCGGGCTCCATCGAAGGCAATATGTTTCTAAGAAACCAACAAACAGCAACAAGCTGGTTTTATTGAGTGGTTACTTTGAGCTAGATTTTATGCTTGGTTATGTTTCTAAACGTAATCATAAATCATTCGTGTACATTAATCAGTATTTCTTGCGCCAAAGCAGCGTTTCATTTGGCGTCATCCAAAATTTATATTTTCTATTTAAGTTTTTTTTTCATCCAATCACTAACTTGCTCATTAGAACTTACCATCTCTAATCACATCAGTCGTGTGAGCCGAGATTTTCTTCGGCATATTTGCACTTAGCTGAAATGTTCGAGATTCACAGTTAAAAAGCCACTAAAATGTTTAATTCGTTTGGATGCCTCGCGTCCCACGTCATTCACTCGTCTTCGGGAATGGACGATCAATGCATCAACGGTTGGTTAGGTTCCTTTAGCAGGCACTAACTGTTCGAGAACGAACAAAATCGCTTGTATCGACAGACCATCTCCTATCGTGTCATCTCGCTAGCGATGCACGAGCAGGAAGGGTATTTTAAGACTCCAGTTAGTGCTTTCTGGAGATACCATCTCGCGTCGCTTCACCCGAGAATCGTCTAATGATTTAGCGATGATTTTTTCTCTTTTCTTTTTTAAATTCAGTTTCTCCGACTCCTCGCAACTCTTCGCCATTAAGTATTTCGCGTACTTGCGACGCCTTTTTACGACTGCACTCGTGAAAACCCATTATTTTTATGGCTTCTTCTGGAGGGAAGCAGCCTTTTGCTGCGCTGAGCTGCAGGGTTCGTTTTCACCAGTGGCTCGTCGTGCCAAAACTGGCGTTGCATTTATTTCGTTTAGCCTTGGTTTAAATGTGTTTCATTGTGTTTTTTTTTTTAACTTTACTGGGCGTTTAACGGTTTAAAGTCCATATTATTCTTGCAAAGAAACGAGTACTGGGAGTTTAGCTGGTGCAACTTTGTAGACAAGATCACTGGGTTAGAAGTTCTAGAATGCAATAGTGTGCAAGGATTGTATCTTAGCAGGATTTTGGACATTTTGGTCGTTATATTTGTTACCAATATTTGTGGTTTACAGCTTTTAAATAACGCTTGCCTTTAATAAATCATCTCTAACTTGTCACCACATTTTGTGAAATACAGTACATTAACAGATATCTAAATAATATGTGACGTCTGGAACTTGTGTTCCATGTGTTTCCAAGTGTTATTTGATTGAAACTGATTTCATGGACTGCTGTTTCCAGGATGCATAGCCGTATCTATTGATGCATTTAAGTTCTACAGTGTACCCCCCCCCCCCCCCCCCCCCGATTTGGCCCGCTTGAGATAAGCCAACTAGGAGGCAGCAAATCGATTTGTTGAGTCAAATTTGCTGCTCGCATGTTTCGATTCAGTCTGGAAGTCTACATCCCACTAGGGGTGGAGCAGGAAGAAAGGACAGTAACGACGAGAGCGAGACGTAGCCACGCTATCGAGTTTCCTCATCTTGTAAGGGTCACCTGAGACGCCGCTATTGAGTGTTTTTCTTGTTGCTGTTGGTTTCAATTTCTGGCAATATATCAGCACACACATCACAGCGCAACGATAGAGCTAGTTCGTTCTTCGGTGAATCCTCTTCCTTTACACTCGCATCAGATGGCTTGCGGAGACGATGCACCAGCAATGATCTCCCAGAAGGATGGTCAGTCCGGAGATTGAAGTGCGCCCTACAAACAACATACATCGAAATTGCCAGAGATTGATTCGATTGCAGACTTTGTTGCAGTCGTGGTTGGAGGGATACGTGTTTTTTTTTTGTCATGCTTTCAAACAAACTTTCCACTCGCACCGTTCGGTTACTATCGATCGGTCCTTGTTGTGTCTGGAATTTGATAGCAAAAAAAAGAAAAATCGGAAAAGGGCCTGCGACATGCTTTAGACCTATCTGATAGTGATCGACAACTTCATCAATCGGAACCAGGTTTATAATCGTTTTTTTTTTACAAAATATTAGGTGTGTTTCCTGTTTTTGGTAACAATCCAAAGTTTTTGAATAAAAATAAAAATAAATTCCAAGTGGAACTTGTTGATACTTGTTCAACAAAGTTAAAGCCAAATGCTTCAAAGTTCAATTCGGCTGAGAGGTAATGTAGTTTTGTAGTTAGAATAATGCGGTAACATCTTTCCGTATGTCATATATTTTAAATCGTGTTTTGATAAGGATTTGAGAAGACAAAACGTGACTTTTGAACTATAACTAGGATTATTTGTTATATTAAATTAAATTTGATTATTTTTTGCAAAATAAGTGTTTAGGGAAAGAGAGCAGATGGGAATGGTATTAAAATACGAAACACGCATCACACATCATTCTTTTTGTTTCACATCATTCAAACACATCTGCCCTGCACGAGCTGCGTCACAAAAACTATCACTACGATTTGCCCAAGCCTCTGCGCGTGGCTGCTTTGCGATGATGTTGGAAGTGCTGGCTCAAAGATACCTATGCCTCAGGTTGCGTTGCTATCAGCTTTCATTTGCGTGCGTGTCTGTGCATGTACGTGTGCTATCCATTCTGGTTGCACTACGAGGAGCAGCGGGCTAAGAATGCGCGGTCCGTCCCGTGCATGCTCTGTAGAAGTAGAAATATTTGTAAAAATAGCACTTTATCTCCAAAACATTCCCCACAGGTTTGGTGCGTTTCTTTTTTCTTTTCTTTTTTTTTCATTCAACACTGCCGACTCTGCCGACAATGTTTAGTTTCGGTGCACATTCCGTTGAACATCCGATGTTCGCGCTGGTAGCGCTGAGTCGAAGCAAGCAGTATGGTGTTTTCCACTTTTGGCACTTTGGCGAAGGTTTGCAGCTACTCGTGGTGTCAGCTTTTTGTTGCTGTTGTTGCCTTTCCCTTTGGGTGAGCCTCAGGAAAACGATAGTGGAGATGGCGGTGGTCGCGATGAGAGAGAGCGAGTGGTTCCGTTGTTCGTGGAGCACGCTTTGTTCGCACGCGCCGCACAAGCACAAGGCCGATTGATAAGTTTCAGTGAAGATTGTACGGACTTAAATTTAAAAAAATTTCCGTAAGAATGCATTTTCAATGTTAGACAGTAGCTAGCCTATTAAATTACTTTATTATGCTCTACCGTTTAAAAAGAAATGCACTCGTGTCGCTGTTTTCTTCTGAAATCTTGCGAAGGGCAGGCTGCGAAATTTCCTACTTTTTATTTGTCCCATTTCCTTACTTCCATTCAGAGCCTCTACAGCCTTGCTACTGTATCGTTGCGTTCTATTGCTAGCCATATTGTTCCTTCATTGTTCGGTAAGCGGTTTCTTGCGATTCGAACCACGTTTCCTCGAGGCTGTGGCGGGGGGAGGGGGGGGGGGAATGGTGATAGTTCGCTCTTGAAACGTATTTTGGACAGTCCCTCTACCATCACCAACACCAACATTATCCCCATCTCCATCTTCCACCTGTTTGTAATTGTACACTCTAGGCTGCCTTGCGTTATGTATAGTTTTTTTTAAATGTGTTTAAGAAGTCCTCAATATTAGTTAGTATTTAGGCTGAAGTTGCTTTTCATAGAAGCCCCGATAGCGCAAGGTTGTTTTTACAGCGCCGTTCGTTACAGTGTAAGTCGGTAAGTAATGAGGGCTATAAAACACGTACACTACTAAGTGTAAGCGGGCTGGGATCCATACCACAAACGACTACTGTAGTTGACTAGCTCATGGTTGCTTTCAACACGCGCGTTTCGGAAGTGGTTGGAATAATGGTGATGACTGCAAACACAAAAACTACGACATAAACCGCTATTAACTATGCTGTAACAAGTCTTTCCCCGTGTTTGCTTTAGTGAATGTCGCGTGGAGTTGAAATAAAAGACGCACACCCATATTCTGTTAAGTTGACATATTTTACCTACTCCAGTTTTGAACAAGAAGCTATGTGTTTACACATTAGTTCGATTATAAGCATTATAACATTTCTAGCAGCATTGTAGAATAACAGAAACTGTTATTCCTAAGTAAGGATGTCTCTGTTATAGCACATAATGTTTAAACATGTTTAATTGCTTTATCGTGGTTTTCTATAAGTATCGCACATTAAAAACGATCCCGTGGAAGAATGCAAGAATGCAAAATGACCATTTAAGCACTTCTACTTCCATGCTTTCTTTCTTTCCCTAGCTGCGAATCAACATAAAAGCTGAAATTGAATTTCGAATTCATCGTTTGACCGCTTGGTTTTTTCTTTTCTTCCGACAGCCGTCTGCTAGGAGAGCGTCGATGCATTAGCAACCCTAAACGAAATATGAATAACTATTTTATACGGCCTAATCTTGCTTACACCGTCACCCACAGACACACACATCCATGTTCTCATGCATCCACGTTGCCTTCATGCAGTTGACGATGATCAGGATGTACAAGTGGCTTCTTCGTTCTTTTGCTGTTCCTTCTGAACTTGGTGTTGGCTCTGGCCCACATTTGGCTGGAATCTTTAACATTTTTGTTGTTGCCTGGCTACAGTTCTCTTCATTTTCTTACTACAATAGTTCCCCGTTGCTAGTACAGTCTCTGAGCACACAAAAACGCGTGCGAGCTTACGAAAGCGCACTGGAGGACGGGACGATGATGATGATGATCTTGATGTGTGTACGCAAACAGTAATGAAAAAGTGTGCACACCGAACCGACTGCAGGTACCTCCCACCGACGGACGGAGCTCTCTGATACGAGCGCAATCCCGATTTCATGCTGTGAATTGAAATTTTTTAATTTGCCAACAACCGCAAAGGCACGGGCACGGGCACCAGCAACAGTAGGGAAGCATGATTCCGGGGCGTTGGGGGCAATATGTTAATGCTGCAAACAAGCCACCAACTCAACCGGCGACGGGCGTGTTACGGTACGCAAGAGAAAGACGAAGACTTGGCGGAATCCGTTATTTTATATGACCGAACGCCTGCACGGCGTCAGTAGCCGCAGCAGCAGCAGCAACAGCAGCAGCAGAATCGTCTAAAATAGCTAGCGCGAGCTGTGAGAAAAATGCTAATAAAGTGGGCATAATGTATGTACTTTTCCGTCTTATCTACACCATTCTTCGCTGGAGCAACATTTATGTTCCCTGGTCCGGGATGGTTTCTAGCTCACACCCAATCGATTGTTAGCTTTTGCATGAAATTGTTTGCCTAACGTTAGCGAAAGTGTGATCGACACGGCTGCAGCTTAATTTTGATAAACAAATTAGCTTGTAAATCTCACACACTCCTTCGTACGCATTCTGTTTGTTTTGTTTCGCTTGATTAATGCGGCCAAAACAATGTGAAAAGTGAACAAAATTCGTACCAAAACAAACAGATGGGCCGCACGAATTGTTGCTGCCCATTTCTTTTGACGGGTCGACTAATTAAGTCACGTGAATGTGCTTTTCCGAATCGTTAGAATCGTTATCGCGCAAGAAACAGTTAAACTAAATTCCCTGCGAAAGCCAATCAGCGTCCGATTTACATTCCATTTTGCAGCATCCCCCACCCGGCACGGCAGCAACATTTATGTTGTTTAATTCTCTAAAAACAGCCGAAGTATGGGACCGGCGAACGGTGCTGGCTGCTGCTGGTACCGTTAAATCCCCGGCAACAAACCGAGCGTTTTAGCGCAGCCGCGTCGTCGCTTCCATGGTGCTTTTCAGTAGTTGCCGTTGTGCGCCTAGAAGCGGCCTTTTTCTCCTCCTGCTCGGTTCGCTTCCCTCGCAGAAACGGGATGAGATTGTAGGCTGTGCAAAGAGCCAGGCAAGAAAACCTACGAGAAGGAAGCTGAAAGTGGAATGGAAGAAAAAAAAAAACAAAAACCAGGAGAAGTCTCACCACAGAACGGTTATGTTTCAATTTCTATCAATCGAGTGCAAGTGCATTGCGCAGCTCGCGTGAACGTGGATGTAAGTGTTGGTATGGAACAGCAGAAAAAAAAAAACAAAAACAAAATCCAAGAGTGAGAAGGCAAACCTTCTTATGCCTCGTGGTGCCGTGAGTACGTGTCTGTTTGGGGGGGCAGGGCTGAAACAAGACATATGGGATTATCGCTGTTCTGCGTATGCGGGCGCGCTCGCGCTTTCGCCGTGCAGTTTAATAATGCGCATACATTAAAACCAATTAATTAAAGGAACTATACACCTACCGTACGGGTAGGAGAGAAACACGACCCCGTTTGGTGGGCTCCGAGGGGAAAGGTCCGGGTCTATGATAACGTATGCTGCTGAGTCGAAGTACGCCAGTACCGTTCGACAAGGGCGTATGTGAAAGATTCCGCTGCACGATGGCGCAGCCGTGGGAAGATGCAGGCACAGTCAGATGAGTTTCATGGTTAGGATTGATTCTGTGGGTCCCGCCGACACGTATCAACATGTTAGGGGAAGCTAACGAAAATGATGATTTCATGTAAATAATTTGCGTCCGATTATTAATTTTCGATACGTACATTGGAAGTCCTAGCCTATGCGCTGTTCCTTGTTGGTTTAGGTATATTATAAAATTTCAACACTCCACCTTTTTGGTAACGATTATGTTTGTAGATGTTCGAATGCATCATTTCTATCATGATAAATGTATGTAAATAGCTTTTATATATTCCATGTTTCAATGATTCGGCGGTACTTAAACATCTTAATACCTTCACAAAATGAATGGAAATTTTTGGAATGGCATTAAATGTAGCTAACTCCAAGTTTTTGCATGACTGTATGTATTCCAAACTTTTCCACCCAAACATTGCGAACCTTGTGTTAATCTCGCCAAACGGCAGTAGGTTGTCTTACGGCGCATTCCATTCGGGAGGTACTTGTGATGACAAACATGAATTTCCCGTAAGCGCGGCTTGCTGGCAAGTGCAGTAACGAATGCTTAGGCGTACGTTCCCTGCTTGTTTCTTTTACGCTGCACTTGCAACTGCATGAAGGTTTGTTTCGTTGTTTTGTCGATGCAATTTGCATTTGTCATGTTTGCGCATGTTGCAGTGTTCGCATCGTCAGCGGGGAAGTAAAACCGCGAGAGGAATGAGTGAAGAACCCGAAAGCGGTGCTGGACCGGCCATCAACATTATCACCCGAGTGATCTTCATTATCATTAGCAAACGAACCTCGCACACTCTCTCTCTCTTTTTCGTCCTCTCGGAGGAGCTGTTCTTCTCCTGCTGAGAAGACATTATTATTACCGCTGTGGTTCCATCTAAGATCCAATGGCTCGCAGCCCGTCGGTTGCTCCATCAACGTCGTCTCGATCGGGCGATCGACGATGTGGACTCCGCTGGGTGGACTGTGCGCACCTACACCAACGTGCTGGAACACGCGCCGCCCGAGTAGAGCCGTAGAGGAAACCAGTTTCTTCTTTGTGGGGCACCTCCAGCCAGTTTCTGTGCTGTTCGAGCGCTTCATTCGGCTCGCGTGGATCGGTCGCGGTTAGCAGCATGCTCCTCTTCCGTTTCAGTTTGAAACCACCAACCCGAACATCGCATGACGTTTTGCAGAGCGTTTGAAGGTGTGTGTGGGGTGGTTTTTTGTTGTTGTGGCGATGATTGGCCTCCCATCGATCGATCGTACTGCTTACTGTGGAAACTGAGGCTTGTAAGTTCTCGGGAAACCCTCCATGCACAGGCCATCGAATGGCGGCAGCCAAGCGGAGAGCGGAAGAAGAGAGATGCTAAAGCAACGTCAGGCAAGTGATGCAACAAACTAGACGCCTGCTTTACCCTCGAGATGGAGGCACCACTTTCTCAACCGCACCTCACGATGTCGCTAGCCACGCTGGCCGATAGAAGCAGAACAGTTCGGGCTCCAGCAGCATCAGAGTGCGTACGAAATGTGTGACAGCAGCGAGCTTTCGATGCTTAATCTCATCGCAATCATATGCCGTAAATAATCAATGAGCTTACTAAGGCGACCATTGCCGGGTGTAATGGTTTCTAGGTAGCGTTCTGGTCGTTAGTTCCTGCTGTTTTTTCCTATTAATGATTTTTTAGATGCTGATGAGAAATGTCGTCATCCGTTTGCGGTGATTTACTGTCGTGAAATTCGCTTGGGAATGTTCTTCATCAAAAATGTAATGGACTACGATTACACAATAACGGGGAATTATTTCCAATAGTTTATCTGAGATTCAAATACTGAACATTTTTCATAAATAATAAGAATTATCGAAACCGTAACTTTTCAGAATGCTATTTAATTTTATTCTCTGCTCTTAGTTCTCTAAGTCTTTGTTGTCCTTGTATGTTAACCAAATGTTTCATTTTTCGTTGAATAACCCGTGTTCCATTTTTATGATAACTTTTATATAAAGAATTAACATCATATTTTGTTCTTTTCTGTTTTAGGTAAGCATCTGAGCAATTCTGGGAAGAATCCCATAGCCAGTATAACCATCTGCAACTTGGCGTCTCCATTGACTCGTATGTAGCGCTTTCTCTTGGTTTTGTCATTTGAGGCCATTTGATTGGAGGAATGTTTCGATCCATATGATTGCGAGCAGCTGTGGTATGATATGCACCAGGGTAATTTTTATTTAAATTAAATTGTTAAATAGTTCTTAACTCTACAAAAATGTGGTTCTTTCTGCGTTTTGCACCTAAAAACGGAACAACTTGTTTTTGAATAAGTTGGTGCAAAAGTTAAAACAAACAATCATACATTTCCTGCACCTTTTTAACCCCATAAATGACATAAACGTAATGCAAGTTCCAGCCTGCGATCGATTGGTAGTTGCGCAAAATTTCTCTCCGGTGACGAATCAACCGGCTCATTTATGGCAGGCGTGCCGTGAACCACAGGCACCACCGGCGGGTGTGCGACGACTATGAGCAATAAATCAGTTTTGTTTTCCGATCTTGAAAGTCACGTTGATGCCGTCCATGCGCCGACCGGGTGAAACTTCGGAAGGTTTCCCGTTCTGTTGGCTCTCTGCCGGGGGCTACGCTTTCTGATGGTATTGGTAGGATGGGGCCGACCCCCACACGCGGGTTTCCCCTGTGCGGAAGATTGTGGCCCCTTCCGCTTGCGTACCAAAGGTGGAAAATATCCAGGCAGATCGTAACTCGCCGATGAATAGCGGGCGGCGGATTTTCGATTTGGCCGGCACACGGTAAGCTGCTAGGTTTGGCTCCACGACGGGATCATCCCGTCCAGGTCGAAACAACAGCACAGACACACACACACACAGCAAAAAAAAAACACACATACTAAAGATGTATTTGCAGGTAATAATAATAAAACAAGATGCCTTTACCTTCAATATAATGGTCGAGTGAGCGTGCGTCCCACTGGCAGTGGTTTGGTAGGAAGGGGGAGGCCACCGCACAGCCAGAGCCGGGTCCGAAGTACGCCGTCCTCGGTCGGCGCTTGTCGGCGGCGTAGTGGCAGCGCCATAACGAAACCAACCCAACACAGCCAGCCCCATGCAACGCGCGTTCTCGAAACGGGCACAGGGTCAGAACGAAAACAACGGTCGCTCATGGCCACCGCGGCCACTCACGAGGTATGCTGCGCCACTTCTCCTCCGTACCGGGGAACGCGAACACATAAAAGCTCCCTTCAGCGCGCGCTCTCGCTGTCTCCCGCTTGTTCTCTTTGTGTGGCGCATTCAAAATGGAGGTGATAGGTAGGTGGGGATAGCTAAAAGCTTACTTGATCGCGGAGACTTGGGACGAAGCTTCCCGTGTGTGCGTGTGTGTGTGTGTATGTGTGTGGGGGGATGCCTCTCACGAGCGAGAAAAACGCATACGTCTCGCTTTCGCGCACGCGGCACATTCGGTCGTCTCGCTTTGGCAGTGAGAACCGCGAGATGAGCTCATCTGAAGGGCGACCGCGGCCCGCGCGCCTCAACCCCGCGGTCTAACCGTGTCACTGCGCCATCCGAATGATTTAGTTTGAGTCCGGCATTCGTGAGAAACGGTCACGCAGTATCACGTACGTTTCCGTGCGTCGCAGTATCGCGAAATTTCTATCGATAGAATCATCGTTTGGTGAGGTGCGTGTTCGTGTGATTTCCCATTTCGTGTGAAGAAAAAAGAAATAAACGGAAGAAAGAAAACGCAAAACGAGCGGAGCGTCTCAGAAAACCAAAAGCAAAGAGAGCTGTAAGTGCAATTACGGCGAGAACCGTGGGACGCTGTGAAATTCGTCGCGTTTCCTCGGAACCGGTGTGTCGATGTGTATGAGCTGTGTGGTATGTGCGATGTCTGTGTCTGTGCAGTTTTTTTTTCTTCTTCTCTCCTCTCTATGCCGATATTCCATCGATGTTTCGGCCGAACGGCGGAAATGGCATAATAAGAAAGGAAGGCTAATGCTGTGGGCACCAATCGATATTTGTGTACTCATCGTCTATTGCTATTTCTGCGTTGGGCTACCTCGGCTTTCGGGAGCATTAAAGTGGATGTGGTGGTCCTCGGGATCTACCGTCATCTGTTTAGAACACCTTCGACAAACTGAGATTTGATGAACCGCAACTGTATGATGGGCTGTGCTGTGCCGTGCGGTGTACATGATTTTGTTTGCCATGCATGTGGATGGTAGTGGTTCTATCGAGATTGATGCTATGCACTCTAGCATCCAACGCACAACGGAAGTGACACCATTAGGCACGGAAGAGACCGAGAAAAGAATAACTACGCAGCGCCATCAACAATATTTCGCAGAGACGCGCACACACACGCCAATGCAGTCTCTACCGTGGCAGCAAGACTGGTGGAAGTTATTCACGAGCACTTTTACCATCATGACCAGGCGTTCTTCAACCCCCCACTCTCCCCTCTCCATCTCCTCACCTACTGCGCGCTCGATTGCATAGCTTTTGCATCGATCCACTGCATCGTCGCAAGAACGATCGATCGCGATTCGAAGAAGTGTGTCCGCTTCGCCATTGCGTAATCGCGAAACGGCACGACGGCTGGCGAGACGGCCAGAGACCACACCGAGTACACATACACACACACACGCGTTAAACGGCCACGAAACGAAACTGACCGATCCCCCTCGTTCGTTTCGTTTGTTTGTTTTTGCTGCCGAGAGTGTCGAGTGTCCCCGGGTAGCCTTCATCCCCGGGATGTGACTGATAACAGGGCCAGTCTCAGAGTTTCAGGGTCCACTTCGATTCCCGATCGTCCACAAATGCATGGAACAAGCGCAGTGATATGACAAATGGCGACAACCGGAAATCCACTGTGAAATAAACAGCCGAACAGGATTTTTTTTAACGTTTTTTGATCTTCAAAATCAATCGATCGTTGTGGGGGGGATGATGTGATGATGTGATGGTGTCAGTATCTAAGATGTTACTCTTAAACCCAAACCACCTCAACCTGCTGTTTGATAAGAGAAAGTGGAAAAGTCTGACACAAAGATATTTAAAAAAAACACACAAGAAACCATGCTGAAATCGAAATGTGATAGCAAAAATGTTACAAACGCGTTAAAAAAAATTGGAAAACCTCACATTCGTGAATCCTTGCTGTGCATGTGCATCGCAAACCGTTGTGCGAGTTTTGTTCTTTTTCATTCCATCCCTCCTTTTGCGGTGACGAGATCTTTCCAAGGATTGGGCTTCCACAATGCCGAACGTGCCTTTTTTGTTTGCACATGTTCTAAGGTGGAGGGAAGAGGTGGGGAGGGGGGGGGGGAGATGGGAGGGTTAGAAGGAATCTTTTTTGTGGCCCAACGGCGAGGTGGGCCCCTTTTTGTAACTTTGTTGCTTGTGCGGCGCTTATCGGGACACGAATGCGAGAGTGCGTGTGATGCGTTTCTTCGTATCTAATGCGTGCCTTCTTGCTATTTCTTGCTGCGTGCAGCAGTAAAAAGGACGTCAAAAAAGAACGGGTGCATGTGTTTGTTTATTTGTTCGAACGTCAAGTCCTTCTTTTCTCTCCATAGGCAAAACTAAGGAGCCTTTTTCGTGCGTGACGCCCTACAGTTTTGGGACATATCGGACGGTCCACTGCTTGGGAGCCTGCTGATAGTTGTGTCGTTGTTTATGCTGTCATTAGCCGATAAGTCACACTTTGCGTCCCAGCCCATGACTACGAACGCATAACGATAGTTTGGTTTAGTTGCACGTGTTGGGAAGCGATATTATTTCTTTCGTCCTAAACAAAGCTTGGACACATCCATTATTGTTGTGTTTGTAGACTGCGTTTAACTTAAGCTCACCATTCTTTTTTTTTTTATTGGTAAATTCACTTCTCTGCTATGGTGCTCCACAAAGAAGCTACCAGCCCCAGCCCAACGATGTATGTGCACATGTTCGCATAGTTCCGGGGATAGAAGAGATTGCACACACCAGTGACAAGTTGCACAATTCCGACGACTCTGCAGCGGAAGTTGCCAGAAGGAACAGAAAGGAAGGGGGGGAAACAAGACAAGAAGAGAGAGACATGACAAAAAAAAATTACCCACACACTTAGGCAAACCAAGAACACCAATCACACCGCAAACCAAAGTGCGTTATAAATGCAACGCTTAAAATTAAGTTAGAAAAAGAAGGGAAGTCTTTGCGCGGAATCGCGGATGAACGAGAACGCTGCTCTGTTCACGCGGAACGCAACGGAGATGCAAGGGCGAAATCTTCGAGAATAATTCATCCCAGGAAAAGAGCATAAAGCAGAAACGGTATGTGTGCGTGGTTGCCGCAAGAGGAAAAAAAGAGGGAGCAAGACAGCCAGCAGTATACTGTTGATCGTGCAGAACATCGCGACGGCGTAACGCGAAGAAGCTTTTTTGTTTTCTTGCTGACGAACGCTGTTTTCCGATCGCGATCGCGTCGACGGTTATCTTCGTGGCGTTTGTGCTTTTATTATTTTGAATGAGTGATTTTTTCCTTCCGTTAACTCTCTCTGTCTCTCTCTCTCTCTCTCTCTCTCTCTCTCTCTCTCTCTCTCTCTCTCTGTCTTGCTCTCACTCGTACTCGCGTTTTCTCCGCTTTGTGATGATCGTGGAGGTTTTCTTTCGACTCGCGGTTTCTCGCGGTGAGCAATTGTGCGCGGAGCTCAAACTCTACCATCGCCGTGTGCGGATCGGAATGAGAAAGAGTGATTTGTGGTCGCGATCGTTGCATGATCACTCCGGTGGATGCATACGATTTAATCGAGGAACGCCAAGAGTGTCGCAAACTGTGGGAATTGCATTAGTATGCCATATTGCAGTGAATCCCTATCTAGTTCCTAAAAACCGTTATAGGCCTAAAACATTTGCAAAATCTTTTCTTTCCAACAAACTCCAACATAATCTTTATTGGCTGTTTCACTTCGATACAGATGTGCGTGTCTTTTCTGGGTTGAATGCCTTCGATGAAGGTAACTGAAAGACGAAAACGTGAATCCAAAAATATATGCAGGTGTTGTCCGGTTTGTTTGATTTGTGGAACGGTGATTTTCTTCCCGAATGGTAAACAAACCCGTAATGTCCAAGGATCTTTTGACAAAAGGAACAACAGCTTGAATCTGTTTTCGTTTGTTCGGGTGCGTAGTTTTCGAATGTGTCTTCGTTGCTATTTATTTTCCCCGTTCTTATTCTGCCTGCAGCAAGCCTCAATCTCGGGAGTATCCATCGTTCCCACCGGTGTGTCCCTGTAGCCTATGCAATGTGCGTTCACTTTGCGCGTGTGTTGAAAAATTCTCCATTGTTTGCTCTACTATAACAAATCGTTAAAGAAATTGAAAAGTTTTGGCAAACGAAACGAAAGAGGAAGAATCACCGAGGAGCAACGTTGCACTTCGTTGCAATATCCTTGCATCCGCCAAGCAACTTGCGCTGCTTGATATCGGAAGCAAGGAGAGCACCAACAGAGTTCTTGTGCGCTATGTAGATTCTTGTGCCTGTGTTTGTGCTTAGTGTGGCCCCAGCCAATGTGCGTGCACGTGTGCGTCCGTGGCGTTTGTGCTCAGGTGTTTATGTGTGTCTGTTCGTATGCGCACTCGCGAGTGCATCCTGCTGATCCACTCTATATCTAGAAGCAGAGGAAGAAGTGCAGTGCATAAGAAAGGGGGAAAAACGCGAATGATTAAATAATCTGCGCTCAGTTCCATCCATTCTGGGATCGTCGACGACGCCCTCAACGTCTTCAGCGCAGTTTCGGTCGGTTTTATTTGTTTGGTTTTAAAGTTTCCTTTCGAGTGGATTTGTAAGGCAGCAACGCGCTACGACGACACAAGTATTCCAGAATTTCTTCGCTGCTAGATTGTTTACTTTAGTGCCTCAAAATTTGGGATTACTCGTTAGAACTGGTTGGTATTCCTTTTTTCCCCGGGTTTCCCGGTTTTTTTTTTCTCTTTCGTTGTTCGTCCCCGTCTTGTGCAGATGTGTTATCCTTTCGGCATCGGCTCAATCTCCAGCCTTGTATGTGTGCATCTTCCCTTTTTACCGATAGACATGTGTGGACAAGGTTTTAGGGAGAGTTATTATTCGATCCCCAGCTCATGGCACTTTTTCGCTCTTTCCGTATACGCTTTTCGATGGTTTGTTGACGTTGTTTATACCCGAGTTTGTGTGTTTACTCGAACGCAATGCTGTTTGTGTTTTCTACGGACTAAGAAACAACATTATCTTTTTTTTTTTATTTTGTCAACGACAGACGATCCTGTACAACGGAAACAAACATAAAAGTTTATGTGCGTTGGCTCAAGAATGATCAGGATTCAAGCGTCTCACTTTTCTGTGAGGAATTGAAATCCAATTCCTTAACCTCTGACCTCAAGTGCCTTCGTTTTCCATCACAAGTTGCGCTACAAACATTACCCAAAGACCAAGGAATGCTTTTGCACGAAACATTATGTCCCACACTTTTCTACTTTTGCCAGAGACACTCTTGATGTTTCTAAAAATTCTAACTTTCGAAATCTTGTGGGAAACCAGAGACACATTTTCTTCTGACTTTAGAACTCTTTTTCGACGAACAGGCATTTCCTTAATTGTTTTCCTTTTGTGGGGAATTCGCTTCGGTTTTTTTCCGCTAACATACCGGTCGATTCCTCCCGGTAAGACCAGGGATGGCATGTGATTTAAACCAGCAACGCCCGTGTGGATGATTGGAATTATTTTCGATTCCCTTAGAGCTTCTTCATCCGTCGATGAAGTCGACGGACAGATTTTTTTTTTTGTACATATTTGTATGTTCCTCGCTCCATACCCTCAGTTATTCGTATGCAGTTTTCGATCGATGCATCGCGACTGCATTTTTAATGTCTTGTATTTTTCCTAAAGGAGAAACTAAGGGATTGAAAGTATGAGAAGATTGAAACGATACCTATAGTTGTGCTCAGCATGGTTTTTAGAATTAAAAAAAAAATCAATTTAGATCCCATTCGCATTTCTTCAAACACTAAAATAAATAAACTATGGTAAAAGTTGTTTTTCAAGTGGTATGAATTCTTTTTTGATCGATTTCATAATATGAACCTTTTGCTATTTGAATGTTGTATTATTATTATTATTATTATTTCCAAGAATGTTTGCCTCTAGGGCTATACAAACGAAAGCTTAAAAACTAGACCAGAGCTAAGGAGTGGAGGGGAGTATGGAGGAGGATACGGAAACAAGTCGACTGCGGAATTGGGAGATGGTGATGTTATAGTCGAACAGGCAACTCGCGGCATTAAAGGCGTCCATGGCGCGCAGGAGAGGGTCGTTCCGACCGTAGCGTGTTAGGCGGGTGGGAATGCGGAGGGGTGGTCTATCGCGTAGACGACGGGAGGGGACATATAGAGGAAGGGAGGAAAGGAGAAGCGGGGCGTCTAGATTGTGGAGGAGGATACTAGCGATAAAGAGGGATTGGGCATGCGAGTGGCGGGTTTGAACGCTGTTTAGGCCGAGCAGGCGACAGCGCAGATGATAAGGTGGGATGGGAGAGGAATAGTTGCGGAGGAGACATCTCACGGCGAGCCGCGTGAATTTCCGCTGCACTCTCTCTATCCTGCCCATAGCGGTGATGCCGGCCGGAGTCCAGACAACACTGGCATACTCCAGGACTGGTCGCACCCAGCAGCAATACAGGGCCCTCAAGCACAAGGGGTCTCGAATCTCGGACGCCAAGCGAGTTATTAGGCCCAGAGTCCTGCCCGCCCTGACGACAACATCGTTGATGTGTTTCTCGAAAGTGAGGGTATCGTCTAACCAGACCCCAAGATCCTTCACCGTGGTTACCCGTTGGAGCGGACAGCCACCAAGGGAGTACTGGTACAAGATCCTGTTTTGCGGGCGGCCAAACGACACGACACAACATTTGGGCGGGCAGAGTGTCAGACCGTTAGCGGAGCACCAAGCCGAAAAGTCATCCAGGGATCGTTGGAGGGAAAGGGAATCTTTGTACGAGGACACGGGAGAGAAGATTTTGACATCATCGGCATACATGAGGTATCCATCACCAGGGAGGACACCAGCGCAGTCGTTGATGAACAGGGAGAAGAGGAGAGGACTCAGGACACTTCCTTGGGGAACACCGGATGGACTGAGAAAGGGTTGGGAGAAATGGGTCTCGACCTTAACCCTGTACGTGCGCCCTGAGAGGAAGGATTGGAACCAGGACAGGAGGGGATCACCGATACCAAGCCGAGCTAGCTTCGCCAGAAGCAGATGGTGTGGCAGACAGTCAAAGGCAGCTTTGAAGTCCGTGTATATAACGTCGACCTGCCGCCCAGAGACGATAGTGGGGAACATATTCGCCATAAGGGTCATGAGGTTAGACGTAGTAGAACGGCGAGGCATAAAACCGTGTTGGTGAGGTGATATGTAGGAGCTAGCAAGAGAAAGAATGGAGGAGTGTACAACGGATTCGAGGACTTTGGATACTGCGGGGAGGAGGGAAATGCCTCGATAGTTGGAAGGGATGGATCGGCACCCCTTCTTGTGGATCGGAACTAACCAAGCCGCCTTCCACATCCCTGGAACAGCCCCTTCCCGAAGAGAGCGCGAGAAGAGGCGTGCAAGAATAGGGGCGAAAGCAGTCTTGCAGCTCTTTAATACACAAGAAGGTATGCCGTCGGGACCAGGGGAGGAGGAGACTTTAAGCTTGGCGAGGGCGGTAAGCACGACCCCCTCATCTACAGTTGAGCTGCTGCATGAGAGGACGGCATGAGGCGTCCAGGCGAGACCCGCAGTGAGGGATGCTGTAGAGCAAGCGGGATCGACAAACACCCCGGAGAAGTGCTTAGCAAAAAGCCCGCAGACGCCGGAGGGGGAGGAAGCGGAATCGTTGCCCAAGGATAAGGATGGTGGGATACGAGGGTTAGCACGCCTGGCATTTACGTGGCGCCAGAACGACCTCGGGCAGGCCGTAAGACGTGACTGAAGTCGCGCCAGGTGCATCCTGTACCGCGCACGGTTGTACGACCGGTAGGCGATCGCAGCAAGTTTAAAAGTGGTACGGTGAAGCGGGGAGCGCGTGTTGCGATATCTCCGCAGTGTGCGTTTCATGTCGGCCCTAAGCACGCGGAGATGCCTGTCGGACCACACAGGGTGAGGAGAGGGATGTAAGGGGGGACAACACAGGGAGAGGAACGAGGAGATTGCACTGTTGAATGAAGCGGCGGCTACGTCGATGGAGCTGGAAGTGTCCAGGAACGTCCAGTCAGTGCGCGATAGCAAGCGGTCAAGCTTCGCATGGTCGAGTTTGCGAAAGCACAGCAGACGCGGACGAGCAGGCTGGTGAATTAAAGCTGGCCTGATAGTGGTAGCGGGCGGGAGGTCCAGAGACAGCTCAAGCGGAGGGTGGTAATTGTCCACGGGAACCAGCGGTAGCGGCGATGAAGTGACGGTAGAACAAAAACTGGCGGTTGTTGCGTCGGCAAAAATTAAGTCCAGTTGGCGACCCAGCGGGTTGGACACCCCAGAAATTTGAACCATGGCGTTTACATTCATGCCGTCCAGGAGAAGAGCACCAGAGGGTGAGATGTTCGACGGTGAGAAGAACGATGCGTCCGATGCGGGATGCCAGCCGAGGGAAGGCATGTTGAAGTCACCGAGCAACAGCAGGTGATCACGATGGCGCATCATCTCACGAATCTCCTCGGTGCATTTGTGTAGGTCGCGCCAAACGGTTGGTGATGAGCTGCGGTCCGGGGGAATGTAGACGACTCCGAGGTAGAGCGACGGGCCGCCGAGCTTGATGCGGACCCACAAAAGCTCGAGCGACGCAAAGGAGTGTGCTAACGTCGAGGACACGAATGGTGCCGAGCAGGCGATTAGAACACCACCACCACGAGACCGCGTGCTATTTGTGTTGTTTCTATCGCAGCGGTGTACGACGAATGTGTCCTCAAAGAGGAACGATGACGGAATAGTGTCGTCGAGCCAAGTTTCGCAGAGCACACATACGTCGAACGTCGGGGCAGAGGAGGCTAGACGGAGTGCGCTCAGTTTTGTTCTAAGCCCTCTGACGTTTTGGAAATAGACATGTAGGCTCGTGGCGGCTGGGTTGCGGCAGGAGGTACGGGATGGCGGTTGGAAGCGGTGAGTAGCGTCGAATGATAAGGCAGCCTGGCGTTGAGCATCCAGGAGCTATTCATTTGCGACAGGTGACAGCGGCTGATCGGCTCGGTCGGCGCATGAGGGCTCCGTGAACGCGGGCAAAGTGTGATTGGTGGCCAGTTGTCGCGTAGGCCAGCTGGAGGTCAAGGCGTTATCTGCCACCGAGTGCTCCCGAAACTCGCGAAACGCGATTCCTTGAGGCCAAGAGGATGCATTTAGCGCGACATCGCGTTTGGACGCAGGGACACCAACCTTGTACGACACGAAGGTAAGTGGGATAGTGGGGTCCCTATCGCGACGGATCAAGCGCCGTACCACTACATCCTCATGGATTTTGCTGCGAGCATGCGCCAGGACGTCCGTGTCGGTTACGGCAGGGTCTAACCTTGACAGGTACACCCATACTCTGTCTTCGCGTTCGGGGGCCGGTCGCATGGCGGCTGACGGGCAACCAGTGCCAGTGTGCAACAGTGGCGTCGGAGACGGGGCCACCGCCACAGCGGGAACAAATGGTGCATGTGCGATGTGTTGGCGGACCGTGGTCGTATTGGAGGCGGTGAGTGTGAGCTGCATGGGAGCAGTTTGGTTGGCTAGTGGTGGTGCCGGAGTCCGGTTGTGCGGTGCAACTGGTAGTGCACTTGAGTGGCGCGGTGGTGTCGTGAGGTTATCCGAGTTGTGAACCAGCTGATTTGCGATTTTGGCAAACTCGCTGGTGACGCTGGACTTAAGCGTGAGAAGCGAACGCTCTAACTTAGCGAGTAGATCGGACTTGTGAGATTCGATCATCTCACCCAACAGCCCGTCGTTGCAGTTCGATCGCAGCTTCAAACACTCCGTACAAAACCACACCAATTGAGGGAAGCGGTGCAGTTCGCGGGAGCAGTCGCGAGGCAGTCCAGTGCATCGGGTGTGGAATGCAGTGCCGCAGTAGCCTCCACAAGGCAGATAATCATCCGCCAGCGGGATGGTGCAAGCTGCGCAGGACATCTTGTAACGCGGTGCGCGATGGCGGGGATTACGGTACAATAGGTAGCGGCACAAAACGGTTGAAGCGCGAACGATCGAACGTAATAGGAGCAATTAGTCGACCGGGAAACAGAAAGTGTACGATAAGCGGCACTAGCGGGCTCGCGAAACTGTGATCGCGCGGAACAACCTTCGTTAAAACTTCGAAAAAACACAGCAGAAAACTCAGCAAAAGCAGGAGCGTAAGAAAGCAAGTCCGATCAGTTTGACAGTTGCTGACGTTTTTTTTGTACTTGCTATAAGAACGTAATGTGAACGCTTGATAGAAACATGTTTTTTTCTCGCACCAGAATAATGCTTTGCGTAAAATGCAATAAGACATCTTATCACGGTTTTATTGAATCTGTTCTGTCAATATTAAAAAGCCATCGAACAGCTCGCCATCGTCGGATTGTTTGAAAAAGTATGTTTCGTTGGAAACCTCTCTGTGTAAAAGTTTTCTGTAACCTGAGGAAACTCCGTTGGAGCTCAAAAATTGCTCACTCTTCCGTTCGGCTGATCACATGATTGGTTTGGATGGTTTGGTTCAATTTTCTCAATCTAACGCTGCTCAAGGTGCTGCCGAGGGCACTTAACGCGCTAACCTTAACCGTGGCGTACGAAACGAGTGCAAAAAAGCATGGGCAATAGGAGAGTTTCTTTCGATCGCAGCTTTTCGCAACAGTCTGTGCACCACCCTGGGGTGTCGGCTGGTGAAATTTAGTTTTTGAAGATTGCGTGTCGGCTGACGGTTACCTTGATTCGAATCACACACACACTGGTGGTGCATGATTTTTCTGATCATTTGTTTGCCGCTCGCGTCGGCGTCAGGTCGCTTCTATTTATTGTCGTCCCTGTTTGGCCGGTTTTGCAGCTCGACAAAAAAATTGTCGCAGAATTGCGGCGACGATCTGGCGTGAATATTAGCAGGAAACTTTCTCGAACTGACCAAGTCAATGGCCGACAGGGGGATGAATCAGTAAGATGATGTAAGTGTTTTTGTGGCAGGTTTAGAAACAGAAACCGGTCTGGTAAAATTTGTTTATTTGTCTCATCCTGAGACATTTAAGGGAAAGTTAAATTAATATGGATGTTTAATAACGTAATATATGATTTTAATCATACAAACATAAGCTAAAATAGAAACAGTCAGACTATTAATACTTTAGAGCACAGAAGAATAAACTGGGAGAGCATTTTAAGTTCCTTCAAACATATCTCATATATGTGTTACCACGCTGTATATGCTGTAATGTTTGTCCTGCTTTCTATTCGACTCTGTATTTTTTAAATATCTTTCAAACCATGTGTTGATTCCTGACCATGACTCCTTTTGGACGATCAGCATCAGCAGAACATCGTCGTCCTCTGACCAAATATTAAAAGCGCAAGTTGACCCAACGAAATCGGGTGGGAAAAGTGAGTTTGCATTTTCTCCACCACTTGCATAATCATTTATAAAACATTTTATGTTATTTTTAAATGGCTGTGTTATGTTGTCTTTCACTAACAAAATAAACGAGACCGCAACTTCGTAGATCGTCGAGAGTGGCGGAAAGTGAAAGGAGAGAGAGTCGACGTTTAACGCAATCTCGGCATTGTTTTGCATTTCTTTTCGGAAACATAAGCAAAAGTGGGAAAAGCATGATGAAGGTGGGCAAGCTAAGGGATGCAGGAAGAAAGGAAAGTAGTGGTTGTTTTACGCCCGAAATGTATGCACCAAGGACATATGACACAAGTAGACTAATTGTTTTTTTTTCTTCCATACAATGAGTAACGTTCTTCAATGAGAATAACTGTTGGTGGTGGTAAGGGAAAAAACACCATTTCGCTGACGCCATTTGTTTGATGAACGATTTAATTCTGCAAAGAGCGCGAAGCAAAATATTGTTGCTTCCTGCGGAAAAAAATGGTTCTCCCAAGCGGTGACATAACTCACTCAGCAAAAAAGCAGAAACTCCCTGTTGTAAGTGGAAATTGGACTGTGTGTATGCAACAAAAATGGACGCAGATGGAGGTTGACATTTATTAAAACGATGCAAATTTTATGCAACCGCATTCTTTCGACTACCGTTCCCTTCCGGTCAACCCTTTGCGTTAATTGTATTTCTGTTCATGGTTACGGACCTTTCTCGTTATCCATTCGGGCAGCAGAAATAGGAAACAACCTAATCCCAACCAAGAAACAAGAAAAAGGGGTTAAATGTACACGGAGAACACGATTTAGCATGGCAGTAATGCACCCAGAGGGTGCAAACTATTATGATGGGCATCTTCTTCGGTCTTTCCCTGCTTGACTCGAAGGAGAAGAATGCAGTTTTGAGTTGTGCAGCGAGAAAAAGCAAACGAAACCGGTCTTTCCGTTTTCCAACGATGCGAAACCAAACGATTTTAGCGAACGTAAATCGCTAAAATGTGCTTGAATACGAGCTGCGGATCCGCGCGAGATTGTTATTATGTCTTCTCATTTGTTCACACCTTTTATATGGACCAGCTCCAATGTGCGCAGAGTTTGTGTGCCAATTCATGAAACCACAGGTGTTGGTGTGGTGGTGAGTGCATAAACTGTTTGTTTAAACAGTTGCCTTCAGCTAGCCGGTACAGATGCAACCATACAAGTTATTTTATTAAATTGAAAGATACATAAGCTAGTAAAAGCCGCAGCAAAGTAGGCCGTAGTGCGGTTCATCGGTTTTTCTTATGTTCATTTTGCCGATTCGATTAAAATTGAAATTACAACAGTTGCGCCTTAAAATTGTTTTCAGTTGAAATATATGTAATTTCCTATATTTTGTTATCTGAACTTATTCCACGCAGTTATCGTATTTGAAATTAACGTAACACAAACTATTTATCCTCTTCCAGGTGGCTGGCGTATCAGCGACCACGGAGCGACTCACAGCTCCCCCCGCGCCTCCACAGGGCCCCTCGCCCCTTCAGCTCTTAGATGAGTCTCACATGTCAATTGCTGCGGCTGAAAATGCAGGGTAGGTTGCTCAACATTCACCGACTCGGAAACATCCTCATCTAATTTCGCGCGACCGTTTGCACGTTGATTCAATGAAAAACCCCCAAAGTTTGGGTATGTTGTCAGCCTGAAGAGACTGATCTAGTTGTTCGAAACATTTGTTTTAGAATGTTATTCAACATGAGGCTACACCAATGCTCCACCCTCACAGGCGTGCAGACAAGTGCAGTCGTGTCGGCGCTAGCAAATTGTGATTGCTTTCGATCGCTGGTTGGGCGGGAAATAGGAAATGATGCCTCCTTCCCTTCTATCGATCAAACAAACTGGCGAACGATGGACCGATTGTGTCCGACACCCATCGACTGCGCATTGATATACGACGCCCGGATTGCATCATCATCAAACTGCAGCAACCGGCTGCAACGCTTGCTGGTGCTAAAGTGATAGAAATGCATCGAGGTTTATCTACTTACCCCGTCCCTTACGTCAGCGAAACACACTGTTGGTTGGCATCGTGGTCCGATGTCCGACCATCGAACGGGACGGCGTTGTGCACACACTTCCCATCAGGATCGATTCATCCATTTCCGGTTTCAATCGTTTCCGTCCGGGCCAGAAGCAACATAGCAAGAAAGCGGCAGGATACCAGTGGTTTGTTGCGTGGATTAGATCAGCACGGACGATTAGATTAATCCGTTTTGTACGCGAAGCGAGGGAAAAGTAAGTGGTAAGGCTGTTGCAGTGGACTTCATTGCTGCATGGTCCCAGTTTCGTGCAGAGCCAGTGTGTAGCATCATCGCTCCTGTTTGCGCCTTAATGGACTTGCATTATAAAAGGACGGCGTCGATCGGCAAAGCCGCTAAGGACCATCACGAATGGTTGCAGTTGCGAATGCCACCGACAATTTTGCCAATCTCTTTCGCTCCAACGCAACGTTTCTCTTTCTTTGTCCTTAGTCTCTCCGGGTACGCGCTATCCTGCGAAAGATGCTGCCAATGAAATGACAGCTGAATTTATCGGCCTAACCGAGTGAACAACTGATGCGCATCGGCTTGAAGATGACACCGTCATCCGTACTGTCACTGATCTGGTGGACTTGACGGGAATGAGTTTATACGGGTGAATTAATCTTTCTTATTTTCCCGTGGTGTTGGCTTGGAACCAATTTTGCAAGAACTTATTTGATTCCAGTACAATGAGTGCCATATTATTCACCGATGGTCAAGAGATAACGGCGTTCAATGGATGCATAGATATACATTTGTTCTCGTATAGTCCTCCGAAGAAATAGTTCGCATTAGGAACACTTTGTTACAAAATCTGGCTTTACTCATAGGAGAGTCGTAGGGGGTGCTGCATATCCCAGCAGCTTTGTCGTCAGTATTTTCTGATCGGAATGAAGCATCGCACCTTCATCGCCGTTCGATTCGCCTGACAGGGAAAACAGGCTCGTTGCTTTGTGCCTACAAGTGCACTTGCCTTCAGCCTCCACTTGCATCGCATCTTGCAGACTGGCAGTCGGGCGGCGCTCGGTCGTTTGCATTGCTGTGTTGCAAGTCGTGTTGGTTGGCGATGAGCAACGCGCACGCACACACACGATGCCCACACACACACACACACACACACACACACACACACACACACGTGCGGCCCTGCTGCTTGTCAACCGAACAAACGGTTATCCCCAGCCCCCGCCATGAGTGAACGATAATTGAGTTGAGGCAGGTCATCCTCAAACATAAATTGATTTGTTGGCATTTATTGTTAGCAAATACACACGGACGTCGCGGCGGTAACCGTGTTGTGATGGGTGATGGTTTTCTTCTCCACTTGCTAGCGAGACCCCCTCCCTCTCCCGCTCCCTTCGATATATTGCTGGCTGGAAATGGCGAGGCGCATTTTATTAGTTTTGCATACACATCGGAACGGAGTGCGCATGCCACTGTATGCCCTCGTGCATGTTTGGTTACGTCTTGCACCGGACAGTTCGTCCACTCGCGTCCAGCCAGCACCGGCTGGTCGATGCAGCTGATCCCGTTAGGGGTCGTCAAGTTTAACTCGCGTATGGATGCTTTTTTGCGTGCTACCAACAATGTAGCAGACCCTTGAGGTTCAATTGAAAGTTTTGCAGAAGTCTATCGTTTTGTTAGGTTATAATATCCATGCAACAAAACAAAAATTAGTGTTCTCCATCATGTGGAATAAATATTGAAAATAAATTCAACCATAGCAAACCCTAAAGAAACAAGTTTTGTGGAAAAGAAATGATTATAGGATACCCGTTTTGGGACTGTCAATATATTTGCCTGGTTCAAGGATGATGTGTAGGCAAGTGTAGCCAAATCTAAAACAACTGTGTTGGCTTCCATCTCTCGTGAGCCAGCATCATTTTGTTGTTTATCTTCTGCCTAGCGCCACACATATTTTTGCTTCATTTGCGTAGATGGCGGCAAACGATGGAAGACAGGTAAATAGATCATTGCGTGTGCCCCGCTGGTGTTCCAAATAACCAAGATGGCTCAGCTCGCAGTAAATTCAGCTGAAGGAAGTCGCCGATTAGCTCAACTGTTCTTTTTCGGTAGAGTGGTTTGTTTTATTTTGAGATTTCTTGGGCGTGTAATTCATTGAAAATTTGATGACACTGTCTATGGTTGGAACACATTTTTATGATGATCTCTATAACTGAAATTGCAACACGAGATGGAAAAGATCCCTTTTTTTTAATGCGACAAATGCTCGTTAAAGAACAAAAGCAGGATATATTATGAACAGGAAATGTTTGTAACCAACAAGCAAAAATCAAATGCTTTACACCATAAAAGTTATACGAAAAAAATTCTATCCATTAACCGCCATTACTTCTTGAGTGCCTAATAACTACATAACAAAAACCACTGCTAGGCTGCTAGTGTCAATTCTCGTAACGAATCGCAGAGAGTCGAATGTCTAACGGTAAATCTCAGTGAGCTACTGGATAAATGAAGATGAAGCAAGCGTTTTCCAAAGCTATCGCTACCAAGTAAGCAAGTACTCTATACAGCACCGTGCTTGGCACCAAAGCACCACCCCCAGCATTGCGTCATGCGTTGTCCCGTGCCCGTGGGGTCTGCTTGTTGTCGATGAGCCAATCTAGCCCTGAAGACTTCTTCTCCTCTGTTTGCTTGCCTGTCCGCAGCTTGTCCCGGAAACGGAGCCTATCACCGGGCTGCGATCGCGAGTTCGCACTGGTGTTGGGTTTTATCATTCGTTAATTTCCTCTGTGGACAACGTTTTGCCTTTCCCCGTGGTGACCCTGTCACGCAGTGCTGTTGGAAGATGACACCAGTAGTTTGGTTTATTGAAGTTTCGGTTTTTTGAGTCGAACGATGTTAACACCAAACGGAACTGGCTTTGCTAGCTGTCCAGAGGGGCAACGAACATATTTCATCAAGCGATTCGTGCCCATCGACAAGCTTATCTGGTGCTGATCGTGCAATCAAAGGACTGTAAATTAGAAACCTTTTTTGTGTCGAGCCGTATTAGTACGGGGTCCGCTCTAAAGACCGAAGGGAAGTGAGATGGCCCCAGCAAGATAGTTTCGTAGACGGTGGATAGCTCAATCAATGCTTTTGATTCGCAAATGTTTTTGTTTGCTTAAGTCCAATGTAATACTCTTGTCAATGCCATTTTTCCGTTTCCTTGTTCCTACAATTCCGCCACCTTTTGGCCAGTCCCGTTCAGGCAACCCCCTAGCAGAGGAGAGGAGCGCATACAATTCCAGTTCGTTCTTTGTGCCACACTCTCCTTTCCGTTGTGCGGTGTTGTTCGAGGGCAACAGACGGAACGTTTGCCGTCGATTTAAAAATGGCATGGAGGCTGAAGATGTTAATGTTTAATTACACGCAATCATGTCGCAAGTCAATGTCGGCGGCTTGGCGACGACTGGTTGTTGTGCATCGCCACTGTCGCCTCTAGAACATCTCAAAAGGCCCGATCATCGTCGCCGTCATCATCATCATCGTCATAACCGCTAAAAGACTACAAAAAAAAGGGAAAAGAAAAGAAAAAAAAAACCCCCCCAGGAGTGGTAAGGCAGCCAACGGGCACGACGGACATCGCTCTACCGGCGGGCATGAGTTCAGGTTGGCGAGCGTAATGCACGCGTAATCCCTGCCGGAGTGGCGTTTATTTTTTTTTAAATCCTCACGGCGATGACAACCAACACCACGACAAGCGGCTGCCGAAAGGGAATGGGCGGTTTGTGCCGCGGGACTCGGAGGCATGTGAAGCAATTATTCCGTCATTGGGCTTGATTAAACCGTAGACAGTTTCGCGCTGGAAAGTTCATCGCGATTAGTACACGAGAAGCGAAACACGCACGTCGAAGTGACGATTGGTTCTGTCGGTCGGCATGGAAGCGCGTCGGATTGGCTGCTCTTTTGGATGGATGCATTATTTGATCGCTATCCTCGTCTTTTCGCTGCGCTAGTTGCATATGCCAATAAACAACTTATCCCGATGGTATGATTGTTTTGTTTTGCTCAATGGGTTGATTTGTTGCTTTAAATAACGAATTTTGCGCTGGAATACTATTCTTATGATTATTAACATCATTTGAGCATGATGTTGTTTAGTTTTTGCTGTACAATATGATATCGTAGAACATATGCCAACTTATGTTAAATCGCTCATCAATCACTTCGCGGGCAAACTGGATCTGTAATCCTCAAAATATCAACACTATAGCTAACGGCACATTGTCGTTGCACGTAATGGTGAACCGAAAGGAAAACACATCCGTAGAGAAAGGCCTCGTATTTCGCTGTGACAGCGAAGCATGATGAAAGTAAGTGAATCATAACCGACATAAGCTCCACACAAACACGTGCCCATCGGCCAGAATGGAATGGTGGTGTTTTTTTCCCATGCCTTCCCTCTGCCCTTCCGCCCGCCGTATGCGCACCTGAAACGGAACGGAGGCCCAGTATTATGGTTGTCGGTTTCCGTTCGCAACCTTCGGGATGGATAATTTTGTTCTGAGCTTTTGCGCCGGCTCATGGATTTTACGCGCCCGGAACAAGAAGAATGAACGAAGACGAGATAGGAAGCGCAGGTTCAAACAGTAAAGAAAAAATGCTTTGGCAGCCCGCGGCAACAGTGCGCTGGCTGGCGTCTGCTGTCTACACCAGCGTTGGTTGCATGGAGCATGTTTGGACTAGGATGACTGTACAGCGAACGAACGCCAGGCACGGTGAAGCCTAGAACCACTCGGCCGGCTTTATGGTGCGAGTATGGATGCACGTATGCGCGGTCCTTCATCATGCTGCCTACGTAGGCAGTTGTTGCGATGTCAGAAAAGCACCGTTTACCGCCTTCCGTTTTCTCCGACAGAATGTTTTGTAAAAGCTGCTGCTGGTGAAGCTCGGAGCAAATTATGAGAAATGTGGCTGTTTGCACAAACACTGCTGGAGGGAATTCCTATTAAAATAAACAAAATTCTATATTTTATGACGCTGATACTTCAACGGCTCTGACAAAAAAAACCAATTCAAATCCGATTTGTAAGATTTTGGCTGGTGGTTCAATGCGCTTTCACCATGCATGGAAGTTGATGATTGTACATAACCTTCCATCGATTCTTGGTCAAACGATCCTGCTATGTCGCAATTCGCAGTCGGAAGCCTCCTACGTCCTATCCAGTATAGAATAGAACGAATATTAGTAACTAATTGATGCAGCTTTTCCTCAAATTTCTATGTTTCGAAAAACATTGGAAATTATAGCGGAGCGATTTGGACTAATGTTCCTTCGTACCGTGGACCACTGGAAAGACAATAATAATATTGGTTTAAATGGTGAACGATGGTGATTTTGATGGCTACCATGTAGGTTTGCGTGATACTATGTTAAAAGCATCGCTGTTCACTAATGCATTGCATTGGGTTGATGCAATTTTAATAATGTGCCTGAAGAATCGATGACATAATTTTGAATTTTTGTCTTTTCCTGTCGTTTTCATGTTGAGACCATCGACCTCGGTGTGAAGCTCAGTAGGCGTATGAGTTGTTGATACAACTATATTACATGCATTTACAAACAAAACCATTGCCTGAGTTACCAGCAAATGAACTGATTTTAGATGATAATGGATGCTCCCGGTATATGTGTTACAGTGTGTCAGTTCCGCTCGCTTGTTTCCTAAGATCGTTATCTCATACCGTACACTCATCCGTTACCTTCTTGATAATATTCGGTTCTGCTGTGTTTTTCCTCTCTTTTTGATTGTTTGGTTGAAGGTTGTTCGTTGCCTTTGCGTCCATAACCATTGGAAATCTTCCTTCCTGTGCAAACTCTTCGATTCCTTTTCCACCGAACCGCCACGGGATCTTTCTTGTTTTCTTGCATTTTGATTTTGATGTTTTTGCTTTGCTTCGACGGTCTCAAAGTTTGGTAAGAAAAAGGGTTTTCAGTGAAAAATCTCCTGAAAATTGCGCCCGTGAAGAACGGAGCCTAGCTTGCTTTGATGTGTCGAGACTTTAAAGAACATGCTTGCACATACATTTTGTTGGTTATTTGCTGGATGTAAGAGGGTTTTTTGATACTCAATCTCACTGCAGGGGCGTGAAATTTTTATGATACATTTTGGTAAATTCTTCTAAGAAAATAGTCGTGCCTATGTATTATATTTCTTTTTTTTTAATCCTTTTCTTATCTAATTCGTTTGGGATAGTCATTTTTCCCTTTCGTTTCGTATGTTAGACGTATCGCGAGTCAACTCTCCTATCAATTTAATGCTGCGTGAAGTCTATGTTTGAGCTGTGATGCTTCAGTAACTTTGTTCGTGTATTTCACTTTTTTCTATGCCTCCTTTTCGCTCTCAATTTCTGATTCCATTAACCCCTACTATTGCTATTGCTGCAGAAGAAATTTTTTTTTAGTTTTGCATTTTAATGATAGTAACTTGTCTTCGTGTTTATGTGTGTTTTCATCGAAGCGGAAAATCCGTCTTGTGATGAATTTTAAAGATTATAAGATTTTGATTGAACTGCAGCAAAGTCTTCATGTTTACTATGGTTGTTTTGGCTTGTTAGATTCCTACTGTTCACTCATTTCATATTGTTTGGTATAGCATGTCCAGTAAGCTGAATAACATTTGTGTAAGTTATACGCACTGCACCGCAACGTTTAAACCCACCAGAGTTTCTTCAATACTCGTGCCTTAATATTTTCATCTGTTGCTTGTGTTCGGCACCCGGTTGTTACTGCTTGCGAATCTCGGCGTCGATTGTTTCGTTTTACAGATTACTGTTATTTGCGTTTACCAGCTCACCATCATCTTCGCTAATTGATCATGAGCCCGAATCCCTCCGTCCTTTTCTTGCTTCCTATTTTGCAGTTTTCGTATCTGAGCTCTTTGGTTTTATTTTTGCACGGTTGGAAGAACCACTTAAGTGAAATCCATCCACACTCGGCTCGAGCCTTAGCTATGGCTGGCTTTTTCTCTTCTTTGCGAAACCGCTTCCACGGTACGAAACTCTACAGACCTAATGGCTGAAGGTGTGTTGATGGGTTGCCTCGCTGGGAATACGCCTTCCAACTGTCAAGATGATCGAGTGCGAGTCGCTGCGAGAGTGCTCGGTTTGCATTTACGGTATTGACTTTCTGCCGTCGCTAATTATCAAATTATGATTAGCGCGTTTTTAATCGTGCGCATACTTTTACCCGAAGCATTGTGTTTCGTTGCTTCGCGGCAACTTTCACAGCGCTGACACTCACTCGGGTGGTGGATGTGGGTATGATATTTTGCAACCACTTTCTTGTATTTGCGAATTATTTTCCCAAATATGAGGGAACGTGCAGGCTCGAGAAGTTATCTTTGTCGTCCATCGATCCGTTGCCCGTAAATATTGAAGAAGTGAAGAGAAAAAGAAAACGCTTGACTCTAAACTTGTGTGTAGAGCGTGCTGGGTTGATTATCTGGCTTCGATGCGGAGGACCCCCGGGGCGGAAATGCTGTCCATGTGCAGTCAAAGTACCTCTTCCTCTGTAAACTAACAGCTCAGAAACGTTATAAAACAGGCTCCAGTTGAAAATGCTGTTTCTAGGCACACGAGCCCTTCAGCCTGCGAGAGCATTTTCTGCTTCTGCTTCCAGTTTTCTCCTTGGCACCCCGTCTCGCTCGATATGTATTGGAACGTGTATACCATTAAAGAACTTTTCGTGCGAGCTTTCTCTCGAAAAGTCGGTAGAAGAAAAGGAAGGCACGAGGGTTCCCTGGAGTGAAGTTCGTCGGTCGGTTTGTTCGGCATAAGCCACGTGGCATACGCATCATTGGTTGGTGTCAATTATCGGTAATTAAAATATATGTTCAGGTCGTATATTGTCTTTCTTTCTCAATCTTTTGGGAGCGTGCGCCTGAAACGCGGGACGTCGCGTCTGAATCTACTGATGGGCTGGTGTTAATATGCACCAGCAAATAGTTCATGTTAATTTTCAGTCTTTCGTGCTTTGCTACGCTATACTTCTTCTGGATGGTGTCCCTGCTATGGTTATGGTTCAAGACGATAGAATGTATTGAATGGATGACGTGCAAGTACGACTATCCGAAAGTTCATACGGTGAGCATAACAAAGGTCACAGTAGGGCGTGGCAGGTCCAGCTTAAGCTAGCTCGCTTCAATTTTGGTCTAGTTTGAACTAGAAAATTGTTTGCGTATTTTTGTTTTCTTCATTGAAAAAGTTTTATTCTTTAATTGCAAACTTAATCGTAGTTCTATATTAAAACTGGACGAGAAATTGCAAAAAATCAATCAATGTCTTATGCACTTCAAGCGAAACAATCTATAACTTCGGCAAATACAGCTACTATCGAGGACATTTGTAAGCTTTGATTTTCTATTGATAAATGCTACCTGTTTTCTCGGTGCAACATTTTCTTTCATCTGTACCTTTCAAATGTCTTTTGAGTGAGTGATTGAAAATTGAAAGATTGCCAGCGCATTTGGTTGTTGAAGAGGGGGTGTAGTTGCACGGGGGTGTTTATCCTAGGGTTTCCTGTTCGCAATTCTACTTTATACCGTAGCCGTGTGTTATTGAGTGTTGACGGAGCTCTGGACCACAGGTATAAGCAAAGGCGAGATGGAGAGGAAAATAGATTGCGTCTAACGGTTCGAGAATGTCGAGTCGCCAGCCACAGTTGACAGTTCTGACAGGGTCTTCCCGAACAAATTGATTTTCTATTCAATGTTAGTGGGTGTTTAGTGTTTGTTTGTATGCGTGTGATGAAATTTTCCAATTGAACCATATTGCCGTGGCGAAGGTATTACCGTCGGTCTCGACTTTTTTTCCCACCGACATCAAACGCAACTTTATTACTTTGTGAGGCCACAGTGGAATGTCGTTAACGAGAGGAAAGTCACGGTGTGAAAATGGGAGTAATGGCGTACTAAATAGTGCGCATACGCGTATTTGCTTCAATTATGATGAATATGTTTCCAATTAGGCACTGTCTATGCTTATGTGCTGTACGTTCAACCTAAACCGACAAGTTGCCTGTCAGAAACAGAGGAGGATCATAAATGCACACCATCAAAATTGCGTCTTCTTTTATTCTTTCTTCATCGAAAATTCAAGTGAACATCATGTCAACTGCAATGATTTCCGAATTTTCTATGGGTTTTCCGAACATGATCTTATTGAACCGACACGTAGAGCTTTAGCATCATAATTTCATTGTTTAGAATTCGTAAAAGGAACAATTGTTGCTAACAACCTTTCTGACAACGGGAGTATTCTTTACATTAGACAGACACATGTATGGTAAAACAAGGCTACAAACACTGCTGCCAGGATTTCCAAGAAGCAAAAACTAAACCAAACGTCCCACCCATCTTTCGGTTTCAAACGGGCAACTTCGACTTCACCATCGTGCGTCTTTGAAGAGCAGAAAAATCTGTTTTCCAGCAGGCAGGCGAGGGAGGGGCAGAGCGTAGCGAAGAAGGGCCGATCTGCCAGTGGCCCGAAAGATAGCGAGAATGAAGAGTGAAACATGAGACGAAAATTGAAACGAATGACTGACTTTAACTAATTATAATTGTGTTTTATGATGTGGTATGCTGACATTTTTATGTGCTTTTAAACGCTACTCCGCGCTGAAGTGAAGCAGGAGAGATGTGTTTATTTCCCTCGACCGGCGTGGCCCTTCGCGTAGCATCTGGCCGGCCGCACCGTGCGCGTGTGCGTGCGCCTGTGTCCGTGCTTTCGTGCGAGTGGCTTATTTCGAGATTTCTGCCGTCTTTGCGTCCATCGCACGCACATACATAGAACCATACCGCCCATGGCGCCGTCGTTTCGTTTCCGGGGTATTTTTTGCCCTCCAGCTGCTGTTAATGCTGTTGGGCTTATCTTGTCAAACGAGAAGTTACGCATGAGGCTTCGGGCGCATTTCTGGAGACCATCGTATCGTGTTCCGTACACCCTAGGTTATTAGGTTGGGAGGTTCATGGCGGCCTTTTTTTTCTATTTCTTTCGGCGATGAGTAACGTTTTCATTAAAACGAAAATTATTAATGATTGTTGCTACCGGTGTTGTTGTGAACATTTTGTCCGGAAGTTTCCTTATGTCAAAAAGGGAACGTGATCGGTGTTGTGCGCCGCAGTGTTCGGCAGATTCGTGGGCAATTCGGGTGGAATTTATCGGGCTTTTAATTAGAGTTACAATATTATTGTAATTAATGGATTTATAATGCTGCATTTTCAGTAACACACCAAATACACGAATATTATTTGTGCCATGAAAATAAATTTATGAAACAATCTAGTATTGTTTTTCAAATTACTCCAAACAAGAAAATAAATGGTCTGATTACTAAACATAAGAAAACAAATTGTTTCACAACAAAAGAAATCATTAATTACAACGAATACTGGTAGAATAAATACACTCTCCACTGAACTTCAATCCTCCCACGAGCGGACAAAGTAACGACATCATGTAGGTTTGCTAACTTCAAATAAACCATGCCACTCTTACACATCATCTCTGGTATCAGAACAAGTAGCTCCACTTGACCACAGCGCCACCTTATCGGTTTTCAGTTGAAGATAAGAAACGCTAATCTGCAACCGTTTCGTACGATGTTCACAGTGCGTTTAAAACCATCGAAGCCTGAGAATGAAATGGAACCGAAGCTTGATTTCCTTGAAGAGAGGTTCGGAGTGAGTTGTGCGTTTGTTCTTGGACGATTCTATAGCTGCTGTGTGTCTTGGATGTCGATTTCGCTGATTCTGATCTTCACTTCCACGCTTTGGAGCATACAAAAGACATTGATTTTTTTCTTCTTCAATATCCTTCCACTGTTGTCAATTGGTGAACTTTGATATTCATTTTGAAGCATTCGAACTCTTCACTGTACGTACACAAATCGTGAATGCTTGCTGGCCGCGAACCATTTATAACCATATACATACATGTGCGAGGATAGTTGCGAGCCGGCTCCATCGAAATAATTTCGCTTCAATTTTGCGACGTGCTGTGGGGGTACCACCGTTCTATAGCAGGTGATGATTGTTGGTTGATCTACAGCAAACAAATGTCAAACAGATGATGTCGTCTCCGTCGGCGACCCACCAGCACACACGAATACAACGATGAGCATCACGTGAACCGCGGCGTGCCGCGCACTCGGCTTCAACCATGCTGGGTATTTATGGTTGTAAATGGCGTGCGACGATGCCGCTCACCAACATCAAGCATGCGCGCGCACTGGCGCATATATACTTGGGTTGCGTTTGGTGGCTGCGCGCGATCAACGTCTCTCGCCAGGAGAAAAAAGGAAACCCAATGCCTTGAGCGAAAAACGCGCAATCGCAATCTGCGCAATCCTCTCAAGCTTCGGTCCATCCGGCGTCTTTTGATTTTCGTTGTACCTGCTATGCCTTATTTCACCAACACTCGCACGATTTGTTCGAGTTCTGTACTTGGTTTGAAAGGTCCCAATCCAATGTTTCGACAATGAAATATCGGTCGATTCAAGTTCATTTGTGGTATTAGATGGAGGATCCTATTTTCCGGTACACTTAGAAGATTGATTAGTAAAGAAAATATTAGGAATAGTTTGTATTCTTTGCACTGCAGTTAGGTAATATTTTTGTCATTTGTCTCCCTTTCCGGGCCTCATTGAAAAACCATTGCCAAATCTTTTGCATTAAACATTTGCATAGGTATTGAATTCCATAAATTTCTGTATTTTGATTCAGCGAGGGAAACAGTTCCACTGTCCGTCCGTCGCTTGGAACTTAACACTGCACCCACTCGTCGTGTTTGTAAAGCCAGTTGAAGCTGCATCGCCTTTAGTACCCAGCGGCCCGGATCTACCCGATGGCAGTGTGCGTAGTAACAGCCACCATCATCACCACGACCAACGTCGTGTGAACCCTGGATCCGATTCGAGTGATTGGTTAATCAGGTCAATGTTGTAACATTGAACGAAAACGAAATTTATGTACGCGATCGCTGTTGTCTGTCTCTCGTGCGCGGCGGCACAGCAACTCTCTATGACCCCCGCGGTTTCTGTAGGCCTTTCAGTTTATTTTTGCGATCGTCTCTGCAGCAGCTATAATGTAACTTTCATTCCCGCAAATTATTTTTCTTGGATTTTCGGAGGCATTTAATCAGGTTTTAAATCATTCAGCTATTGGTTCATCCTTAAACAATTTGTAAGCTATGTTGAATATAGTCAAAATGTTTGTCTATGTTTAGGTAACATAATTAATCAATTTTTTTACAAAATTATTTCTTTGTTAAGGTTTAAAAGAGATGCTTTTTTTTGTACAGCTGAGCTCCAGTGACTGTATGTTCATAACTTGACATGGATGCCAGTCCTGTAAATCAGTGTAAAGACACTCTAGAGCTCCGTCACTCAATAGTGCCAGTGCCTCAGTTTATTCGAATGGCTCACACACATGGCTGGAAACAATCAACATGATTTTGATTTATAGTTAATCAGCGGCGGTGTGGCCAGGGAATTATCGCTGTTTTTCGTTGTTGTTTTATTACCACTTTCCACATTGGACATCCCTCTTCAGTTCGGTGCAGCGCTGTGGGGTGAGATTGGCGTGGGGCACGTGTAGGTGATTTTAGATGGCCATTAATTACTTTCAAACCGAACGACCTCATGATTTATAACCACCGTGTTAAGTATGTTGTGTTTTATGTTGGCTGCTGCTGCTGATGCTGCACCGCCCGCAAGCTCACACGCGTGCATTGTTCCTCCTAATGGATGGTGGTCAAGCGGGACGAAACACGCTTATCGCGAGATTGCATCACTCCGAAAAGCAACACTGCCGCGAGAGGTGGACGAATGCGTTCGTCGACCGACTTGTCGGGGTCCCTTCTATTTGAATTGCAATTTTATCGCCTTCATTTGACGGGATCCTGTTCGAGCAGGGGATTTATTGCCGTGCGCCTATGTTTGCTGACGATGATTTAAATTAAAACTCGCACACCGGCCGGCTGGCTGACTGATCTAATGTGGAGGGCCCTGATTTACAGCGCTTATCTTATGTTAAACCATATGGCCCGAAAATCGTCTGGTTTGCTCGTTATACAGCCCCTGGTCCGCCATTTTGAAACTACGTGAAAAGATGGAATTTTCGTACTCGGAGAAAAATCACACTTCTGGGGATTTGTTTTTGCGGGGCATAAATTCCTTGACCATGATTAAAACTCATTCTGATTCTCGCTCCATGATTTTGGTTGCCCTGGTACCCTTTACACACATTGTCGAAACCAACAAACCCGAAAAGTGTCAGTTTTATGATTAAAAAGAAGTTATATCAAAAGGTCCCGGTCTCGCAGGTGGAAGAACAACCCTCCTCCTTGGCATGTTTAACATTCACCCATCCTCGGCGGCGACACAACAAATGGGGCAGGCACCATGAGGCGTAAATAGTGCTGGCCACAGTTTATTACACTTTCAGCATTTCTGCGGGGCTGAGCTTCATGGTACATATTGTATTTCTATCATACAGATTTCACTATAATTTATGCTTTACTGTTATTGGCTTCACGTTGCCTCGGCGATGAGCCCTTGGCTTTCCAACGACCGACAGTAAATAGATTATTTTCTTACTTTGGACAACCAACCGAATGCGAGCGTTTTGCGAGGGAATGGCTATTGTTTCGATGTTCATATTAATTGTCACATTAAATTAACACACGATGTGGCGCTGCCCTAAACGTCGTCGGTCGCCGCCGACGCAAGCACTACTGGTGTGACATTTATTACTCATCATTTAGTGGGGAAAAAAAACAACCTAACGATTGCATTTGCAGAACAAGTCATAGTAGCATCGCGACATGGAATGGGAGACATGTTTGCTGTAAAACTGATGCCGTTTGCTTAGAAACACACATGACCCGTTGGGTAACAAAACACCCACAAGAACACAGCATAATTAACTGCACCTGGCGCGGTGTGGTTGTTTAAACAAATTCAGGTTTGCCTTTCGCCGTTGATCTTCGCAGAACTAGCCGATGAAATGTTTTCTTCACTTATGTTTTAGGAATTTTGAGTTTACCAAATAAAATGGAGTAAATCGTCAAGTCTTACTGCTCACAAACTCAAAAAAATTTATCTCTAAAAATGAAAAGATTTGCCTACTAGCGAGGGAAGAAATGAATGGTCAATAGCATTCATTATATCAGTATGATTGTTCTTTTGATGGTTTTTTTTTTTAGATGTTGATAGAAATTACACAGCGTGGGAATTTTTATCTCTGAAGAAGTGATTGATAGCCATGTGAATCTCGTTGGCACCTTCTAGACTCCAGTCTGCAGACCAAAATATGAGTTAGACCATTGTCCTAACGATTTTAAATATTCAGCCTCTGCCAACATTATGTTGAGCTTCCGCAAGTTCCTCCGTATATGGTTGGTGCTTTGTGGCACCCTTACTCGTCTTTGATGTGATATTTTTGCTGCACTGTACCGTTCAGTTCCGTTTGTCGGGTCGGATTATCGAAGATTGATACTGAAGTGTGTTTCGTCCGCATCGCCGTCGAAACAATATGCGCTCTTCACGTCGGCCGAAGTCCATTCCTTCGGACCTAGCCGACGATGATGGTGTGGTGATGGTGCTGGCGCCTGAAGCCAGTGTTGTTCGATCGATAAGAGCGAAAAAAAAAAGCGCAGTGCTGGACGATGAAAGAGCAAACGAGATAGCAAAAGAGAACCGTACTTTAGAGCAGCACCTACTGGGGTAAGCTTTACTGCTCGGTGGGGTGTTCGCGGCGACAACGGGTCCGGCCAACGCAACATTATGTTCTCTTCCGAGCGTCTCTAATTGCTGCGGATGATTTGCACTTTCTGCTGCCAGCATTATTGCCGCTGACCACCTTCCCAGCGCCATCAGCACCATCGGTTTCTGCAATCATCACGCAGCGCGGCAATGTCTGCTAGAAAAAGCAGCATAACGGACAGAAGACGCCACCGAGACCCCGGTGGAGGAGCGAGTGAGACAGAGATGTTGTGCCAAGGTGGTGGAAGGTAGCGATGGAAAACCCATTTGTGTTCGATTGTGTTCGGGCGGCTTTCGATTGTTTCGGACGAGTGGTGATTTGAAGAACGGAATGTTCGATTTCTGTGTCTATGCCTGCCAGAAAGACAGAAAAGAGGGAAGGAACTAGATTAGGTAGCCTTCCTTCCTGCCGTTTCTACACCGCACAACTACATGCAAGGAACAGTAAAACAAGAAAAAAAAAACTTCAAAAGCTGATGATTTAAAAGTTAATTATAGACTCACCTAACAGGCTAGGAGGTATGCATATTTGTATCCTCTCACTAGAACGTCGATTTTATTTCTCCTTTTTCTCTCTTTCCCTCTCGGAGCGTTCTCTCAGTTGTTTATTCTTTCTTCATAATCTCTACATTTTGTCCTGTAGCCATATTTGAGATCTATCTCTTTTTGGACATGTGTAAATATTTATTTTGTAATTATGAAGTATCAAAGCTTTCTGTAGTATCAAATCTTTGAAAATCAATTAAGCGAATTTTAAAACCAAAAGAAAACTATAGGAAGGACAATTGGCTCATCGGAACATGATCTGCTACTCTACACAAACAGAAAGAAAAGCAAACATTTCCATTTTACCGAGAAACAAGCGTCGTCAGTCACGTGGCAACATTTTCTTCGCATAATCGTCAATTTACGCATTTTGTAAAATATTACCTAAGCTGATATACTTTTGTCCTAGGAAATGCAATATTCTTTATGTTTTCTTTTTTCATCTAACAAAATTGTGATATGAATAGTTTGTTTGGAAGTTGTAGTCCTCGATTCTTGTTTTTGTTTGTCTTGCATACGCCACACCGTTCGCTGACTTCTACCTTAAGAGCTATTTAATTCTAAAGTTGAACTAGATTTTAATACTTCGAATGATCCTTGAAACTCTATCGGAATGTTTCTTGTTGGTCCGTGACGTTCTCCACCGTGGGACCGCATTTTCTGATCCCTCCCTGTCCGTGCAACAACTGTAAAAGTAATCAATTTTAACAGGTATTACGTGTAGTTGTAACCCTCCCCTCCGCGTTCACCCGGATCGTGGCGTTGTCTTTGTTGTTTAAACCAAACCAACAGGTTGGTAGCACGAATTGTTCAGACTGGCTGGATGGGAACAAAGGGACACCATCGACGAGGAAAAAGGAAAAGAGAATAGAAGGAAACGCTCGGTAGACATACCTACACAGCGGAGCAGAGGAAAGAGGAACTTATTTCATAATTTTGCTCTAATCCTTGAAAGTTTCCGAGTTGCGGACCGAACTTCCACCGATCGGCGGTCGGTTTCAGAATTGGAGGGTGCCGAGGACGGTGTACAAGCACGAAACAAAAACAAAAAAAGGTAAGGGAAAACATAGTTTTCCGGCGACAACCCGAACAGCCATTGAAGGCACCCGACGGAGAGTCAGCCAGCCAGCCAGTCAGTCAGCCAGCCAGTCGGTTAGTTGGATGGTTCGGTTGCTCCGGTGCCAGACAGGAGTGGGACACAAAGCATGCAACAAGACAGCCAAGACAAGCGCACCCATACAATTTCCCGTGGGAGTGGTGAGTGCGACAAACGGAAAGGGGCGAATGTTCGTGTGAAAATGTGGTGAAACGCTCGATGGAGGAAAAAAAAATTAAAAATCGATAAGGAACTCTTACCCTCTCGCTCTCGGTGGAGCTGGATTTTTGGGAAACGCTTTTGGGCGATATATTTATGTTTCAACCGCTTTATTGAAGCAGTCCGTCCCAGCGGACGAGTGGGCGAGACGAAATTGTTTAAGTGAATATGGACGTAACTTAAATTAAACCAGTCCTTCGTTCGTATAAACATTTACCCGTACTTTGGAGAGCTCAGATAAATCAGCACAGACCAGAAACCGCCACTCTCGACAAGGATTACCGCCCACCATCGGAACGCGCAGACACCGCGTCTACAACGTGCCAGGAAGGGTGGGAAAAGTTTTTCCGACATGAAAATGCATGCAAGCATTATATTAAAAAAAAAAAAAAACACCCGTGCATGTGTACCTTTCCACTTCGTGTTCTGCTGGGTCAGACCAAAGGAAGCTGTCGGAGGATGGTTGTTTGATGCTAGAGCTGTATGTGTGTCGATTTGCCCCGGGTAGTGGAAAGGATAGGAAAAAAAAGAGGAAAAACATAAGTTTGACGCACACCGAAACGATGGGTAAGGTCATGTTTCGGTGTTGTCGATATCTACACTTTGTGCTGCTGTCGATTGTTGTCTTTTTTATATTTTTCAAACATTGCAGTGTCCACATCTGTTGGCTTTCTACTGTTATGATTAATTTCTCCTTGTTTCGTTGTTGTATCGTTGTTATGGAGCTGCAACCCCGGGGTTTGCATGTAGTTCGAAGGGAAATGGTTGTCCCGAAGGACTGGTTCAGGAGTGTTAGCTGCAACTTGTTCCAATGGACGTTTTATATAAATGGCTGTGGTTATGTTTCATATTAAACAACGCCTCATAGTGCTACATAAATTTAACATGAAATAAAACCATGTCATGTGCACGTAGTAAGATCAATTGGAGGCAATAAAACGTCATGTATGTTGCAAATGACATAATTTCCTCGGCACAGGCAACGATTATTAAAGCATCACGCAACGGACACAGAAAGGTACCACCGAAAATTGTGTGTCGTCGTCTAGACGCTACTTCACCGTTTATTTTGTCTACCGAACGGATACTTACCACTGAAAAATTGTGTTGGTGATGGACGAATCACAAACATGTTATGCCGTTTGGTTTGGCCGTGTTTGGATACGACTCGTTTGTCAAAATCGTCCGAGGCCATTGGAATGACCATTCGAGAGGCTCAATCACTCTATGGTTCTGTTTCTTGTTGATTTAAATTACAAATTATATTCTTAATACAGCAATAATAATTCTTATACAAATAAGCTCAAGGTTTCAACATGCTTTACCAAGATTTCAAACAAATGTTCGGTTCAAATCCGAGTCAAACAAAATTAAATCTTTATCAGTCGGTCGAAATGCTATTGGTTTTTGCTGCTTAACGATGAAATTAAAATTCCATCCAGACAATGAATTGTCAGGTTGTTCAGACAATTTTTAAAATCATTAATATCCGTTTATGATAATTCCCCAACGTACTTGAATCGACTGCAGTTGATATCACTTTCCGCTTTCCGGCTTTGAAAATTATAAATTTTATTTCGCCACGTCTAGCGTCATGTTTTCTACAAAATGTCCTTAGAATGGAAATAGAAAAAAAAAAAACCCATGAGCTCCATTTTTGTGCAGGCGCTCTTTTGGGCTGAGAGGGCAGACATGCAATAGCCGAGCAAAACCCCCTAAAGCTCCCCCTTTTTGTATTGAAAAGCTCCAGCACCTCGAAAATGAGTGTCGTGCACGTAAAAGACAAGTCTACCGTTTATGGTCGAAATAGGTTGTAGCATTAGTTGTTCGTCGGACGCTTCAAGTGGAAAGCAACACCGTAACCTTCAATCTACCGGGCGCTTCGTCGACGATCGGATTGTCGATGTTTGCAATTGAGTGAAAGTAAAAAAAAAAATCATATGGCGATGGAATGTGCGATTGGGATGATATTTGAGGAAAAGAAGGGAAGGGGGGACCTGTAATTTTGCGATATATCCGGTGCAGACACTATACAGACACAAACGAACCTACGATCACTGCCTTACCGATGCTAACGAAAGAATTGCTTCACGCATGACTATGTATTTGTACCTCATTTAACTAACAATATCAATTTTCTGCTTCATTTCAGGTATGTACCTTCCACGAACGTGTATCCCAGACCTTCAGTGCTTTTTCTGTGTAAGTTAAGGATATTTAAACGAAAATGTTACATGCTCGCTTCCGATGCTTGAACATTGTTGTCATTCTATGGATGCCATTTCTTCGACTGCCATGGCGAAGTAACGATACGTGATCGATAACCGATGGTTCAGCTGGTCTCCTAGGGCAATAGTCTGACGAAGCCACGGGCAACGGGCAAATGCAGTGCTGCATTATTTGCGAATTGCGAGGGCAACAAGCAGCGAGTCCTGCTAACCTCGGTACTGGTTGTAATGCGGATGAATGCAGATTCATCGTTTGCCTTTCATTATGCAAATGGCGTATGCAAAAGGAACGGTTTTCTTCCGAAGGCGATTCACAACGCCCTCTGGCCAAGCTTCACCCTGGATGCTGCCATCCGAGGGTAATGACCGGTGACTATAGAACATGTTCGCTGAACAAAATAACAACAAGGTAATGGACAGTAGAAAGTGGCTCAAAATGTAAGTCATCCATCTTGAGTCAACGAACTTGCCAATGGAATGGAAGGTAAGGTACAACAAAAAAAAGCACAAATTAGGTAATCTCAAAATGCACGCAAGATTGTGAGCTTTCCTTCCTAATGCTTGTTTGTGCGCTAGTGAAAAATGTAATCGTATGACATCAACGAATTGCATCCGACGACGAATGAGTAATCGATCCTTCCTGCACAGAAAAGTTTGCGCCGCCTGACGCGTCTTTTTGCCGTCCTGTATGAAGTTTTGACTTCGGTTGTCGCATTTCGGCGGCGACAAAGCGGGGTGAGAGCGCTTAAAAATAAATTTGGAGTTCAACATTATTTGCAACCCAAGGTGGGCGTGGGTTTGGGGTGGATTTGAGGAGGATGGCACCATCTGACGCGGCGGATGGTGAATGTGTTGCTGCGCTCGTACGTGAAAACCCGACCAAAAGCACTACACCATCTCGCCGACGTTAGCGTAGGTCATGATCGGCCAGCACCATCGTCATGACGGGATCAATAAATACCAGCTCGTCGGAGAAAAAGAGAAGGATAACGCAACGCAAGGACGCTCTACACATCTACATCTTTCTCTTTCCTACACATACATACGTACACAACTCTCGCACACCACTCCGAATCGTTCGGAGACAGCATCTCAGCATCGTGAGATCTGTCGTTTTGCTCCGTATAAACCAAACAGAGAGAGAGGCGTTGCACGCAAGTGAGAAAGGTAATGTGTTTCGATAAGCTTTCAAAGGAAACACTGATGGGAAGAGACAGTTTTGAGTTGCTTTCAAAATTGTGAAATATTTAAATTCTGTGCATAACAACTAGTGAGACAAAAAAAAGCACGGCAACACGAGTTTTCCCCGGCACGTTGCAGATGGAGACGCCTGGTTGCTTTGGTGGAAATGATGGAGACGGTGGTGAGTTACTGTATCGAATGTTCTAGACGCAATTTTTTGTGTGAAAATGTCTTTTAGAAACGCTACGACTTGGAGGAATAAAAAATGCTACCCTGGATCTGGTGTGTGTGTGAACGCGTGCTTCAGAATAAAAGAGAACACTCTTGGTGATTGGCGACGAAATTTGGAGATGGATGATGGACTCGCTTTCGGGAAGTGTATACCCCCCAGGCGTCCATATTTTGAGTTACACCCCACAATCACCAACGATGTACAGTTTGACAACCTGCCCGTCTGCACGCCATCAAACGCAGTGATGTGACAATTTTTCCTGTTTCATCCTAAATAAGTGCCTTAAAAGACCTCGGGGGACTTGGTCGTTCGTTGGAAAATGAGCAGAAGAGAGCGTTTCGTGCCAAAGATGCAACTCTAGCACATTCTTTGCTCCGAGAGAAACGATTGACGACCGAGGTTGTTGAACTGGCTCGATTTTTCGGGGGGATAAAAAAGGGAAACATTTTAAGCATTCAGGAAGGATAAGTTTGCTTCCAGTCACGACTCGGTTATCTTGGTGCGGTCGAGTATGAGCAAAACAGAGATAAAGCATTCGAAGCGGGAAGGCATATTTAGTGCTGAGGATGTGGAAAAGTATAGCAGAATGTAGTGGAGACGAATGGCACTTGGAAACGATCGCGGAGATTGAATCATCGACCGGAAAGAACGCTAGGCTGGGTCGGGCTGGGCTGGAGTGATGGCGATAATGAAACGGCAAACGAAGAAAGATAAAAACTGGGAAATGTGAGTGAGAGCGGTATGGAGCGATTGTTGCTGCTCGTGAAAGCGGGACTGCCAATGGCAGACGGTAGAAAACTGTTTTTTTTTCTCTCAGCTGTGTATGAGGCTTGGCCAAAGATCGATACGTGACACTACAAAGCAGAGCGCGACACATTGACACACGACACACGACACCATCACAGACACCGACAAAGTGTACAGACGAGTCTGAACGTCTCCCGTCACCCGTCCCATACACAGTGACGTAAGCTCAGTGAAAGCCAAACAATTTTACCTTTTCCCGTACTCTGTAGCACTTCTTCCTGTTTGTCATCTTTCCTTGCATTGCATCTCTTTTATTCTCTCTTTCTCGTTCGCGCCCACGCTCCCTCGCTGCAGCTCTAAGCAATATTCTTCCTTTCAAATGCATTGTTGCATCTCGGATTTCGTGGTGCGGTAGTAGTTTCGCGTGGGTACGTGGGGGAAAATGTCAATGAAAAGCACGAAATGTCGGTAATGGTTCTCGTAACAGGGACTTCTACCGTCTGGTTGCTGCACGATTCGTAGATATTGATTTTTCCCAGTCGCCCAGAATTTATTAACATTTCTTTGTTCGACATCCTGTTCCTCTTCCTGATGGTCCAAAAATGGCAACAAGCAAGGATTTACCAGGTTTATCGATTGTGGTCTCCGGAATTCCCTTTCTCCCTAAAAAAAGCATTTATTTTTATTCTTTAGCGTAACTGAGGGAGATAATTCAATCTCAGGTAAAAATGATTTAAATTTAAGATTTTCACAGCTTTACACTGTTTCTTATGTTTTGGAATAGTCAAATTGATATGTACTTATCTTTAACTAAAAGCAATCAATTCTTTGAAAGTCAGTACAGTATCATATTTTTATTAAAATAAGCTCAATACTCGGTAGATTTCAACAAAGATAAAAATCTATTAATGTAGTGTAAAGTAACACCATTATTTGTATCATCTACAAATAAATCGACCAAATCGGGACTTGTTTCGATAAGACAGACAGAAAATTGCTGAATATCCTCGCTCTCGACACAGCGCTCCGTCACTTGTGACATGTGCTATAAAAAACCGGATTAATTCGTGAATGTTTGCGAGTCGGCTGAATCGACACCACTCGGTGAACCATGGTGGCAGTCAATAAAACTGTGAGAAACACAATCTACATACGATTATCGTTCCGCTCAGTTGCTTCATCGGATCGGGCGGTCCGTTTCTCCGACTAGTTCTTCGCTAATAGCGCGGCTATTGTCTAGTGTTTAAGATTAATCCGACAGCGGAGAGCAATGAACGGTTATTATGGTGCAAGGATTTATTTCGGCGAACGTGCTGTAGTCCGCCGAGGCAGGGCTACCGCAAAACGATAAATTACTCTCAAATCTGCCAGGCTCACTCCGACCGGCCGTTTGCTGGCGATGAAGATATAGCTTCGGGATTTTATGGTCTCCGCGTCTTATCGTTTCCATGGAGCGCGCGTTCGCGCTTGCCTACCCCCCCGGGTATCGTTAACTGTCATCATTGGAGATATCATCGGAATAATCTTCCTTCTTTTCGATTTTCTTTTCTGTGCTATCATTAGCTATTGAAAAACTGACCAAATGAATTCTATCGTTGGAAATGGCGGTGGGAATTTTCAGAAACAGGATTAGAAGTAAAATGTTGTAATTAGTTTGAATTTTTTTTTTTAAATTTAAGTTCACATATTTGGTCGATTCTTCCGATCCGCCCGAAAATACAGAACTATTCTTCCTGGTTTTTGTAAATTGTTGTTATTAAAAATACAGTGGTTAACGCACATGTCTCACCCTTCGATCAGCATTTACATAATGATAATGAATGAGTGATTTGAACCTCGCTGCTCAAAGGCTTCATACATTTTATGAAACTTATATTATGAATAAATGTATCTGAAAAGATGCAGTTGATTTTCGCATGCAATTTGACGCGAGTGAACGTGAACCAAACAGAGGACAGAGAAGAAAATCTGGAATTAATTAACGTGCGGAAATTGAGTAATAATCACGCGACGAAACGGAGAGCGGCAGTCGGCTAGCCTGAAGTTTGGTAGATATGTTTGTTTCTTTTCTACTCTTAACATGTGTTATCGGGGTTCGCTCTTTCCCCTTTCATCGCGATTCGAGAAGTCTAAGGGGTTGCTTTCGTAGTCGTTGGGATGAAGCTGATTATAAAGGTTTTTTTCGTTTCTCCAGTTTTGGACTGGAGCAAAATGTGCTAAACATGAACATGATGCTCAGAAGACGCTGTCTAGAAGAAGTGCTCGAAGGGGATTAAAACAATTTTTCACATCTTACATATAATTTCAATGGGCTAATTTAACATTATGTCAAATTAAAATATTCGAAATCATAAATTCTTGCGGTAAAAAAACATATCGTGATTCCTGGTATAGCGTGAGGGATGTTTTATTTCCAAATTGGCATCGTTTCTGAGAAACTTTCTGCTTGGGACCGTAACAGGCAGTATAGGGAAAAAAAACCTCAAAAAACGACCCATTCCAACGAATGAATGTTTCGAACGGCAATCGCAGGTTTCCTACCGGTTCCGTTAGTTTTATCCTCCAGGCATACAAATATTGGCTGTAGCTGGTTTCGAGCCAAGGAAAGAGTGAAATTGGCACCGTAAAAGAATAAGCTTAGAGGAATCCTTTTCTTTCTTGCTGATGGCGATGCTGACGGTTAAAGGTTTGGAATGTCTTGTCTGAAGATTTTTTCATACCATATTTTAGGCTGAGTTACTTTGACGAATCCAAATAAATTTCCCTTCGATCTTTATCACCTTTCTTTGTGGGATAATGTTGGGGTTCCAAATAGGCAGGCACGATACATGAGTGAGATTTTCGTATTTATGATATAGATACATTGGAATTATATTGATAATCAATGCTCACAATAGTTGTTTCTATCTATTTACATTATATATTTTAGAATATGGTGTTGGCTCTTTGAAAAAATTAAAGAAGATTTTTTATTATGCTCATTAGAAGATGTTTAAAATTAAAATGAAAAAATGCCGGTTCGCCACACATTTTTCAATTACAAGAGTAAATATCTTATCGACATGCTTTTGGAATGTGTGACAAACAAGTTAAATCATTTATGTTCCGCTTCTAATCACCAGCGTAGGATGATTGATTGATATCGAATCGATCGATTAAATGACTGGTTTGATGTTCCTACCGGGAAGGCGATAAAAATCGCGAGATTAGAGATTATGCTTCAACGATGCTGTCACAGTTTGAATAAATTTTCATGTCCACCCCCCAGTTGTGGAGACTTCTTGCGTGGAAGCATAGATTGAACTGGAGCGAGAAGTTGGAGGTTGTAGTGTTAAAAAAGCTATTGAAATTCCTGCTCGGCCGTTCCATGTTGCAACGAATCACTGTCGCTGGGTTTGTCCCACTGGAAAGCGGCAGACTATTTGATATTTACATTTCATTCTCCAATGTCCAGATGGCGGCAGATTCCGTTAGGGGCGCTACCTTGTCTCCCCTACGCTCTATCGCACGCTCCTCTCCGGTACGGTGTCAGAGCTGAAGTTCGGAAGAGTTTCAGCCTTGAACTCGCATCTCCCCGATCAATGCCCTTTTGGCTTCGATTGCCCAACGCTGACGCATCTTTAATCGCATCCATGATACCACCACCCGGGATCGTAACCACCTCAACAACAGGGCGTACGTAACTTAACTGGGCTAAACGCGAAAGTCACTGACCTGTCAGGGATATTGCTCTTTTTTTCCCCCTCAAACAAGGGACAAAAGTTATTGGCTTCAACGATGGCGCCAAACATTTGTCATATTTTAGTTTTACGATTCATTTGAGTTGTTCTGTGAACAGCGTGTGTGTGTGTGTGTGAGTGTGTAGAAGTTATGATTGTTTCCTGAGCGTTGGTAGGTTTGTTGTAAGCGCCAGCGAGCAGCGTGCGCTGTTCAATGACCCTCCCTTTGGAAGCACGCCTGGAGGCGAAAACACGCACTGATTTCGTACACTCTTGCATCATGATGCAGCGTCATGCTGAAGTAGTACATGCCGTGAGGCGATGATGATAAGATACGACACTCCGTCACAACACAGGTGTGGTCCCCGGTTGGTCCGCACAGCAAATCACACTAGAACGTTGTGTTTTCCTTTTCATCTCTTATGCTCTTCTTAACGTTGCTGCCACGCAGATAATGGCAAGAGCTTTCCTACCTCGAGTTTGTGGCTGATAAGATGTTCAAACCGAAGGCCGCTATGAGCAGAAGTGCTTTTCAAGTGACGGGATATCACCTTCGATAAATGTGATTGAAAACATGCAACGGCTTTTCATACACGGGCGTACAGCCTAACTGGAGACTTCGCAACCGAAGTGACTATTACTTCAGTTATTATTCATCATGGGTAAGATATACTTGTACGCATTTTTATGTATGTTCAATGTTAAAAAATAAACACCTTTGTGTATGGGTCTCGTCATTTGTTTGAACATTATACGAAAACCAGTGATGATGGGTAAGCGCGAATTCCAAAAAAACATTGGTTTTGAAATGCATTTAAAAGAAAGACACCAAAGTACATCATTAAGCAGTGCACAGACGGTTTAAGGGTGTGTGTAAACGGAAAATTTACTAACTGTTTTATTGTTGTCCTCCATTTGGAGTGTTAAGTTTTATGAACCATTCTCTCCGGCTTGCGGTCGTTCAACGGCGAACCGTTACGTACCGAAAGACTGCCGACGACCGACAAAGAATGGGTGTCTTCCCATTTTTCCACCGATGTAATATCAGTCATAAAAAAGTAACAACCAACTTGTCGGCGACGGCCACTGTCCGGTCCGGGGATTAATTCCAACATAAAACCACTGTGTGAGTGATTGTGATGGCTAAGGAAGGAGGTTTTTTTTTTGTTCGTTCCCTCCTGTATCGACAGATTCTGATCTGTACTTGTAGGAAGACGAAACGACGGATAGTCGTTACAAAGAACGCACGAAATAGCATCAGAATAGGTTCCCTTTTCCTTGTTCCATTATGAGAGGACAGTATCGGATGCATGTTGCGAAATCATTGCATAACATTACCGCTGTGGTTCCTTCTTACAATTCCCGGCTTCCTGTTGCTCAGAGACACCACGGGGGCCACAGCCGCTCGGGTCGATCGCTCCGAATGCACGGGTCACGTTCCCGGAGGATTGACCTTGAAGTGGACATTGTGCACATAAGTGCAACAAAGTATGCTGCAATAGCCTGCCTGCTTTACAGTTTGCGAGACGATTGCCCAACGGTATTAGCGCTACAGATTCTCGTTAAAATCACGCAAATAGCGCCGGTTCAGCTTCGTGCGTCTTTTCCAATCAACCGACGAGATCCATTAAAACCCATCCTCCGCAAAGGGCTGACGGAGTGACGACAACAAACGCGGGCGACTATTTACCGAACGGAGGACAAAATATACTGTCGAGCTATGGTGATGAACCTGCCTCGAGTTCATCGAAGCGTCCCTGACCTAGGCCACCTTTCCGCCAGTTTCCTCCCGCCGGGCGTTCATGTATGCCGCTCCCAACCTCCCCGTAGGAGTAAGAGAGAAGTTGTTTGGCCAATCTTTCCACAAATTGTGTCGCCACTCCCGTGACAATCACTCAATCCTGGTTTGTCCATCGGCTCCTTCGTTGGGATTTCCACAAAATGCACAAAAGGGTTTGGTTATAGACCTATGTCAATGTTTTAGACATATTTTCGATACATGTTGGTGACTAGATTTATGATATTCGTCTTTCCCATTTATTCAAATTAGTTTCTTGTGCAATCATTACCACGGGCATTCTTATCGCTAAACCATTTCACTTTAACCGTGACCATTACACTCTAGGCTGAAGTTCACAAAAGTGGAAATCGGGTCTTGAAATTCAGTTAATGTCAAATTTCTAACGAACGCGCAACAAACTGACGCTAATTCGGGTAAAACCGAACCCTAAACGGTATTTAAAATAGTCCATTGATAATCCAGGGCTAGTGCCAAACGGATCAATTAATGCGGCGACTATAGAAGTTCCTCCGAAATCATACATATTATGCCGATACGCGTTGACGGCTGAAAGGATACGAACCTGCCGAGAGCTCGTGCCTGAGCAAAACATGCTCGGGTTAGGCGTGCTCGCATGTACAGCCAGCTGGATGGTGTGTTACAAAGCTACCCGGCGAACAACAACAAGCTAAGATTCATCCGACCGGCCCCGGAACGTGACCGGAATTGGAAATAAGGGCTGCCGATTCGTCGTCGTTGCGGGCTCGAGGCAACATTGTAAATCAACGTGAGGGATTAAAACCATACTCGGCTAGTCCTGAAGGAGAATAGCGTAGAGGGATGCAGTTCTACGAGTGCTTTCCAGTTCGATCAGTAACCGAAAGAAGGAGCGATTGTTCGCTCCACGAACCTCAAAGTAAAGGTTAAAAGCCGCCGATCCTTCGAAAAACATTTTTTTTATTTAAATAACAAACTGTTTGATATCACACCACGTTTGAGTTGCTATTTAATCGCATGCCAGTTGTTGTGGAGGCTTATAATGCACAAGGCATCAAGTGTAGGCGCACATTTAAAGAAATGGATGTCAAAAAAACACAAGATGAATTTCTTTGATAGGATACGACATTTTATATTCCTTATTTCCTTCTTCATTCAATTTTTTTTATTACAATACTTGTGCCTAATCCAAAATTCTCGTCATAGAAATGCCGCTTATTAATGAACCACTTTTCTTTTTGTCATCATCAATAAAAACACTGGAACTGAATTGGTTAACTGATGTTCGTTTGCAAAGTTGGTCTATATGACGCCAACCACATGTGTCCGATGCAGGTCCGAGGGCAGAACTTAATCCATCAAGATCCCTCAGAAAATTGGTACACCGTCTGGCGTTACGAATCGTGTCTGTGCAACCAAACGATTCCGTCGAACCCTTTTGGGTTTCGCTCGACCCCGGATTAGGCAAGACGCTTCTGCAAACAAATCCAGAAGACTTCGCAAAGAGTGTTCCGATTGACTCGCACTTCCAGTACGCGTCAGCTGACGGTTCGCCGTCCTGCGTCTGATGCTCTCATTCATCTGTAGTCCGGTTTGTAATGTGTTCCTGGGGTTTCCTTTTGTTGCTGTTACACGTTCAAAAGTGAAATCAGGAAAACAGTGGCAAACGAGCGTACTTCGTCCGATCAGTTTTAAGTTTTTGCTCGTGGTAGGGTGACTTTTGGTTAAGCCTGGAAACAACGGAAACCCGCCGAAAAGATCATCAACATTCAGCCAGGGGATCCCATCAGGCAGATAGCAGATAAAATTCGTCGGCGGGAGTGTGTGAGCCAAGAATTCGAATGAGAATCCCCAAACTGCTTTCCCTTCTCGCCCTGCCGCACAAAGCAGCACCCGCACGCGACGTATAGAAACATGCGACCGGCAGAAAAAGGTTCTTTCGACTGGATGGTCCCGTTCGTACACTTTAAACTTCCAAGAGTCTGTCCGCTGATGATCGGCAGAAGTGGCAGTAGCGAATGTAGCAGGTTATAAAACTCTATAAAAGAAAAAGAAATACATTTCAGACTTCCGCTGCGATCGAAGCTGTGCAATAAAACCGTGAGTGAGCCGATCGTAGATCGTTCCCCTCACAGCCTTCGCCACCGTCTCCAAGCCACAGACTTCGCATCCACCGTGCCTTTTGAGCCCCGCAACCCCCCCAAAGATATTCTTTTTTCTCTTTCCGTTTTCGACAGGAAATTGAAAATACATTCATGTCGGCGAAGTTAGTAGTTTCGTTGCAGGCCCGCCGCGGTCAGCACATCGGCGAAGAGTTGTTGCTTAGGTATAATATCGCGCCCTATCGTCGGGACGCGAAGCAGCGAGCCCGTGGATTTTGACGGGGTGTCTAGTTCTACTCACTGTGTTCGGTGGAGTGTGCGGTGGGATGGAGCAGAGCGAAACCCCATCTGAGGTTCTTTGGACGAGAGTGAACCAACCGTTTCCTTTTCGTTGCCCAACGGATGTGGCTAATAATTTAGAAACATCCCCCGTTCTAAGCTGGCAAGATGGTATCGGTTGATTGTAGTACTTCTTCTTCATCTTTAAACTACAAAAGTGACATAAATTAAAGCGCCAAACAAAACGTCAAATAACAAAGTATTCTTGATTCTTTTAAGTAAGCAAATTTTAAAATAGAATATTTTACATTAGTCTTTTGTTATTCAACAGTTTGTATCCTTGGCGTAACGACCGTCGTTTGGTCAAGCCCATTTAGGGCTTACGCTACTTTTTTGCCCTTAACGTACGTGGATAGTCAATTATTCGTAGCGGGGAAGGTTTTGTCCAATTTCGAACGTACGCCGCCGTAGTGTGTGCCCCAACGCTCGTGGGTCGTGCCACCGTAAGAGCTTAAAAGTATTTGGGTTAATATTTGGTTTGAATTTTATCCATCTTAAGGCTTCCGGTAATTTGTCAACTGCGCAATATGGTCATTCTATCGTTTCAGTATTCACTTTCCTTGAAATATAACTTGTTACTTAAAGTAACTAAATAAAAACTTCCGCAAAAACTCTCGCCGCTCGTATTACCATCGGTACACGTGCTATCCGTTTTGCATGTGTGGATCAACCGCACAAAAATACGTTAGGATTAAGATGCATCACCAAGAAAAGCACTCATTGGAGAAACTCTTTACAACAACAAAAAACGCTGCAAATCTAACGCTAAAAAGCGGCTCGCGAATGCACGGGAGAGTTCGCTCCATCTCCGCGCTCTCGGTTCACGTTCTAAACACATATGGCGCATCCCCAAGTTGGCCGCTGAGATACCCTTTGGGCGGCAGCAATCCCTAAGGAACTCATCCGACTACCGCGTTCGCGGAAACCGGCCGGCATCACACGCGCCTCCCCAACGTCGTGGTGTGGGGTGGGAGAGATGGAAATGCAAAAGCACGCCATTCGGGCACCGGCTCCGGCGCACACCGGACGCAAACACAAACCGGCGGCGCTCATTGCTTTCATTCGCGGTTCTTGCTGCAATGAAGGTTTTGCGCCGAACGTTGAGGATTCACGGCTACGGTATCCCTGGAGAAATGGGGGGGAGCGGGTGGGGTGGGGAGATGTTAGGCGAGGCGCGCTGGGATGTTGTGTTGTTTGTATTTTCGTTTCAAACATCCGCTGAATCGCTGATTTTCGCTCGTTTCATTGCGTTCGCCCGTCAAATGCGCCCCGTCACGGGAATAAGTCTGGGTGAGAACTCGCTTCCCACCTGTCACGGTATGGGTTCGCGGAACGGCGGTGCGTAGAGGGTATGGTTGGTGGGGAATGGTTGATGGTGTGGATTGATTCGCGCCGTCCCTGTGACGCAGTTTTGCCAGCGCTCACCGTGTGCTTCGCCCGCCGTTTATCATCGTCGCCGTGCGGCCGCGGTTTTTCGCGATCGCATTCTTATGCACCCGTCTTACCCCTTAGGCGCGCGCGCGCGCGTGTGTGTGTATGTGGGGTGGCGTACGTGCCCCAACGGGCGTCGTGTGTCCGTGGTTCGATCCGGGACGGTGGATGTATTCTACCTTCCCCACCTTCCCTGCCCGCGTTGCGCCAAACGCGTGTGTTTGTGTACGCGTTGTCCTGGTCGTGGTTGTCTTAGCATTGCGTTGCGTTTTACTGTCGGTTCCCCCGCTGCACACCGCAATGAACGGGGGAGATGGAAAAACAAAAAACGGGGGGAAGAAAAATATGTGTGACGGTCAATCAACTTTAACCTTACCCAAGTGTACGGTGCGCGAGTTTTTGCGCGTTTCTCTCGCGCGCCATCTGTATAGCTCGAGCGCGGTTGTTTCTCTCGCAGTGCGAAAAAGGTTCTCTTTCCCCGCCCAGGCGAAGAAGCCACGGGAGAATACATTCCTCTCCTGGCGCGCGCGATCTCGACTCAGTTCGGTGGAACCCTTTTTCTGTACTGTATTTTTCCTTCCTTTTCTCACTTTACATATGAGTGTAAATGCAGCAGAATGGAGGAGACGCGTGCGTGGATCTTGGCGTTCGCGGCCCGTGGTTTTTCATTACACGCCGCACTTCGACGGGAACGAAGAAACGGCAAGTTCTGAGCACTTACCAGAAACGCAAACACACATACGACGGCCAGGGGATGCGAGTTGGGTGTTGTTGCCCCGTTAGAGCACGTAGTGGTCAACTCCTGCTTGCTGTACGTTTTGTTTGTTGTCGGTGGTCGGTGAAGTTATTTCCATTTTTTTCGCGATTTGATGGTTTTTCTTCGAACTTTTTTCTTTCTTTTCGAACTTTAGCTATGTTATCATCTCCCTCGTGCGCTGGGGATTGTCGTCAGTTTTAGTTCATTTCGCTCCAATCGCACGTAAGACACACTCAAGATCATAACACGAAAACACACACTTGCCCATTATGCACCATCATGTCTTATCATCAGCCCTGACAAAACCGCATTTTATCAACACGTTTTAGGTTTCATGTCAATTCGCTTACGGTCGGCGTACTATTTGAACAATCGGGTTGTTTTCCTTCCTTTTCGGTTCGAGGTGGTTTAAACTTAAATAACACATCGTGATGACATTTTTAATTGCGCAAACGTTCAGTTTTACTTCCTAAGTTAACTTTAAAGTAAAATATAATGAGGCAGGAATAAAAAATCAAAAAGATATTTCTCGTGAAGTTCAAAGTGATAACTAAGTGATGTAGAAGATGTGTAGACAAGCCTTAGTGTGTAGAATGAAAATGACAATTTTAATTTTCTATTTTCAATTTACTTCCTTCAATTGTTTGATAAGAATAATGCAAGCAGCAAGTATGAATTTATTAACTGTATGTTATATTATCCATTTGAGTTTGTAAATGTTTTATATTAACAATTGATTGCGGATTAGATGCTCAAATTCAATAAAAGAAAAGATTACTGTTACGAAAACTGCATTAGGGAATTTCTTGGAATGCTCGTCCCCGTCTAGAAGCGACATGGAGCGGTGCACTGCCTGCTGATAAATCATGCCACTAATTTGGATTACTGTCAACCGAACGCGAAAATTCAATTCATCCACGGACGATATATTATTCCCCAGGTACCATATTTCGTCGTCATCCTCAGGTGCACCGACAGGAGGATCGTTCTTCCAATGGCAAGGCATGGCCAGTTCTTTGCTTTAGCTTTGCTCGTCGGAGCAGATTAACCTACCTCGCCGCAAGTCGTGCCCGGAATGCGATCCATCATGTTAACGATATAAAAAAAAAAAACGGATTAGGAAAATGTGCCGCTGGTTAGCCGTACGTGTGTCCTTCCTGCCCGACGCTAACGCAAACCATCCGGGACAGCTGTCCACCGTAATGGAATTGTGTGGCGTGTCGCTATCGATTCCTTCTCGTATGGCTCCTCTTTCGGATGCCGAATTAGTCGCATAATCGTTTCCAAGATTTGAGATGTCGCGCACCTTCCATCTTTCACCTGGCAGCTCGGCCCCAACGGTCTGCCAGCAGAGGACGCCAGCTGTGTGCACCTTTCTACGTTGATCCGCGAATCAATTCGAATCAAATTTGTGCAAACACTGGGATGGTTTGTTGCTTCGCCAACTTTTGCCTCTGACGGCAATTGTGGGGACAAGTCGGTGCGGAAAAGAAAGTGAATGTGGTTTACAACAGTAGCATCATCTCGCCACGCGGTACAACCGTAATACCATTAGCCGCGGGAAAGTGGCACGCGTCCTCTGAACTCCTTCGTCCATTCTTTTTCGAGCACCAGCATCCGTCTTAATCCGACGCAGCAGGCATCTGGTAAAAAAAAAAAAAACGTTCTCTACACAACATGGTGTCGTGATGCAGAGGAACAGAAACACTCCACCTTGCAAGTGGTTTTCCAAGTGGCAGCAAGCAAATGGAAACCAGTGAGAGCGAAAGTTTCCCGCTGATGGCCCTGCGGAGACGCCTCCTTCTCGTGCCTGCTGCCATGCAATTCATCATCGCTCTTGGCGCTCTTAGCGCTCGTCCTTTCTGGAGAAAAAGGGAATCAATTTTGCAACCTCCACAGAACGCACGTCTCGTCCCTCCCTTTGCCTGCTTGTTGGGGGTTTTTTTTTCTCTTCGGTGGCTTTCGTTTAGGTTTAGTGAGTGACCCAAGGATTGAAGCTAATTTTTCCCATTTCGTAACTTCACCACCAGGATATCATTCCGCAAAAATTCATATAATATTCAAATACATAATATTTATTTTGTATTCTAAATAAACAAGCAACTGTTGGGTAAGAGTTGCATTTGATTTAAAGTTAACTTATTTATCGTCATGTTTTGTTTGAGAAATTGTTTTATAAGCCTCACGAGAAGCAAAAAACTTACAGCTTACAGCAAAGCTGTAAGAAATTGAATGTTGCTTCACCGGATAGAATTTATCTTCTTCTTATAGCTTTAATTTATGTATCAAACTTTCTTCTTATAGTTTTGAAATTATGTATCAAACTGGATCCAAAACACGTATTTGATAAAAAAAAAACATTGTTTATAACATTGTATTTATCTCTAGTTGCTCAGCGTTCTACATTCTACAACAATGCGATTTTGCGTTCTAGATTCTACAACACTGCAATTTTAAATGTCTTCCATATTTTGAATACCATTTCCGTTCTTGCACAGCACATTTCCCTATTTCGGATGTATTTTTCTTCCCGAAAGTTATATTCTACCATAGCTTGTTGCCGCTACGCTACTCCCAGCATCCGTGAACGATCGGCTCGGCATCATTTCCTATCATCAATGTTGCTCTATCCGAAGCGCGTCATGGCGAATGAGAGAATCTTTGTTCCACCCAGAGAGTTGTTCCGCAAGCAAGATGCAAGTTGGCTTGCAAGTTGATGCTATCGCCGTCTTGCCGCACTTTGTGCATGTGTTTGTGTATATGTGTGTTAGTTCGCGCGCGTACCGACGTCAGCAAGGAAAGAGGGAGCAATGAACCCGTTCTTCCGTAGCGTTCTGTCGGTCGGTCGGTCGATGGGTTTTGCGGCGATTGTGTTTTGGTGGAGTTTTTCGCTTTCCACTCTTCTTTCACGAAACTCCCTGAGAGCATCTTCCTTTTTCCTCCCGTCGGCAGTGTTTCGCTTTTGCGAATTTGTGTATTTGGCATGTAAGGAAAAGCGGAAAAGCGCTTATGTAGTTTATAGACAAGTTTTTATGTTGAAGTTATTATTTTGGAGTGTTTGGGACAAATCGTATTTGTTGGTTTTAAAGTCTATTTAATATTCCTATCCTACTCTTCATAAGAAAAAAGAGTATTTGTGACATCATTTAATATTTAAAACAGCATCAAGCTGCACATACTAAAGTGTGTGTCATTAATTGAAGCAGCATGTGGTGCTTGTTTAAAGGCTCTCTCTCTCTCAGCTTTTCTCCGGCTCCACTCCAGGGGCCAAGGACGGAGGCACAGATTAATTGGTCATACAATTAATTATTTCCGAAGTGTATAATTGTGAATCGATAGCAGCCTCCGGTAGTCGTGCCAGGATTAAACCTTATTAACATGTGTACCGTGTCCCGTTCTCGTCGCATAATGAGTGCAATTTAAATTTATAACCCTCATTGCGCCGGAGAGTGTACTCGATGGCAACTTCAATTAATCCTCGACATTGAGTGCATGTTCTTCGACAAACTCTTGCGCAGTTTTAATATGTAAAGATTTTCTGCTTGTGAAATTAAATGGCTTTCGAGCATTACCAACTGTTTATCGCACTTAATTATACTTAAAAAGACAACATTTCCTAACGAAATCCTCTGCTAAACGATTTTATGTTTTTCCATATCATTACAGGTAAGCAGCATATCAGCGAATTGATCGGAAACAGCTGGGAAAAAGTAGCGTCTTCCCTCAGGACTAACAAGAAACAACTTTCGTAAGCGCTCGCGATTCCCAGTCGTAAGTAAAATATCATTGCCCCTTGGGCTACCGAGAGGAGAGGGGGGTTAACAGTGAGAAATACCAATCGGCCGGCCAAACAAATGAGACCCAACATTGCTCCACTTTGCCTACAGCAAGCATCTGCCTGTATCGATCACTTTCCATTTCGGAGGTGTGCGTCTTTCGTTGCCACCGACTATTTGGAACGAGTCGAAAACGCCATCACTCTGAAAGTCGGGCAGTCCAAGTACCAATAAAATTGATATTTATCAGCTTTATAGCCACTTGACTATGACTTATTTAGCGGCGTGCTGTGCGCTCTGTGAGATATTTAAGGAGTTTTTTTTTTCCCCTCTCTCCTTTTCTTTATCACGGCAATTTGGTCGCCCACCGACATAGGTAGAATTACGACAAGTGGGAGCTATCGAATCAAGGGCTCAGAAAGGGGAAAATGTATAGCGAATATGCATTCCGAAAAACGTTAGGTGCCAAGTAGAAGGGAAGAATAAATTCTTAATCGATAACCGACACACTTTCGGCGAAGGGCATGGAAATGGCTTAGAAAAACGTCATAAAATTGAAAAATAGGGTATTTGTTTGCCTAGAAAATAAGGCCAGCTAGTAATGAAACAATTTGTGCGACGCTCTGTTGGGTTCAGTGGTGGGTTTTCCAAAAACTATCCAGATATTGAAATCTAATAACAATTACTCATTTTCTGTGACCAAAACCAAACCAATCGCTTAGCAATGACCTCTTTCCATACTGGCACGAAAAGCAGCACATAAAAAGCAAGCAATAAAACCGCTGTGGGTTTTTCTGTAGTGCTTATTGGATCGGTGATTTCAGCATTTGGAAATGCTTATTGGATCGGTGATTCAGCAGACAAAGTACTGGTGGAAACAACTTTCTCAATTAATTTTCTGAATCTGATTCTTTCTTGTTTGTTAACCTTTGCTGAACGTCCAGCTTTCTTATTACAAATGTCAAAACATGGTGACAACTAATGTCGGCGAGACAAACGATAAATTTGTGCTACTGCAGACCCGGTATCCCGTTCACAACCGTCAGTTTTAGGGACGGGTTGGTATATCAGTATATCATCAAATGTATCTGCTCTTCATCCGACGCAGTGATAGAGTGGTAGCAATAAGGCCTACGCGAACTGAGGCTGCCGGCAGGATTTGTGACAGACTGATTGTGTTTGTTGTGCTTCTCGGTTGATTGATTGCGGTGCGAGCCAAAATCCATCAGCAGTCTTTTCTATTTTTCGAAGAACTATGCGTAGTAGAATTGCTTGCTATTAAGTATCCAATTCTGAAAGAAAATGAAAAAAAAAGTAATTCTACTCGTGAAGTTTCATCAAGCGGAAGGTGTATTTGAGGTCGCATGGGTTAGAATTGTTAAGAGAGAAATGAAAAAAAAAAAGCAACAACTGATGCGTTTCAATTAGCGATGTATTATATGGCACAAATTGACTTACGAACTAGATCTACAACAACTTGAGAATTGCATTGGCTTTCGTTGTAAAATCCACCAAATGTAACTGTATTATTCTTTCCGCCCCCCAAAAGCTCAAAATGGTAACCCATAGCCAATGTTTGCTTTGGCGACCACAATAAAATTGCACTAGCCACTTGGACTTCGGCCATCCATTTGCTCATAATCTTCTTCTCGGTTCGCTTAAGCTAACCGCTACGCTCGGAGTGCAGTTTTTGGGAGTACAGAGTCGATTATTATTGGTACCAGTTTTGTTTTATTTCATTTCCCCACTCCTGCTTTGCAATTAATAGCTGAATGTTCTTCGGCTGTTTTCCATTTGAGACATTTAGGTATTCACTTCTTTTTATTTATTTTATTTTTTCCTCTGTTAATGTTCGTCTATTGCTGCTCTAGTCCAACAAATCGCCTCCTAATGGCGCCTTTCGGTCGTCTCTCTGCGGTTGCCAGCAAGTGTGGAGTGTTATTTTTTTATCATTAGCACGCTAGATGTTGTGCGAATTGGATTCCTTCGGGCCAAGCGTGTTGTGTAGTGTCATAAATTTTATTGTTTCCCTTGCGTTTTTTTTTTCGTTTTTCCTTTCCGGAGGCAAACCACTGCGTCGCATCAGTGCTCACTTCGGATTTTATTTGCGATTTTTGTGCAAAGGATTTTATCTTCCGCCTAACGCGAAGATTCCGTTTGCTGCAATGCATTGCCGATTGATGGAAACTTTCTTGAGACGCATTTTTTTTAAACTGGGATTTCTCCCATTCACCAGAACGAAGGCTAAGAACGAATGCTAAAAACGTCTTAGGTTCCATAAATTTTATAACGCACCACTATGCTCAAGAACTACTGTAGTTCATTTATTATAATTTGATGTTTTTTGCACCTCGTTTCAGCTTAATGGATTCCGTCATTCTCCGCTTGGTGGACCGATAATCTTCCCTGGTGGGCTCAGCCTTCCCTAGTGGTGAAACTTGATCCTTATCGAAATTAAAGCGTTGGCGCTCGGCCGAATGAAGAGGAGACTCGAGCGAAAAGCGCTCAAATCTTGCGCTATCGCCCAATGTACAGTGGTTTGCATTAACAAAGACCGAGGAGCACACAGAAGCATTGTGCAGCGATGCTGCTTCCTTCTCTAAGGTTCCCCCTGGAACCCCTTCCTGGTTCTTTGCGTGGTTGTCGCAACCTGCTTCTTCCGGGAGAAAAGAAAACACAATACAACTCCTTCCCTCCAGTGTGGCTCCTACTGCGGCAAACAATAGCGCTTCGATGGCATTTTATGTCATTCGATACCGCGTGTACAGAACGCACGCTTTTGCATCCTTCGCCCTTCGGTGGAAGGACGATGACGATGATAATGGTAGTTCTTTATGTGATTATGTCCTTGTTCCGTCGCTTTCTCATGACCGCGGAGGAAAGATGTTTCGAAGTATTGATTCGCTTTGTACCCACATTCTTTTCCCGTGGGATGGTGACATCTTTAAGCTTTAGCTTAGTTTTTTTCAATAATATCATAGGTCCCTTTTGCAAACATCCAAACAAAAGTTCTTTTTAAACGTTTATGTTGACTTAACTATTTTCACAACAAGCTAATTTAATAACTACCGTATTTACACGTCATACGTTCGATGGTTTAATTCTTCTAATGATTGTCAGCCAACGAAAATAATTCAAATTTCTCAATTTATCATTTGTTTAAACTACACGTGGTTAAGAGATACTGGGCCAAAGTTCATGACATACTGCTCGATTACGATCGGCAACAGTGCAACCGACTGTTCATTATCTTGCGGGCATCCAATTGGAAACCAACTTAACAAATTCACTCTATTCCAATCACACACTAACCTTCGCCTCCACTGTAGTGTGTGCGTGTTCGCGTGCTTGCATGGAAGAACACTATCCAAGGATGTCGTCGATAGTGCCGTGGCGTACGAAGTGTACCCCCAATGTCCAACCAGTACCGCGGCAACCGTCTGCTCCCGATAGTGTTTAATTTATTGCCAATGTTTTTAAGTTCCAATAAATCTTGCAAATAAATCTTCTAAGGATTGTTTGTTGCGTCTCAAACGATAGAGTCACTGCGAGAGGGCAGCCTTGGAGCGTTCGTGGCGACGACGCTTTCAAAGGGCGGGTACGTCTCGGGATATTGCTTAACCGGGGTGTCCTTCCAAGCGTCGCAGCATTCAGGCCAAAGTGTGCGTCTCGCACAGAGAGACGGTGTGCTAGTTTACTGCTTCGTACCGATATATCTTTACCCAATGTACCATTCATCTTCGAAGTTAGGCACCTTCTTTGAGAAGAACGGTCTCCTTTACGGAGATCAATTAAATTTATGTTCACATGTGTTCGTTGCACTTGTCCCTCATTGTAAAAATATATGTCGCAAAGTTATGCACAAGTGCGTTCGTTTTGTGGGCCATAGAATTATAGTCAAAGCATAATTGTTTGAATACTTCATTCGTTCGTATTTTGTCTAAGTCATGATAGAGCTGCAATCATCTTTTGGGTGTCTTAAAATCAGGAAAAGAATATTTAATTTTTTTATTGATTTTTCCTTGATAGATACCTGTTAATAGCAAAAAACCGCACGATAAGACAAACAGGAGGAACATATTTTTATAATACAAAAAATGATTTTGAAGAATATGGAATCGCAAAGGATTGCAAAACGGCCGTATCGAAATATTATTATTTAGAGCACGTGTAAAAAAACGTCGATCCGAAAAACACAGATTATAGCTAGACATAATACTGTATGACGGAATACAGAGGAACAATCTACAATGTCGTCTCATTCGTCTATAGTAAAATAAAATCTTCTCAAGCAACCAACTGTTTGTGTGTGCTACATGCCAGGGAAGAACATGAACCAAGCTTCTTTGTGGTCGATGAAAGTACAACTAGCAAACGAGCGAATGAACAATGAAAAGAACACAAAGTACTCAACCAAAAACCGAACGATGCTTTTAATGGCGTATAATACGCTGATAACAATCTGAAACTACATGGTTTATGGGCGGCATTTTTGTTGCGAGTTGAAACGTGGGTCTCCACGAGAAGAAAAGATGGAACAAGGCTGGGGAGTGTTGAGGAAGGTCTCGGAGGGTATGAATTGCGGTCTAGAGAACGAAACCAGCTTCGTTGAACGTTGCAGTTCGTACTAGAAGTACTACTACGCGGTATTATCTGAGAGAACACGAGTTTCAATGACAAATAAGCTCTGAATTTAATAATCTAGAGCCAATGTGGTTACGTCTGCATGATTTTCGAAATCTAATGCTCCGGCGTTCGACGTAATTAAAGATCTTCCAACATGCTGTACACATGTCGAAGGTCAGTGATAACAATAATTTAATTAAATTAATTAAAATAGTGGTAAATATTAATAGTAATAATTTAACCTTTATGGCCTCGAACAGCTCATTCGATCCTTCGGTCAAGATATTCTAATCCTTCCTAGTTAATCATTGAAATAGAATGATGTATTTTTCATGGCACTAAACTTTGCTGCCAATCCGGAAAATACTCGGAATAATTTTATTAACCCTCAATCAATCGACGGGAAGTGCAAGCTATGACGGCCATTAAATGTGGACGAAAAATAAGCATTACGTTTGTTACACTTGCGCATGACGACACTTGTAACCCGGTTTCTTGAGAACTGCACCGGGTCTAGATTGTGTCAAAACTTTTCCCCGTCCCTCAATCTGGCAGAAAGCTGGGCGGAAGATTTTCACCGGATTTGCTACAAGAGGCGAACAAAGAAAACCGCCACCGTTATCGTACCACGCAAACAGGCACACGTGTAAGCTGTACAGCACAGTACCATCACATCCTCCTTGTGTTGCGCTTGACCTACGCCAAGGAGATTCTGGTTCCGAATCTATTCTGCACGTACCGCCTTCTCGATCGTTCTTACAATCCTTCGAGTTGGTATGCAAATGGAAAACCGTCTCCCAGTTGTCTGCGGTTTCTTTTGAGGAAATCGGTAAACATATCATAGAAAGCGACAAAAATGGCGCTGATGTTCATATTTGATTCTGCTTCAATTTAAAAGATGGGTTTTTATGTTATGTTTTCTGCACGTGCACACAGCACGTTGAGCTGCTTTTTTTGCTTTTCAATGTGACATTTTGTATGTGAAACCGTAGAAAACGTAAGATAGTTAAAAGATGATATTTTTTTCTTCTTTGATTTGGAATTTCTTTGTGTCGTTTCCTATGCAATTGTGCTATGGTTGCACCAGTTGCCCTAGGTACGTGTTTGCAGCGCTTTGTTCGCTAAAAGAAGCACTGTCCTGGTTCACCTTGCCCTACGGGCGTCTCGGACACGACAGTGAGCGCACACACTTGTCCTATTGGCCATCCATCCCACTTTGGCCTGTTCCTCGAAAATCGTAGTGCGTATCTATGAGCTTAGTGAGGTGGAAACATTATGAAATGTTTTGAAACGCTTATGGCTCATCGCCCGATGTTTGAATGGTTATGCTTTTGGCAAAGGCGGAAAATACGATGTGAATGCTTCTACGCTATTTACACAGTATCTTTAATCCTTCTTCCTCCATCATTCAACGCCATTTCTTCAACACTGGCGAACCAATGGACGAATGGGGCAATAGTACACGGAAGATTTAGCGGAAAAAACCACCTTCCTCCAGCGCCCTTATAATTATCAAAGTGTGTTTACGTGTTTTATCTGGTGACAGTAATTTTTTCAGAATTTCTATCTAATTAACCTCTCTTCCAAACACGATGAGTCAACGCATGTCGCATGTTGCGTATTTTCTTTGCAGGCGGAGACGATTATGGTTGTTGCGTTTGGAATTTTGGACTGGACGGGAACGGAAGTTCGATAGTGTCCACCGTTAGGTTCAAGAAGCAAGAAACTAAACCCACGGCTAATATAGATGCGGCCAACTACTTATGCTTTGGCAAAAACACTACTTTGCTCTGCCCGTCCTATTTCCAATTGGAGAATGTTTTTGTATTTAAGATGCAGGGTGATGATTGCTGATACTAAAGTGTTCTTTTCGGAATTCAGATCAAACTGTGTTGCGGCGGGGATTGATACCCGCAGGCTAAAGTAACTTTCAACTCGCTTAAAAGCCCCTCTTCGTACCCTCATGCTATGTGATGCGGTGCACAGTTTGTTGAATTCCATTCTGAATTCTATTTCGGCATACATTAGCATAACCTATCGCGCGTGCGGTTCATGTGTGAGTGTCGTATCCGCAATTTGCTGCGAATGATTCGAAGCGTTTGTTAAATTATGCACTCCTGGGCAAGTAGGAATTCATATTAAGCTCATGCTCTCCCTCAGCCTGATCGCGGTCGTTGGCTTCGCGCGTGGAAAAAGGAGCCCCTTTCCTCGGATGTGACACGCTTGCTTTGTGTTCGCGGCTTGATAAGGTTTTCAGCCACACCTCGCCGAAAAGCTCTAAAATGCACGATTTAGGCATTCGTTGGTGTGCATGTGTCTTGTTGTTTTCCCACTTAAAAACAGTTGACTGCGTCAACTGCGTAGTAGCATAATTATCAAAACCATTTATCATACTGTGCTTGCAGTGCACAAGAGATACAAATAGACAAGCATTATTTGGGCATCATGGTGTTCAATTATTTAGCTTAAACTAACAAACGATTCCTGCGTGTGGCAAAAAGGTAAAAAATGTTGGGTGCGGTTGGGTTTTTTTTCTCAATCATCATTACTCATATCCCTTAAATGTTTCTTCGTGTTCCAAAAATCATCTATGTTTATGTGTATATACCTTGCGCCCACCATCATTCTAGTACAGAGACGAGAACTTAAATACTTCAAAGATTGCGTCTAATTTAGTTGATTGATTTTGCTTCCTGGAAGAGTTGACTCCCACAAGACTATGGTAAAATGTTCTTGCTTAGTATTAATTTAATATAAAGTAAGATTCAAATGTCTAATATGTACATACTATTTGCAAGAAATGTAAATAGTAAAGTCTTGAATGGCAATGTTTGTTCTTGAATGAAATGAAACGGTTGGGACCGCTTGCAAAGTTTGAACTGAATGGAGAAAATGGTATTTGTAACGTCTAAACTTTCTTTCCCTTGCCAAGGAACCTTCATATTTATGTCAGAAGGTGGCGGACAAAGAGAGCAAAAAAAAAAACTGTGAAGGTACGCCAATGTAACGCGCGATAATGTTCGTTAGCTCATTTCAATTCCACACCCATCGGAACGGTGACTAGAAAACGTGTGACTAGAAACTTGTCCGCACAATTTAGGGAGTGACGATTGCGGCCGAAGATTTTTTTTCTTGAGGCCAGCCTTTCGTTTAATATGCCGACTTGTGGAGGGTGGTTTTGAGGTTTTCTTTCTTGTGTGTGTGTGTTTTTTTTTTGCAAACATAGCCGCTTTATGACCTGTACTGCCACAGTCCCAGCCCACGAGTACTGAACCAGTCCCTCCGCAGCTTGGACAATTATTCTTTACGACCGAAACTGTTCAATCGTTACGCACCTTCTGTTTTCCCTTCCACCCGACGAGGTGTAGAAGGTCCCAACCCTCGGGAGGCTTAAAATTGGGTCCCGTTTGCGCTTATTCGATGGCTGTGAAGGTGGAGGGTTCGCTGGTCGGATGTGTAGACACATAAAAAGCAACGGTGGTTTCTTTCACGGCTCGAATTAGCTGCCTGGAATTCTAATGTCTTGTCAGTGCGGCCAGCTGGTGCAGACTAACTGCACGAAGAAGTGATGGTGCGATTGAAAATAGCCTCTAATCAAACGACGTCAGTATTAGTTCAGCTAATGACAACTCGTAGCAGACAAAGGAAATAGGTTTCCAAGGTTGTGGTATAAATGTGGAGAAGGATGTATGTACAAATTACTTTCTTCAGGTATTGATTTATTTTCACAGTGAATTATTTATAGTTCTGTAGTTACTATGTTGCCGCTCATTGAGTCCATGTTATTCGTTCCAAACTTCAACATCATCTTGAAATCTGATTAATTATTGATTAAATAATGATGATCCCCTCAACGACAGTGAATGTAGCTATGTGGCCCTAATGCGTCCCCCATGTATAACGTTCTCTCTAGAAATTTCGTACTTGTCAGATTCATTCTTATGAAAAACACTTACCCATTGAATTTAATCCATTAGTCGTGAAACGTTCGGCACTTTTGCAATGTTAAAACGCTTAAATGGTGTAAGATGTTATCGTGCTGGCAAAGGAAAAGACAGATTCTATACTTATTTATACTTATTTTTTTTGTCTTGCGATTCGACGCTTATCGTGCTAATGCTAGGAACAGAAAAGTCGTTCAAACCATTTACTTTGATCTTTTCAATTGCTTTCAACTAATTAAGAACGTTATTGCGTCTTGCGAAAAGTAAAGAACACTTCATCATATCCGAGATCACCTAGGCAGGGAATGGTGGTAGCCAAAACCTAACGAGAGCAGGAGTGCGGTATTGGCCTATTGAAGATCCACCCATTAATTGGTAAATGAGAACAGTTAATGATTTGTGTTATATCATTCAACGCTCTTACCGTTATAACACTAGAAGAAACACATGATTTTCTCTGAAGTTTCCTTGTAACTTTTGGGCATATTTGTAATTTCATGCCATGCATTTTGGGACGGAAGATGTAAAGTTCACACAGTAAGTAGTTTACTGTATGTAATTTGGTTTGCTGATATGCGAGTTGTTGTCTTTCAGATGCAATTTATTTTAATGAATTGTTATACTTCCATGAAATTCATTGGAATCATTGGAAACCATACCGTCATGAATATCAAAGCCCTGCACGAAGACTCTTATACCAAAGCGCGTCAGGTCCTTCTGTCCCTTAAAACTATATATTGTTGGACAAAGTATCCCTCGCTAGAATTTGTGTTGGCATTCTGCCAATAAAATGAATCATCGCCTTTCAGGCGAAAGTGCGACAAGAATGAAGTCGCTGTTTTGTTTTATTGCATTGTTTTGTGTTGACTTGGATTCCTCCCAGATAAGCACTGCACCCTCCCAAAAGGTTTCAAAATTTCAAAGCTCAACTGAGGCCAAGTGTTGGAGCTGGCAAATGGACACATGAAAACACATGAATATAGTGTGTTAATCGGTAAAAAAATGAACTAAAATACCCCCAGCGACAAATGGGCACTACAAGCTCCGAGTGCCGTTTTTTTTTTGTTTGCAGTCCTAACCAGTTTGCTTCAGCGAACCGTGACGGCCCGGTCGAAGCGGCCTCGGTGGGCTACGGGAATGTGCATAAATCATACACGCTTGTTAGGTATGTCACAGAAGCGAAACCCTGCTGGTTTTCAGGGAGGCTCGCTTCCGTTTCCTTTTAGCGTTTTTTTTTTTTTTCTTTGCTTCTACGTTGCTCAATTCAATTTGTTTTTCGATTTCGAGCAAATCTTTATGGCTAGTAATGACCAAAATTGTATGGATCGACCAACATTTGCTGCCCCAAAAAAAAGGGATTGGCTGGCGACGCCTGCAATGGCGGCGTGGGGTAGTGTTTGCTTAGGAAGATAACGATCTTGACGCCCGACACGCGGTGCTTGCCCGGGATTGGCGTAGTCACAGACACAATCCTGCTACAGCCTAGCCTAGCCCGAGACGAAACCTGAACTTCCGCACGAGTCCGCTTTGGGTCTAACCACTTAATTAGCGAACACTTAAATGGCTTTGGCTTTGGTGCGCGGCAGCAGCACACCGTTTTAGATCGTTCGCCGTGCTTCACTCGAGCGTGCCCACTTCGGGTTGCCACGTTAAGCTGAAAATACACGTTGATGGAGTGTTTAGTGCTTTCCGTTCACCCATGGCCATATATATTTCATTTTTATTTCCCTCCATTCTACGCAAAGCCAATTTACACTAGACAGTAACAAGATATCGCGATTTGGATAAAATAATTTGAACTTTTTGATTAATGCGGTGTTTCGTTATTGCTTATTGGGTTTTTGAACCTTCGAGTACATGTAGCATAATTTTTTGTCATTTGTGAGTACAAAACCGATCTATTCCATACAATCTTATCCAAAATATATGTATTTAATGTAAAGAAAAAAATCGCTTTAACACTATCCTTTTGCGTTTTGTTATTCTGCTTACCAAAATCCTTCATACAACCGAATCCGTCCGGTTCCGGTTCGGGCATTCGAATTGATTGTGGCGAAGATAAATTAATCATAAACCAGGCACCCCTTTTTCGGCCAGCGGACGCGAGTGGACCTGTTGAGTTAACAGACCTTGGGAATCCGCGATGAACATAATCCCGTGCCGGGAGTGGGGAGCTCCTACCTTACGTACGCGGGGCTACCGATAGTTTTACAAGTGTTTGCTTGTTTGGGTTTGGCTAGGAGGAACATGATTTGGCTGAGGGCGTGAAAGAACGAGATAGAACGGGGGAAATACGCACCACACATACACAGCTGGCAGGTTTGATTCGACTCCGAAAGGCTCTATCAGAAGACCTAAGCCTCCCTAAGGGAGGGGGGGGGGGGGGCGAATATGGGCAAGGTTCGAGTGTGAGAGTAAAGGAGGGACCCTTTTGGCTCAAACAATCGCTCGGAGGATTGTGTCAAATCATGGGTGCTAGGCGAACTAATGGACGTTAGCTTGCACCACCGGAAGGGTTTTGTTGAAAATATGGACAAAACGAAACGAAAAAAAAAACAACAAAATGTGTACATTCGATTGTGTGTGTGTTTGCCAATGTGAAGTCCATAATGGGATAAGCGGTTTTAAACTGTCAAGGTGAAGGTGAATTTTGAAAAGATAATTCAAAATTGAGGCAACATTTGTTCATAGAATTTAATGTAATTTTTTACTTACAGTTGGTTTTAAAAAAAAAATATTTAATCTCATAGAATTGATTGCTTTAGCTTTGATAAAGAAAAATCTCGCTTTTAAATTAAATGAAAATTACAAGAAAACTGAGGATTTAAGATTCAAAGTAAACCACGTAAACCACGTTCAAAGTAAACACGAAAAGTAGAAAGCAACTATGTTAATTTGTGCTATAAAAAATTTATTTCAGCGTTTCGCACTAACCTTCACCTCAAAAACAAGGTAACTAAAATACATTTTGTTCATTCCATAACCCAACCTTCGATACGGTTTGGGGAAAGTGTAAATGTATCCACGCATGTGACTGCGCCATTGGCTGTAAAAGCAGCGTATAAAACAATGTTTTTGGTTTTGTTGAAGCGCTATGGAAACCTCACTAGTCCTCTGTTGAAGGTTTAGAGGCAGTAAAAAATGCAAATAATTCTGCCCAAGTCTTTGGTGAGTTGTGTTTTTTTTCCCTCCAGTTCAACATTCAACCCAAGTGCGTAGATGGTAGTTACCACTAACTACCTTGATCGGTAAACCCGATTCACGGAGGGATACTCAGGGAAGCGCTGCTAAAGCCACCCCCATATTGAACGGATGGTTGAGGGTTCCCCCAAGTTGATGATATGCCAACAGTTTTCCAGCAAATACTCTGCGAAGATCGTTTTACCTATGAGCTACTGGTGATACTACACACAAATTAACGCACGAAAGTGAAGGCACAACCGTTACACTGTGAAGTGCGCGTGATTTTTCGCGTAGGCTTTTTTTTTCTTCTTTGAATTGGAAAATTATGAATGATTAATTGGGTTTTGTTTCTTTCTTTCTATGTTGGGATTCTTTCCAATTGAGGGTTCCTGAGTTAAACTAAGAGTTTGTTTGCTTGAAGCTTGAGTAACTTTTTTTTTTTTGTTTAACAATATCTACTTGCGATGAACTCTATTGTAAACTATGCGATCCTCAATGCTTGCGTGAAAGCTACACAGCACGGGCGATTATGTTTGTCCCTGGAAAGTATGTCCAAAAATAGGCACTGAACCACACTGAAATCAAACGTCTGCAGTTGAAACGTTGGTATAAAATGGCTTTTAATAACGTAATGGCCGTACATTTGACTCACTACTGCGTCATTCGGCAGTTCGTAGGACGTAGAACGCGAAACGTTGACGCGGATTCAAGCGCTTCGGTCACGTTCAAGTCATTGCTACAATCCATATGCGTGTGATCCTGTAGTCATGTCACATGATTTCACTCAAATGTCACATTTTCTCTTCGGGTCTAAAGAGCTATTATTTCCTAGGGGGCGCTATTTCTGTTCCTTCAAGCATTCAGAATTTCTAAATGAAAAAAAAAACGTTTTTCACTGGAAAGTAATCGTATAACGTCCCTCGGTTGCAAAAGAACGGTGATGGAAGGAAAGAAAATGTTAAAGTTTAATTACTGGTTAAATTAATCAAATTAACTCAAATTGTTTGGTTTGATATTGATTGTTCTATCAAACTGTGTAGTTGGATAATAATTAGAAATTATTAAATTTAAAAAATGTGTCAAAATGTTCATGAGCAGACATTTGCTTGGAAATTATCCAAATTATCATATATTATATTTATTAATAAAATTATTTATTTTATAAACAACTTTTTCCTAGTATCATCATTTTGCTGATAGGTCTTTTCATTCATGTGAGGCATTCAGCCAACTTGCTACAAACTAATATATTTATAAAATAGTTTTAAAAGCTCAGTCCCGCTGCATCCGAAAGCGGTGCTGACAACCGGGGCTGCCCAAATATTTGTTTGGATCTGACCAGGCGCCTCCATCGGCACATGTGCGTACTTAATCGGAATCAGTCCGACCTTAGCACACATCACAATCCTCTGACTGACGGTCACACCTCCCACCGATTCCGACAACCGGTTTGCTTCTGTCTGTGTGTGTGTATGTAAGATGAGCAGAAAAGAGAGTGTGGGGGAAATTCGACTCTCGCTCGAAGCAGAAGGGATCACCACCCCCTTTAAACACCATGGACTCGGACAACAATGTACTGAAGCACACATTTTAACGATCCTTTCATCCGCGTTTTTTCCCTCTTCGTCTTGTTTAGTTCATTGTCGAATTGTCTCTCACGCAATCACCCCGTCGACAACCAAACCCCCCCCCCCCCCCCCTTTCTCCGACCACGGGACGCTAGCAGCTGTGATGCTCCCACTGGCCGAAACGAAACGGTTACTGCGAGAGACTGCGACGGTCTGTGCGTGTGCGTTATTCTCTTTCTCTATCGTTCTCTCGCTCTATCCCTCTACTCGCCTCGCCTCTTAGTGCGCATTGCGGTTAGACCTTACAGGCCGTTGCGCGAGAGGAGGGCGACGTACACACAAGGGCTGCATGTACTTTGGGCGCACACCACAACCAAACGAGCCAAAGGGGTAGCACAGCACAAGCAGTCTGGTTGATAAAATGAAAACGAGAAAAAAAGCTAACAGAATGGTGTGGTAGAATAAAACGAAAAGGGTAAGGCAAAAAGCACAACACAACACTGTACAAGCGGGGAAAAGAAACACACATCGAGGGTGGTGCGAGCGTTTTAATCGGGTCAATGATGAAGGCAGTCAAAGTGGGTCATCATCATCATCTGCTGTGAGCTGGATGCGACGCGATGAAATCATGCAAATTGTTCGAAAAAAAGAGAAAAAGAAAGATGAAAGTTGGTGCTGTGGAAGTGAGTGGAGGAGAGCTAGAAAGAGAGGAACAGAGAGAGAGTGAGCGCGTGTTACAGTAAAAGGATGCACTGCTGATCATCGGCGGGAGAAAGTGATAGACCGGAACTCTTTTGCGCGGCTCGCCAGCAGAAGAAACGCTTTGTGCCAAACCAAAACCTCCCTTCTCCGAAGTTGCCCTTGACGCGCAACCGATTGACCGTGAAAGTAAGTTTTCTGAATCGCAACATGATGTCATGTCGTGGCTCACATTTCAGGGTGATCGATTAATTTGCCATTTTCCATTACTGCATGTTTCAGTTTGCAAAACCTACCTTCTGCCACCTTCTCGGCGAGTGTGAGTGAAAGTGTTGGAAAGGGAAGAAAATGCAAACGTTCGACGGCGGTCGAACGAAGAGCGATCGGGACGGAGATGGATCATCGCAGTTTTCACTTTCATTCGTCGCCGACCGAGAAAATGCTCCTATTTATATGGCCCCTTGTCGTTCCCGCGCCGCTGCCGCCGCCCTACGTCGGTGTAGATGGGAGGGTGTCCAATTGGAACAGTGTGCCGACACCCATACATCCAATGGGGGAAAGTGGCCGGTGTGGAAAACGAAAGCAGACTGCCGATGATCACGGCGGTGGGGCATTGGCGGTGGCTTCGGGTCACCTAAGATGGCGTTCCCGTGAGCGACCACAGCGGCGACATTGCTCTGGCCGATTGGATTTGACCGCCGGCTTCGAAAAAAGTAGGTTCTACACAGCAACCAGGCCGAAGACATTCGCGTGCAACAAAACAGCCGGGTTGAAGCGAACCGAACCGCGGCTGCGCATTCCGCTGTTTGCTGGGACCGCCGGTTGTGTTGGTGGTGGTGGTGTGCTTCGCTGGCACGGTGTGTGTGTGCGCAGGGTTGTGGTGTTGCGTTTGGTCGCGCACGCTACTGGCTGCTGGGGGTGATCTTGACGCCGTAACAATGGCAATGAGCCAGTTACGAACGCATCTGACGTACCATTTACTGGCACTGCCTCCACCTTCCACCCCCCTGCGATCATTCACACCCATCGAGGGGGGGGGGGGGGGGGACGGCCCAGTTCGAAAGCAACAGACCACCATTCGCCTTACATTGCTTTCCCTTCGGCAGCGGAGTTTTAAGTTTTTCCCTTCGCCACTATGTTGTGACGTTGCGTCCTTGCTTCTTTTTCTCGCCCTCTCTTTCTCTCTTTATCTCTATCACTCCCTCTCCCTCTCTCTCGCTGGTTGCCGCCCGCCTTTGTCGATTTCACCCAAAAATACTACCCGTTTTGTGTAAAGTGTCGATTTAGCGGGGAATGGAAGCTTTTAATGATCACATTTAGCTGCATTTTTGTTTTTTTAAGTGTGTCTGTTTATACCATGCATTGCCACACAGATTGTGTGGGGCTTTCTTTCGGGGATTGTCAGTGTGAGTGTGTTTTCTTTTGGAGTTTTTTTTTTTACGCAACACCATCTTTGGTTGTTGGGCTGCGGGGAAGTGAAAACTTTGAAATTCCGGGTCTTACGCAACTAGTTCAGTAACACATCTTTTTAAACATCTTAAAACCACGAAAGCAGGCAGCAAAAAAACAGAAAAAAATGGAAATGACAACTCACATAACCGCTAGCGCGCTTCAGCTTGTTGCTCTTTTACGGCTTTCGGGGTTTTTTTTTTTTGTTTTTGTACCGCCGGAAACTTAGTTTCCCCCGCTTCCGGGTTGGATGGGCGTTTAACGGTGGTGATGTTACCCTCTCCAGCATCGTCACGTTTACACCATCGTTCATCTCTGCTCCAGCAGCCCCCCCCCCCCCCCCCCCCACCCTGTATCGGTTAGATCGTTTGATCGTCGCCCTACACGAGTGTTGTAATACCGGGCTGGGATTCGAGTAAAACTCGTGGAACTGGTGTGTGGCTAGCTTCCGCTTTTGGGGGTAAACCAACACGTCGGCGAAGAGTTTTTGGCAATAGAAAAGGGCATCTAAGAATTCGTAACATTATGATGAAATTATGTTGCAATTTCATGTCGCCCATAAAACAGTTCGCACTCTTTAGATTTTTTTCCCAAAAACCACCGCGGCCCTGGGAGGCGGTGAATTTTTCCTGCCAACTTTTCCCACCGCACCCTCACCGGCTGAAGTGTTGAAAATTTATGATCAACTCTCGACATCAATGTTTGGAGGTTGCTACGGTTGCTGCTGCTGCTGCTTTTATTTGTTCACAATTGTGAACTGTGTCCGAAGTTGTGCCTGGCCGAATGTGGAAGACGAAACCGTCGTTCGGTCAAGCGGTGTTGCGACAGTAGAATGTTTTTTCAGCCCATTTTTTATGTGTTCTCACTGTAATTTAATTTATGAATTGCTGTACACGATGGCGTATTGCATCATCTTCGTTCCCCTGATGTCTATTCGCTTTTCCAAAATGCCTTAGTTTTAATGTTCACTCCTTTTCAATTTGTAGATTTAAATGTGCCTAAATATGGAACTGTTTCTAAGATTTGTACAATATTAGACACAACACAATCTTTAAATCCACAAATTGAGAGCTTACAATCTAGCTACGTTGCATGTTTAATTGATTGATAAAGAAACAAATATGTGTTACTAAACGGTTTGTTGTTGTTTCAATTAATATTTTATCCGTGATTCTTTCTTTACCACGTCAAAGACATGAAACATGACGTAGAAAAGTTATTAATTACTGCCCAATCGAACAAACCATTAATAAAAATAAGTTGCTTAGAAATCCTAATTGAAATGCCTAATCCATTCGATGGTTATTCAACGTCTCTACCGAGAATTCCATCTGACTTTGGGCATCACCATGCTACGGCAATCGTTTTGCTTTCAAAGGTCTGCGTCCCTTATTGCACTAGATCGAGCTGATTCGTGACTCGTTCAATGCAAAAACCGGTTGAACGTCGGAGGGCAGTATCTGGGAAAGGGGACGGTGACAACTGCGAGGACCGAGCAGAAGATATCGATGGGAATGAGATCGAAAGTCATCCCCACACAGATATTTCCCCATGTGTGTAACAATCTCGTTTCTGTTGATTTCCATTATGGAGTTTCTCTCTTTTATTTTGATTGTATGCTTTATGCGTTGCTCAGATGTTTGATCTTCGCCCGCGTGAGGAACTTTGCATTGCATAGAAACTTGAAATTAAATTAAACTCGTAATTTGTAGTTTTTCAAATGATATCTCAGCGAAAGAAAACTGTTAATCGATGTGATTGAAATACGATTAATTTGATTAGTTTGATCAATAAATAATTTACGAACCCTTCAACAGCCAAGCTGAACGTGGGAAGCTTGACTCGTTATTACATGACATCATTCGTCATAATTATTAGTTTCTTTGTCTGGCCACGGAACAAACGCGTATTGTAGTGAAGTTAATGAGCGTCAAAGTTGACACAAATTTTGGGTCGAGTATTTCTTTTCTCCTTCTTGTTGGATGGCGATCTAGGACCTCGTAGGGCCATCCTTTATGTTGTGTATTAATTATCATGACTGTTAGAAATCATACTTCATGTTGGAAACACAGCGTAACAGAGAGACACAGATGCGAGAGAAAGGGTAATGTATTGGTTAGAAAAGTAAAGAGAGTTGCTGCGCAGATAGGCTGTATAACGTCGTGTTCGATTATGAGTGATGAAAACGCTACAGAAAGGTTGAATTCAATAGTATTAAACCCGAATTGGAATTTTGAATAGTTGATAGAGCGAAACAGAAAACGGTAGAGAGACAAATTTGGTCTTTCCATTTCATTCCAACTGGTAACAGTGGACTCGAACGAATTTATTTTATTAGTATGCCACTAGGTCCTCCACCGTAAAAAGTGCTGGTAAACGAAACACTAACCACCATAATTTCGAACCCTTTTCTTTCTCACCTCGTCCTTCTTTCACGCCGCCTCCGGGTTAGAGAAACTCGTGGAACTGGTGTGTGGCTAGCTTCCGCTTTTGGGGGTTGCCATCGCCACCGGATTTGCATAACAAACCCTCCTTGCGCACCCTTGCATAACGTCTCCTCCGGTTTCAGCTGTCGCACATTCGATCGATGCTGAGGTGTTATGTTTGGTCAAAAGGGTGGGGCTTATTATATGAATTTGGAAAACTGCTAGTACCGGCATAATAATTTATTCACAGAATACTATTAAGCAATGAGGGAAATGTTCACGTTAGCCTGCCAATAGCAACTTTATCCGTTGTCGAGCCTATTATTTCTACAGACGCATAATTAAAATCCGAACATCACATTAAGAATGAAAAATTCATTGTACTCTTGTTGTGAATGAAAAAGATTCTTTGTAAAAAGTAGAAAATCTGCAAAATCCTATAAAAATCTGTGTTTTATAATCAAACGAACAATAAAACGAGGAGTCACGATATTGCGAGAAAACCCTTACACCGCGAAGGAACCCCATCATACGTCACCAAATTAAACAAGTCCCACCACAACAAACTGGTATCTGTGTTCGTGCTCCTTAACGAAATCATTCGCTGTTTGCATTCGTCACATTCAAACACATACACCACAGCAATCACGCGTGCTCGGGCCGAATTTGGGCCCAAGAAGTAAACTTGGCCCAGCAACGGCAACGACGATGCCAGCGACGGTCACTCGATTTGACTGTGACCCACTGACACCGATTTTCTGCATCGTACTTCCCCCTCCCCCCGCTCCCTTTCCTCCCTCGCAGGAGGAGAACACCTCGAGCAGTATACAAGCGCCTCGTCACCACAGTGAGCTGGAGGGGGGCTGCTTGCTGTGAGCTGCGTGTGGAAAAGGTCCTCTAGTCGAGTGACGTGACGATGAAAGAAGAAGAGGACAAAAGTGGAAAGAAGAGACATTCTCAGGATGTCCGGTGATGTTAAACTGCGAATCGGAGGTGCAAATTGATATCACCGTCACCCAGCGTGGGGATATTTTGGAATAACCCAACGGGGGAGTACTACTTGTTGGAAAAACTTGAATCACAGCGGTTTAGGTTTTATTATTTTGTGTTTAAAAATATTGTACATGTTTGCCAATACTTGAAGTAACACATGTATAAACAAAATCACAAGTTCCCTTTTTTCAAGCAACTGGTTTTTGTTTTCAACGAATACATAGATCATGATGTCCTTATCCGTCTTTGGTTCAGTAAAGATCTAGCTGATACCCTTAAGACTCTAAATAATTAATCTGCATTTGCCACAACGTAACACAATTCGCACGATCATTCACGCACGCTTGGTCAGAAGCTTCATCATGGATGACTAACCAGTTGCTAATTGTTGCGCCTGTACACAACGCATGCAGTACCTGTTGCGGCAGAATCGATCGTGCCAGAGCGAGGTCACCGTCGGAGGAAGTGAGCTCCAAAAATCCTACCAGTCCGGAAGCAGGCGCAAGTGCATTGCCGCACGCACACAAATGAGCTGTCCGGTGCATCGGGTTTTGGGGGTAACCTTTATGCACGTTGTTTGTGGTTTTTCTGCACGCACGAATACCAGTCGAGGCACGATAGGACCGTGATGCCCTTGTGGTATGCATGTGTGATGGTTTACGTGCAGTTCTGCTGCGAATCGTTTTATGACGTAAACGAACGGTCCGATTACTCGACGGGCCGCCACAACGATCCGGTGCCTCGCTGGAGTTGGAAGGAATTCGCATCTGAACTTGACCCACTTTGCCGAATCCGTCGTGCGGACCGGGTGGCAGAACGAGACACAGTTTTTGTGTCGTTTCTGTTTCGATTGAAGTGTTGTAGGGGTTTGTGTGGTGCAGGAATGGAATTATACTTTTTTGGAACTAGCTTGTTTCCCTTGTCGCCAAAAAGATTGCAGACTTTTTAAACGGCTCCACACACCAACTCATCTACAAGCTCTACTATGCTGGTATTGTTAGTTTTGCTAACCATTTTCTATTGAAACACATCCTCCGTAACGCCGGCAGCCGATACCATCGAAGTAGTTGACTCAAAACTAAATTTTCGTACGCACCCGGTGACTAATTTAACATCAGCCCCCTTCTACCTTGTGCACTTTTACGCCCAACTACGGAGGAGGGTAGGCTTTTCCGAATTTCACCATCATAAGTAATATATTGCTTCATCTCACACACGTGCCTGTTTGCTTCCTCCAACGGTGCGCTGTGTTTTATATTAGAAGCGCAGAAGAAGGGTTTTATGTTCAGTAGCCCCACACTGACGGGATCGGAAGGATTCGCGATCAGTTGTCGGTTTATTATTTTTTGCCTAACCTCTGTTTGTTTTTCGTTCCTCTTGTGGAATGCAGTGATTGTGTTCAGCGGCATAATAGCAAATTATAGTTGCTCATTCACCAGCAGTCACTGTGCTGTGAAATTAAGTGGTGAGTTAAGGAAATTTGTTTTGTTTCTAATAGCTCCTCGAGCGAGCGAATAGCGAGTGAAATCTAACGCTTTTATGCGAAATTAGGAATGGAAACCTAATTGTATTCGAAAATGAAACTGTGCTATTTCGTGGTCAAAAAGTACAAAACTACAAGTTGGAGAATCTAGAAAGACTCGGGTAAAATATCGGATAAAATAAAATAAATGTGTATGGCAATGTTGTGTCCACCAAAGAGAATCGCTTCAACGTGTCTTGCTGCCATCCGTGCCGGGCTGTATGCTATAGAGCAATCTTACTTCGAGCTGCTGTACGTGTATCGTTTCGCTTGATTTATATTGCAATTTTATTTGATTCCTGACCTGCTCCGCATGGACTTAAAGGCCTATTAATCTTGTCCCTACGCAATTGCCTCAGCATACGTCACGCGCCATGCCCTGGTTAGTACAATAAACAACTTAAATTCCCTTTACTTACTGCTTTATATGCATAAAAGGTGACTTAGCGGTTACAACATCCTACTTGAAAAAGTGGAAACAAATTCTGTTGAAACGTTGCATTCTTGTGTTCACACGACGGATTACCGAGATGAGTCACATTCGGCCGGGCAAGGTTGTGTGTTTGCAGCAATTACCTGTAGGCCCTAGCACCATCATCATTGTCTACCCATCGCTCAATCTGTACCATGTTTGGGCAATTTCGTATGGGTTCAAGTTTTGTGTGTTTTAGGCCTTGGCTTCCTCTTCCACTGAGCTCTCTCTGGCATGACCACCACCAACCAGCCCATCAAGCCATACTCTTAGTCGGTTTCATTGTTTTGCAGCAACAGCAGCTGGTGGTGATGGTGTGCTGCCCATGGAGACTCATGATTTATGCCGGAGTGAGACAATCGTTTTATGATAGCGCAAAAGAATAATTGTGTGCATTACAACCGGTGCTGTCTGGTTTTGTTTTGTTTTTCATTCACGACCATTAAAAAACGTACAGCAGGGCTGGTTTTGGACAAAGAGGGTTTTACTAAAGAGGTATAAACCAGACCTCAACTACCCGGACGGTTAGAGGCGGAATGTTAGCCACGTACGTGTCTTGCTAGAGAAATCGTTCGGACTTTCCGCCATCAGCTGGTTCCCCTCAAGATCAGGCTTTACGATGTCCGAAGCATTTTGAAATGACTGATACAAAGTTTACGGCTTATTCGTAACGTTTACGTCACAATGGAAACGCACAACCGATACTCTTAATACTGTATATAAAGAAAAGAAACGTTGTAAATTGTAACCAGAGAGAAACATGTGAATGCTGTGTAAAGAAAAAAGCGTCACAATTAATCAATAGCATACTTAAAGAAATGTATAGTATCAATCTTAATCTTTCTTTTTCTTTTTTGACTGGAAATTTTCTGTGAGACAAAATAAGTATTTGTGAATTTGTATAACATAATTGTTGCTGTTTTTTAAACACTTTTTGTTTTCTAAATACTGTGAGAACGAAAACTCCCAGCTGTCCTGGCGACTGTGCGGGACGATGGCCAACAAGCGTGAAATAACTCGCACTATCAAGGTGTTTATCAAATCATCTAATCTCTAGAGATACTGACTACGCCACCACGATCACAACTACTGCTTGTCACGGCTTGCGCTTATGCTACCTCCTCAGCTAGGGAAAAGGTGAACAAAACCAAGACATCAGTGTGCAGGTGTGTGTTTTACGCACACGAAACCGCCGGAGGGTGGTCCAGGAGGAAGAAATAAGACGCAACACAACTTCAAACGGTTGCAAACTGATAACACACCAAAGGTTGAAATAAATAAATCGAATCTCCTTCGTAAGCTCAGTCGTCGCTGCCGGCCGTGGGTGGACTTGCTCGGTTGACGTTAACCGTGTTGGGTGGTGGTTTGGTTCGGTTCTGACAAGAGCGTGCGTGCGGGTTTGAATCAATTTCGTGGCCACGAGAAAGTGGGCCGTTCATCAAGATCAGGTTTGCACCGTATTTCGAAGAATGAACCGTCAGTTTGCCATCACGGGTGTGTCGGCTGCTCCCGTGTGCTTTCTAAGGTTAGTTGTTTTTTTGAAGTCGGGTGTTGACTGTACATAGAGCCCTTCATTAGGGGGACAAGTGTGGGTATCCTGTACTCTTTAAAGCTGCAGAAACTAAAATCTCAAATGTTCTTCTCCGTCATGTGATTCCGCCAGTTGATCGGTGTATTAAATTCTGCACAATAGAAGTTTATTGTTCTAACAGGATGATGCGCATCAGGTTCGGTGGAAGGCTCCCAGTTTTAGTCGCTCGCGACAGGTGTTCGATGGTGATTCGTGGTCGTGGCTAAACCTTCATTGATAATTCTGACGTTTTTTCCTGATGCCGATCCGTGTGCGATAAAATGAGCCAGCACAATCTAACCCAAGGTGTAAATCTTACCCTGTGGGATTCAGCGAAAAGCGTGTCCGTGGTTATACAGTAGATTTTCGAGGATTGTAGCTTAGTTCCTTGTCGTGGAAAGGTGTTTGGTTGCAATAAAATTATGATCGATGTGGGTGATACGCACACAAAGACTCCCATCGCACGCTCGTGTATAGGCGCCCAGGGGGAGTGAGTCTTGGGCTTTCGCTACCTTGACTACTGATAACTGCTGATTGCGCAAGTAATGATTATTGGGAGATATGGCAGGTCGAGTGCTTACCACCGGATGGCATTTGTCCGCCGTTGAGATCCTCTGGTCGCATCATTCAATGTTTTCAAACCATCAAGCATCAAACCGAATAAAGCTGACTCTAATTACACATCTTTGCTCTCTTCTTTCTTCTCCGTCAGGCTTGGCCCATGTGAACTACCACTGTCGGACCAGTGGCTTGTCCATACACAGCTGTCGCAGTCAGCGCAACCGTCTCAAGCATCGTTCTACTCGTCGCCAATCGGTGGCCAAGGTTTGGGTGGACTGGGTGGACTGTCAGCAAACACCACACTGCCGATACAGCAACATTCCTCCGGTATCCAGCAGCAAGCGCAGCTGCCACACAACCAAATCGGTGCACCGCAGTCCGGTACCACCACCGCAGCAACCTCAGGAGCAGCTCCGGCATCACAACTGCAGAGTCAGTCAAAAATAATGAATGTCGTCGTACCATCCGTGGCCTGTCCGCCTACCGCATCGAAAAAGATACGCCGAAAGCCAGACGCGAAGGTATGCCACCTGTGGGAATTCCGGATAACTCACTCACCGCGCTCACCCACCCCCTTATATATCGTTTCCCATGTGATCGATAGTAACCGCTCTGATTCTCTCACCCTCAGCAGCCGCAGTCGCAGATAAACAAGTGTAACAACGAGAAACGTCGCCGAGAGCTAGAGAATGAGTACATCGAACAACTCGGCGAGTTCCTGCAGATCAAGCGGGATATGACCGCCTGCAAACCAGACAAAGCGGCGATACTAAGTGAAGTCGTACGAACGGTAAGTAATTATTCGTATTCTTAGGCGTATATCAAAATTGCCTCTTCGACTAGTAGGACCTGCAACAGGCAAAATAGTGAACAAGAATGCATTGTGAACGATGTTCGATGTAAAGTTGTGTGGCGCTTTAAAAAAATAATTTCGAAACGATTGCTCCTCCAAAGCAAATTGCTAATCCAATCAAGTCCCTTCGTTTTCTACTGTTTTACATTTGACTTTTCCTTAAATTGAATTACCATTTGGTCATTCGAAATAGAAGGTACCATTCGTAACCATCACTATTATTCAAACACTGGGTGTAGTTTCAGAAGGAATGAAAAGGATCGACGTATTTTTTACACACAAAAATGTTCCTGTTATTTTGTAGCGGAACACGAACTGTTCTTCACCGAACATAGTTATATTTTACGATACGCTTGTTGCAACGACCTACACTCAAAGTCAGAATCGCTGACTCACGTAATTTCCATTGCGGAGCATGTAACTGGGAGCTTGGTTATTGTTTGCATCGCAAGCCACTAGGAATGCGCCGTCGAATAAAACCAAAAGCACGTCGCTTGGCGCTTGATTGTCAAGGCCGATTTAGACGAAGAACAAACATTCGTGCAAAGACGAGTATAAAGATTCTTTTTTTAATGGTTCATGTGGACACTACAGTATGGAGCCGGTATAAAGGAAATGTATACGCACTATTGTCGCTCTGCTCTCGTCGGTACTCAATACCAAGCAAATGACGCTTTGCTCGACTTTCTCCCTAACCTGACTAATACACGTGCTCAGGCGAGTCTTTTAGCACTAGCTGACCGATAAACAGAAAAGACCGATTTGATCGTTTTGCAAACGCCGCTCGGTTTATATCATGTGTTCGCTCTTCGACCGGCTCGCTCAGGACCGGCCTTTACTGCAACGCGGCAACGCAATGCCACTGCATATCGTAATTTGATCAATAATGCAATTTTCTTCGCTCGGCAACATGAACGGAAACGTCATCTACTAGCTGGCTATCTATCCGCATCGAAATTTCCTTGAACAAGGCGATCTTCGTGGCTCCTCTATTGGATAGATCTACGGTTGGAATGAAACGATACGCGATGATCGTTGGAACCTGCTTCCCGAAACGAAACGCATCCGTCGCGAAGCCCCAAACTCGTCGTTGAACACGGAACGGTGGGGCCCCGGAATAGGGGTGATTATTTTTAGCACTCGACCACGTTCATCCCGCAACGCATTTCGCACGGTTAGGGTTTCTTTCTTCCCACCGCGTACCGTTTGGCAGCATCGCCTTTGATTTGTTTTCCTTCATGGTCCATTTTTGCTTCGGTCCGTTTCGCAAATAGGATTGCTTATTCTCAGAACAATGATGAACAGGCTCATGATGATGAGGAGCTGTGCTGATTCTTTACAGATTTGTTTACGGGCTTTATATTAAACCAACAGATTTTGCAACGCTGTTAATGAACATACAATTGTAAAAGATATAGTAGATCGATAAAATTGCAAATATTGTGTACTATATCTTCTGAATCGCAAGGGCAATTTTTGGTATACTATAAGTTGCACCTTATGTTTTAAGAATTGTTTGCTTACAGAAATTAACAAAATTCCGCTTCATTCTCTTTCAGTTTCGTCATATGCTAGAGCAGGGCAACCCGAATCTAACTGGTTCGAGGTGTTCCAAATGCTCGCCGGATTGTTCCGCTTCCTGTAAACTGCACCCGGTGCAACAGGGGGAGGTATCGTCCACTGAACCGCCACTACCGGAGCCGTCGGTGAACGGCCACTCGCCGGAAAAGTCGGCCTACTTCGAGGCAGTACAGCACTACATCTCGAACGTCGGCTGGGCCCTGCTCGAGATCAACTCGGAGGGTGTGATCGAATGTGCCACGGAGAACGTCCGGGACGTACTGCATTACTCGCGCACGGAGCTCCACGGACAGTCTATCTATTCGTACCTGCATACTGGTGATCATTCAAAGCTGAGTCCTATTTTAAATAAGAATTCGTTTGAGCTAAACTGGGATCAAAATGAGGTAAGACATTGACCAATGCTTTCTTGTGCCCATAGTCAGGGTAATACAATATCACTTTAATCTACCTCTGTCCAGATGTTCTATCAGACGCCAAAGCGTACCATACGGACGAAGATTCGTTGGCTACTGAGGGCGCCGGAAAGTGCGAACGAAACTATTGAGCAGAAGCAGCAGCGACTAGAGAAGTACCAGGATCTGCTCATCATCTCCGCGCCGGTGAAGGATGATACGGAGGAATCGTCCTCGGTGCTCTGTCTAATTACACTACCCGAGGACGATCAGGCATCCATCGAAACGACCACCATGCCACAAACCCTCGACGAGCAGCTAACACTGAAGCTGGACATTAATGGTAACATAATAAGTAAGTACGATGGTTAATCTCAGCCTCCTGGTCCTTTTGCGGCGTAAGCAACACAACAGTGACGAACGTTTCTCCTCTTGTTTAGATTATGACGCATCGACGCTAAGGAAACAGTTTGCAGGAAATCTAACCAAAGAGACTATAGGGTCAATATACGACATCTGCCACTATCAGGACCATCCTCGGCTCACCGAGCACCTCGGCAGAGTCCGGTCGGCGAACGGGACTCCGCTTGAGCTGACGTATCGGCTGCGTCTCGGCTGCCCGGACGTGTACGTCCACGTCAAGAGCCAGTCGAAGCTGTTCCGCTGCACCAAACCGAACGAGACGGACTTCATCATGGCCATCTGCACTGTGCTGACGGAGAACGAGGTGGCCATGCTTTCCGGGGACGGTGGTGCCGGTGGCCTGGTAGCGACGATGGGAAGCGGCGGTAACATTAATAGCAACAACAATACCAGCGGCAGCAGCAGTAACAGCAATCCTACCTCGTCCTCGTCGCTGGGTCTGCTGATGCCAAGCACGAGCAGCGCGGTGGTGCCGGGTGGCCTGAATGGGGGCAACGACGTCGTCGCCCGCCATATGGCCCAAATCACGCAGGGTGTCAGTAATATGGGTGGTCCCTTGATGGCTAGTGTCCTAAACGGTGGTGGCAACGCAGCTGGACAAAGTGGTGCCCCTGGACACGCCCCGGGCATGCTTGGCGGGGGATCGGGAGGCGTAGGTATGGCTGGACCAAACATGGTGGGACACGGTATGGGCGGAAGCATCTCAGGCGCCCCGGGGCTCTCTGGAAACGGGGGCAGTATGAGCGGTGGTGGCATGGGCGGTAGCGCCTCGACGCTTGGCTCGATCGTGTCCCCCCGCAGCAACCTGAACTCGTCTTCGCTTCTCTGCGGCCCGTCCTCTGATAGTAGTAGCTTCTTCACGGCGGAGTTTGAGCTCGAATTTCCACATTCCACGTTCGACATGGAGCAGGTCGGAGTAAGCTGGGACTCGCGGCCCGACTCACGGGCCAGCGTTACCCCTGTCAGCACACCGAGACCACCGTCTGTCAGTGCGTACAGTCCGGCGGCCGCACCGATGTGTGCCTCACCGATGACCCCGTACTACTCGGGCAACACGATGAGTGGAATGCCGTCACCCTCGAACAATATCGGCAGCAATGGCGGTGGGGCTGTTAGTGGCGGACTCGTCAATCCGGCTATGTCTCTCAGTAGCAACAACAACAATAACAATAATAACAACAACAACAACAACAATACCAACAACAACAACAATCCGGGGACACCCTTCGGAGGCAATGCGTTTCAGTTTTCGTTCGAAGACAGCAAGGACAAGCTGCAGGATTTGCAATCGCAGCAGCAGCAGCAGCAACAACAACAGCACCATCCGCATATGTCTCCAATGCAGCATCATTCGCCGATGACACCCCAACAGCAGCAGCAGCAACAGATGATCCAGCGCCAGCAACAGCAACATCTGCTTCAGCAACAACAGCAACAGCAACAGCAACCTCAGCCACCATCGAATTCGCATGACTCCGAGCGATTACGGAACCTGCTTACAACCAAGCGACCTCACTCAAATGCCTCGTCCTCGTCCGGCCTGGATCTGGACCACGACCATCGGAATCAGAATCGAATTCTAAAGGTACGTGTCATACGAGTCCACATTGCGTTTACTCTAATCTGCTGTCAAAGCCGTGTGTACGTTATTGTTTTCTCGATTGCAAACAAACTTGTTTGGTGCTGGATGGTAGTTAGTTAGTTGGTTACTAAGTAGGAAACTTGGCACACCTTCACAGGGCGTAGCAAAATGCGAAGTGCACGAAATGCAAGACTCGAAAATGGATGTAGGAATGGAAATGCGGTGCCTACACTGTTTAGTCTTGATGGATGCGTTCGAATGTTTCACCTCTTTCTATTGCACGTATGCTATCTGTCCCTGAATGTGCAATTCAAATGACATCATCCTTAATTTTCTCTTCATTCATGATTAATTTCAAACATAAATAATTTTCTAACTTACTAACGTATTAAAATAATGCATTGTAAAACTTCCAACCAAACTTCTTTCGTATTCAGATCTTTGCACAATATGTTCCCTACTGTTTTCATAAACGAGGACGCTTCCTTTCATTATTCGATTAGTTATATTACGTTTGGGATCTTCAAAATCATGCTTTTTTCCTTCGCAATCGCTGTGATTCACTAGTTTCTAATACGGTCCCTCTTATGTTTCTGCAGACATTGTCTTTTTTACTGAATGCCAACATCCTGCCTTGCGTAGCAGATCATTCATTTTCAATTTATTCAACCTTTTCTTGCTTAACGCTTACAAGACCTTCCCATCGCGTTTCGAATAGCTACACCATGCAATTTAAAACGCTAGCTTTAGTTTCATCTAGTTCATTACACCGTATTTAACTCAAGTTACGAGTCATGCTGTGATTAATTGACCTTGTGAATTTAACGGTCATTATTTTGTATTTACTGTATATCCACGCACCGGAAAATATGAGATGCACTAGTAAATTCTTTACTACCACAATCCAATCCATCGCTACCGGCATATGTGTCCCTTTGCCACCCTTTGCGCATTACTATTGTCTGCTCTTTTCCCTTTGTACTCTCTTTCTCTCTCCCTCTCATGACTTCTCTCTCACTCTTTGTCTTTTTCTCCCTCTCTCCTTTCTATTTATGTGTCGTTGTTGAACTTCCTTTCGTAGGGCTTGCTAAATTCCGAGGAAGAGAAGGATAATAATGGCAATAAATTAAATACCGCATCTCTTTCACAACGTATACCTCAGTCTGTTAGAGCCCAAGCGCCGGGTAGTGGTGGTAGTGTTGGTGTTGGTGGTGTTGGCGGGCTGGGGGTAACGCACCGCCAGGGGAATGAGGCTAGTAAATCCAGTAGCAATAACATGCTGTTACAGGTACGAACAATGCTATTACTATCAACAGTTAAGTTTGTAATCCTACCATCGTTCCGTAGTTCCAATGAAAACTATACAATTCTTTACAAAACAACGCTTGGTCTTCATTGTTTCCCTGTTGTGTTGTGTTTTTTTTTCTTCCTTTTTCACAAGATAAGCACGTTCAATGGTTTGCATAGGTTGTACCATTCTGCCTACTCTCAAACACTCTTCGTTCAAAGCTGCAATTGCGGCGCGCGCTTGAGTTTGTTTATCGAGCACCTTTTTGTCATCACGCAGGCAAAATGAATTTCCTTTTGTAGAGCATCCTTTTGCCGTACTGTATTTGTTTCCTTTTCTTCATCATTCTCACAAAATAATCATCAAGGGCTCACTGATCACGTTGACATGCAACTGCCGTGAAATTGAAACGCTGGCTAACCCCCTCATTTACCACACGGCCGGCAGACTTTGGTTTCCATCCACTTGACACTTGTGTTTTGCCGCTGTGGCCGTTTCTAACACATCTAACACCGACTGCAAAAGAGGGAGTGGGTCGATGGGGGCCGATCGGAGGGCTACGTAGTGCAGCAGTAGCGAATAAAAGAAATCCGAAGAACATGTTGTACTCATGTGTTGAACCTTCTTCACACTCCACCCATCCACATTCTTACAGCTGCTCAACGACAAAAGCGACGATGACGATAGCGACATCCGCAACCGGCAAGGTTCGAGCGAACTTCTTAAGCAACTGCAGAAGGTGAAAGTAAGTTTTAGCGAAACCACCACACCGGCATGATAACCTTCCGCATCATTCGCATCCAAACAGGAGAGGAAAGCAAAATCTTGCCAGGAAACATGCTCCGGTTCCAGTGCCGATGAATAGAATAACGGTTGTCTTGCAAATCATGCTGTTACTTTTTTGCACGGGAAATACTGTTCCTTCGTGTGACTATTATACAAAGGAAGCGTTCTAGCTAATTCCTCGGCTGTTAGGAATTTATGCGTGCCTCCATTCGTTGCTTATGCAAAGTTGCAAACTTCGATGTGTGATGTTTCTTATAGCATTTTGTATTGCGTTTTAAAATTGCGGCATTAAATTTCCATATTAAACTAACGTTTTCCTCCTCGATGTGTCTTTCGCCTGCGCAGGATGAGCCCAAGGAGCACAATCCTCCGCCCCTTAACAACGAAGAGCTGATGCAGATCCTGCGGGTCCAGAGCAATGACCGGAAGCGACCGTCGACCGAGCCGGACGAAGGATCAGCTATCAAACGCACGGACAACCGACCGTCGAAGTTGCGTGAGAAGAATAAGATGCTCGCCTCGCTGCTGGCCAACCCGGCCAAAGCGCCGGTTCTAATGCAGACGCCCATCGGGTTCAACCGCATTATCCCGGACATCCCGAACTCCGGCATGGCCCGCCAGCTGGCGAACGTGTCGAGCTCGACCGCGCCAAACCAGACACTCAACAACAACAATCTGACGACGAGCAACAATAATCTTAAACAAGTACAACAGATGTCCCAAATGCGCCTCCAACAGCAGCAGCAGCAGCAGCAGATGCGCAAATCAGCGATGCCTTCTCAATCACAACAGCCTCCTACATCCTCCGAAATCATCTACCTCAACCATCAGCAGCAACAGCAGCAGCAGCAGCAGCACCACCTCCCGCACCAGCAGCATCCGCATCATCCGCAGCAACACCAGCATCATCCGCCGCAGCAGCAGCAACAACATCATCCACAGCATCATACGCAGCAACAGCACTCGATGCTGCAGCAGCAAATGTTGGCCGCCCAGCGGCAGCAGCAGAACTTCTCGCCGGCGATACAGGACGCTGGCATAGGTTCGGCCGGAGGTGGTGCGTACGCTACATCGACACCCGCTACCTCGACGCAGCTCGCTTCCGAGTGGGACCCAGAGCTGAACGAAATACTTAATCACGTGATCGAGATCGCCCCGGAAGGAGACTTTGCCGAAAGCGAACTCAACAGTATCTTAGGTTGGTATCACCGAATATTAAAAGAATACACCATATATGTCAGAGAGTTAATTGAATTTCTATTAAGCTCATTTTTTCTACTCCAGTAACGTGAGCATGCGATGAAGATTAATTTATGGAGTAAAACGTTTTAAATTTAGTTTTTCATTACAACTGTTTAAGTGTTCAATAATTGTTTAAAACACAATTTTCACAATTGAAAGGCTGTATCACATCACAATAACTTGTACAATTTCTTTTACTGTAGGCTTAAGTCCAATAGAATCGTCCACATCCTCCGTTGCACCATCGCAGTCCAGCCAGCCCGACATTCACGAGAAACTCGCGATCAACGCGATCCAGAAGTCGTTGATGCAGTACGAAAATGTCAGCTCTCCGTTGCAACAGCCCCAGCCGCAGCCCCAATTCAGTGGCAGCCCACCGGCGTACCCGATCCATGCGGCAATGGCCGGAGGTGGTGGGGGCGGCGCTAGCGGAGGAGGGAATGCTTCGGCCGGTGGAAACAGCATGTCATCTAGTGGTAGTTCCGCTGCAAGCGTAGGCTCAGTAGTTGGTGGAAGCGGCAGCGGTGGAGCAACCGTCAGCGCCGGCAACATGCAGCAATCATCACCGGCCGGATCGAATCAAAACTTCACACCCCCTCCAATGTACACGCAGCGTATGCGAATACCGCCAGGTCAGCTGGGCAGCGGCAACTCTGGCATTCCGGCGAACGTGCTCGCAATGCAGAAGTTTCAGGCCCGTGAACGCATTCTGCAGGAACAGCAACGGGCGCGGCTACTACAGCAACAGCAGAAGCAGCAAATGGTCGTGAATCCTTCCGCGAACTCCGATCTCGGTCGTAAGTATCCGATAGCTGCGAACTCTTCCACAATTTTATTCTGAGCGTTATGGCTAATTTACGAACCTATTTTTTAGCACCAAACGTAACGCTGACACGAGCAAACAATGTACCCGATTCGCAGCTCAGTCCCGGATTTTCGCCCAGCCTGATGCAGCAACAGCTGAGTCCAAGCCAACGGACACAGCTTAGTCCGCAACAGACAGGTATGGAAAATGGCTGGCTATAAATACTACAATAAGATTTTATTTTTTTCGAAAAACCGTTACTAATGCATCTCTTTCGTTTGCAGGATTCCAAGGAAATCCATTCAACAACAATCCAGGTCACCGGTTGTCTCCTCAGCTGCCGCAAATGGTGTCTGGTTTCGGTAACGCTAGCGGGAACGTCAATCAGCAGCTCTCGCCGCGCCAGCCTCCGTTCGGTGGCGGTGGCATGGGCGCCGGTGTCGGTGGACAAGCGGGAAATCAGCCCCCGAATGTCGTCGTCCCGGGACAATCGCCCCAGCATCAGCAACAGCAAGCACAACACCAACAGTGGCAGCAGAACGCAAACGCGAGGCTCTCCATTCAGCAGCAAAACCCCATGCTCAATGCTCAGCTTTCGGTAGGCGTAAGTAAAACTGAACGAATACCACAAAACACATCTCAGTCTCATTAGTCAAAGACACTAATTCGTCTTTTTTTCTTTAATGACCCACCACACACTCCAGTCGGGCGGCGGATTCAATCCGGCGGCAAACCGACAGTTCGTGGGTCCACCGCAGCGGCAGCGCAATACACTGAACACTCCCGGGACGCCACGGCAGCAAAACACCTTCGGTGGCACGATGGTGGACGGAGGTGGGTTCCCTGGCCCACCCAGCCCATCGCCGGTTGGCGTGTCGGCTCCCAACTTTGCCAACACCGTCTTCACCAACCAGCAGATGAGGCTCCAGCGGCAGGGTAGTGTCCCACCGCAAGCTACGCAGCACTTGCCAGGTAGGTGTGCGGTACATGATATATAATGATTTTATATCCTGGCTATCCCTGGTGATCTGTCGCGATGGTACAATATTCTGGGAAGGCTGTTGGTTTTAGTTAAACTTGAATTTGTTCGCAAAATCCTGGCAATTACAACTTCTTCTTCTAAAATTTCTCATCAATAATGTTTGCGTGAGAACATAAATTTCTGCAGGTTTTACATCTCGTGGTGATTTTTTTTGTCTGTAACCCCTGCTATGCGATATTCATGTATGATAAGTTTTGTCCACCACAGAAGTGCATTGATGAAATCTGGCGTACAAAGTAGAGATGGAAAATTGTTTATGATCATTTGCCCTGGTCCACCACCTCTTGCAGAAAAGAAGTAAAATCTACTTTGAACGCTGAACTTTTCCCCCTCTAGAGAAGGAAAGAAAAAGAACGAACGAATGACAAAGAGCAAGAGAACATCGCTAAAGCTATACGTGCCGTTTTTCGCAGGATCGCCCCGTTCCGCGTACGGTGGACATGGGCCCGGTCCGGACGCCACCGGTTACGGTATGATGTTCGGCAATGCGGCAGCAATGCAGCAGCACACGGCGGGTTCGCCAGGCGATTTCTTCAATCGCGGTCATACTGGTAAGAGACGCACGCGCGGAACCGTGGCGGTACACGCGGCGTGAAATCAACCCCCCACCCTCTCGCACCTTCACCCACCAAACCGACATCCGCACACATTTACATACACACTCACATACACTCAGTCATCTGATTTATCATCTTGTTTTCCTGCGGAGAACTGCACAAATTGTACACACGAAAGCAGGACTCTCCAGCGCGCTCTTATGGTCATTTAAAAAGTTAGCTTTGTTCCCTGAAAAAAAACAGGAAACTTTGGTTGGTGTTAGCACCACAATTCAATTGCACACTGAATAGACAATTGTGTTTTACAATGTCACAAAACAATAAAAAAAAACTGCCCCACCACATCATTCTGAACAAGACTCACCTTTCGCGTGTGTGTGGCTATGATGGCCGATGATGTGTATGTATGTGTGTGCGCGTATGTGCTCGGTGTGCGCGTGTGCATCTATCCGTACGTGTGTACCAGCTCTGCGTGGGATGTGTGCTAACATCTTCCTCCTGTTCTATCCATGTTCGGCTCTGTGTGCTCATCATATGTGTATCCTTTCTCCAGCACTCCGCTGCTTCACACTGTTGTGTTCCGTCGCTCTCATTCCATGTTCTTGTTATCTGTTGTCTGTTTCATTTCGCTTCATTTTTCCACCACTCTGTGCTCTCATGTCATACATCTTCAAGGCTCAAAACCACTGGGTTAACCCTCATCCAACGTTTTGATCTGTATCGAACTTTTCCGATCCACTATCACCGTTTATGTTGTGTTTGTGTGTGTGTGTATTCCTGCTTATCTTGTTTGTCGATTGGAGGGGGATTGATGGGAATCGGATGCGAGAAGACTTTTCTCCGAAAAGTCTCTTGTCGGTGTCTGTTCGGGTCGTTTAGCATTCGTGTTGTGACTACATTTGTACGTATTGTTATTATCCTTTGTACCACTGTTTTCCAAGTCATACTTCGTGGGGGATCTTTGATGTTATTTTTAAACTGTGTGTTTTGTTTAAACCATCTGTTACTAACCAACTAGGTGTATGAGGAGATTTCCTCGCAATAAAAAATTCTACATAGAATACGCGATAAAAAAATTCCATCCATAATCGAACATTTACCTAAAAGTATAACCTATTCCTTAAATACATTTTTTTTTGATGAAAAAGAGTTTTCGTCTTGTTTCTTACAAACAATTCTTTGTGTAGAATGCAAGTTGAACATTGATATTGAATTTATAATAAACGCTTCATGTAGTTTGATGCTAGTTTGAAGTTGGCCACATTTTGCCAGCCTATTTTACCAAACATTTCATGCTTTACAAATCCCACGTGTTCGAGCTTTATACATGGATACATTTTAAAACACTCTTTTACATCAAAAGTTTTATTGCAACTCAATGTCTGAAAATTAAGTGAACTGAATTAAGATAAACTGTCCGGCAGTATAATGTTCTTGTGATTTTAAGCTACGTGTTGTACAAAAATGGAAGGAAAAATGCGTTTTTCTGTTTTGAAAAATATATTGATTGGACTTTAAAACCTTGCAATAATTCGAAACATAAAACTGGGAAGATCATGTTAAGTGTGAACTAAACCAAGCCATCTTGTGGCATTCGAGTTAATTGTATATACCGATCGCATACCGTACTGTCCACTTTGTTATCATCCACAATAACCACCTCAACCACCACCACCACAACCAACGATGTTGTACCACGTTGTATAAATACCATCGTTGTTAATGTAGCCCACCCGTCACCGTCCTACGTCTCTCCGTAATTCTCTCTCTCTGTGTCCGTCTCGCCTTTCTCCGTGTATGTATTTTCTACTGGTGAACCCTTGCGATCATCAATGCACCTCCATCTGTTGGGATTCCCCTGGGTCCGTGTACAAAATGTTCCGAAATGTGTACCATCTCCTCTGGTCCCCGAGAGGGGCGGAGTTCCTCCATGTACAAATGTGTGAATGTGTGACCGTCAGGCAAAAGCTGTTGGGGAGTTGCATCCCTGAAGTGAGGAAGCTGATAAGAGACAACCCACGTCGCTCAATAAAAGCATTTCATTCACAGGTCTCAACGGTGGTATTATCGGTGGCGGAAATAATATTGGTGGCGGCGGCGGCGGCGGTGGCCTCAGCAATGGCGGTGGCCAGGGTCTTAACCATTCGGAACTCGTACGGCAAGAGCTGCGTGCGATCGTCAGTGGCCGCGCGCATCGCCCCCCGTCGCATGGTCCCGCCAGCATGGGACTGTCGCCCCTCGGGGCCCTCTCCCTAGGGTCAGGGTCCGGCGAAGGCGGTAGTAGTGGTGGTGGTGGTCCAGGTGGAAGCGGAGGAGGTGGTCTCAATTGTTCCGTTGTTGGGAGCAGTAACGGTGGGACGATCACCAACGCGGCGTCGAGCATGCTGAGTGGCCTCGGAGGACCCGGTCGGGGTGGTGGTGGTGGTGGAAGGTCCTTGTCAGTGGACGCCGGTGCGTCCGGGATGCTGGGATATGGTGGCAGTGGTGGCAATAGTTCATCAGCCGACCACGATTCATCGATGCTGTTCAATTTCCAGCTCAACCAGAAAGGTTAGTGCTCCTCCACGAAAAATCCCCGATGCGCATCTGTAAGCGGATAGAATTTCAAATGACACTGCACTGTCGTTGTGTCCAACAACTCGCGAGAAAATCTTATCACACAAAAGAAGCATTAACAAATTGTCCTGGATTTTTGCAGCTAAAGCAGAAGCTCACAATTTTCATTTAAATGGTACAAAAGAATTCCTTTTTTCTCGTATCAAATATAGTCTTTTAGTCTTCTGCGATTTTAAGTTTTCATCTCACTGATCCGTTCTATATAATCGAGAATTCGTGAATGAAGAGCTGGAGGAAGATTTTCAGGTTAAGGATTCCATACTTTGAATGATCGAAAAGATCGTTGTGTCTTGTGATACGTAATTTATTTCAGTCTCAAAAGTTGTGTTAGGAAGCAAACACTGGAAAGGATCTAGAAAGATTAATTACGTTTTAGGACAACCCCTTCTTTTCATACGATCTATGTTCTACTTCGACCAGTTGGTTTATTTTTCTTTTTCTCTGCAAATTCCCATGTCTTCTCTGTCCAACGCGACTCTTTCGACCGAACACACAACATGACGTTCATCGGATTTTTGCCTATTTGAACGGGGTTGTTTTAAATCTGGGTTGTGTTTGAAGATTCCTCCGCTAACGAATGCTCGATCATGTCCGATGCCACCAACGGTTCCACCCATCCGGCGGATGATAAGGATGACGATGGTGACGATGCTCACGCACATGATGATCGGTCATCGGTCAGCGGTTGCAAGCGAGCGAAGTCGTATCGATACGACGCTAAATTCCCATCGACCGCGGAAGAAAGCCTCGTACCGTGCCCGGTGCTGGTGGTGGTAAGCGAAAGCAGCAGTTTGATTTGACACATCTCGACTCACAAAGCAACCAAATGAGCAAACGAAAATCAAATACCGCCACAAAACTGCACTTGCACTCCACCTTCACATGGCACATAGTTTTCCCTTCTCGCGGAAGACGCTCTTCCAAAGTGTGGAACCGTAGTTGCGTGTGTTCGTATGTTTATTGGCACGACGTTTGATTTTAATATGGCATCGATAAACGATTTTTTTGTTTTTGTCAAACGACGAACCTTTCGACTTGGGTACTGCTCAATCAAATCAGTCCATCTGCAGGGAAAGGTTGGAAGGGGAACGCTAATTAATATGTAAATTAACAAGAACTAGTCTCTCCTACTCAACCGTGAGTTTCGCAAACATGTCGCAGATTTGTTCGTGCATCGATCCAAAACGTGTGTACAGCATATTTTCCCTTTGCTTCGTCGGTTGTGCTGGTTGCAATGTTCTTGTCCGTATCAGGTGTTATTATACCTCTTTTGCTAACACACAGAACTCATGCTCTCTCAATCACTGTCAACCACAACCATCATCATTGTTGTGCCTGCATTGTAAAGCATTCTGTAGCGCCATGCATTCAAAAGGCTTGCGATAAATTTAAAAACAGTACACGAAATGATGAAACGCGCAACGATTACTAACAATCTCGTGTTTTTTTTTCTCTTTCTCTTCATTTTCCGTCCCTCCCGCTCCCTTGCTGTGCCGTTTGCAGAATTTTTCGGAGGAAATACGAGTCGGTGACCCGAGAAATTCATCCCTTCTTCTGCAAAAACTTCTGTCGGACTGAAGTGATCGCGTGGTGGGTGTGACGTAGCTGGTGACACCTGATTGCCGGGAACATTCTGCGGTTTGTGTTTGTTGGTGCCCGCTAGTTCCTAGAGGATGGACGACAGCTGGTTTGTCCCCTGCTGCAACGTACGTATTGTAACGGTGCGAGTGACTGACTGACACAGTTACAGGTGAAAAGCGCTGGCCAACCAACCAACGAACCAACCAACCATCAGCAGCGCAAAACCCTTTTCGGGGGCTTTAGCAGATCCTCCCGCCGGCAGGGAAGGAACGTGCGAGTCGCGCTGGAAGAAAAGCAGCCTAGGAGAAGGAGAGATAGATAGGGGGGGAGATGGGGAGCTATAGGGGGTCGAAATGGAGAATACCAAGCAAGTGTACTGAAGAGGCTCATCCTCGGGAAGGGCGGCGGGACAGGTTGCGAATGGTGTTGTTGCGGTTTAAAATGCAAAACGAACACCACTTCGCTCGCCATCATCCGCTTTCCCCGGGAGGGCAGACAAACAAATGATACAACCGATTTGTGATTTGATGTTGAAAACAAAATAAAATTAATCTGTCGTGTGTAGGGCAAACGTTAAAAAAAAAAGTGCGAAGCGTAGAAAAAAAAAATTACAAAAAAGGCAAATGCGCGCATTTCGTGCATGTAAAAATTACAAAATACAAAGTAGATCCAACAAGGAGAGGAGGGGGTTATATTAGAAGTATAGTAAAGGGCGCGATATTGAACGAGGCGGGTACCGGGTGGGAGAATTTATGCATAAATGCTACTGTATTCTAGTATATCTAAAACAAAAGAAATAAGGAAAAAAAAACGATATGTACATATTAGTCTGTATGTATGTAAACAGCAGCACAGAAAAAATAACCTAAGAGGGTAGTTGAGGCCCTCCCGAGAAGAGAGAAAATAACTTATCCGTACGTAAAAGAGTATTGTGCCGGTACGCTTTCTACACCATATAGAAACATGTTAAAAGAAAAGGAAGAGAAAAGAAAATACAAGCAACATTTGACAATGGGCGGCGTTACTAAGAAGATACGACGAGAAAGAAGTAAACATGGAATGAAAATAGAAATACCTCTAACTTTAGTTCAAAGTAAAAGTTACAAAATAAAAGAGAAAAACAGCAAATGCTTAGAAATCAACCACAGAGAAGTTAAACCATCAGGCATGAAGAAAGTAACACCGTCATGTGCAAAGGACAAAATGAGAAAAAAGATAACAAGCATCAAGCAAAAAGAAAGCAGCATGTGAGAGGATCTTTCTGTGGTAATAGGAAACAAAAACAAACAAACAAACAAACAACAAACAAGAAGAAGAAAGATTTGCGTTAACTAACCAAGCTTCCGCGTTCAAAAAATAGAAATGTAGCCTCTCACAACGATAGAGATGTTAACCCAAACCAAAACAGAAGTAGCAATGTTCTGCCCAGGACGAAAAAGAAATAGAGGCACACAACGTGAACGGAAACGAAAGGGAGGACGAATAGAGGGATCGCAGACGGCACGATTTAGCGGGAAATCTTCGGCACCGCGAGGGGAAAGTGATTTTGCCGCTATTTGCTAGCTAGTGTCTTGATGGGAAAACCTTGCAACACATCGTAAATCCACACACAATCGGTTTCGCTAAAGGCGCAGGACGAGCAATAGAAAGCGTAAGTGGACAACCCCACCACTCCTCCGTTTTTCGAAGCTTGACCGACAAATCCCCTGGCCTCTGTTTCGTGGATGAGGTTGCTTTCGCGGGACCATAAGATGAGACACATACAAACACGCAAACACACACAAAGCGCAACCTACCGTGAACCGGTCGAGGAAGAGTGAGTTCGTGTACTGTGATAATTTCTATTTGTTTTCGATACCACGAACCTTCCGAAAACCGGTCTTTTTTTTTTACAATGTTTGATTTGTTTTTAGTTATAATTTGTAGTAGTGTGTTTGTAGTTCTCGGGTGGTTAATGGGAGTCGATGGCGCATTCATTCTACGGGGCGACGCTTGCTTACGATTCTTTGGAAGGTGTCCTTCAGGCCGTCGACTTGTCCGGTGTTTGTTCGTTTGTGTGATCTCACTTTTCGTATGTCCCAATGGGCAAGCACACCGTGGAACATACAATAAACGCATTTCTCTTTTACCGTGAATGTGTACGTGTGTGTGTGTGTGTGTGATTGATTGATTGATGGTTGTTGTGTATTTGCGTTTCTTCCATCATGCTCATCGGTTGGTAAAACATTTTCTTTGCACTCAAAAGCACCCGAAATATCATTCGAAACAACAGCTACAAGAAAAACAAAATTTAAAAAAAACAGGCAAAACAGGTTAAACCGGAAGAGAAAAATAAGAGAAAAATATTAGGAAAAAGATGCAGTGTGAAAGCAAGCAGGTTTTGCATATTTTGCCATGCATGGTGATCGTTGTGTATATATTATTTGAGTTGTAAAAGTTGTACAAGTTTTTACTTTTATGGTTATTATATACAACATGGATTTTGTTTGTCTTATTTGCTCTTTGTTCATTTAGTTCAGGGTTGGAAATGGAAAGGCTTAACCGTATTAGATAAGGAAACAAACAAACAACACACCAACACAACACATGTTCACTCAACCACAAGCTCATAATACGTAACATTTAATGTCGCCCCGTGCCCTTTACCTTTACGTCATTCAAACCTGACCATAGCTCAAAGCGGGTCTGATTCTATGGGACGAAATGGCGAAACAAACGAAACGAAAAGTGATAAATAGCAAAAGCGCCTTGATTAGCCCCCTGTTTTTCTTTCTTGCTTTTTACAAATGATTTATGAAATTCTGTTTTCGTTTTCCCTTTCTTTTGCGAAAGCAAACATAATTTTTAATAGCGCCCAACGCACGTTCAGCAAGATGATAATCGTATGGGGAGGGTAAGGTGCACTGCCTGTGCGTTGTGTTCTCATTTTAATTTACTCCTTTTACCATGAATTTGACGGATACGCTATAGCGCTACGCTTTTTCAACGTGTCTCATCTTACGTCCTCCATCGTTTTAATTCAAATTGATAGTTTTCACGTTTTGCTGCGCTCATGCCATGCTTTAAAAACTTCGCATGAACTGTTATAAATCGTACTCTTTCTATGCCTGTTTCACTACACAACCGGAGGCCGGTATGAAGTACAGACACACACATACACACACACATCCAACACACACGCACAGACCAATATAAAACCAATCCCGATCATTATTGTGACCACTTCTGTAAAGTTTTTGCTATTCTATAATATATTATTATTATTATTATTATATTATATTATTATTATTATTAATATTATATTATTATTATTGCTATTCTATTACGCAGTTTACATGTTGAGGTTAGTTTTACGTTTTTGTGTTTTATTGAAACAAGAAAGTGTAAATCGCTGTGCTGTGGGCGCATAACACAAGTGGTAGCAAAACGGCTAGTTTAAAGCTGAAGGGAGCTGGATCAAATGAAAATAAAAATACAAAAAACGAGTTTGAACGTAACCATTGGACGTGAAGGGAAGAATAAAAAAGCCCAAGCCCCAAGATCATTCGATCCCCAAGTAAAACACATCCATTACACAAGGAAGGAGTAACACACACACACACACACACACACTCACATACACACACAAACTCTCCACACTTGGTCTAGCAAAATAACTCATTTTCGAAAAAACCTGATGGTGAAAAGCAAAATATGGAAAAAAGAAAACACATTCAGCCGAATGCAAGATATGGTGAGAATATATCATTTGTTATAAATATTGAATAATAAACAAAACACTCAATAAAAATTATTATTTTTCCTGTTTTATTGATTATTATCACAGCTCTTTTACGCTTTACGTTGGTCTTGTTTCGTTGTGTTCGTGATTCTTTTTTCTGGTCCTTGTTTGGTCGTTGCTTTAGGTTACTAATCGTTTTTCTTTTTTCTTTTCTTTTTCGTTCAAGTGGGAAAAGTCAGCTCGAAAAGGAATCGGAAAGGGGCAAAAAGCTAATCTAAGAAATCATCATCAACACTACCCATAGTACATAAACAAAGTGCATTAGCGGGAAAAGGCGCATGGCAGACGATGACTCACTATTTGGTGGATTGCATCTCGTAAAGAGAGGAAGTAACTAACCTCAACTAGAAATGTGTTACCTCTAGCGATCGCAGTTCATCTTAATGACATAAAGTTTGCTCCGCTTTCCAAGCCAAGCTTACAAGGGAAAGTCAAATGTATTGAAAATCGGAAACTCTGAAGACAAAGAAAAGAACCAAGCTGAGAATACATATACGTAACAATATGATAGCGGGAGGACAGCGCCAGACGAAATCGTGGCTCGATTTTGTTCCTTTAATTATTACCATCATAAAAACGAAAGATATTTCCCGCAACAGGCACCTCTTCTGCATCTTTCGCAATCGTGAAAACCGGTGCATTCACCTCTCACCACGTGCCCCCAAAGACGCTGGATTGAAGAAACACAGGCAGATGCGCACAATAGAAATCGAAACTCACCAAGTAAGGTTAAAAATGTTACACAAAATGAACAACACTGCCTGTTTACAAGAAGCGAACAAAAACGAACCAAAATAGTCTAAATGCAGCTGACCGGTGGCGTGTGAGGCATAAGAACGCGATATTTGTCATGAGTTAAACAGCAAAAAACAGTATAAGTATAGAAAAAGAGGGAATTTTCAAATAACTGCTGACATCGCGTTCGAGCCAGAACGTTGATTAAAGCATTCGTTCTCCGTAAGCCATTTCACATTTGCAACAAACAAAAATTCCCATTCTGTCGTTTTCATGTTTTTATTTTATTTTATTTACAAATTCTAGTATATTTCATTCAATTTATGCATGTTAAATCGAACTTCAAAAGTGTGTTTCAAAACAAAAATTGTGTTTTTTTTTTTTGAGATGGGAAGCAACTGAAAACGATTGATCGAAAGTGCAAAACACCGATTAAAAGAAACTCAAATAATAATATGTTAAATGTTAAACTACCAATATCATAATGATTGCGTGAAACAAATGTAATGCAAAAAAAAACGAGACAAATGTATAAAGCACGGTGTGGTTTACGGACCGGAAAACACACGAAACTTACAAAACAAAAACAAACAACTCAACGTACAAAGCGTGTTTGCTTCTCAGCGATGAAACACACAGTCGCTTGTTTGAAATTTTATTTAAAAAGGGCAATTTACACGAAACAAAACATGGAAAGAGCTTCTCAAAGCTCACATTGTCAGCTTGTTGCTGCTTGAAACAGATCTCGGTTACGTTTCAGAAATCTAAATTAGCTACCGGCATCACTGTACCAGGAAGCACGATTTTCTCTGCAAGTAAAATGAACGAAAAACAAATTACATTAACGAACAATTGAAGACGGGAGACAAATACCACACAAGCTTCTAAAAAAGTCCCGAAAAAAAAATAACAAAACGGAGGGATATAGAAAACGAAAAGAAGCAAAAATATGCAAATGTTTGAAAAACAAAAAACAACCAAACAAACAAAACTCTCTCTATATATATATATATATATTTACTCTAGTTACCAGTCAGTGTAAAAGGTGTATAATCAATGTTTCTTCTTCGGCGTTTTTGTAACAAAAGAAGCGAAGGCAGAACGCAACATGTATCTATAATTCCCATACCGCGAACGAATGTCGACGTGTGCAAAAGCTGTTGTTGTTATATACTTGCGTACCAAATTACCTGACCCAGCAAGGACTCTATCGTCCTCCTGGAAGCTATTTCTTTTCCGTCTTGAATTTCAAGGAAACGACTTGTTTTTTCCACTTTTGGTCGTCTTGGTCGACGAATGGAAAGATTCTTCACTCCAGACACCATTGCACTCCATTAAGGTTTGGAAGCAAACCATTTCTTCTCTCTCGAAAGGCCTTTCATTTCGTTATTAAACTAGTAAAATTGGTCACTTTCAAGGACATGCAGGGGTAATAATACAAATTCGATTCGAAAATTCGAAGATATTCAAACAAATCGATTGACCAGCAAGATGTCTAAACTGCGCAGAAAAAAAAATACAGACGAACAAAATCCATTATATTTATTGATATATTGACAAACAAAAACTCCACGAACGATAATCAGCTGTCGACTACCAAGAATCTAAGCAAAACCTGCATCCTTATCTTGTCTGTCTAACTCATATTGCTTTTCCTTTCATGGACTATTCCTCCTGCAAACCCGAGCCGGATACAGGTTTGACTGCAGTGAACAAAGACTCCAAAATGTACGATTTTAAGACCCCGCACCGCACCCTTCGGGAATCAAACGGGGCCAAAGGTTTCGCTGGTTCCAGGTGGGCATGGCGCATGGACTGAGCAAAAAACAAAATTTAAACAACAACAAAAAAACCAACACGAAAAACGATTCAAGTGCAATTCATGGTAAAAAGAGGGACAGGCAAGTGTCGAAAGGGGGTTGGTAGGAATGTAGAACAATTCGACAGATAAAATCATAGGAAAAGGATTTTAAGACTTTAGTAGAGCAAAACAAAAAACGATATTAGCACAAAGCAGGAGCATTATTTGAAGACCAGACTGAAGAAGGGGGAGGGACGCTAAAATTATGTGCGCGATAAAGGAAGCAACAAAAGGTTTACGACGGGAAAACGGGGTTTGCAAGCCATTCAGTGTTGTTTTGTACTTTGCAAATCATATTGGTGTAGGGTAGGGAAAACGAACGGAGACAACAAAACTTTCGACGGAATGATGATGGTAGATGTATGTTAGGGCGAATAACGATAGTCAAAATTTTTGTCCACGAGCTGTGTGTGTGCCGAGATGTTGTGTCTAGAATGTACCTTTACGTTCTCAAGGCACCGTAAGCTAAGCCGGGGGTGGTAGTTGTATTAATGTATATAAAGTAATTGGAACGACGAAGCATGTTGGAAGTAAACAAAACGTAGCTAAAAACACACGCTTCTAGAGCACGGCTCGTCCCGGAGAGCGAGGGATGAGAAACATTTCGATTGCTGGGATGAAGGAAAACTGTTACGAAAAGGGATAAGCCCGCAGCCTAAGCAACCGCAACGATTGTATACGAAAAGCGAAAGCGCAACCGAATGTCCCGAATGTGAGGATGTGAGCCAGACATTAATTTTTTTTCCTTCGAGACGCCCCGGAAGAATATTTGTAGCCTCGCACCCAGCAGGATTCGTTTGGATCTGCCCTTTTTTGGGTTTTGATTATGAATTCGTTTCCGTGGGAGCATAAGGTAAACCCCTTTTTCTTCTGCAAACTATGTTACCCGATCGGTTGAATACCACACTTTGCCACTCCACTACCGTACAAACTTCTACCGACAATGGGGCAAACCAAACGCAACGATGCACAAAAGGGCAATGATTCATTGGAAACCACGCAACAACAGCAACAAACGATGTTAGTAATAAAATTATATTTAAAACAAAACAGAATTAAAAAAAACACAGAAACACAAGCACAAAACCCCCGAAACCCAGCAGATCGCGCGTCAGGATGTAAGGGAAGATTCAATGCCGACGTGCGCTAAGGAAAGCATAAAGTAAGTAAGAGTAATGGCGTGGTGATAAACAACTGAATGGTCGCAAAGGACTTTCGAGAGTAAAAAATCAACATACAGTGGCGAAAAAACAACCGGATGCTGTGTATTATATTATAAATATATATTCTATATATACATATATATATATTGATATATATATATTACTATATACACCGTATTGGTACATTTATTCTAAAATAGAGTGTGCAACCAACAGTTCGTTTGCAAAACGAAACACGGATTGCACCAAACAAGCGCAGCAACCAAACAGAACAACCAACCAACCAGACAAACAAAAAATTACGGCGTAGCATTGCACATAAGTTGCGGTACAACAGTGATCGAAAACAGTGAAAAGTGCAACTAGACAAGCGAACAGGAAGAAACATTAGAACAAGGAATGGTGATAAACAGTTTATTAAAGTAAAATTAAACGGTTAAAGAGCACATACGAAACAACAAAACAGATGAACACAGAATGAACTACTAGAGACAGCTTGTAACTATAGCTTTGCCCGAAACGAAAATGTACATAAATTATATATATATATACTTATATATAAAAGTAAATATATATATATTTCATTCGAAGACTCACCAAATAAAGGTAAAATGAAGTTGATATTGTGATGATGGTTGTTTTATTTCTTTTTACTGTTTGAAAGAAGAAGGGTGAGTGACTCTCAGTGGGTTCAAAAAGCCTTTTATTTGATTTGAAAATACAATTCGGTGAGTATATTTTGAGAAACATCCATTAAAAAGAAAATATATATTAACAATTAACCAAACTCACTTTCGAAAACCTACTCCTCTGGATGCTACAAAAAAAACACGGTCGGTCCCCACGAGCGCGCGCATTACGAAACTGGAAGCGTGATTTAAAAATCGCTCCTCCAGTAACAGGAGAGCATGCTACAGCAGGAGGTTGATCCACAAAACTCACGATCTCCCCGAGTGAGAAAAAAGATCCCATCCCAATCTCCCGCAGCCGGTCGAATTTGCGAAATTTGGGGTCGAAAATCTGACTAGCAGTAACAGGAGAGCATGACGCAGCAGGAGGTCTCGCGCTTTGCATTCCACGAGCGAAGCGCCAAACGCGTGCATGTAGTACAAGAGCGAGAGAGAGAACGCGTGCAACCTCCGGAGCAGGACGCGCACGTCCACTCGGGCCGAGCGATTCGCCCGTACTGAGAGATGAGATGATGTGAGCCACGATGAGATGATCATGGGCAAGCGTGATTCGCAAGAGATGATCGACTGGTTATACACCTTGGTTGAGGAGTACAGCAATTTGAAAAGAAGGCCATGGTGTTCGTACTTACCGTTAACCGTACCGGTATTAAAATGTTTCAGTTCATGCTTGAATTTTCACTGAAATAAACGTCGTTGTGCGAACAAGCTTAATTGCTAATTAATTGAAAAAAATGAACAAATAAACACACTTGATTTGTTATTTTAATGCACTTTTAAAATGTTCCAAATGGCGTTGATTTTATTCAGCAGTTAATTCTACGACATGAGAAGGTTACCAAAGTATACGGAGGGGAACTGAAGGGGAAAGCATTGCCCTGCATCACACTACAATCAATGCGTGATGTGTGTGTGTGTATGTGTGTGTCTATGTGTGTGTGTTACTTGGCGTCCCCATCTGCAAACTCGAAGTTATTATTCTTGTTGGCGAGTTTGGCGCAAACAGTCAAGATTGTGTTCGTCAAGTCTATTTCGTTTCTTTCCTTCTGCTGATCATTGCTTAATCCTTTTTTTGTTTTGACCCTTCGCATCTCTAGTTTCCTAGTTTTTGTTCTATCTCATACTTCGAATGCACTCCTTGCACTTCAATTTCACGCTTCAGCGATCGGAATTCCATAGAGCCAGGATCGGGGGATCGATCGATCTTCTACTACCGTCATCTGTAACCCACGCGTAATAAATAGCTACAGCAAATGTCACGTCTACTTCCCTAGATGAGCCCTGAAAGCGATAAACAATTCCCAAGAAGCACGCTAATGGCTCTCTTTTGATGAAACGATCAAAACGAAGCTAAATGTAAGAATCTTGTAGTGCAAAATCTTCGTCGTTCGTAACGTTAGCGTAACTGTTCTAATAACACTCCGCGAGAATATATATATTGCCCATTGAAAATCCTCATTAAAATTCAGTACATTTGAGGTTTGCATTTGTTGTTTTTTTTTTTTTTTCTCAAAAAGAATTTTAATTTTATTATAAAGACTAACACATAATTCGTTTATAAGCTAAAACTTAAAAGGTAAAACAGGAAGAAAAAAATGGGGGTGTTAAAAAGCAGATAAAAACTAATAATATGTAACAGGCAAACAAAAAACACACAGCAGAGATGTACAGTTGATAATTTTGCAAACGATTGCAATTTATTTGGAACCGCCTAAGGAACTGATGACTAAACTAGTGAACCTTCTGTTGTCTGTGTGCTGCATGTTAAAACCTGTTGGCTTCCTACTATATAAGGTACAGAGATTTTACGCATTTGGTGCGGTGCGTGTGTTTAAGAAAAAGGGGAAAACAAGAGAGCAAAGCGAGGAGGGGGCGACTGGATAATGTAATTAATTAATTTTTTTTTTTCACGAATGATAGAAGGTAGATCCCGTTGCATGAAACTGTACCGATTAAAATAGTTTTAAGAGTCATAGTAATAACCGCAAATCAAACCCACGAACAAACACGGCAACAAAAAAAGAGGAGTCCGCTCCAAAAGCGAGAACAATAACAGTACCACTATTTACAAGCGTATTGGTGCAACACGGTGCCATTTTGCTGGTCGTCCTTTTCGTTTCTGTTTCTTCAGCGATGTTTCTTTTTGCTGTTTGTTTTGCGCAGTTGTCCAGATGTGAACTATATTTCTTAGAACATTCTTCTATATTTCATGCTTTTTCTTCTGTACTGCTTCTCTATGTATTTCATACTGCCTGTTGTGACTATGGTGTTTTGTTGATTCCGCCATTATTTAGATGCGCATTCTTATTTCTCTTCCGCTCTACCGCACGATCGAAGGTTTTATCTAACGTTGCTAAAGAAGTCTTTCATTCGAGGTATTGTTTGTTGTTATAAGAGTACATTATGCACACGCAGCCGCATTTGGATCGTTGCCGCAAAAACCCATTGCCTGTCACTGGGCTCGGAACATTATATTTGCAATCGAGTTGGGCGGGAAGGGGGGCGTTGCTCGAAGGGAGGACACTTTTTTGCTTCTTTTTCTTCCCTTCGTTTTAACAACCGCACGGCTTTGGAAACACTTGGGAGCATTGCTTTGAGTACATGAACATTCCTGGTGAATATCGAACCATTCCTTACGGCTCGGAAAAGCCTCACGAAAAGCCGGCTCCCAGCATCCGGCCCTGTGCGGTGCGCAGTGCTGAGTTGGCTACCAACCATTCTACTCTCAGCCCGCCCCTCTCTCCTCTCCTCCACCCACTCCATTGTTGTTCCCAACGAATTTTCTTGCCTCACCCCATAGTCGAACCACGATAGTGTCCCACTTGTCCCAGTCACACTCGCTATCTACTAAAGCTTAACACGTGATATAATACGCGGCACGAAGACGACGACGACGACGATATAATTTAATATGGTTGGGGAAGGGGCCTACAAACCTACGCCAAGTCGAAGGGCGCGGAGAGTCCGGTACGACTTGTCGAAATAAATGCAATCAAACAGCCCGGCAGGGGCCGATAATTTACTAATCCTTAGACATTACCACGAGTGATCGCGTTCTTCAGGCTTAATGTTTTTTTTTCTTTTCTTTTTCCTTTGATTTTCATTTACTTGATGCATGTTGCTCCTCTCTCTCTCTCTCTTCCTCAGTTGTGTGTACTTTACTTTTCCTTGGATTTTTTTTTACTTTCTTTTCTCCCTTTTTCCTGTGGTCACCATGGACTAATTCTTCTTACATACTAAATATTTAACGGATTCGTTCATTTCATTCTTCATCAATTTGGGAAATCATCCAGTCTATTCTGTTCACTGTTTTCTTTTATTCATTTTTTTTATAACCCTTACCTTTATCTTCCGATCCTATCCTAACCCTCCTTAAAGCGCATGCATCCATCCTAACCATTCAAACATTTGAATTGTGTGACTCACATTCATCCTTGTTGGTGCAACTAGTCTCTCCTTTTCTCCTTTTCCCTCTTTCGTTCCCTTTCTCGCTCTTTCAACCTCTTCAGTCAGCTTCCTTACCCTTACCCTAGCTACACACTCTAGTCTTTTCGTCTTGCGTCTCAGAAATGGCCTCCGGTCGAAAGCGGATACGTCACGTACATAAAGATGCTTCTTATGGTTATGGTTGTAGAGTACACTTATCCTTATGTAAACGATCGTCCTCTTTTTCCCGATGTATATTATATAAGGTAAATTTATCTAACCCCACACAGGTGCCACCCGCTCGTTGCTCACCGGGATTGTTCACCTTTTTAATTCCCTTCATTTCATTTGCCTCCTTCCTCCGCGTCCAAAACCACACATTCCGTTTTGGGGCCCTTTCCCATTCGACTTAAGTGTGTGCTTGCGTGGGGGTCTCTCGCTCGTTCTCCTTCTCTTCTATAAGCACAAAACAACACAGGAAAAGTCCCTCGCGCTTTTTAAAAAATATTCGTTCAATGGCTTTTCACTTTCTGCTCCGAAATATTTTGACAATTATGAACAGTCTTAAACGATTCCATCTCTACCACCTCTCCATATCTCACTTCGTGTTGTTTGCTGTTGTCTGCTTTCCTTCCATTCCGTTTCTTTTCCTATGCGTTTTGCTACACTTTTCGTTTTTTTTATCCGTTCGCTTAGACATTATGAGTTCGTCTAGCGGTTTGGCTCTCTTTTTTCCTCCCCTTCCCGACCCGTCCGCCAATTAAGCCCACCAGGAGGTAAATGGTGCATGCTTTAATTCCGGGTGCGCAAACCTAACCAACTCCGGACAAATGGAAGTGCCTTCAGCGAAAGGGAATAAATGGGATGGGAAAGTGCGGGGGGCTCCGTCGGGAGATCCACCCTCCGTTCCATTGCAGCTAGAGGGCACATTAGGAAGGAGGAAGGAGTGGGCAATTGTTTGACAAAGCTTTTTTCTTCTTTTTTTTTCTTTCTTTCTTCCTCTCTCTCTCTATTATGACTTACTATTGATCACCGGGGACGACTTCAGCGATCACCATGACTACGAATCTTAAACTCAGACAGTCTTGATCTTGTGTGTGTATTTGTTTGCGTGTGTGTGTGTTTGTGTGTGTGTGTGTGTTTAATTCAAGTGTCAGTGAATGTGTTTCTCTAAGGCTAACGATGAGTGTGTGTTTGACGGTGTGTTCAATATCCGCTAACTTCTCTTTTCCGGCCCCAACGGCATCGCCTGCATGACTATAGGTAGTAGAGCGCGTAAATAGCGTTAATTTAGTTTTTAAAACAAATAAAATAAAACGATTTCTTAAAGAGGGCATAAATAAGGTATGACTACATCTACTACGAGTGGAGTGCAGGCTGGCTAGCTGGGGTCTCTGTGTGTGTATGTGTATGAAAAGGAAGAGAACACGACGCCACCCGGCGCATCGATCGCGTGTAAACTCTACGATGATTTGTTCGCGTACTGAATAACGGAACTCATCCGAATGACGGATGCCTGAGGTGGTAGTGGTTGTGCTGGCGACGATCGTTGTTGACGTTCCCGTTCCCGTTCCCGTTCCTCGTGGCTTTCGGGTGGGGTAGGTCTGCGACCAAAGTGCTGCTGCTGCTGCTGCTGCTGTTGATGATGAGGTTGGTGATGATGATGGTAGTGTTGCTGGGTGAAGCGATGCTCGGGTTCCGGTTCGTGCTGCTGCCGATTGTGGTGGAACTGTGGCGGTTGTCCCAGGTCGGTGGCAGTGACTGGTGCATGATTCACGGGGTAGTGTTGCCGAAGGTGCTCCTCGCTTGCGGACGATGGTGCCGCCATCGTCTTGGGCGCAGAATGTGGTGGCGTTTGCTGTGGCTGCTGCTGCTGCTGGCTGTCCTTGAAGTAGAGCTTCCGCTTTCGCGGTGGCAGCGTGTTGTTGTCCCGATCGGCCATTAATACTGAATCGGACTCGGGCGAAGAGGAACGGTCGGGTGACTCGGGTGAGGAGCGCGGTGGCGTTAGGAGGTTCTCCGTACCGGCGATCGCCGCCTCTACCTGCCGCACCAGATCACTGGACGACCTAGCAACAGGGAGGACCAAATAGACACGTTAGCTACACGTTCAAGAGAAAGAAAGTAATACAGTAATCATTTTCACACTTACCGGAATTCCGTCACTTGCGAGGCGGGGGCAAAGTATCCGTGATGCTTCATAATGGCCAGCGGTTCGTAGATGTACTGCGCCGAGTTGGAAGTGATACCGGACCGGGACACGTTGGCAGGCTCCAACATCATGGCAGAGATCGCTGTAGATGAGGCTGACGAGGATGACGCCGACGGTGCCATTGTCATTGCGTTGGACAAGGACGAGGAGGACGAGGAGGAAGAGGAGGATGAAGGTGGTGAAGAGGCGGCCCCTCCCATCGATGGTGGTGGGGTGATTCGCGTGATGGATAAATCGGTCGATGGCGACATCGATCGTTTCACCTCCGGACCGGCTCCGGTGCCGTTCTCTGCCGCAGCCGCAATCGAGGCCGCAGCCAGCAGGGCTGGATCTACGCCTCCACCAACCGGTACGCCGACGTACGCTGCGTGTTCGTACGTGTCGACCCCGATGTACTCTTCCTCCTCTTCGCCCTCCTCGTCCTCATCGTCTTCCACGTCGTCCTCGGCAACTCCGGCGCTGCTCCGGACCTCTCCGGCAGCGTTCGGTGGGGCGAACTTCATGCCCGCAAAGTGTCTTCCACCGTGCGCCCGCTCCCGCTCGTCCCCGGACGCACTCTCCGTGCCCTCGAGATTACTCAGACCGGAGGAGTACTCGAACGCGCTGCTGCTGTTGCTGTTGCTACCACTGCCCTCGATGCTGCCGGCCACCGAGCCCGGCTCAACCACGACCACCGCTGCGCCCAGCAGCTCCGTCTTTGCCTTCGCGGCACCCGTCTCAGTCTCATCGTCGTCCGGGATCTCGTTCGCGTGCCCCTTGATGTGCGCCTCCATCTCCTTCTTGCTCTTGAACGTCTCGTCGCAGATCGTGCACTTGTAGCACTTAGCCCCGTAGTGCTGCACCCGGTGCAGCTTCAGCACGTGATTGTAGCCAAAGTCCCGGAAGCAGATATCACAATGGTACGGCTTCTCGCCCGTGTGCGTCCGCGAGTGCACCTTCAGCTGCTTGCTGCACGTGAACCCCTTGCCGCAACCCTCCACCGGGCACTTGTAAGGTTTCTCACCTGCCGGGAGGGATGGAACAAAGGGGGGGGGAGATTGTCTAGCATTAAAACACGGATCGCATTCGTAAAATTGCATTCGCTCTTTGAGCAGCACGGAGCACCAGGCGTCTCCATTCAAAACAACCAGGCGCCTCCTTCCCAACACTAAACCAACAGCATAGCAACGAACCTCTATCAACAAGTAAAATTGTCCTTTTTTCATTTGATATAGAATCAATTTTGTATAATTATGTAACCTTTATAGTTAAATTGATAGCTGTGCTCAACAATCTGTACCATCTGCGCACAATGTTGCCTGCTGACTTCGACTTTTACTTTGAATTTAAATAGGTATTACTTTCCTTCTGATATAACATCAGTCATACAAAGATAAGGTTAGCTGTATGTAAATTTCTATTCATTCAAAAAATGGATTAAATTTGTATACTTTACACTCCTCGTTGTATTCTCCTTGGTGACGCCCAACTCCCAGCGAATATACGTACCGGTATGGGTGCGCATGTGAATCACCAGCTGTCCGGACTGGATGAACGTTTTGCCGCAGACGTTGCACTTGTGCGGCCGCTCGCCCGTGTGGATGCGCATGTGCCGGTGCAGCTTGCCGCTGTGCTCGAACGCCCGTCCGCAGATCTCGCACTTGTACGGACGCTCCTTGGTGTGGATCCGCCGGTGCACCTGCAGGTTCTCCTTCACGCTGAACATTTTGTGGCAGAACTCGCACTCGAACGGCCGCTCACCGGTGTGCGTACGATAGTGTCGCACCAGACGCGCCGGCACGGCGAACGTCTTCTGGCACACATCGCACTGGTACGGGTCCGGTTGCTGCCCCTGCTGCTGCTGAGGCTGCTGCTGGTGACCACCCGCCACCCCCGGAAGGGTTAGGTTCACCGCATCCTTGCCACCGGCAACCTTCTCGCCCGCCGCCAGCAGCTGCTTGGCGTGAGATTTCATATGGCTCGTGTGGGCACTTTTGCTGCCGAAGCCGATGTTGCACTGCTCGCAGCGGAACTTGGAGCCGGCCTGGGCGGGCTGAATCGGGGCCGCCCCCGCTGTCGCCTCCGGGGAGCCTCCCATCGACGACGATCCTCCTCCAGCCGTCGCCGGTGTGGAGTACGGTAGGCCAGCCGACTGGGTGGGATTCGAATGTCCCTGGGCAGCAGGGGGACTAAGAACGATCGTCAGCTGCCCGGTTGAGCCGCCGCCACCTACTCCCTGAGGGACGGGACCATTGCTGTGGATCGTCAGCCCATTGTTGAGACTGATCGTGTGCGGCTGCTGCTGCTGCTGGTAGCCGTTTCGGTGAGCCGGCTGTTGCATGTGCTGATAATGTTCGGAGCCATTCGATTCACTGTAGTTCAACAGTTGCTGCTGCTGTTGCTGAGAGGTACCGTCTGCGCCGGGGCTTGATTGTTGCTGCTGCTGCTGCTGGGACATGAGCAGCGGAAGACCCGAGTAGTACACCATCTTGCACAGATCTGCAGGAGAAAGGAAGAAGAGGCACAAACAGCTGTAATACACCAACAAGTCAACAGGAAATTCAGCTATGTGATATGTATTTTGTATTTCCTTGTAGGGTTGCCTACACGGCTGTACAATATTTCTCGTATATCAAACTAACGAACGGCGGTATAAATGGGACACACTAGGTTATAACAAACCCTCAACTCAAAAAATAAAAAGAGAAAAAGGATTAGAAAATGAATGAATATATTGTCCTGACCATACTTATGAATGGCCTCAATACCGTCAATGTTGCAAACAATATTCTCTCCGGTACCTATCAGTTTCTTAGTGGATCTTTTTTCACAAACCGTTTGCTTGTTTAGACTATATATTTATTAAATAAACAGCATAACAACCATGACCGCCTCCCATCCGACCCGTACATTAATCACCTCTCGTCTTGCAATCCGTTAGCCTTCCCCACCAGACAGCTTTCCTTTTCCAGCTGCTGGCTCTTTTGCACTGTGTGCATCCCAATCCCGTGTGCATCTATTATGCTGATCGATGCTTCGCCAAAATAATGCCCTTTAATGCGGTTTCTGCCCGACTTGCCCAACGGGATGCCGCACAAAAAACGATAACCAAATCAATTAAATGGAAATTTTTAATTAAAAAAGAACCAGACAAAAACAAGACTGCGATCAACGGTTTAAAAACAAAAAGAATGATGCAACCGTGGAATACGATAATCAAAAAAAAAAGGGAAAAAAAAGATGAAAGACTCATTATCAATGTAAGGGAGGGAAAAAAGAGATGCACAAAAATTAATATAAACCAACGTCGTAAATAATGATTTGAATGACACAAGAGGAAAACAAGCCCGCAACGCGCATGGTAAATGGCAGAACGTGGTCCTCGCGCAACAACTAGATTACCGCCACAATCTATTGCTCCGAACGCATGGGCATGGCCGGTTGATGCGAACGAATTCGCACCGGAAAGGTCGTTCCGCGCGGGCGCATTTCGTTCAAGATTGGCCGGCCAGCCAATCCTTAGTCGAACGCGGGGACCACACAGCAGATACGGGAGTCCGGGGACCTTTCCTTCCCGGGCTTACTTTCCCTTTCCGTGTACGCGGAACCGCAACTGCTGATAGTCAGGCATCATTAACGGCACGTGTGCTTGCAGTAATCCGATCCCTGACCGCTCTTTGCCAGCGAAATGTTGATTCCGACAGTTTTCTTCCGCCGTTTTGAGGAATTGGATTTTGTTGGGGTTTTTGTGTGTCTTCTTCCACTTCTGCTTTCTCGTCAGGTTTTTGCAGTCTTTCTCGCGGGGCTTGGCGGATGAAACCACACTCAACGGATCCCGACGTTGAAGGTCACTTGATTGGGGAGATCGAGGCAGATTTTTTGGCTGTTCAGCAGATCCGCGACGACTGACCGTCGCCGATCGCGATAACCAAGCGAACCGAGGCAAAGAAGGACGCATCCGCACGAGCCACACCGCGCATATCGCTCGGGCGAACGACTTCGGGGGGGCGCAAATAAATCGCTCGGCAATACACGGATCGCACGACCCGTTGTTTCCCCTTCGAAGGGGAGCTTCAATCTCGCACTACTTCGGCAAAGCTGCTTCGGCTCCGTCGGCACGACTGATTGCGAACGGACACGCGCCAAGTTCGCGCTCGCCCTGTCCAATCACAGTGCATTTTCAACCGATGAAGGAACGATTAGCATGATTTCAACGTTAAATCAACCTACGATAGTACGTTTGGCCAGTTGCTTGTTGTATTTGTTGTAAACTGACAAGTTCGGCCAAAATGTTAAATTCAGTTAAAATGTTTCTTTTCTCATAACTAGCTGGCCTGGGGAATACCTAGTTTTATCTTTTCGGTTGAAATGTTATCAATTTCCTCTTGCTGTATACACCTTTCCGTGCTGTACTTTGATGAATACACCTTGACAGAAAATATGTCACTTTCGTTGGATTACAGTAGTGACCAGCGATACATACATACGCGAAGTCATAGTTATTTTTATTAGAGTCATGTATGGCTCTGAATTTAGTTAAATGATTGCGAAAATTTTTAAATTGGTACGAATGATCATTGTTAAACGTAAAAACTACAGAAAATTTTTGACACACTTTTTGGTTGTGCAACACAAATAACGATTTTGTGAAATGCAGTTTCAATTTAAATGTTGGTTTCAAAGGTTAAATGCCAACTAAACATCTAGACAACCTAAGCAAAGGCAACAACTTAACCGGAAACCCAGATTTTTCAAGAGCCTTATAAGATTAAACCCCAGTAAAAGATGGTACACATCTATCTGCAAGATTGATAAACCATGATAAGTCCCCCCACATACCCCTACCCTGGTTTAAGAAGGACGGAGGTATCTTAACGAGAGGGGAGCATTGGAGATTTACTCCCCTGTAACGTTCGCATCCAACTCTGCTCCATTCGTACAATGAACGCCATTCAATTGCCTTACTTTCCGGAATAAGGTAGATATTTGTTTGGTTGATAATGTGGTTGATGCATGCAGAATTTTCTCAGCATGGCTTAGATCAACATTATGATATGCCAAGCGTTCTTGTGATTAATAGCAGGACAAACTCTTTTTACAGTTTTCAGATCTTTGTTACAGTGGTACGCTCGATCAAAAAGTTATTAAGGGTGCTCAACTGTAACGGGCGAATGAAAAATCAGCCAATTTGTTAATATTATCCACGGAAGATCTACACACCAAACATCATTTCTGTTTCTCCTTCCAACTTCGCCTTAGGTGTTTTTCCATATTTGACTGAAGTTTTTGTACCCCAAGATGTAAGTCTTTAAATATGCTACATCTATAATCTTACCGACATGCGATCTATATCGACTACATTATCCAGTATAGCCATTTTCGAGCCACGGATAAACAACAACGTTAGGAGAATGGACCGCGACCTGGTTGTTGTTGGCGGCGAACCGTCAAAATCATACACCTGACGCTGATGTTTGTACACTGAGGCATGTTACGATGTCGTCAGTCGAAACCGATAGACCAAATTGGTTATGCGTTTTGGCTTATCCTTGGGGGCCTTTGGATTGAAATCCAATACGCTGGAAAGATAAAAATCAGCGTTTCACCTCGGTTTACCGGGCCTCGGCCACGCAGACCCATCGCCACATGCCATGGTTCGGTAAATGCTGAGTAATTTGACACCCGGGTACAATTGGCGAACATATCCGTGTCGGGCCGGGACAGACGCATTGGGGTTGTTTGATTTCTTGTTTACTGGCGCTCCGTGAGGTGTTGAAAAGCTTAGCCCGCTCGATTCGATTAGTTGGGTTAGAGTTAAAAGGTACCTTGAAAACTAAAATTCCCTTTCCACTCAAAGTGCCTTTGCGTGGAACTTATCACATTGTGTATCACACATGTTGATGTTGTACTGTCAATGTTACAATTTTGACAAATAATTTGAACTTTTAAACAGTTTTAATTTCCACACTTCGCTGTTGATTGAAAGGTCGGACGGCATCGACATACAATTTTATGCAAAAACCAACTCCATTCTTATGCCGTCTTCTTATTCCTATTTTAAGGTTAAATTAAGTCTTATAATGTATTCGTTTTGAAGACGTTGTTGAAAAAAAACTGTTTAAACAAAGAAATAAATGGCAATATTCCAAAGGTATGATTTCATAGCAAACCCAGCGGAAATTTATGATGTCAATCAACTATGATTTTTATTATTGCATGCTGCCAGAGGCAAAAAAACTAATTCTCAGAATTCGATTTAAAAACGATTCTCAGAATTTCATGACATATTCTTTAAAAAAATGGTTTAGCATGATACTTTCAGTCGCATATTTCTCGAATCCCCAAAAAATTAAATTGCATCACCCTTTGCTTAAATTCGGTGGCCTCTTTTATCACCACCGCGCGCCGGTCATTACCTTCTGGCGGTACCTCCTTAATTTCCGTGCCCGACTTGGAGAGAATGGTTTTAATCCAGTCCTGCTGCGCCCAGAGATCAGGAACATTTTCCGCCAAGTTTGCGGCAGCGGCAGCAGCGGCGGCGGCGGCGGCAGCAGCAGCAGCCACCATTTTCGTACTTGACTCAGTGCCTTTCTTCATATTCTGGTTTTAAAATCTTCTCCTTTCCAACCATGAATTCTGCGACAATCTACAATTTGGGTTTCGCTTACGCAACACCTTTCCAAATTAACAACTGCCACAACACAACACTCTCGGATGATTTTCGTAGGATTTTGACATGCCTGGATGTACAGGAATGGACACCAACGCAGGACGGAGCTACACTTTCACGAACTATTCCTTTTGCTTCGTTTGTTTGCCTTTCGCGTGCAATCTTAAATGCACTGAATGCACTGTATTCACACTGACTCGCCACACACCAGCTAGTTCTGGGCCTTTTCGCACAATCACTTGACTCAATGAAAGATTGTTCAGAAAAAAAAATCGCAAAACAATTGCGCTTCGTTGACTTCGATAAGCGTTTCCACCGGTTTGATGGCGTTTTTCGTTGTTCGGTGCTGCTGTCAGGGTTCGTATCTTTTACCGGATTGAAGTTTTCCTTCCCACGGCACAGCGCCCTGCATGAGGGCCCGTTGCGACGTAGCGCGTCTACCGTGTGCCTCCCGTGCGTTGCATTCGCGACCGCGATTCCTACGTGCCACCGCGGCAAAGTGTGACCACCGACTGACTGCGGTCGTCGCGTCGCGCACCGAGCACCGCAATCCAAGCGGGGCAGAAACGCACACACGCAGCAGGTAACCGCGGCGGCAAAGCGTTCGGCATCAAAAACATCGCGCTGCCAGCGCTTTACGGGAATAATCTTCCATCGCAACTCGCGCAACCCTCGACGAAAAATCTCCCAAAGACGCAGCGGCAGACGCGCGCCACGATCGACCGACCACGGAGGGGAAAAAACACCGCGGCCGATGCTGCGTGTCGTGTTTTGTTCGGGCGTTTCAGGGGAACCGCGGCGGCACGCACGAAACCTTCGCCGGCTTCGGGATCCGCGGTTTGTGCGTTTGGCTGTACTCGCGAGATTTGTCTTTTCTGTAGACCATTACGCAACGGGAAGATGCGCGTACGCGTGCGGCGGAAGTAAACATTCCACTGATAATTGTAGTGGCCGTTTCTATGCTTCGATAATTGTACCAAAAAGCAAACCCGGGACCACCCGGACGCACCCGGTGACACACTGGTGAACTGTTTCCAATCCTTTTGCACTTCATTCATTTTCTCCGCCTGCGGTTTCGTTTGCGTTAGGTCAGGCAGCAACTTTTTTTAAATAATTTGTGTACGTCTTATTTTTTTATTTTCATGAGTGATGGATTTATAAAACTAAATGACCAGGCATGATTGGGAAGTAACCCTTACGGCGTATTACGAGACATAAAAAGTTTGAACTTTACATTTAAGAACATGATCTAAACGCCTGATTGGTCAACGTCTGCTTTGCATTCCAGCAACTTGTATTGTCTGAGTAGTTGCGTTATTGGATTAATTGTGCAAAATATAGTTTACACCATATTTAAAAAATATATATTTAAAATTCTGCCAGTCTGTTTTATGGAAATGTACAAATTTTTACCCTCTGCAACGCACAGCAAGATTCACATGTTTCATTTTTTTTCGGACATAATGGCTCTGTCATGTAAAATAGACAAACACATTTCTTCTCGATACTTCCATAACCCATGTCGGTAAAAATCAAAGATCTCTCATGCTGTCAATTAAATAAAAGTGAACAGTGAAAAAGGCTAGGCAAAACCAAAGCAACTCGAGGCGGTCCTAATATGGATTCCATTCAAAAAGGGGATGCCTGACCAACAATTCTCACCACTTACGCGTCTCAAGCTGCACCCAGTCCATTCGTAGGCACCATGTGTGGCCTCGCGTTTGATGTTGCACAAGAATCAAGAGGATCTTCTTAGAAACATCGGCACGGGTTTTTTTTTAAATTATTATTATTTTATTTTATTTTTGGGTAACATCTGGTGTGATAAGCGAGGTGTCAGACAACTATCGCATCCAGTCGGCACATCAATCAAAACATTATAAGAAGGCTGGACAAATGGAAACAACACTTCGTGCACCAAAACAAACGTTATAATCACGCGCCCGCGTGGCGATAATGTTAAAGCGTCTCTCCTTCCCTGCCCTGCCTGTGGAAATCATTGTGCTTCGAGAACAGGCTACCAATTAGTGTACTTTCCCGTCCGATGGGATAAAGTACAACAAAAAAATTGAGTCGAAAGGAAAAGCAACGGAACAACCGAAAACGGATGCTCGTGCAGAATATTATCACTCTGTTGCTTGCGGCGTCTGATAATGCAAGCAACGGATTGGACCTCACAATTTGGCCGCACTCGCAACTAATTGCGCACAGCAAAAGCCGGTCGGAAACGAAGCTGGGAGAAGAGCCACATTTTTGTTGCCAAATTCGAGTCCAATTAGAACAAACTCATAAATCACGCTAACCGCCAACGGGTTCGAGGGGCGTGATATTTTTAGTAAACATCCGAAACACAGATTACGTTTTCCCCACTATCGCTCGCCAGCCCGTCATTGGCTACCAGGAAATTGGAACGGAAACATGATCTCGCTGGCTCGCCAGGGTGTAGGGTTAAGAGTTTCGACACCTCGGAGCGTCACAAATAATTTCAGCATACGTTAGAATATACCGATGTGACACATGAACCAGCAGGGAATTATCAGTAGGCACAACCTCAAGAACATACAAAGAAGATGAAGTTTGGAGGTCCGCGTTAGCCGAGCGCCTACGCCGGCTCGAACGTGACCCACGAAGGGACGTGGTTTAGAATCCAGACCGGACTTCCCCCAGTATGAAGGATTGACCATCGACATACATCGTTACGGCTTAAATGGGAAGGCATGACCAAATTGGTCGTTACGTTAGTCGTTATAAATATGTTTGAAAATTACAAATGCTCGGAGTGCAATACGAGTAGGACAGATACAAGAACTGAGGTTCGCATTCACCCGTGTAAGTGCGCTTGCACCAGGTGCTAAACCGGGCGGATCACTTCCGCAAAAATGAGTTATGACTCGCAAACCCTTGAGGATACTACTTTCGGATGTGATATTGGCTGCTGTGCTTGGCGTACGGCAAAACTCTGGTCGCGAAATCAAGGTGCAAGAAATAACTTTGAAAAAAGAAGCACAACAGCGTATAGAGCGTTACTCTACACATAGCGATTCCGTTTGCCGTTGTTCGGCTCGCTGATCCGTGGCTATCTCTCCGCCTCCTTTTCGAAGCAATGGCGAATCGCGGCGGCACTTCGATTGGGCTCCTCAAAATAGAGCTGGTGGACTGCCACTTCGCGAGTGGTTTCCGTTTCGCACTCCACGAGGTCTTGGAGGTGGAAAGCCCACCATGGTTATTGGCAAGAAAAAGGCTAAAGCCCCCACCACTCCCCACCCCGGGCAACATGCCTCCGGGGTTGTGGGGAGCTTATCTGTTTAACCCGTTTGAAATACCTAGCAAATTTTCCCACTGTTCATGCGCGGACGATCGAGAACCGGTTCGTTAAAAAGTCACACTTCATAAAAGCCACGCTGAAAAAACCCACCGCGCCACCATTTAATCACGTCTATTAACGAGGGTAATCTCGGTGGAGGGAGGGGGGGGGGGATTGGGCTGTTTGATTATTTTATTTCGAAAAAGATCATTAAACACCTTTCAAAATGCGCAGCGATATGGCGATCGGGAAGCACACGCGCTCCAATTACGATTAGATAAGTACTTCTTAACCTGGTGCGCTTTTTCCTAAATTCTCGTAAAAATGTTCAAGATTTGGCCACACGTGCCCACCGTTATCCCGGGGATAAGATGCAGGTGCACACGCGCTGCAGTTACGATTAGATAAGTACTTCTTAGTCTGTTGCACTTTTTGCCAAATTTCTCCAAAAAATTTACAATACTCTGCCACACGTGCCGACCGTTATCCCGAGATAGGCCTGCAGGTTCAAAGATTGAGGACAAATCACCCCTCCACCGTCATCGCCAGGAGACGGAAGATGACGTTCGAAATGAGAACACAAAAAAGGAAGAAAAAAAAAGAAGGAAGGCAAACCACAAATGGCAATGCCGAAATACCAGCGCCCACCTGATTAGAGCCGAAAAGCACCCCGGGGCTGTACCTATCTTGACCTATCACTCCATCTGGTTGTTGCGCAGCTGGTTGGTCCTAATTCCGGGTGACATGTGCAGAATATCTTTCCAAACAACACAGCCGCAATGATAAGAAACTTATCAACTAATTTTTCGTTTTTCAGTTACAACCTTGATGCAGGTTGTGGGTATAGTGATAGGTATAGGTAAAAGAAAAAACCAATGCTCCCAAAACCAAAACCAAAAATACCTTGGGCCCATTACCTAACCAGCTCCAGAAGAGAAAGAGAGAGAGTGAGTGAGAAAGGACGATCAAGCAGCCCCTGCGGCCTTATCACACTTGTTTCACATTGGTTTAGCACGACTAATTATAGCGGCAAACATGCGACGCCGAAAAGCATACCAATGGTTTGGGATATGGTGGAGGAAAAGGACAATTAATTAGAGTCATCGACGGAGTTAGATCTACCGTTTTGAGAACCTGTCATGCGGACAATCGATGTCTGACACGTTCAGAGCCTTTTCCATGTCCCATGTGAATGGAGTTCGCCATTTTGCCACGAACTCGGCGTATGTGTCGTTTTAGTTCGCCTGTCGCTTCAAATGAATAACATATCTGCTGTACATGAACGTTATCACCAGCTTTCGAAGCGCAAAAGTTCGGAAAGGTTGCTACGTTTTTACGTCGGGGCTGTCCGATTTTTAACGCCTTTTCTCGCTGAGCCTATAACTGGGCGCATGTTCTTCTTTTTCCATGACCTTGCCACGAGTCCACCCATTCGCCATTCGCCGGACGAAAAGCGGAAACACGCGGTGAGAGGTCACATTTTGGCAACTTCGTGACGGCCGGAACACGAACCAAATCCAACGCGTTTGATTTATTGCAACACACCGAGCCAACCAAAACACAGACACACACGAGTTAATCCAATCCAACGATCGCTTTCGAATGGACCAGAATTTGGCTTTAGAATGGCTTTACACAAACGCAAAAAAAAAGGATCGCAAAATGCCAAAAACATTCTCACCAAGTCGTCTCCAAGCAACCGCTGTTGCCAATGCTAGACACGTCTGTACAGTGTTAATCATACTTCCCGGATTTGTAAGAATGCATTTAGATAATGGAAAGAGTTGTTGGACAACCATTAAAGTTCAATGTTACATAGTGGAACAAAATTTATTGTACATTAACAAGGCCTGGCTTCGAATTTTTTAACCTTCTTTTTTTTTTGTACTCAACGACTACGGTCGAAAGACGTCCAAACTTGGCACCGACGAGCTGCCTTGCAAAACCTTGATAAAACGAGGCACTAGCAAGCAAAACGCAACCAGTTCGCACCAAATACGAAGATAATTTAAATTAAAAAAAAAATCTCTAGACAAAGAAAGCAAATCTCGCAGCACAACACAGCGAACGCAAATGAAGTTGCGAGCAACAGCAAGAGCAAAACTTTGAAAATGAAGACGCTCACCGAGGGAAGATGTAGAAGACTAACCCGAAAAAAAAGGCCCCAGATAGAATTTGATGAAACAGCAAAAGGAAAACAACAGTTCCACGCGCCACCAGATGCCGCCGAAATGTTGTGCTGTACCGCCCTCCAGAGTCGCCGCCGCCGTACTCCTGTACTGGAACCGTCGTCGTGGAAGGTGGAACGGGAAGGGTTTGGTACTGGGTGATAATGGAAAGGAGGAAAAAAAGGAAACCGCCGGTGCAGATTGGCGATCTGCACACACAGACACAATTTTCCGAAAAGAGCCAAAAACGCAAAAAAAAATAATCTGCACCAACACCACCGCCGAAGCCCCCTCTCTACCCTGCATCCAGTGGCGCCATGCAGCAGCGAGAACGCAGCGCACAACGCTCCATCGCATCGCAGAACCTCACCCCATGGACAACGCGAAGCTCAGCGATCTGGGAAAGGAAGGAAGGAGAGGTGCGGTGCGGTGCATCCGACGAGCGACGCGTTCGGAAGGGCAACCGCTAGATGGTGGTGCGCATGACGGAGGGGAAGCTGGCTCGAGCAGGGGGGGGGTACGACGGCGGGGAGGGTACGCGCGCTCGCGCTCGAAATGTTGTGCCGTACCTCCACGTGCGAATGATTTCTCGTGGCAGTTCACCGATCCGAACCGGGCGGCGGGTGCAGTGTGGCGTGGTGCGTCGTACGGCGCTCTCTCTCTCCGTCTCTTTGTTTCTCTCCTTCGCATTGCCTCTCGCCTGTCCCTTCTGCCGACCCTTTCGCGCGCTCCCTATCGCACGGCTGCCTGCTTGCACCACCCCACACAGCCAGACACTTGCTTGCCTGCACTTCAGCATCGCGCAGTAGTCCTCGATGGTAACGAACGCTCGGCGGCGCGTTTCCCCGAACATGACAGCGGCGAAGCAAACAAGACGAACGGAACGGGCACAATGTTCCAGTAGGGGGCATAGTAGGGACAAACAGTTAGTTCCGTCAGTCAGACTTTTCTTGGTTCCGTAGTGTACGTATGCCTACAGTCATATTTCTTAGGTTAACTCTTCAAATTGTGTAGACAATTTTTTAAATAATCTTGAAAAAAAACTAAATGGCGTTCTGATGGAAAATATTTAGAGCTCAGGATGCTATTCGTCAGATGCAATAAAAAGCATAAAGTAAAACAATCATGAAGACTTGCGTTCTACTGTGCGGTTTCAGTCAGCATAGTGCTTAATTTAAGCGCTGTTGCCAGATAATATGAAATTATAATAAGCAAACAAGCGTTTTTTTTTTTTATAACAAGCAAATACAAAAACAAGCGATAAGAAGATCCGGGATAGCCGAGCGCTTACTCTGGCTAGAACATGACCCACGATGGCGTAGGTTCGAATCCAGGCCGTAAGGCGAACGATCTCCAGCGATAATATAGGACGACAGATGCGATGACTGTATTCAACACCGCAGGCGCTCTCCCTCTGTGCCGTTGGAAATGTGTTGGCTGAATAAAGTGAAGTTTGCAACGAATTCAAGTTCGGTTTTTTTACGCTTGGGGGACCGTGAAGTTTGATTTTTTGTCAAAAATAAAACTTTGATTGTTATCTAAAAAAAAAACGTTACGCGTGGAAGTAAATTTACATTTTATCTAAGCAATGCATACATTTCTCCAGCAGAAATAATTGTAAATGGTGCTCAAATGATAAAGATTAAAATGTTTTCCAATTCACAAAATCACAGAATTCTCCTCAAATCTTTTTATAGCCAGTATGCTTCAAATAAACCGTGTCAAATGCGAGAAGTACTTGTGCGAGAAGCGCTTCAATATTAATATAATATGATCATGTTTATCCGTAGGTTTCATTTTTCCGACACTTTATGGATCGCAGTCCCATAGTGCGCAGTCTGCCTTTGCTCTCGCCCTCAGTGTCTCTCTCTCTTTCTCTCTCTCTCTCTTCTTCGATCCGCATCTGCCGCCCTCTTCCACGCGGGCTGTGCGCTGCGTGTTGTGTCGGACTCGCGTTTCGCCCTACTGTCCACCGATTCCCTGCCTTCCGTTACCCTCCGATCGTACAACATCGGTAAACCAGCAAGCAGCAGATAGGCGATCGAATATTTCTCGACCTCGTCCAAGTTAACTCGCGGTAGGCCGTTCATCGTTGATGCCATTTTTTTTTCCTCCTGGGGCTTACAAATAAATTTGGTTTTTTTTCATGTATGTTTTGTTCGGTGTCTGCAAAATGATGATGATGTGTTCCCTTTCCAGGCCCCTCGGGACTCCCCTTCACAGTTCGGCTTCTGATGATGTTTCGATGTTTCCAGCTAGAGGTTAGGGATTTGCTTAGTGTCTCTATATTTTATTGACCCATTGCCGACCGGGCACACTGCACGCTGAAGTGAAGCATGATGTTTCAGGGATCTCAATAAACGCACGATGACGCACAGAGTTTTTGTAATCGAAATGTTTGTAGTTTTTTTTTTTGTGTCCCTCAGTGCGTTAGCGATGTCAAATTTGAAACTAGGTTTATGCGTCTGATTGTTTACTCGCTTTCTTACTGATAGTGGGCCAAAAAATCGCGCAAACAAATCGTCTCACGTCCTCCCAATGGGGCCCACCTAAATCCAATCCACATGAAGAAAAAGAAGCAAAATGGATCTTCATGCATATAAATAAATCACATCACATCGCTGACCAATAACAATTCCCCGAAAGACCGCCCAAAGCACTCCGGGCTTGCCCTGCCTAAAGTAACGGTCAACATAAAAGTTCAACGAACTCATTCTGCCGTGGGCGAAGGGCCTTTTTCACCTTGTCCGGTCAGCGGTCAGCAAAGGTGGCCTCCTTTACTATTCCGCGATCGATCGCTCACGCACCTCACCGTTCACAACATGCCGAATGGAAAGTCGAAGGGGTTCGATAAAGAATAAGGTAATTCTCGCAGGCAAAGGTTTAGGCGAAACGGAAACGAGAAGAAAACAAGATCAAAGAAACGCATACGCAACTTTCGACAAAGTAGAGGGGACACCCGTGAAAAACCTATCACAACCTTTGCTGCAGTAAGATTGAGTATGGTGAGGAGAAACGCACACAAGCGTGCCTCAAAAAAAAACAGTTTCAAACCGAACCGAGCCTAAAAATTGCGCTCACTCCAAACATCGCAGATCGTCGTTGGGAGCTTTCACCGGAAAAGGCTGGTCACCCATCAATAAAAGCAACCAGAACGAACCAACAAAAAACCCCATCTAAGGAAGGCCCACACCATCCATTGCCCCTAGTCCCCGATCTGCCGATGGCGACAAAAAACAAACGAAAGAAAACGAACGAAAGACAGAGACAGCGTATGGGCATAAAACAAAACTGACCAAACCTAACGCGAAAGCCGAATTTTTACGTGCGTTTCTTTCAGTCCTGGGTCCCGTGGAAAGCCTCCTCTGGCGCCGTGTGCGTCACGTGTAGGAGGAAGATGGGTTGGTTGTGGAAGCACCGTCCAACAGATCTCCAAAATGGTCCATAAACTGGTCCGCTTGTTCGTGGTGGTGGCCGTCTCATTTCAATGTGTATGCATGCTTTCCTTAAAACGCTCCAGGCGGATTTGATATTGGAGCGTCTTCCACATCAGCTCCACCACCTTTGCCAAAATAACTAACAAAAAACTTCGCCCCCATTATTTAAAGTTCAACATAAAAATAAAAACCTCCCTCCGAGAGCAAAGGCAGGGAAAAGATGGCGTTCGTTTCATCGCGGTTCGACGCCATGACGCGCCAAAGCAGACCAGCGCGCGAAAGAGCGGAAAGGTAGGGTAGTGCGAAAGGAGAGGGGCGAAGATTCATCATCGCGAAAAATACACAACCTTTCCTAAGCCTACCGTGCTTAGGGTCGCACGACGACGCATTTTGTGCGCGTGGTGTGTGATAAAAAAGAAAATGGCGGTACGAGCGAGACCACCGCTGGGGTGAAGGAGAATGGCGGACAGGCGTTGTGTGGTACCATCTTCCACCCTCCATTTCGCCCCCGTTCATTTTACTTCGCATGGAGTTGAAAAAGAAAAAAAAAAGGTACATGAAGACAAACTTATACGCTTCGAGGTGGTGTTGTGGTGGTTCCCTCGTTCGACCCGGAGAAACATTTGGTAGAGTAACCAAAAAATGGAATGAAATTAAAAGACGTCCTCTTCGGCGAACGCGCAACCCGGAACATTTCGCGGGCCGCTGTATGTAGAGGTAGGCCCAAACATCGCATCACACACACACACACACACACACTGCATACAATGCCTGCCTTACCCAACAATGAAGAACGCCCCCCAACCCCCCGCAAATTATGCTGCCCGGTACGCTTACACACACGCACGCCAGGGGCCTGTGGCGCAAAGGGCAGGTCAGGAATGGGCCGAAATCGTACAATGCCGCTCAACATGCTCCCAACCAACGAACAACGCAAAGAGAGAAAATGGCCTCACACAAACACACACTTCGATCCCTCTCTCTCACTCTCTCTCACTTCCTCTATCTCTCTCCTTCCCAGCACGCACGTTACAACGTGAGGAGGCAATTTTTCGGCAACCGGCGACACTTAGCTGCCGAAAAAGGCAGAAGAACGCAGCTTATTCCGTGTAACCATCGTGCGCGACTTTGAAAATGACCTCCAGTCGGGTCTTTGTTAACCCCCCCGAGGGAAGCAAACGGGTCGCTGGGATGGTGAGGAAGGATGGAAACATAAAATGCCTCACCGTGTGCGAATCAAACGCCGATAGCAGGAGCTGGCATGGGAGGGAGTAATCGGTATTTGGTAGGATGAAAAGAAACGACGGGAGCATTTTTCTCTCATTTTTCTTTCATTTCGCCTATAGGACCACAACCACACACAACAGTTAATGCGTTGTAAAAGGAAAATGCGGCGGCTCGACGCGTAACGTTACAGCCAGTTTGCCCCTTGCCTCCCGTTGGCATAGGCCGTAACGGAAGGATGGTTGATGAGAGATGAGTCGAATGGACGGAGCAGTCGGGTCCTTGTGCTTGCAGGACGCGAGACCGGACGGAAACGACTCTTGGAAGCTGGCTTTGGGGGGAAAGCGAGAGCGAAAGAGATTGAGAGAGAACAGAAAGTGCATCAAAGCTGAACCAAAGGGCTCTGGGTAGGAGGAAACATGGATAGGGAGATAATTCAAAAGAGATGTTGGGGTTTGGGTTTTGGTTTCATCATCATGATCACACAAACACCAAGAGGGTCCTGGCGTATATCGACATTGGAGCGAGGGAAAACTTGTGCTGGGAAAACATTCCAGCAGAATGCTGGGTCCTTCCATGCTCCTCGCAAAGTTGCGCCGCATCCAGCACGGCATGAAAAGAGAGAGAGAGGCTTTTCTTTATCGATCCATGTTGCTCTCTCAGCCCGATGCTCTCCCAAAGTTGACCGTGAAAATTACGAAACGGTGGAGGCCATTTTCGTGTTCCTCCGTTCCAGACACTTTCCTCACCCTGCCCTGGCTGCTGGAACTAGAAGCAACAACATGGTTGAGCAAACAATCCCAGAAATTTCATCGAAACAACACTTGCCAACAATCTTCCAACACAGGAAAGTGTGGAAGAAAAATATTTACGTTTTGGGTTTATTCCAAACGAATAGGAGACAATAAACTAATTTTGATAAATACCACCGCCTAGGCCTACATAGGCTTAAGAATAAGTGACAGATACTATGGCACTAGGTTCCATTTTCAGGAATACATGGAGCATTTTCGCCCTACTGTTGTTAATACCTCCAGTTACTCATCGTTTAGGCTCTCAAGGCAACGACATGCTATTGTATCATTGTATTTCTTTAAAGACCTATGAGTAATGGACACATTTCCTGTTTGATATGTTTGATAAGTCTCCGATCGTTTGCTCATCCATCCTTTCTCCTAAATAGTTTGGAACTTGATTTAATCCTTTGGAAATGCAAGCTGGGAATCTAATGAATCTCTCCCCCCCCCCCCCCCCCCCCTTCGATGCTTTCTAACTTTTAAACAAGAAAAGAAAATGCTGACACATTGCACATGCGAAAAAGCTGTCGCAGCTGGAGCGAATCAAAACCCCATTCTACTGCCAAAAGCCCAACCCACAGAAGGAAAGCTCGCGATGCTCGTCGCCGTCTTCGGGCAGGCGCAAACAGACCAGAGGCCGTTGCAATCGCACCTCGCGATTAGTGAATCGGCAAGTGGAAGCAAGAAGGAACGGCTATCAAACAAAGAAATGCTTCGATAGTCAACTGTGCAAACTGTGCGTGCAGAGTTGCAGTTGCAATTTGCGTTTGCTTGATGCACCATCCCACTTTGTTTGTGACACAGGCGAAGACAACGGCCACAACAACGGCACTGGAAAGGAAACCCCTTTCTTTCCCACTCTCTCCAACTGGAGCGCTGTGGCCGTGCTGCACATGCACTCACCCCCGGAGAAGCATAGACGCTGCTTCCCCAGGGCGGCTGCGCAGCATAAATAAATAGCGAACCGCTGGGCATCAAAGCGCTGCGACGAGGATAATTGCTGGTTCTTTCCCCCATTCGCCTGCGTGCCAATTGCCTCGCGTAATGGCGTTGCACTTTTCTGCATACAAGTGATTTCAATGCAACCCGTTGGGGAAACGGGCCTTCGAAACATCCACCAGGCTCGATGCTTCCAGGGAACCTGTTCCATTTCCGTAACGTGCCGTTCCACCGCGTAACGCTTCCTCGCTGCTGCAGCACGTAACGCACAGTGCGAGATCAACATTCGCAACAATAAAGTAACGGCTGCCCATCTCGTGTCGCCATGCGATGAGTAACGTCCCATGTTTTTTCGCAGAGAGATAGGTCACGGTAGGCCTGTCGAAAACCTTCTCGGATCGCCTCCTGCCAATGCCGTGCTGGCCTACTGTGCCTACAGTGCCTGTGTGTGCGTGCCTGCAAAAAGTTGCTGGCGATGCTGCCGCAACGGACGTCGTGTTGTTGCGCAAGCTGCGAGCGAAGGAAGATGCGAGCGAAGCGCTGTGATGCTGTAAACGATGCTTCGGCCAAGTTCGGCAACAACGTGGCGTTCGGGCCACGAAGTCGCATCGCATGCGCTGGAGCGAAACGGGAGGCACTTTATTGACCCTACTCTCATCCCGGGCTCCATCCAATCTAATCTCCCCATACTCCCCCTGCACATCCTTTTCGAGGTGAGGCAAAAGAACGGGCATTTGGTGCAGAGGGATATAAATGAAACTGCGGCCGTCTAGGACGGAATTAGGAATATCTGTTCACTTTCGGGCCCAAGTGGTGAAAGGGATGCCTGCGTTTCTATGTTGCGTGCGCATATGCCAAACAAAGAACTATTTTCCTCCATAACATCTCAATTTCGCTGCCGAACTGCTCGAACTGTCACGTTTTACGCGGTCGGAAAAATGCTCACAATTCATCAGGTTAAACGATGCCGTTTCGGAACAGGAAAAAAGAGAAAACTACTTAGAAATGGCACACAAAACACGCAGCAAAATGTCGAATAATCTCTTCTACGTTGTTACATGAACGACAAACTCCAAGAAGATACCCCATGCAAAAAATAAAACCCCCCTGCCTGACCCAAACTTCGTCTGAACGTGTAATTTACATTCTTCTTAAATTACCCACAACTGCCTACAGCTGGTGATGCAACGAAAAACCAAACGATATAAAATCGATAAAATAATCCACACAACCCAAAGCTAACCCATCGCCAAATATAGAACCCGAACAGAAATCCACAAAAGCGGCTGCGAAAAATCTCACCAAAAACCACGCCACCAAAACCCGAGGCACCCTGTGCCCTGTGATACGGGCAACCATTTTCAAGGTTAACACGAAGAAGACACCAACAGTAGGCGCAGAGCAAGCAGAAGCCACAGAAAAGTGTGTGCGTGTGTGCGAGAGACAGAATGAGAGAAAGCGAGCAAGTCGCCTCTTCTACCCCCTTTTTTTCCAATTGCACACATGCCATGTTTGCGTTCGCCGTCCTTAGGTGCATAACAGAAGAAAAAAAAACTTGTATTTGATTCCTTTAATCATCGACATTATTCAGTTTCGTATTTGTGCCATTCTTTTTCGGCTAGTTTGGTTACAAATCTCATTCTCACCTTTGCCTTTCTCGCTCCATGCTATCCAGCAAATGCACCCGTTTGCAGGAACATAAACCAAAGTCGGCCGTGGATGAGAGCAACACACACAAAAATACGGCGTGAAACGTTAGAATGAACACGATTCTTTTCACTAAAACGAAACTGGTACAACTTTCTGCATTTCCGGTAAGGAAGCTAAATCGCGGATGATATCCCAAAAGTATGTTTGTGAGCTACCAAATATTACACCTCCATTAGGACAAAGCATTGCATAAAAGAAGAGAAATTCAGAACAAATCCACTGTTAACGGAAGACGAAGCGTGGTGTTTCTCGCAGCACATATTAGCACACAAAAAAAAACAGTGATTCGATTCACCAAAAAAGAGAAACTTACCTCTTATCTTCCGGTGTGATTGTGAATGTGTGTGCTGTGTCCTTTGCGTTGATGTTTTTCCTTTGGTATAGTGCTGCAATTTACGCAAAACCGACGTTAACGCATCGGTGAAAATGTTTCTGTTTCTTGATTTGCCTGCCCTCTTCACTCGACAGCTCGCTTCTGTGCGTGCCCGGGCTGCATCTTGGTCAATTCGGCAGGAATCTGCAATCAAATCGCACTGGAACACGGGACACGGAGTAACGCCTCTAACGCAAAGCACCACACCAACTATCGCGACTATGCTAACTGCGATTTTGGCGATTGTTTCTCGCACAACTCGGGGTGGAAAAAAACGTACTAGGACTTCTTAACGCAGGCGGGTGTCTAAAACACACTCATCAACCGTTCCGCCGTGTTCTCTGGAGAAAGGGTGTTGCTTGCCGGCTCTGCTACCGGTTTGAATCTGGTGCGTGGTTTGCGACCGCAAGAAATTTATGGCCACCGTGCGGGGAGATGAACTGGGTGCGATACGAACATCTAATCTCACCCGCCATAAGTGTCCCCCTCCGTCACACAAACGTGAAGGTCCGCGGTGTGTGAAGGTGTGTCGTTCAAATTGCACACCATCAGCGATATCGCGTATCGGCAAACCTATTATCACACCTAATTGGCAGTCAATGTGAGCGCAATATCGGTATATCACCGTACACCGGCTAACTGAACACATAAACACACTCGCGCACACACACGCGCGCGTTAGCCGCGATCCACCGCGATTAAATCAAGCGCCGCGCGCGCGGAACGGGTGAATGGGATGGGAGAGAAGGCAGAAAAAAACAAAAACAAAAAACTCCCCAACAACACGTCTCCGCACATCCACTAGATTCGCTATTGACCTAGGCTTTTTCTTGATGGGAAATTGTTTAGGAGATTGCTTCACAGCACCCCCCACCACCACCGCCGATATGGTGCACGATCTCACTCGCGGCGTTACCAGCCGTTATGCCGTTACACCTTCCGCGACCGTCTCACACATAACGGTTTCACCTACGCCGCACCACACCACTGTGAGTATAGTTGTTCGCAGCAGAGCAGCTTAGAAGCTGTTATTCTTTTGGTCTAGCTGCACTTGATGTGTTTGCCTTCCCTCGTAACGCCCGCGGAACGAACTGGCATGAATCATGTAACTTTGTTTTTTTTTTTTGGCCTGCGGTTACACCGATCACCGAATTTCGAGGGGAGCTCGTCCTCTTTTTTTATGAGACTTTAAGACAAACCTATATTGCTCCGTACACCGGGTTTCGTCCGGGTGGCCCAGTGAATCAACCCCCGGCAACACACGCGCCCGCGTTGTTGATGTTCCGGCAACACACACGGCAGCACTTTCCGAGCGCACGACACTTCGAGCCAGCGCGCTGGTCTTCGGTAGAATGATAAATTTGCGCTCACTATAACCGTCGCTTGCTCATCGTGCGATTTTTCTCGTCCCGCGCGTCCACGCGCCTCACCGACGCTTTCTCGCGTTCCGTCTCACACGATCCATGCGCCGGACCGCGCACGGATGAGGTTTTCGCCGAAACGCCGCGCCGTCCTGCTGCTTGCCCTCTCGGTTCGGCCAACGGGCGCGCATCGCATCGCTGCGGCATATACCGTCTCACTCGCTCTCTCTCTATCTCACGCTCGCTAGTGGTGAGTGGTGAGAAGCGAGTTTTCGGCGAAATGGATGCTCATACTCACTACCGTTCTCGCGCGCATCATCTCACCGCGGTGAGATTCGCGTCCGCCGTTCGGTCGGGCATAAGTGTTGCGAATTACTTGATCCTACGGGTTTTTGTTGTTGTTGTTGTTGGTAAAACTTGCTGTTCAATTCAAATGAAATTCTGGAAGCATCTTCTGCTGTGCGTGGCTCATTCACGGGGGAATCTGAACCTGATTCCAGCGTAAACTTTCATTTAAACCGTTCCAGCGTGCGTCCAATTCCATCAGCTCTGCAGCGTTCGTAAAATGGCCGTGCCGCCACCTTCAGGTTATTCTTTCCCGTTTCGATGTCCTCTAAATGGTCCGAACAGGAAGTGGAACGGTTCCTGTTCTCTTTCCTCGAAAGCTGGCGCGCACCGTGTGCCACTGCTGCTGTGAAGGCCTACTACACTTCCTGCCCTGCTGCGGTTGCTGTCGAAAAGATTCGAGAAACACCAGCCTACTGGTTGGGGAAAAGGAACCAACGCACAGGCTAGGTCGGGGTGCTTTGTTGTAATGCGTTGATGGGGTTGTCCGTTTGCGTGGAGGGCAGCGCAACATTAGCAGCTTTCTTCGCCTTCGCACGACTGGGGGTTGTCGGCGGAGGCGGCAGAAGGGTTTCTACACAATTTTCTCGAAATATACAGACACAAAATACAGGCAGCAAAACCATACAGAGCCCCCTTGAGAAGCTGTGTCGATTTTATTTTATGTTTTACCGTCGTCGTAGTCGTACTCTTAGTAGTTGTATTTGTGGTATGAATCAAACTAAGCAAAAAGGCGTTTCGGTGCCATCGCTTCGCATTCGTAGCGAGATCGAGCGAGAGGTGCAGCGATCGAAACGAGCACCGAAACTCAACTTTGGTGGAGGTGAGAAGGGCTGAGCAATGCGTGGTAGCGGGGTGAGGTCGGCCGAAGCGCGCGGATACACCGCAAACCAACCCCCCTCAACACACCGACCAGCGCGACACACGACGCAAGCAGAACCCGGCAGCAGCCCCTCGACATAAGGGAGCGAAACGAACGGAAAAGGGACGGTACGTGCAGGCGAGCGCGAGCCATGGCTCCGCTCACTGCCATCCGCTCACTCGTGTCTCACCCGCCGCGGCGGACAAACCACATTTTTCTAGGGCACGTGGAGGTACGGCACAACATTTCGGGCCGCACGCTGCAGCTCATGCTGCTGGGTTCAGTTCGCGGTACCGTAGTGCGACGCGGAGCGGAGAAGCGCCGGAACCGCGACGCGCGTTGATGCTGACGTCACGCGGAGCGCGCTGGGCGTTCTTTCCCTGAACGAAGATGCGGACAGCGCGCGGGTGGCCTGGGGGGGGGGAATCTCTGCGGATGGGAGAGGAATTTTCGAACCGAACGCGCACACACACGCTCGCACATATGCACACAACATCAACGAACGCAAGTTTCGGCAGCCGAGGGTAGGTTCGGGTTGTCTTCGTGTTCACGTCGTCCTCCGCGACGGAGACGAACTCATCGGTTCTCGCCTGCATCGCTGCCGCAAAGTGCATACGAGATGCGTGATGCACCAGCCAACATTCAGTCGAATGCAGTTTTTCATCGGTAAATCGTTTCACGAAGACACCCTGGGGCAAGTTTGTAGTTGAAACTGCAAAATTAAAATGATGAAATTTTAGTTGCAAATACCTTTTACTCTCACGGCAGGTCCACATCCTTTACATCCTAATTTTTACTTCTAAATTTTGAAATTTTCACAGCTTCTCTATAACACGATTGGATTAAGTTGTATTAATTAATAACTTAAGTTGGATCGGAGTCAACAATTTTAGGAATTATAATTAAAGGAATTTTAAAAAGAAACATTTTACTGCAGTGTGTAAAAACAGTGTGCTGAGAAACAATATGCAAGCAGAAAGCATCAGAGAGTTCCAACGTCGAGGTGAAATACACGTGAAAAAGATTGTTCGACACGGTGCAAAGTTAAATATTAAATGTTAGATTTTATTACATAGAGGTAATTTAATACATAGAGGGACTCAACCTCTTTTTAACAGTAGCAGGGATCCAACAAATTTAATGTTTAAAATGATTTCTGCATATTCATTTATTTCAATTCAGTAGAAGTTTATTCAACTTCCTGTTCGGAACTAAAAAGCTTCGGAACTAAAAACCAGAAACGGAACTAAAAACATACGTCCACATTGGTCATAAATTTGCTTTTATAGTTCGACAAAAATTAAATCCATCATTGTAATCTCACTGCTGCTATTTACGAAATAAATTTCGAAGGATTGAAAAAAATTCTTAAATACCACTTTTATCCGTAATTATCTTAAATATCTTATCTTAAAATACTTATAAAACAAGATTTTCTCAATACTAATGAATTTATTTTTACTCAAGATATGACTATCAATGCTGATCAATGCGAGAATGGGACGTGTGCGACCGCGCGTTACTCGAGAATGGATGGACTCGAGTCTTGACCCAAGGCAGATTTCCATAATTTCCACAATTTTCTTTGAATTTCCTCTAAAAACTCCCACCTAGTACGGATCTGGAAACTTCCCTTCTCAACTACACCTCACCTACTATGATTGTTTCGAATGAAGAAATCAAAGCAGTCTGTTTGTCTATAAATGAGATACCAATTTTTGCTGAAAACCATACCAGGGCGCGTAAAAAGGATACTTTTATTATATTGGTACATTTATACACTGGGCATTACAGGGAACTTACAGGGAAGACATGATTAAAGTCGATGAAATTTAAACAGAAGTCCTTCAAAGCCGATCTAAAGCTAGTTAATTATAAGTTTTCCGTGTCAATGCTGGAAAATAAACAATTTTACTTAACTAAGTCATTAAATAAACAGCACAACGATTGGATCAACATTATTAACATGATACGCTGCGACGAAAAAATGTATTTCTCTCCAGCAATATGGCTAATTGGATTAATCATTTCAACGGTTGATCCACAATCGATCGCTCTTATCGGAACACTGTTTGATGTTTATTATTTTATGTCGAAGTTTGTTTTCCATCGTCTTTCAAATTTGTGCACTAATAAATACGGTTTGAATAATAAACTTACGATTAGGTCATCCACTTGCCGTCCCTAATCAGTCGCTGTGAGCACAATCAATCACAACCGCGTTGGTTGAATCGACTACATTTAATTATCTTTATTAATTTTAACTGCCTCTAGCGCTATTGGTCAAGACGATTTCTTGGAAATATTTGTCATACAAGTTTACTCCAAAGAGAACCAATCCTTTATTTTCTTTTAATAGCGTTTTGTTTCTATCGTTGATAACATTTGAGCACATGGCCTACATGTACGAACATGCTGTTTTTGTAAAGAACGGATTGTTTGAAAAAAAAAAATACTGTTCAGGAACAATGGTTCAAATTATTAGTTCAATACTACACGAAACTGTTTTAAATTCGCCGAGGGTATCCATCATGTCATAACACTTCAAACGTAAAGGTTCAAGTGCCCCTCAAGGTCATCTAAACGGAAGAATCGAGAATTCAGTCATTTTCCATATTTATTTGGATGACACGATGCGAAGATAGTCCGCTCGAATGGCCAAAGATGCCATCGAAGGGGGTGATAGGATGGTGCTCCGGCTTGTGATGCTCGTTAACCAACGGCTACAGCTACAGGAAACCAACCAACCGACTTGTACGGACGCGCGTGGCATGCACACGTCATTGCGATTCGCTCGAGTTCATGTGTATCAAGGCCCCTAATCGCCAAATTGCTTCATTTTCGTAACCTTCTGCACTCGCAAATGCTTCGCGCCACGAGGAGACCTTCTGCCCCCGTCAGGACCGTACCATTTATCACCGGACTGTACCATTCAGCCGTTCAGCTTTTCTCGCCAAGTGCCAAGTGAGAGGATGTGCCGCAGAGGCTCTGCGGGTCATCACGCAGAATCAGTACCTCCGGCCAATACGCCTAGGCAGATAACTCGATTTCGGGGGTTGTTTTGCTCTGTACTTCCGCAAATCCTTTTACTCCTTTGTTGATGGGTCAAATGTTGAAAAGTGTCTGGAATGACCGCTGAGCTGAGACAACAAACCAAATTAAAGGATCTAGCCTTTGGCAAGATGTGCCTTTGCAGAGACTTGTGCAAAAAGGATTCAGGCTAAACACAAATGGCAATTCACCATGTCGGAGGTATGTCCAAGGCTCGTCGATTCCTCGTAAGACTTTGAAAGTGGCTTTCCAGTACCGCTTTATTCTAACAAGGGTGCGAAATTTGTGTGTCGACTTTAATGTAATTGGCTTACAGACTCTACAATTCACTTTAGCTGGAGTTTACAGATTTTTTTTATAATTTCCATATTTCTCATTTATTTTCATTTTTCATAGAACGAATAACTTAGTGTTCCATGCAATTTTCAACTCGTCCAAATCTTCAAAAGTCGGCTACCTCCCAAAAGGACGGTTGCGCGTGGCAATTAGCGAGCAAAAAACACACAAATCAACCGCCCGGAAAGAACACCAATGTCCGGCGCGACGCGAAGGAGGCTAGACCAACCGCACACGTTGTCTACAGTCGTGAAGCGGACGGGGAGCGAAGAACGAAACAAACAAAAAAATTAACATCGAGAAGCAAAAAGCGTCTGTACGCAATCTCCTAAGGCGCACATTTTGTGTGGTTTTATTTTCGCCTCATTATTTCACGCTGATCCGGGGCAAGATCACCACCGGTCGCCGTTTGGGCACACTTATACGATCGAGCAAACTGGTTCGAACGCACGACTCGAGTCAAAGTGCCTAGAAAAATGGTTCGGGCGCGCGTGCAGCATTATGCGATGACCGTTTGATTTATTATGGACCGATTTGTAGTATCGCCGATCGATGTGGTCGTGTTTTTTGTGCTTTTAAATTCCTAATTTTACTTCTTCCAGCTTCGTTGTTGTGTTCGGTTGCTGTCGCTTCAGTTCCACCACCTACCCTTACTCACCATTAAAAGGGTACCAATACCGCGCGACTTTGTTGTGACTTTTTGCAGGCTGACGACGCGTGGCAAAGAAGTTTTTTCCCTTAACCTCCGACATATAACCTCCGACCACTTATCGGCAATATAGTACGAAGAAAGGATGTACGGTGGGAGGTTGCGTATTGTACGGCAAGGCTACAGGCAGGAGGTTAAACATTTCATTTTTGTTCGCTATTCGACCAGGTGGTCAAATATCTATGGCCATATTTTGCTTCTTATAGATCCATTTTTTCGTGGGATTCCTAATAAAATGATCTCAGGTGGTGTCAAATGGTCGGTTGATCTGAGCAATGTGCTTTATTCAAAGGTATATTTTGTTTAATATCTTGAAAATAAAAATTCGAATCAAAATTACATAACATATCTTAATCTCTATAACATCTAAATATTTCATGTTCAGTCAAAGACTCTTCTCTGGTTTTTTTTCTGCTACGAAACTAGATAATTTTGGTCACCTTAGATGCTACCTTTCACTTTGAACAGCCTCGATGAATTCTGATAGTCTTCCGATTCCATTTTGTTTCCATTGCACGAGTTTTCTTAGACAGATTTTATCTTCCAAATCACTCCATGTCCTTAGGCGTGAAAGTGTTAGTTCTGAACCTTGTGCAATTTAATAATTAAATTCCCCGCATAAATCTATTCGCGTGAGAATTTGTCCTTGTCAAATATTAAAAAAAAATGTGTTAATCTGTCAGTAACCTTTGAATGCTCTGGACACGAACTTAGAAATATTTAGCAATTTAAAATAATCAATGGTTCAAGTCTTATTAAGGATTCCTTCCCAATCATCTCCACTTCTTCTTCTTCATGATTCAGAAGAAAAACATTTACATATAATAGATAAAAAGATAAAACATTAGCAAAAAACAGTTAAAAAATCAGAACAATATTTTAAGACGAATAATGCGTATCATCCACATAAGGTCACCTGAAACACAATCTGTATCATAAAATTACCTCTCATTTTTAACCGGGCGCAAGTCCGCAAGGTGAGGTCCAAGAGCAGCCTCTAGTTGTTTTATCTTGGACAGGAATCTTATCCTTGCCCCCTCCCATCGGTTCGCTGGGACAGAAAAACTGAAGGCAACCGCTCGCACTTGGGTTCAGGCTGCTACCACGCGACAACCGCTACGGGTATGGACCAAAAAACCGCATTTATCCAGTAAAGCCGTTCTCCTGACGGGAGAAAAAGCAAAATAAAAACCGAGGGTCCGATCGATCATGCAGCCGTTTAGCTGCGGGCGCTGTGGCGCGTGGCGTTAGATAGACAGCTCGCGGAATACCGCGACGTCGCGTGGCATGATCGCGAAGGTCGCGGTGTTGATCAAGCTGTTGTACCGCCGGTTCACGTCTCGTGTAAGGCTTCAACATACGGTAGAAAAAAAAAATGGTAGGTTACGAATTGAGGAAAGCAATTTATTGTCATATTGGTTGTCACTTCGCAACTTAACAATACTGCTTTCGATCCAACATTTTATCAAATTAGGTGTTGTCATGTCTGTGTGCTTTTGTATTATCATTTCATCTATCATTCCTTCCGTGTATTTAGGTAATATATGTGCTCATAAAAAAAATCTTTCGTTGTTGACAACTGCATCAAAAAAATATTGCGCCAACACAGATTCCATAAGTCATATTCTTTCAATTAAAATGTTTTCAACTTTCGTACATAGTCTTCTAATGCGGCGAGACAAAATTTAAAAGCTAAACAAAATCTCAAAACATTTTATGTTTCTACAAGTGGAAAACCACCAAGACTCTGAAAACAAACATAATGATCATGTTAGACCACCTTCAGTCACCAGTGGCCTGGTCGAGTGGCCCGAGGCGATCAGATCAGGCTTGCAAAACATCGACCAGGTGCGTGTTGTTGATCGAGTTTCTGTTATAATGCCATTTCATTTTAAAAATTAAAAAAATTCAACAATATCTACTACATCAAACAATGCTCACTGGCATTTGTAGATAACCTTGGGTTCGCGACTATGTTCCGAGTATTGTTAGTAAATGTCATTCTCTGCAGTTATTTCTGCAAAAAACATGTAAAGGTTAAAATTAATTCAATATTACAAGCTAGTCTAATTTTGAGTTCGTATAAATCGTACCACCTAGGTAAACTCATTCAACGAACAACAAGTGAGGCAAAATATCACGTAAATAAGTAGATGGTCATTTTTTCCAGCAGTGTGTAAAACACATTTGAAATCGTATTGAGTCTACAGTTACAAAAAACACTGCAAGAACCACTTTTCCTTGAAACACTAAGGAACAATTTTGCTTTCATCTGTCAAACGATTGATATTCAGATTTTGATTTGTCTCCTCGGAGCAAAACGGTTTGAATTGTTCACACTCAGCCAAATCAACGTCAAACCAATTTGTCAAGAACCAAATAGAAAAAAAAGTATAATCCTCTCTATGTGATCTACAGGTTGCCGGACCGGTTCCCCTCAAGTGATCGGTTTTAGTTTTGTGCAACCTCAACTATGCTCATTCGAGTGAAAAGTGTTGACAACACAGACGGCACACTGCGTAGCTCGATATCCGACTGTCAGCTGACCGATGTAATCCTTTAATGGTATTAATTGAACCTACGGAGGGCACCTATGTGCGGCTAGTGTTCAGATCCACGCGTGTGAACAATAAATCGGTCAACAATCACCATTTCGGGCAGCTTTCCAACAACTTTCAATTGTTATTTGTGCCTTTTGCGAGGTATTTGTGTCTTTTGCAAAATCGACAGACTGATCGAAGAAAGTGAAACTACTTTCAGCGAGCGTCCACAAAAAACAGAGTGTCAGAGAGTATGGAAGATAATTCTGTTGTTTTAAATTTACGACTCGTCGTCTGATGATGCAAAAGATGATGTAATGTAATTTAACCTGTTTATTTTACCAGCTCATTTAGGGTTTTAGATCCTAGTGCGAGTCTCACAATCAATGCTATTGACCATTCTTACCTCTAGGATAAGAAAAGTGATATTTCGCATGGTATCGAAGGTACATGGTGGGTGAACCTTATCTTTTACGTCTCCGAGGCATGGACACTGTCAAAAAATATCACTTCGTTTCGGCTACTGTTCGGTCCCGTTTGTGGGAGATTGTTTGCAAAGTTCAACCAGTGACGGGGCGTCTCCACAGCATAGACACATTGCATGCATCATAATAAAAAAGTTCGAATTTCCTCATCCACACAGGGTGGCTATCAATACAATACCAAAGGCGATTTCCCTGGATGTGAGTCTCGCATTTCGAACACTTTTACAAAAAAAAAAAATCAAAATGGATCTGCATGAAAAGATTCTCGAAACGGTCATGAAAGCTATCCAACTAGGGGATTGATTTATTTATCTAGCACCTTGAAACAATCAGCTTCTTTTGGGAGTTGTAGAGCTGCTCGTTGGAGTTTGGAGTTTTCGTTGGAGTCTTTTATAAATGTTCCTATTAATCATAAAATCGGCGATGAAGGCCCTTTTTAATATCGACTGGTTCGAAATTTCACCTACAATGCAACCCGACCCGACATTAAAATTAGACAAATCTGTTTGGTTGTATGGTTATCGGACTTAGATTTCAATTGGCAATAACTCAACAAAAGTGATTTAGAGCTAGTACTGATGGCGAGTACGCCTGCTCGAACATGACCCACGATGGCGTGGGTTCCAATCCAGATCGGGCCTACGGTACGAAGGATTGACTTGATTAAAAAATTATGGGAAGGCATGACCAAGTCGGTCGTTTACGCCAGGAAAGAAGAAAGAAAAAGGCTGATAAATATCAATGAGAACAAACAGGAGTACGACTTCAAGAAACAACCTTAAGCACCTTAATGCTCAATCGTGGGAAACCATTTCCCTAACAAAAGTTTGAGCATAACTAGAACAGCGAGGACAACGGACCCATACCGCGTGTACCATTATGCTGCTGGTTGGCTGGTTGACAAAAAACAAGCTTAAAGCAGAAAAACGAAAAGAACCGGGCCCGGTGTACTCTCAACAACAACTCCCGCGATGAAAGTGGGAAAGTTAAACCCACCGAACGAATTGTTGCTCTCTCACTCCGTGCCGAACGTAGGAGATGATAGGAGGTGGTTGAGAAGAAACGCGGTGAATACGACTATCCAAGACTCATCATCGCGACGATCTTCCAAGCGACGGACGGGGAATCGGGGTGTTGGTAGTGGCGGATCATGATGCACCCGACGAACACACCGGCGCACTCGCTTCACAAACACGACTCCCGCCGTACCGGCATATCTACACCTACCACTCCCTATCCCCTTCCTCCCACCATCCACACCACCCCCGTCAGTCCGGGGTGGTTAACGAGAGAATAATAAAAGAGTGTGTCAGTGAACCCATTCCGCCGGTCGAGCTCGAAAGCGCGTGCACGTGCCGGCCGCCGTGCTCGACCGCGTTGTGCCGTACCTCCCGGCCGTGGGAGAAGTCCGGAAAAGGGGGTTGGAACGATGGTGACACAGGGAGGGGCTCAGGAATCCACCACAGGCAGCACCGCGAACTCACACCCGGGCAAGAAGCTCTGTACGGATTCGGATTTCGGATTCAGCTTCGGGGGCCGTCGCGAGTTCGGCCCAGCGTGTTGCTGCGATTGCGCTCGGCGTTCCTCGAACTGCATACGAAATGCAACCGAGCTGTGTGGGATTGCACTAATAATAGGCGCCCCACTCCGAGAGTGCATCGCAGTGTCGTACCGACGATGGACCGGTGCAGTTCAACGTGCAGCAGGGGCTCGCTGCATTCGAATGCAGCTGCAGCTGGAAAGGAAAGTTACTTGCCCTTTGAAGGTCGCAGCATTGGATCGTTGCAATGTCTCATGACTCATAACTCACTGACTCCCTTATTTACTAAGTAAAACGGAATTCTAAACGATAGGTAGAACAGAAAGTATACTCAAGTGTAATCAAACTAAAAATGTCACTTTAAGTTTTACTGAGACTGTCTTCGTTATCGGCTATATTAATAATATTCATAAACGAATAAATCAGGGTCCAGGATAGCCGAGCGCATACGCAGGCCCGAGCACAACCCACGATGGCGTGGGTTCGTATCCAGACTGGATTTCCCCCAGAACGATACTCTGTTGGTATTTGGGGTAGGCATGACCTCCGTTGCGTCTGGAAGAAGAGAAACAAATTATCGAACGGACGTGTTAATACAAACTGGAAAAATAACTTATAAGATGCTGCACAGAAGACCCACAGATTTTAGGGCAAAACTGCCGCTAAGGTTGGCCAGTCAAGTGTGTGATTGAGGGAGTTTCAAAGAACTTTCATCAAAGTTATTATTATTGAACAAAATTTTAAAATTATAATTGAACAAAATATTTTTATGAAATGCAATAAAATACCTTCATCTTGACCTAGTCGCATTATTCTTACGTTGAACCAATCTCGAGTGGTTTTATGTTCTTCGTGAACAAGGCACTCTGGTGGGTCTTGTCTTTTTTCTTTTTTTTTTTAGCTAAATTTCCTTAAGGTCACAGAACTTTCTAATCAAAACCCCGAATTTGTTTGGGGTTCCACGGTGGCAGCATCATAAGCACATTTTTTTGTTTCTAATGCCATCGGCTGTGTTTTTCATCCCGTCCTGCATGTTGAACCAAGAAACAGCCGCAGAGCTGGTTGAGCATGAGAGAGATTATATGTTTTGACTTCGGCCTACGATAAGACAGAAACTCTTTCTTACTGTTTTTGGAAGGTTACCACACTCACTTTGGCCACAGTCACTGATCACTATATGACTGTTGTGCTGGGTTAGTTTGGTGTTTGATAACGCAACCGTTTATAATAAAACTGATTATAGCAAGCGCACGACCGCTTTTCTCGAGCCCATGTTGAGGAAGTGAGCTCATGAAGGAGATTTATGCTGACGGGGCAAACGGTTCAACATAGTACCTAAATATATGGCACTTTCACTTTGGTGCTCTGTAGTGACCGATTGACCAATGAATCACTGTATCCAAAAAACATCAACCTAAGCTCACATCGTATGGAAGCTTTCGAAAATTGGATCTTTGTTATGAATAGTAACATTCATTCATAATCTAGCTATTATTGTACTGGTGAAACCATTATTCTCTTTAGAAGATAGTTTAATTTTTTAGCAAACTAAAAGTAAAGCAAATACCATCGAAATCACACTTGAACGGCATGCTGGAGCAAACCAAAACGACCCTAATAAGCTGGTAAAATGTGGTCAAAATATTACCGCATTAACGTCGGCTATTGGGGAAAAAAAAGGGAAAGGCTGATGTCGAAGGTAGAAATGACTCGGTTTTTGTACTAGCAAAAATGCATTGCTGAGGGGGTTGATATCGGGTTTGGCGCGCAAAACAAAAAACAAAAAATGGAAAGGGAACCTTAAAAATCCGGTAACTCTCGGACGATGGGATTATTATGGGCCTGACCTGACCAGCCTGGGCTAAAACCTTTATTCGCGCGCGCTTTCCGCTGCTCGTTGCGCTGATGGGTTACGTTATGGGGCAGAATACGCGGAAAGTGTACTGTCGATCGGTCGAGCATTCCGAAACCCGTGTTGGCCGCGGAACCCGCGATCATTATATTCGCACAAGTGAAGGGTGCGCACGCGATCCGACGCCAGCCGATCGACCCGACAAAACCTATGCCAATATAATCGAACGCGATACAGCCAGAAATGAAAGGCATTCGCATTCGGAGACATTCATCCGTCCATCGGCAAACTCCCGGACACTTTGGCCGGACGCGTCTCACATGCATGTCTGGTAAAAGTATTGCGTATTTTACGACCAAACCGGTACTCGAAATGAGTTGAAAAAAAACCCCCGGGTGGAGATGGTACTTTATTTTATTTATTATCGACCCTCCCGGGAAAGCACTGAGACGATATTGGGACGTTCTGGGTCGGAGTTACCTAAGCTTAAAAAACATGAAAGTAAAAGGTGCATCTTATCCCGAACACACAAACCAACAGCGCAGCGATCCCACTGCAGTCATGGACGTCTTATGCAATTGCACTTTTGAAGCCCACGGGCAGCAACTGTCATGCATCCACTTCCCGCCGTGAGAGTGAACGGGGCCGGGGTCGACGACCTCCCACACGGAGGACCCTGGGACTCGGAAACGTACTTTCCCACTGCACTCGCCGCTTTCGTGAATTCTGTGGCAGGTAAAACGAAACCCCTCGTGCGCGTGTGAAAAGTATTATCACTTTAATAACACAAAAGAGACCAGATCCTAGCGAACGGGGTCAACAACCCAGTAGAAGAAGCCGCCCTCAAAAGGCACGATACGCTGAAGGATGCTTGCGTATTAGAAAAGGATGAGAACAAGACAATCGTATCTAAAACCAAAGTGGTTTTGCTCCATTGTTATTTCTTTGTTTGATCTCATCGTTCCACGATGTACATTTGAGTGCAGTGATCGTATACGATATGTGTGTTTTTGTGTGTGATGGATTTGTGTTTGAAAAAGTTCGTTAGCCTTGCTGTAACCGAACCCCTTCGCGATCGATAGATATTAGTTTCGCTTGGGAAGGGTAGCATCGCACGTTAGTAGAAAAGATACCGGAACCGGAAGAAGCTGTATTCAAAAACACAATCGACGAAGGCTGAATAATAAAAGACCAACTTTATGTGTATAGTTGAATTCCGTTCATGCTGGTTCTGACAATCAGTGCAATTATCATCGTACATGGTCTAAAAAAAGTGAAATTAATAGGTCAATAAATTAATTTAAAACTTTCAAAAATTAACACATAATTTAAGAAATGACATTTTCGTTGTAACTATATGATTTGGTGGAGCGATCTTATGTTTCAAACATATGAAGAAAAGTATCAAAAGAACACATAGAATAGAACAGATTAGAGAACAGTATAAAGACGGAGTTCGGAATGGCTCATACTTTGAAATCCGTAACTTGAATTGTTCGGATGAATGGGTATAAATTCGACCAAACAACCACGCGCTCCTGGAAAGACACATGTGCATCGATTATTATCTACGACATGGGTCTAAACAGCAAAAGAAAAAATTGAATAAAAGCTTGTTAACTATTATTTTTTAGAACGGGTTAAAAGGGCGGGAGAAATATCATCATCGTCCGTGTAGTTTGTTGTACCACTTCTAATTAATCCAATTGCAAGTATATTTTTTGTTGATTGGACTCGATCGACGGCGTGCTGCTGAATAATTACTCGATCTAGCATGTGTGATGAACATGGTGATGAATAAAAAACAAGTGTAATCACACTAATCAGTCTGAGATAAGCTTAGCAAAATTGTATACACGGGCGGACTCAAGAAATTCTGGAAAGGAGCAAAATAAATTAAATTATTTGCCATCGAAGTGAAACTCTCTGTTGACACATGATGGACTTAAATTAAAAACAAACTCCTAATCGAGTTTTGGCAAAACCGTAACAACGACAGCAAAATTTCTAGATTTTTTTTTTGTGTTAACAACAAATCAGTTTTGATTTGCGCTCAGCATCGAAACAGGGTTTGCAAAAAAATTGATTGATACTGCTTAACCCCATCCATCCGGCTTTGATATAGACTAATATTCATTATTTCATCATGAGTGGTTTTGATTTGACATATAACGAGAATTTCGGGATTCTTCGGATTGAATAGGTTTGGTAAAAGATGGTTCGTCTTTTAGGTTAATGCCTAGCTTCGTAACAACAAAGGTCGTTTTGTTTGTTGGCAACCGTTGAAAAATATCCCATCTTAGTACATCTGGTGATAAGCTTAGCTTAAAAAAAGGGAGAAAAGGGATTTAAGAAAAAAAATTATACGTCTTTTAAAGTGATGTTATTTTCTTTGCCTTGGTTTTTTTTAAACACTACACTTTGATCTTAGCCTTTAGGCCGAGAAGCGATTTTTTTTTTTAAACACTTATCAGTGTGATAGGATAACCGCTACCAAAATAGTAATAAAGACGCTGAAAATAATAAGTGTCCTGCATTTTTAGAACGTGTTTTGTACCTTTACTCGTTAATTATGCCATGTTTTGAAGCACACTTAGTTTACACCACTTGCGGCATTGTTTGAAGAGCACCGTTAAACGGTACATTTGAAACCCAATTATATTGTGAGGCAATTTTTTTTTCACCGGAATGATCATTAGACAAAACATTGCTTCATAATCACCCTTTCGTTGCGATGATTAGCTAAATCAGACCCATTCGAATAATTCGACGCAAATTAAGAAGCCCTTTTGCCCTTTCATACATGTTTTACTATCATTTATACTCAACTGTATTAGTTATCAACTGTACCTCAGGGGCCTAGAGCCATCAATGCCATGTTTGACGAGATAAAGAAATGGTACACGAGAATAGTAATGCGGTTATGGTGACAAGTTTTTCATAAAAAAGTGACGCACAACCGCTTTTTTTTCTTGAACAAATGGAACACATGTTATACCACATAAAATCAACACATTGAATTGTCTCAGTGCTGCTGAACCTGATTCGTTGGACAGCAGCAGCATAAGGACTTCAAAGCACCTCCGAATCCTCGGTGGGTCACACGGAACAGCGGCAGTGTCAACAGACACGACATAGTGGCGCTCGTAGATCTGTCGCCTTGATGGCCAATCAATCGGCCTTATCAGTGGCACGCTTTTTCCGGCTGCTCTCCCTCGGTTGCTGGGTTTGTTTGTTTACGATTTTCACCCATCCGTAGGAAAGCTAATGAAATATTATGAAACATTAATCGACGCCAGAATGGGCCCCTAATGAGCAGGTTTTGATAATGCTGTCATGTTGGTGTGTTTCGTTTTCCAATTTTTTGAGAATTTATTTCCACCCAATTTCATGTCGTACACTTTAGCTCACACTGCTGAGCCGGAAACCACACTTTGCCTTCATCTTAATTTGTTGTTATTTATGTATATGTTTGGATTACGTTCATACTGACATGGATTTTGTAGAAAAACGTTCAAATCCTCTGAGCAGTGTACGAGCGATACTCAGGGGATTTTTGGCCTCGCTGAGGAGTGAGGAATGAAGATGGAGGAGTTTTTTTTTCTTTTTTTAAATTTACGCGAGAGAGACTTGGCAGGCTTTGGTGGGTTGGTCACTTCAAGCGAATGCCACCGAACGACCCAACTAGCAACATTTTCTTACGCATGTACCGAAGGACAGCGGAAGCGTGATAGGTCTGAATTGAGATGGACGGATGGTGCAATGTCGCGAAAAAACCAAAATATTGAATTAAGTCAGTTTGGCATGCGACCGTGAGCGGTTTTGGAGAGAGCTTGTAGCGCCACTTAGGTTAGTAAGTTCATCTTTCCCACAATTTCTATCGGATGGTCACGTTTTGAATGCAACAAAAATTCCACAAGAAAGCATTATGGCAAAGCGAGGAAGTAAGTAAGAAATACACATTTTAAAGGAATGTTTACCTTCTGTTCTCAAAATCTTGATTTGTTTTTATTCAATCGTATTTACAGTGATTAATTAATCAATTTTATAATGATTTCTTGAGAATAGTGAACATTGTTAATTTGCTGCCGAACTCGTATGTAAGAAAGGGACGAACGAATTACAAAAATAATAACTACAAAACTAAACAAACAACAATGGATGAACATTAGAAACCCGTTAATAGGATGGTTTCTATGCATCTACTTGTTCCGTCGTTATTTTAAAGGGCAAAGATCTCATAGTTGTTTAATATTGCCGCTTTCATACGACGTTATTCTACAATTAGTGGCATAAGTTTAACTATCCGGCCAAGGTTAAGATTACGTTTAATTATCGATTGAACCAAATGTTCCGGTCGCTTTTGATCCCAGTTATAGTTGTCCTTACTATGGTGCCGCCTTTGCTCCGAACCAAAGGTTTAGGGACCAAGATTTAAAACGCGCCGCGCAGATTGACAGGCTCTGACCCAGGGGCAACGCACCGAGGATCACGATCGGAGTGGAGGTTCATGATTGACATATTTTGGTAAGGCCTCCACTGCTATCAGCCGTCGCGGATGACAGTGTGGCATGATTAATGGAACGCTTGCGAGTGAAGGAAATGATGTGTTTACTGTTGGCGATTGCTTGAAACTTGTTAGCCGAAGCAATCTATTCCAAAGTACCATTAAATCGTCCAATGGGGTCAAGATTGATTGGCTTAGGCAAGAAAGCAAGTAATAAAATAACAATAATTTGGCTATACTATAAAGTGCGTTACTTATAGCTAAGAGAGATTCATTAGATAGCAAGCGCGGTGGGGATTTGTTCTTTCGCTTCTTTTTTCATGTGACTCTTTACCTTTACTATGAACGCAGACGAGGGAAAAAAAGATGCGTTATGTTTGTTTTAATTTCATTCAATTGTTTTAATTTAATCTTTGCTTGTTTATGAAATTATGTAAATGTGTGATGGTCAGGTTTTTATTAAATAAAAAGAAGTTAAGCTTAGATGACCTCCTTGCAACGATAGGGTAAAAAGTATGATTCTAAGTTTGGGAAATTGCAGAAATTGCATTGGTAAACAGAATATTTTGTTACCATCAATTTATCAGCCATTACTATCACCTTTTAACTCACTGGATTCGTTTATTTTTTCAGACCAAGTTCACTCAAGTCGATGTCCTATCCACTCTTGCACAAGGGGTTTGGGGTTCCAGCCATTGACACATCCTTCATTTTGGCAAAACATGCCAAACCTTCCTGGATAACACGAAAAGTATGAACGGCTTCGCGACAAGAAAAAGGTCCTACGTGCGTTTCGCCTGGTATACGCGGAAACCTCCACGTTCCCCAACGCGCCGCCAACGGCCATGCGCAATGGGGTGCCTGCTCGAGTTCGACCAATAAACGGAGGCGCACTCGTGGAAAAACGTACAGCGCGTTCGTGTGCATCCGTCAACCGTTGGTGGGGATAAAAGCCGACGAAGCCACGAAGAAGCCGAGGCGATGTTTTTCGATGTCTTCAGCGCGGAGCGGTCGTCGGATCGTGTTTTGTAGTCGGGTTTTCGGGAATTCTGAAAATATATGCCCGCGTTGTTCGCTGTTGGAAAGCGCAGATCCAAATTTGGAACTTCGTGCCTACAGTACGCACGATCCGCCTATATGGCGTTGGGTATGTTGAGATGCTGCCGGCACACAGACACGCACCGCCCGGCGTGACAGCAGCGCCCGCTTTCGTCGTTTTCAATTGACCCAATTCTGGCCGGGGCGCAGGGAAAACGAAAAACTGACCGACTAGGCCGGCGTGGCGAAGGAGTGGCGGGAGGAAAACCCCGGGCAACCCTTGTTTACGCCTGTATATATTGGGATGCGCGGGCCGCACCCCGGAGGTGATACATAACAAGGTAGTTGGCGGAAATGGGATGGGAAGACCACAATGATCCGATGAACGGAGAGACGCCTATGTCGTCGAAAGGAAACATTCCCCATATACCCAGTGGGAACGCTCGACGCACAATTTATTCTTCCCCGAGTCCCATTTGGAAGGCGCACTTTGTTGTTGCGTGGCGGTTTGGTTTCCCTCCCCCTGAAGGGGGAAAGGCCAGGGAGGAGACCAACGTTAGTGGGGGTTTTTACAGCATTTTATGTTGGGGATCGCCCGCTTCGCACCGAGCATAATCCGGTGTAGCGCGTGGGGCCACCGCGACACGCCGGGGTCAACGGCCTTTTCGCTTTCGAAGCGCAGAACACGTGTCGAACGCACTTGGAGTTGCGGGTGTGTTGTCGTGGGGAAAGGAAGTTAGGGTGGGGTAGGGATGAGTATTTTCGTTGCAAGCAGAATTTGAGAGCAAAGCGTTGGCCCAGTGGCACAGAGCCGCACGCGGGTTGGCGCTCGGAGTGGTTTTTCCTTTTCTACGGAGCAAGGAAACACAGAGAGAAACACGGTGGCTCGGGTGCAAAGGTATTCAAAGGCTTGTATGGTCAAAAATAAAATTAAATGGATACCCGAAGAATCGAAAAGCGAACTCCTGAAGTGGTGTTACGCAAAATGCTCTTGAGGGAAATGTTGAGCATTCTGTGCAGGCAGAAGGTGTTCAGAGGAATGCTACAGCGTTGCTTCCACGTATTATCCTCCATCTTGAAAACGAAAAACCGTGGTGGAACCGTAAGTAAAAATGTAGCTCGTCCCATCCATATTGAGCACGTCTGTGTTTGGACGTAAAATAAAATTGGATTAACGTATGAGCGGGTTGATAAAACACTCAAAATTCGATTCTGGTTCGATTGGTACCATGGAAAAATTGAATTTCGATTTGAGACTTTTTATCGTGGATAAAGGCGAAAATTCGAACTATATTACTTCCAAGTTCCCAAAACGAAGAGCGTACTTTAAACAAAATGTCAGTAATTATTTTCACTTGTACTTAAAGTTTACATTGTCAAACTTTTTGCCTTAATCGAGAAAATGGACAATTTATTTAAAATTTATTGTATTATGTTTGCTTAGTAAACTTTCACTACACTCAGTGTCTCCTTCGAAGAGAGGCTTCACCATGGATATTGGTGTGATTAATTTAAAATCGTTAGTATAAAATAACTAGAAATCTATGCAAATAAAATTATTTTTGGTTTTGTTGATACCAATGTTAATTTGGAACGAAATTGATTTTATTAATACCTAGTAAATTATTCATTTAATTCTTATACCAAATGCTTCATCATACGATTTGTGGTAGACAGGAAATGTACCAAGTCGAGTTTCAGAAAATACGCATTTTTATCCAAAAAAGTTTGATCGATACTCGTACATACGTTCTTCATTAAAACTTGTGCGATTGAATGGAGTAACCGCGATAGCTTCCCGATGTCTTACATCCTCCTTTTTGGAGCATTCGTACATTTGTAATCCATATTCTGTTAGCCGCCAATGCGGCTGCATTTCGTCAGCATTGATGGGGAAATAGTAAACTCCATCGCCACATCCATCGCCAACGTGAATCGATCACCCGACCAAGTGCAATGACCGCAGGCCATGTCTTATCGAACGGCTACACGTGGAAAAAAACCACGACTTATCTAATGGCGCACCAAATCGGCCAAAGAAGCACCCCTTTTGTGCCTTTTCTCGTTCCTTCGCGTTGCCGAAAGTCCTTTCCCATCCTGTTGCCGGTGTCCTGCGTCTTGCCGTCCGTCCAACTTCTTTTGCATACCGTTCTCAGCCTTCTTTCCATTGCGCAATACGAAGACTTGTCGAATTTCCCAACGCTACGGCCGCAGCCGCACCAGAAATAGCCGAAAATAGAAGAATATAGAGATTTCATACCTCGATATGGCAGCACACTGGGCGACTGAGCCGAGGGTTTCTTAGGGTGCATTTATGTTCGTGAGTGCGTGTGTGTGTACGGTTTTTTTTTTTCTATGGCTCTTTGATTCAACTCCATTCCCGTATCACTGCTCCGTCGGAAACCACTTCGCACGATGATAAAAACGCAACAGAGCAGAAGGTGCTGCGTGTCTGCGTAGCTGCCTCTGGTTTCGCTTGGTGTTGGTGCACGTGTCAGGCGGTTCTGCCACTGGGGTCACTAGACCAATGAACTTTTACTTTTATTTATCACAACAGGAACACGGCCTGCGGGGCGGTGCGATGATCTGTGGCAGGGGAAGAACGCATGCTCAGAAGAGGCGCAATCCGTGGCGACGTGCAAGTGGTATGATGGGAGCGGCGGAATGGCAGCTATGCTGCACACATATATGAGCATAGATGTGGGATGCCTCGCGCCCGGGGTGCTGCGAGGAAGAAAAACAGGGGCAATGAAAACGAAAACATGTGCAGTAGAATGAATGCCATCTAAATCTAAGCCACATCGGCGTTACGTGGTTTTATTTCACGTTCACGTACCCCTTTCCTTCCCTGTCCACGTTACCCGCTCATTTACTCTGTCCTTCCTTGGTCATTAGGAGCGCTAGCTGTTATCAAAAACAAGTCTTAACTCCAAGACGTGCTTATCTCCCATCAATCACCGCCTAATGGGAAAGGTGTTCTTAACGCTTGGTGTTCTCCAGAATGTTTTTGATATAATGTATAAACACATGCTTCCCTTAGCTGTGGGTGTGGTATTTTTTAATGCTGGCAGATTTCCTTCGGTTATTTCTTTTTGTCTTTCGGATCTTGTGGAATGTGAGTTTTTTTTTCACATAGATATACTGGCAACCTAACAGCTCAGGGTAATCGGGTAAAAATAATGCAAACAGTCTTTAAAAGTCGCAAAATTTATAAGTGTTATAACATACAGGGAATTCGTTTGGATGTACCCTTTCCCTCAGAGATATGGGCATACAACTTTTCCTGCAACATATTTCGAACAACGCATGAGCAAATTAGCACGAAAATGAACGATTATTTCTTCTCAATTTCAATTTGAAGATAAAAAGAGAAAAATTAACCATAACCAGAAGCGGATTAAGGGGGAACCACTGAAACAATTGATCACTTTTGTTTTCCATTAAATGGTTTCTCATTTATGTTCTTTCGACAAGACAGCGTCAGCAGGAACGACTGATATTTTACTTTGCTTTGCTGCACTTGCTATTGCATTTATTGATGGGACGGTCAAGAGGGCCAATGTTTATGCTAAATTTAATGTCTAAATTGATCTTTCATGCCGTTTTCAATTATGTAAATATGTCATTCGATTCACATTTCTTTTGACAACACTTGTTATCTGTCTCCATTGCAATACTTTTATGATTCCACTAACAAAAGATACATTTTCCGAATAAACATTCAAAACTTCTTTTTTTTATAATGTATTTTAAACAAACATGATCTTTTTTTTCGCAAATCGAGGTTACACACTCTGAAACACGAGAATTAAACTGCCAGTTCAGCCAGGAGATCTAAAAAACATTTAAAACTAGAACGTGGTAGAAACGTTTGTCTATGTGTGTGTGTCTGTTGTAAGTCACTGCTATCAGAAATTTCAGATGATTTTAGTTTAAAAAAAAGTCTCGAATCTTTTCTAACGATCAAAAAGGGGAAAAACTAGATACCTAAATTAGTGCAGCATTCTCAATGTCGTTGTGTTTCTTGTGTTTCGGCAAAAACTCGCACAAAAATGAAGGAGATGAACAGAAGTTCATTGACCTTAGATGAGAATACGCACACGCGCCCGGTTCGTAGCTTTCGCAACAGCTAAAATCTTCCCTTTGGCGCCAGGCATACATAGGCGTTGCCAAAAGTGCGCCAAACAAAATCGATAAGAGATTGAATGCGGCTTCCTTCTAGGCGAAGGACTACAATGATGGTACAAGCAAGTGTGCCACGAATTTCAGGTATAGAAAATTCACCACTCGTTAAACATACATTCAAATTTGTTTTGTTTGACCTTTTTTTTGTGCATTTGAAAGTTGAATAGCTAATGAAAGCTTTAGAACAGGTTTTTTTTTCATACGGATATAAATCTTTCTTATAAATGTAAAATACCTTTCTAAGGAAGTAAACGATAATTGTTTTTCCTAGATTTTAGTAGGCAACATATACGATTTCACTTTATGTATTTTGTATTATATTTTATTATATCTTATTTCTCTCATGATATCACACTACAAGAAAACATTTTTAAATGTTATGAACTCCATGCTTCTCAAGAAAGTTTTGATTGTATCCAGCAAAGTGTTATTGTACACTTACGAAAATTGTATTGCATCAGCTAATTATTTGGCTTAGAACGAAACCTTTTAAAATAAAATAGACCTTGTATTATAAAACGCTATCAACAAAACCTAATTTACAGTGTAATGTTGTTATATTATCTATTTAGCAGTAGTATATTAACCTGAAATATTCCTAGGGTGTGCCAGCAAACCCCATCCTCTCTCCCCCCCGGCATATTGATACCCAACCATCTTTCGGAAGTGGCTTTTATCGGTCAACGACCTCTTGGCACGTGTAGCAGCGCAGAAGCTCCGGGAAGAGGTCGTGTACATAGGTTCTTGGATATCTTCCCGTACATAGGCCCCATCCAGTGCCACCGAGCACTGCAAGTGTCTTGACTGCCGGAGGGATCACTTTTTTTGCCGTTTAAACGAAATACCCTAACCCCGCCACCCGGCGTGCCAGTGAGGAGCGTCACTGTGCCATTTCGGCCACCTAAGAAGTTTCTCCACAAACCTTCCCCCGAATAATACGGAGCGCGGTTCAACTTCTGGATCTAATTTTACCGCTTTTTCGCTCCGTTCGCTCAGATTCACCCTAATCTGGCCCGCGAAAGCCAGCTCTCATACAGGCAGGCGCACAGCAGCAACTTCCGGCGATCGATCGATCGAATTCGGTTGCCAGGGTGCCGAAGAAGTGTTCGTCCCTCGGGAGTACACCGACAGGGAGGTGTGATATTATTTTCGGAGAGCCATTTTTCTTGTTTTTCCACGAAAACAACCAGGCGTCCGCTTCGTAGACGTTTTCGCTGAGAAAAAAACATGATAAAGGACGATTTGGCGGAAAAGGTATGAGCCGCTCTGGCGCTCTGGACCATTCGAATTTTATACCCTAGTACCTAAATGTTGCTTGTATTTCAGATGAAAAGATGAACTTTTTTACGCTTCCCGTACGTTTATGCTAATGAATAAAATAAAGAACTGCGGGTTTTTCCATGATTACCAATTTTTCATCCATTATCTGTCAAAAGCTATTATGAACTGGATTTCCAGATTTTGGTGATTTTTAATTTTATTATGTAAGAAAATTTGAAGCATCGTTGGTGTTTCGTATGCAACTATGTCCGACACCTTTCTCGAAAAATTACTCGAATTTTGTGAACTTTGTGAAATATTTCAAAGGGTGATAGTAATGATGCGGCTGAATTGAAATACAAATGAAATGCTGCTTAAAGGAAAAAGATTGAAAATATACATTAATATAAAGGAAAGAGATTTTTTTTTAATATTTACCGAAGCTTTGCAGAAAACCGTTAACAAATATTTTTTGAGTTATTTACTCTCAATTTTAAAATAAATTCAAACAAACATAGAATGATGAAATCAACCAACATTCCTAATATTTGAATTTCAAAGGGAGCATCATGAAAAATGTGACACTTTTTCGGTATACGCCTGTTCACGGAATGCACACAGAACGCAGCCGCAGCGAGCTGTGCCGGCGAGTTCAACGACCTTCCGCTGAGACTGCCGAAAACTCCCCAAATTTGGGACTGTCTTCGATGGGTTTGACTTTTTTGTTTCTCTCCGGCTCCAGTTTTCTCCGGCTACACACGCACAAACACACGCTCGTGCTGCCACATTCAATCACCGAGCAGCAGCGCATGGCCCGATTGCCCCTGCTCCAGTCCCCCCCCCCCCCCCTCCTGCCCTTTCCCAAACACCATGGTGATGAGTTCTGCCGGAACCGATGGCCCAGATGTACGCACGATTTTTGCTGTTGGGAAGCATAATGTTTCCCGAGCTCGAGCTCTGCAGCGGCCGCACGGACCGGCGCACTCGCTCCCCCTTGCCCGGTTCTAGCCGTTCGCCCACTCCACCCGAAAAACACACACCGATCCCATTCTTTAGTACCCATTTGCTGGGGCGCTTGCTGCAACGGGGGTTAGGGAAGGCGGCCGGAATCATCATCGCACATAAGCCTCAACATAAAACCCTAAGGGAGTGTAATGTAATGAAGCCGGGTGCCAACCCGCTTTTGCCAGGCCGCGTCCCCTGGTTCTCTACGCTGCGGCGAGAGTAAAAGTATATGTTTAACCTAGTTTCGGTGCGGTGCGTTGAGCCAGGAAGCCGTCGGTTTTTTTTTCTGGAGGGATTTTGGCAGCCGCCCTGCCTGCCCTCCCACTGCCTGCCGGGGAACGATAACGGCCCCCACCTTTCTGAGCCGGGTCGGCATGTGCCCACGGACTGTTGCACTCCGCAGCCCGGTGAGGCAATGGGGCGGACGAGTTTCAACGAGTTTATCGACCGACAAGTGGGTGGGTGGGTTGGTGGGAGGGTTGTGCGTCCTACCGAACTGACTCTGGGCGACGATAAGGTGCCAAGCGAAGGCACAAACTCTACAGATGAGTTTTCTTTTCCTTCCATTGTTTCATGCAAGAAGAAGACCACTTTGGCTTTGAGAACGCTGGAAGACATGGTTTTTTGTTGAAACAAGTGTAATAAAGTGTACACCAGTTTTGTTAACCAAAATTTACCATTTCAATTCTTGATTCGCATATTTTATGGCTTGAATTTACATGCTTTTTGTGATAGATTTAAAAAGAACAACAAATAGCAATATTATTAGCCTGTAAGCTTGTAAGGCATTTTACAGATGGACTTGCATTAATCCAACTCAATCTAAAACTAGCGATGGCTATGTGGGCTTTAAACGTGGAAATGTAGGCGACTTTGTACATGTACATGTAAATTCAGAACCTGGAAAACTTGCCTCAAATTGTTGAACGCCTTCATGGCGCTGGCGTTGAACCTTTGAACTCGTTCAAATGCGTGTCATTCTGTGAATTGAATGCGCCAGGCTGCCTTGGGCTGGACGAGAATGACACCGAATGACACCCGTAAAATGCTTAGGTTGTCTGAAAGCCATGAGGTTTAAATTTAAAAGTTAGGCCACTAAACCCGGCATTGTGAATTTAATCTCAACTTATCGTTGTGCTTCGAAAGCGAACTCCGCCTGAATAGCAAAAGGTGTACACGAGCCTTAGGATCTCCATCACAAAAAGTAGAATTCTCAAACTTTTTATACCTAATCGTGCCTGACGGCCAAACGGTAGGAAATAGAACAACGAACAATTTAATTTCTGTTGCGCTGAATGAACATTTCATATGATTAACTTTATTTCATCCCAAAAGATGGAGTGTATCTTTCGTCACTTGGCTTAATTTATTTAATCACCTTAAACTTACAGCGAACAGGACAAACAGCAACGTCCAGATTCTCTTTCGCTCCTTCGTTCGCTTTCTACTTAGCTAAACCTTAATAGACAGTCGTCGATAGTTGGCATCATAAACATTTTCCGACCGGTAATTTCAATTTAAAAAGGAAAACATAAAATTGACCCCTAGCACGATGGTGACTACTTCCTCCCCGAAGAATAATCGGTTTTTTTATTCCAAACGAATGGGGGTTGATCTAGAGGGATTTTTCTTAAACGAATCCGAGCCATCGGCCAGTGTCATTTAGAAGCGCAGTTCGATTTTAAATTTCTTTGTTTTTATTTTTACAGACTAGAAAGATAAATTACTTACGAATCACAACTGTAACGTGTCATTACACTAGAGTATTTACCGATCTCTTTGTTCCATCTGCTCAATCCGTTACGTCGTACTATTACGCTAGTTGAATTGTGCCTTTACCGTTCCTACTAGCTTCCTGCACGAGTGTTATGGCAGTTATTTGCATCCGTGCGACAAGCGATAGCGAACCACACGGTGGCCGAGTCGAGAATGTGTCGTTTTTTTTTTTGCGTTGATTTGCTCTCTCTCTGTTCGTGTGCATTCAATTGATTTGTTGCGGTTTTTTTTTTTTTTGGAAAAGAAAACATCAATTCTGGGAAAATGAAAACAGTTTCGATACATACCCAGACGCGGGGACAGTTCACGTCGCTAACAGACTTGTGCTACATGTTTGTGTGTGTGTGTGTGGTTTTTTTATCTTCAATATTGTGTAGATAGTACTCTAATGACGAACTCGTTGCGAGTATTTCTAATTTGTTTTTCCATTGTGGCATCTGTCGGCGATATTCACTCTATCCGTCTCTCGCTACCGTCATTCGATCCTTGTTATACGAGGACATCAACTACTTTAATCCTCCTCCACCTCAGACGGGCGTACTACAGCGATCCCGTCCTCTTGACACCCTCCTACATAGAGAAGGAAATACTGATCCTGAAACATGGCGCTACAGCAGGTTTCGGGAGGTTTAGAATTTCTTTTCAAACACATCCATAAACGGGAAGGCGGCCTTCTCCGGGCGCAGCAGATCGATCAGGAAGCACACCGTGCCGGCGTAGCCCTCGTACAGGCTGAACGGGCAGTCCGGGTTGCGCGCGTTCCGGATGAATTCTTCGTGCGTGAGAAACTCCATAAACTTCAGCGCCCGGTGCAGATACTTCGGATCGGACGTGAGTCGGTAGAGCAGCAGAAACACGTACCCGCTGCCGGCCACCCCGTGGCAGATGCCGGGCCCCTTCCGCAGCAGCCCCTTCCGCCAGACCAGGTCCGCACTGCGCACGCACGACTGCAGGTAGCGCTGCTCCTGAAACACTAGATATGCTTTGGCCATCAGATAGACCACACCGGCCGCCCCGTGGCACCAGTGGACGAGCGGTTCGGCACGCGTACGGCGCACGCAGTCCTGCAGCGTGGTCGGGAAGTTGCCCTCGCTGTCCTGCAGCCCGAGCAGCCCGTCGACGGTGTTCTTCACCAGCGACATCTCGACGCTGCTCAGGTTTTGCTGCAGCGGGGACTCGAGCAGCATGTGCATGATGGCGGACGTACCGTGGGCCGCCCCGAGGTAGTCGTCCCCGTAGCACTGATAGTAGAGAGGTAGAAGGCCGGTACGGTGGCGTTTGCCACTCTCGAGCGTGCTGGCGCAGATGACGCCAATGACCTCGGGCGGGAAGAGCTTGCGGTCGATGGTCTGGTGCAGCCAGTAGATGCCACCCAGGTAGCCGGCCCGCCCAAACAGCACCTCGTCGCTGCCGTTCTTGTTGAAGTCGAGCCGCTTGCACACCTCGATGCCCGTCGCGAAGCAGCGCAGGTCCTCGTCCATCTCCTGCTTGGCGCTGTGGCGGTGCGCAATAGCCGCGGACACCGCGTACACACCCGCGTTCCCGCAGAGAAACGAGCAGCGCTCTTCCGGTCGGCCCGCGTACCGGGCGGCCAGGGCTTTGGCGTTCACGATGTACTGCTTCGCATACTGCAGCGCTTCCTGGCCGAATATTCCGGCATCGTGTAGCTTCAAGAACATGTAAGCAATGCCTAAAATGGTACCGGAAAGGTATAGTAAGCTAGCGATACAATAAAAACCAACGTTCCCCCATCATCAGCATGGACCGAGAGGATTTGCACCGTACCAGCATCGCCCACGTATAAATCACCGCGCTGATCCGTGTTCCGGTCCGGTTTAGTATTCTCCACTATCAAGTTCACGTACGACTGGATCAACCCCTTGATGTGGTCATCGCATCGCTGTATCGGTCCCCCGCCGTAGTCTGGAAAAGGATTCGCAAAGTATCGGGTGCCCATAGGGAGAGCCGTTGCCGAAGCTGTTGCCTATGCGGGGGCTAGAATTGGGAGTAGGCAGCGATGGAGAAGGAAAAAAACTAAATGAAAATATTCCTGAAACGTGACCACTCTCAGTGGCCTTCTGGCCGCAAGAGGGCCCCAATCTACTACACTGTCTGCAACACTTGACCACATTCACCCAATTACCTTTAATTTAAATAAATGCTAACTCTAGTTTTGCAGCGCCCAGCGAAACCAGCCTTTTCCAGCGGGTGTTTTTATTTTTCACTGCAGTCCCTTTTGTGTGTCTCTTGCAATGTCAAAGTGTGACTTCTCACCTACCCATACCGTCAAGAGTTGTACTAAAAACTGCCGAACGTGCAATTGGCTAGCGGAAACATTGCCGCTCTTGTGCAGCATATTTATTTCTCAGCTAACCAATTTCAAACACCTGCATTTGGCAATTATTTATCAACTTTAAAGCAAAGTGTAAATTGGAAAATATGTTTTTCCAAGATGAAAAGGGTATCACAAGAAGGCATTAGCTTGAAAATTACTGTAGGGAAACTGTTGCACGGACTTTCCCCCAAGGTGGTAGAGTACAGTAAGGTGAACGGGAACCGTATTTGACAGCCTGCAACAGGAATTTAGTACAAAGGATTCATCGCGCGTGCTGTCAATTTTTGGTATGGACATCCCGCGATGGAATCAATTTTTTTTTTGTTTTATTGGATCGTCGCGTAGGGTGTCCTGTCAAATTCCATACAAAAATTTGACAGGAAGTGAGATGAAATCGCGAGCGACGGAGCAATGACTCCAGCCTTACTGTAGTGATGAAAATTAGAGTTTTTTTTTAATGAACCGGAAAATGGTTTAGATTTGCAAACGAATTGGACTCGACAAGCCATATATGTGCGTGGGGCTTGACTGTTAGTTTTTATATGGTATTTGGTCCCATTAACTCGGAATTTTCGAATTCCAGCCTAAGTCGCTCGCGATTCCAACACGTGTGCTGTCAAAATTTTGTATAGAATTTAAAAGACCCGCGCGACGAGGTCCATGCAAAATTTTGACAGCACGCACGTCGACACCGCGAGCGACGGAGCAGTGACTCCAGCCTAGACAGTTTCGTTACTCCGCACGAGCTGGTTCCAGAAATACCCAACTCTACCCAAAAATACGAGATTTTGAGAGAAATGCAAGAGAGGAGAAGAAGGTATTTTATTTCGCGGCCAATTATGATTGTACAACCGAAAATCAAACGCCGTGACGTACATTTTTTTTCCTTTCCTTTTATTCTCTAAAACATTGATAAAATTGCAAGTTCAATTTGATGATCGGAACGATCCTCTTGTGTTCGCTGTGTGCGATCTTCGAAGATGACGTTTGGCCGTCTGGTGGGTGATCTTCATTTCTCTCTCGGCATTCTCTTCTCTCCCGGACAAAATCTCGTCTCTTCTCAGCAATCGCGAGTATCAACATTGAATACCAAAACATTCCTACCCCACCGCTAACAGCGGGAGAAAACGCCGCGGTCATTGAAAGGCAGCATCGGTTCAAAGTGCGCTGATAAAAGCAGACAGCAAGTACGGGCCGTATGTTTGTGGCGAAACCACCTCAAAAGGTAGTACCGTTTCAAGAATTCGTTAGCTGTGAAACAAAAGAGAAAAGCTAGCTCAAAGCATTCCACGATGACCAGAAGTAATCTGTTTCGTGCCATAATCATGGGAGCTCCCGGCTCGGGTAAAGGGACCGTATCTGGGCGCATCGTTAAAAGCTTCGGCCTGAAACACATTTCCAGCGGAGATTTATTACGATCGAACATTGAAAACCGCACGGAGCTTGGTCAAATTGCGGACAAGTACATCCGGGAGGGAAAGTTAGTGCCAGACATTTACATAACGAAGTGCATTCTGAGTGAACTTGAACAGATCAAGACCCATTCGTGGTTGTTGGACGGGTTCCCTCGCACACGTGACCAAGCGGACGATCTGTGGCATCAGGAGCGAATCGATTCGGTAATCAACCTGGAGGTGCCGTTTGAAGTAATCATCGAACGGATACAAAGCCGGTGGGTGCATCTACCTAGCGGGAGAGTGTACAATGTTGGTTTCAACGACCCAGAAGTGCCGGGCCGGGACGACGTAACCGGCGAACCGCTGAGCCAACGACCAGACGACAATCCGGTGGCTGTGAGAAAACGATTAGAAGTATACGATGCCTGCACGCGGCCCATCAACGAGTACTTCGAGAAGAAAGGGGTACTGAAAACGTTCAAGGGAAGCACGACTGATGAAATATGGCCACATGTGAAGCAATATCTTGAGGCAACGATGGAGTAAATCATCGCTTTATTCCGGATTGCCGAAGCAAGGCAAATTGTTCACCAAATAGGTGCTACGCGATTCCATTTAAATCTACCTTTCAAACAAGGGTTTACCAAAATAAGATAAGATAAGAATGTACGAGGTTATGTTTGTTATCTGAATGGTGCGAAGGATTTCCGAATGTGACAATAAGCAAATACAATTTACAAAAATCCTAAACTGCATGACGATCCATCTAGCGACCATCATTGCTTCGAAAGAAAATTTATTCATCTACCGAACATAGATTGCAAAAATTATTCGTTTCCCTAGTTTTCAATTGATTGTATATTTCAAGATTGAATCTTCGAAATTTTCGAACAGCGTGCCTTTCGGATGAACCCTGAGGTGAACAAAAAAGTTTGGCAAATTGTTAGCTATCAAAACAAATCATTGTATGCAATTCTACACCGCAATAATGTATTAATAAATACCAGTTAAATCGATTGAAATCAAGGAAAGTAATAATAGAAGTAATTAATAGAAAATAGGTAATTGCCAATGGCTCTGCTAAGTTGAAAATCTTATTTCCAGAAAGCATACTTGCAAGACGATATACGTAAACAGATGTTATCGGCACGAGTGGAAAAATGATCCGGCTAAAGAACTTAAGTTCCAATTGGAACTGAGTTTTTCTCGGACCGGCGAACCAAGTGCTTGGTTGGGATACACTTTCATTCCGACTATTTAATCCAACAAATTGTTCCAAGCCGTATGCCGAAAGGCCTTTAATGAATGCTTTAGTCAATCCGCTTGCCGAATCCATTCATCAAACTGATTTTAGAGCTGAGGTAATGCCATATTGTCGCTGGGTTCAGATTGAGCAGTTGAGTCTGTGCAGTTGCAGCGTTTGGATGAATCGGCGACGGGTGCAGAACGGAGCGCCCACCACTTATGATATCGATTATTCCGGTGTTCCCAGAAGTAGAACCAGTGCGACGAATGGCGGACCTTCCTAGCATTCTTGTGCGTAGATGCGGATAAAAACTAGTTCTCAGCATTACGTGAAGATTCTTACAGTTAACCGATATCATCTCGCGCTGTGAAGGGCGTGCTTTCAGGTAAATATATATAACCAATGCCCTCATTGCTCTTGAACCCCAGCTGCACATTCCCATTGCCAGCTTCCCAAACGCGTGCGGCTAGCGAACGCCGTCAGCCATCTTTTCTCTAGCGGCGGAAGATTGTACCTTCCGCGAGCGGTTATTTCGGACGTCTTGGTAGGCGTCGTTTAATGTGCTCGCCGCAAATGGAGAAGCAAATCGTCTGAAAATCCCCGAATGCTTAGGCTACGTTACTCAGTCACCGGTTTTGTACCATCATTATTAGAGATAACGGAAGCTGGCGCTCCTGGAGCCGGGTTTGGCTGTTCCGGATGACTGTGAGCTGCCAATTCGCTTCTATCACCCGTGGTGTACGGCGTACAGTGTGTCAAAAGTTTGGAAAGTGAATATTGCGAACATAGCAACCCGTGTCCTCCGTTTGTTAGGTATATGTGCCGTAGAGCGAGTTGAGCTTGTTGAGAAAACGAACAAATGAACAACATGACACAACCATCGCACATCAGCCGTGCCCTGCTCGAACGTACGCTTGGGTACCACGGAAAACCATTTCAGAAAATATGGGAAACGAGCCGCCGGGAGGATGAACTGCAACGGATCGGCATCGGTAATGATCCGGATTTCGCGGTGTACACGGCCCGGTCGAAACATCTAACCCTTAAGGACCGGGCCAAGCGACTGAAGCTGCACCAGTTTATGGTGAAAAATGCCGACACCCTGTTCGACTATGCGCTATCGATAAAACCTCAGCGAAAGCTCCAGGGCGAATACCAAGAATGTAAGTCTTCTATCGGAAAACCATTCTTTCGAATGATGGTCGGACGATCTGGACGGTACAGTGTTACAGCAACAACAACAAAAAAACATACTTTTTCATCTTGGGTTTGACTGTCGGGTACAATTGTAGGTACACAATTCGCCATACCACCGATGGAAGTTTTCTTGGGCCCGGATACAGTCGAAAAGGCGGAGCAACTATTGAAGGTATTCGCTAAAAGCGCTACGCTGCGAGAAATTTGCCCTAACCAAGGATCTTCTCACTACCATTCCTTTTCAAGAACGTTCAACCGGGTGACGTACTGTACGGAGCGGTGGTGCCCAAGCACAACCACAACCCCAACCATGGAATCACGCTTAAACCCCTGCTCATTATTGGCAACGTGACGTATTGCGTACGAAATCTTTCAATCAAGGTAAGGTTAGTGTGAAAAACAGGGCGGGCGTAAGCTTCAAAGAGACCATGCTATCGCATTCACCCGCCTTTAAAGGCTATGGAAATAAATCCGGAAACCTGCATGTTTTGTCTCTCGATGGGGGTTTAGTATGAATTCCCATCACTAAACAACGTTCTTCTACATGTTGTAGGCCACGATAGCTCCCGCGATGATGGCACCATCGGTTGAAACCGTAAGCGGGCTGGTAAAAAGTAACCAGACTGCGAACATTATTATCTGCTGCGAAGTGATCGACGTCGCGGCCGACGCCCGGCGCCTGTACTGCTCTACGTGGCGCAGCGCCAAAAGTGATCGTGTTCCCGCATCGATAGAGTATGGGCTGGTAAAGGAGGATGATATCCCTGCGCCTTACAAGTAAGTGTGTGGCTTCACGCCTGCGGTCCAGTGTTCGTCGGTCACATTCACCAAAAACAAAGCAAATAGCCCTCCGTACAAGGAACGCAATTGAAACGGGACTGCGTTTAGCTAGCAAGGCGGCAAGTTTGGCAGAACTCCAAAACAAAAATGCATGGTTTTATTCCCAATAAACGATAACGAACCAAATGAGTGTCGGCTAGGGAAGGTAAGGGAAACATACCCCCGGGGGTCAACGGTGCCGACACTTATTTTGGGTGAAACAAGGCAAACAAGCTTCTTACTTGATGTAGTGATAAAATGGATGGTGGATTCCCCCCTTTATCCGGTCGTCTACGTTCTAGCGCTAACAATCTAAGCTTAAGTGTCAATGGAAGCTGGGAATGTGATAAGGTTGAGGGGGCCTTTTTGTGTATGCACACTCGATACTGATCCGGTGCACCGTTCGCTTCTCTCTCACTTAGGTTAGTACTGAACAGGCGGGACGAATCGTACCAGGACTTTTTGGAGCAATCACCATCATTCCGTGATCCCAGCTTCACGGAGGAGCTGTACCGGAAGGTGGGCCTAGACAGTGGCGAGTTCTACACCAACATGTCGAGCATGAAGGGCCGGTATCCCTCGCAGGAGTATGCGGGGGAGCTGCGCAACTCGCAGAACAGCAAATGGGCGTTCCGGTAAGTGGTGAACACACGTTTTAGCATGCCCCGGTGCGATGCGGTGCGAATTTCAATTGTATTGCAATGTATTCCATCCCGTTTTCATCTCTTCAGCTCGGTCGCGCAAGGTATCGAGCATTTCAAGGAAGGACGGCACTCGGAGGCGTTCCAGTGTCTGAACAAGGCGCTCAACATGGATCCGCGCAACGTGGAGGGCCTGGTGGCGCGTGGGGCACTGTACGCGAACAGTGGTTCCTTCAAGAAGGCGGTCGACGACTTCGAGGCGGCACTCAAGCTTAACCCGGCGCACGCCAACGCCCGCAAGTACATGGGGGAGACGCTGGTGGCGCTCGGGCGCAGCTATGAGGACGAGAACAGGTTCGAGGAGGCGCGGAAGGCGTACCAGGACTGCCTGAACATCATACCGCACCACGAGGAGGCGCAGAATTCGCTCGACTTTTTGAAAACGAAACCACCGTACGGCAAACAAATCGTGGAACCGACCGAACTGGAGCTTCCTGGTAAGTGGTGGTGGTAGAGAAAAAAAAAGCCGCAGCAGAGTCTTACGATTTTTGGTACTTGTCTCTTCATTCCCCCGGTAGCACTGAATATCGTGAAACCATCGTCAAGCGATCGCATCAAACAGGAGCCGGACACGTCAGGTGTGGGTGGAAGCGGTAGTGGCTACGGTGGCGGTGGTGGCGGCACTGGTAGCAGCAAGCGCGACAATTCCGAACCCTCGCGGAAGGATCGCAAGAAGGAGAGCAAAAAGGAGAAGAAGAAGCGCCACAAGAAGCATCATAGTAGCTCGAGCGAATCCAGCACCGACAGCTCGGACAGCAGCGAGTCGAGCAGTGAGTCGAGCAGCAGCACCAGCAGCGATTCCAGCAGTTCCGGTAGGTTGTTTGATGATGGGCGCACCGGCGTACACAGACAAGAAAAACATCGTTTTCATAAAAAAAAAAAATGAGTGTATAAACCCACACTCGGTTTTGTGCTAGTGATCCCCTCTCAAGTCTGGCTCAAGCTTCCTCAGCTCGCGACGGAATGCGTTTAATTCATTGGATGTTTCCAACGTATGGTCAAAATTAAACTTCTTGGCAACGATGGGAGACAATACTTAGCGAGCTTGTCCTAGGTCCTCGTCCTCTCTGTTAGTTAAATCTCCGGCTTCACTAAACGCGCTAGGGAAAGCAAGCAGATGACGCATCAGCCAACTCTCATCCACCTTGGTCTACCCACCATAATCAACTCAACCCAATTCCGCTTTCCATGAACAACTCTATACAGCAGTTATCTGTATGTTTTAGGTTTAAAACAAAGTTTCATACAAAACACGCGAGGGATGAATTTATTGTTGATGATGAAATTACAAAAACAGTGCGCTCCCGACAGTGGTAGTCACCGTCTTCCACCGGCACCACCTGTGCACCTTGCTGCTGCCGGTTGAGCTCGTGTTGAAACTGAGCGGATAATCCTTTGGCGCAACAAGTTGTTAGAAAGTCGAACAAAGGATTCGAGGCCTGCTTCGACGTGGTGCAGCCAATGCCAATCTTGAGCGGAAAGCTTGTGCAACAACCTTGACATGGAACACATACTGCCAGCAAGAGTTGGGACAGCGTGAAAACGGCCCATGTAGTGTGTTCACTCTTCAGGACCATGGAATGGACCAATCGTCGCACAGTCAATCAACCCAGCGGGAACCGTAGAGAATATTTGTTTTTCTTTTGTAGGACAGCTCGTTGCGACTGGAGTCTGAAGGGAAACAAGGTACTCTTCCCAATATCTGCCATCCACAGGCTGCTAGATCCCAAACAAAGAAAGAACGGATATCAAGCCTTGAAAACAGAGCCACCTACGGTTCAATCCTTTGGCGTATTGAAGCAGAATTGAAAGTACGCAAAAAAAAAGGAGCAGCAAGTGCCGGAACGACGGCTCTCATAATCCTGCTCACGCCATCAGTTAATAATTGTTGCATTGATTTCGCTGAGTAAAAGCAACTGGCTGCCACTGACTGACCGGTTGGTGGTTGTGGTTTTGTGGGCGAGCGGTACCCACAGCTGTTTTCGCTGTCCCCCCTTCTTTCCCCTAGTTTGTCCTATCATCGATTCCTCCTTTGCTTACAGATTCGTCGGGCTCCCGAAACAAGAAGCGCAAACGGTCGAAGAATGAGAAAAAAGTAAAACCACCACCCCTGTCGCCGCTGAGCAAGCGCATGATAGCAGGCCGTGGAGGGGCGCCGCCATCGGGCGAGCTTGTTGGCTACCCGATCGGCCAGCGAAGCGTATTCGGGCAAAACTCCGGGCACGTACAGCCCGGCCTGGATGACTACGAACAGCAGGTCAGTGATACTTTCTATTTAACATGGTTTTAGGTGGTCACGGTCATTATTTGGACGCATTGAACAAACTGTCCCTATCCCCTCCTTTTTCTGTCTTCTACGCCAAACTGATAGGTTCGTATGTTCTTGGAAACGCCACGCGACGAGGAGGACTACGAAGAGAAGGTTCGTAGGTTCGTGGCGGAAGCGAGCAAGTACCAGAAGGAGCGCAAGCAGCTGGAGGACAAGTCCAAGAAAAAGAAGAAGAAGGAAGAGAAGAAAGCGAAAAAGGAAAGCAAGAAGAAGCGCAAGTCGGACGAGAAGAAAAAATCCAAGAAGAAGGACAAGAGCGGCGGCGGTGGCGATGACGATGCGCTCGATAAGGATAAGCTCCGCGAAGCATTGAAGTAAGTGAAGAGAACGAGAGAGAGAGACTGAGATAAATTATGCCAATAATCAACATTCTTACTTACATATCACTTTGTTTTCTTTTCTTTTCTCCCAACAGAATCTTCGAAAATTTCCCCGTCTTGGACGAACTGGGATCGAAACTGAGCGAATACTACGCCAAAATTGAAAAACAGCAGTCGACCAGTGGTTCGGTGGCGGAAGCCCTGTCCGCCATTTTGGGTACAGGTGCCGGTAGTAGTGCTGGTGCCGGTAGCTCCCGAGGTAAACATTCTCTTCACTTTTTTTCTTGACTTGTTCTTGTTCACTGAGTACATTTGTTGTTCGATTGACGTTTTCGGAACGAAACTAAAAGGCTACTTTGACTAGTATCGGTCGAGCGTCAAAACTGGTGCGATGCCTTAGTTACCTTGCTTTGCGTGATGTTTATTATTTATCCCGCTTTATGTTCCCTGTATTAACATTGACTTTTTCTCGCCTTTTGTTCAGCTAAACCAGCCGAACTGCCGGTGAATCTTGAGCGAGGTGGCGGACCGAGCGCCGCCGACGACAACAACAAAGATGGCAAGTGGCGCATGATGTTCAACAAGGACAAGCGGCCGACGGGGAAAGAACCGGTTCCGGCGGGACCATCCTCGGCAGCAGCCAGCAGTAGCTCCATCGGCGTGGGCTCGAAGCAGCAGCCGCAGCAGCAGCAGCAGCAGTATCCGTTCAGCAACGACTCGGACGAGGAGTCAGCCGGCGGCGGCGGCCCGTACGGGGCGCCCAAAATACAGCCGTATGTCGATGCACGCGGCAGCCGGTTCGGCGGCGGTGGTGGTAGCCGGTACGACGATCACCGTGGTGGCCGCGGGGGTAGCGTGGAAAAGATGAAACCGTCCTCCGCCAACATGGTCAAGTCGGGGCCGGTGGTGCTGGACAAGTTCGGCAACTTCCGCCTGGCGACGGCCGAAACGATGACCACCGCGGCTGGTGGCGCAGGTGCCGGCGGCTCGAAACCTCCGGAGCCGTCCGTTGCGCCACCGGGATCGTCGTCGCGCCGGTCGCGCAGCAAGTCGCGTCACCGCACGTACGGCAGCTCGAGGTCGCGCTCGCGGTCCCGCAGCGAGCGGCGCCGTTCGCGCTCCGGAAGCTTCCGGCGGCGCTTCAGTCGCTCGCGGTCGCGATCGTTCAGCCGTTCCAGGTCGGGAAGCTACTCGCGCAGCCGGTCCCGGTCGCGCAGCTTCGAGCGCCGCCGCTTCGACCGGCGCATCTACCGCGGTGGTCGCGGTGGAGGTGGCGGAGGCTACGGAGGTGGAGACCGCATGGGCTCGTTCGGGGGCAATCGGTTCAATAATCCACGTGGCCATTACCGCCGTGGTGGCTTCCGCGATTTCAGGGACAACCGGTTCATGGGAGGTCGTGGGGGTGGTGGGGGCGGCGGTGGAGGCGGTCGCGATAGGCCGCCATTCCGGCCGCGCTACCGCGGTCGCTTCCAGCGTTCGTACAGCCGCAGCACGAGCAAATCGCCCGATCGGCGCCCCATCAGCCCCGGGGACGATCGTCATTCGCGGCGCGACCACAGCCGGCGCGGAGACAGCCGCGATCGGAGCATGATGGCGCAAGGGCGGGGCGGTGGAGGTGGGGCCGACAGTCGGGAGCGTTCGTCGCCCCCGCCGTCCCGTCGCGGTAGCAGCCGGGCGGACAGTCGCGAGAATCAACGCGGAGATAGTCGCCATCGGCGTTCCGAGGATCGTGAGCCGCCTTCGAGGCGGCGATCGAAGGACGATGCCGCGCCGTCAGCGGCCAATTCGAAGGCGGAGCGAAATGTCGACTCGAAGGTGGGCGGGGAGGATGAGGCCGCCACCAACGACAGCTCCCCGGCGGCATCCCCTCGGAAGGATGCCGGGGGAAAAGATCAAAGACGCACCCGCCGTTCGTCGTCCGCCGCGAGCCACAACTCGAGTGGCTCGGCGCGGATCCCACCCGACGTGGAGGGACGCTGGGCTGACGAACCGAGCGAGGACGGTGGTGCCGCACGCCGCCGAGACGCAGATAACGGGGCCGACGAACACAGGAGCCGCAAGGGCTCACCGTCGTCGGAAGCCGGACAGGGAGGAGGAGGATCGCATTCCAGTGCAGCGGCAGTGGCGGACGATGCCACGCTTGAGGAGCTGGAGAAAATGCTCACGAAGGCTCGCAAGGAGCGCAAGGAGGACATGCTCGAGCGCAATAAGGATCTGCTGAAGAAGAACAGCAGTGGTGGAGGAAGTGGAAGCGGATTCTAATCAACCAACAGCCAGAATGCCATTATTGACCGATCTTCTCTCCTCCTCCCCCCCCGCGAGCGCATGCGACAAAAAGAGACAAGATAAAATTGAAGTTGTTCGTCCCTAACGAACAAGAAAGGAAACGAAAAGGACTTACACTATGATCCTTCTTGTTTGTTACAGAAATTCGAGAATTGAAGCGTTGAACTTGATAAAGGAAAAAAAAATCGGAATACTAATAAAACAACCAAAATGAATAACGAATAGAAACTGCATGAGTGCTATCTATTTTTCTTGGCTGAAATGAACAAATATTTGAATGAAAGTTGAGAATGTGTCCATTTGACAGGGATTGCAGATACTCCACAAAAATCCATGCTGGAAAAGTTTTTTTTAAGTTGCAAAGAAACATGTATAAACTTCAATCAATGTTGATAGATTCTTTCGTGTAAAAAAATTAATCATGAACGGTGAGAACCTCAACGCAAATTTTTTGTTTTTTGTCAAATTCTTTACCGTTGCGTTCTGTTTATTATTCATAATAAATTAATGTGTTCTCTAGCTTCATTATATTGTTTCAAACATGGCTTACCCGCATATGATGGTTGGGCAGCGTATTTTTTTTAAACTGGCGTGTTCGCTTCTCTTCAATATTGTATTTTCTTCTTTTAGCGTTTAGTGTTTGTTTTTGTTTACTTCATTTATATCACAATGGAATACACAGTCTCAATTAATCAGAATTTAATAGTGTTCCTTTCGTAGTTTCTGCCCTCTACCACCTGCGGGCGCAAACGAACTGTCTTCTTGACGTACTTTTTTTTTTCTTAGTTATATCATCCTCATAGATTTTTTTTAGGTGTTCTCAAACAATAGTATTCTTGGTACTGGAATTTCTTTTTTCTTCTTCTTTTGTTTTGCCGAAACTGGAAACTGATTCTACGCCGCTTTGAATGGCTCATCTCATCGCGTTGTTTCCCTTAACCAAGTCAGGGTGTTGTTATTTAAAAGTTTTACATTTTTTGATAACAATTATTTTACGTATGATTTGATCCATTATGTTTCAGTAAGCTCTATTTGCTAGGAACATTTTAAAATCGTTTCAATTTTAAATTACTCTCAAATTTTAGGCCAAAACAAAAATACAACAATCTAAATCAACGACTTAGAGTACAGAATTAGAACAATTGGGATTGAACATTTAACAGAACCATTACAATTACACAACGTACCACATTGCATGTACTGTTGGGTGGGATTATTACTTGAGAGTTTTCTCTTGGTTCTTCACATGTTTTTGGGAAAAAAATTAACATTAAATGCAATCTAGCTTGGAAGTGGAAGCTGACCACTTCTAGCCTGGGAAAGTAGCAGCAGAAGGAATCGCCCCCGCATCGATGGATGCGTGGCGTGATAAAGTGCAGTAAGGCACACTTTTGTACTTTGAGATGTGAACGAGAAACGGCAGGAGTTATTCGATAGAAATTTTTAGAATGTTTAGAAAACAATAACACTAACGGGTTTTTGGGAATTTACTTTTAATCTACATCATTACGACCATAGGTGTGATGGATGCGTGGATAGAATTAAAAAACGTGGAAATGTCTGCGATATTCAAATGAAAAACAACCTTTTAAAGGCTTTCGAGGGGCATTCATTTTCGTTGCTCGGTGGATTGTCACAAAATCGTATAGGTTTAACTTTTTTAAACGTATGTATTGAGGGAAAGGTGTATGAGGAGGGCAGTGCAATTTTTTAATGAAGTATTATGAAGAAAAAAAAAAACCTAAAGAATCAGATAAAAAACCACCTCAACTTTCTTTTTAAAAATGTGCCCTGTGATATTGCCTCCTGATAAGAACATGGAACAACAACGCGATTGAGCACTGATGAAACATTCAAAACGGGTCCTGCAAGTACTTAGTCTGTCCTGTCTTCAAATGATTTCCCTTTCGCTTGCTGGTTTCCGGGGGCAAGAGGGCAGAAACTGCGATCACCTGCATTCTGTTGATAAGGGGAGCGTTTTTGCTGCGATGCAACTAACAGTTTTCTTCACTTTCCTTTCACTAGGCTACCATCGGATTTTGCTATCTGCTTTGTAGAGCTTTTATCTGTTCTATTATCTATTATCTGGTTGGTTTAAGTATTATCTAGGCGAAAGGAGTAAAATGTAGCATTAACGATGAAAAAAGAAAGTAATAATAAACCGTACAGCGTCTTAGTTTTGCGCACGCTAACGCGACGAAGGTGATTAAAAATGAATCTCATAAATCAATAGAAAGCTACGCGAAAAAAGTAATCCTTACAGACTAACACAAACACGATGCCTCCACCCAACTCACTACCATCAATTTGCACAAATAGAGTAAGTGAAAAAAAAAACATTCTATTACACTACACGTTAAACACTCTGCTTAGGCTTAGGGTAAGAATATATCGTTATTTCGTTACATTTTCTACTCATTTGCGTTTGCGGCTGCCCGTCTTTCTCGATTTCTCAATTCGTTTGTTATGCGCTCGTTTATTGTTTGTTCCTATCTTGATAAGTCGTTTTCCCTTTTTCTGCTCTCTAATTCTACTTGTTGGAACTACCTTCAACTCGAAACTACTCTCATTTTTTCGTTTTGTTCTTATCATTTACCCCACCGTCCTATTAATCGTTACATTTGTAATTTATGTTTAAAAAAAAGAACCCTAAATCACACACTTCTCTACCGCCGAAGAAAAATGGCCTTTGCAAAGCACGATCTTTTGCTTTCCCACCCTAATGTGAGTGCATGAGTTTTGTTTCGGTAATGATAATGGTTCAGTTTGGCATAGAATTGTCAACATTGATTTTTTGTAGCCGTCGAATGCCTTATATTAAAGACAAGCCAAAGGGACGAATGATTGCACGTGCAATGGAAAACTCAGGACGACGACTCTGACTAAGACTAGACTTTGAGAACGTGCTACAGAAAAAACTGTAACGATGTTTAGTTTCCTTGTACTGGACTATCTTTTTTCTGTTGTTTTTTTTTTTGTTTTTTTGGTGCTCTTCTCGGATCTTAGGCCGTCAGGGGTCACCAAACTTCCTTTTTCCCCGGGCGATTATAATAATATGTGACGCTTGTCTGTCTTTTGCTGCACGTTGATGCTTTTGATTTACATCCCCTTTTTTGTTTTGCCTAACCACATCTGCTAACTTGCTACACGGTGTTTTGGTGAGTTCTCTGGCTTCAATAATCCATGAATTTCAAGTTAAAGAGACAGGTTGGTTTTCTAGTTGATTTGCCTTTTGCACTGAACGAAGCTCACCTGCTAACGGTGGTGGCGATGTTTGCCTGCATGCGCCTCCGCTGGAAGATTAATTTCGTTTGATAATTATTATGTATGCCGCCTGCACTGAAATGCCAGAGATTAAAACTATCGCCAACACCATATACACACGCGCACATACACGCACACATACATACATACATACATGTACATATTAGCAAACACATGGAAACATTCAGTAACACATATGGTATTATTGTGCTGCGCGCGTACATGATACAAAACATTGATCATTTGTGTTTGTTGTTCTACCACATCTAGCATTTGTGTTGCTTTAAAAGGGGTTTTTTTCCAGCATTTTATTTAAATTAAATTATTAGTTTCTCTTCAAACGATTCGTTTCAAGCAATGGCAATGCACGTTTATTTATTGTTCAAATTTGTTTCACTCCCCGCCTCCCCCTGGGGTTGTGTTTTTCTTCTTTCCATTATCACTCCATGGTTCGGTTGTTTAAATTATTTGCTTCATGTCTTTCAAACGATAGCACACACACCGTTTTGCTGCTGCAACAGCAAGCGTACACAATATAATTTCATCACGATATTTTTGGCCGTGCTGATTTGTAAAATTCCTTCCTCTTCCGGCGACGGAACATACGCAAGACACGCAGTAGTAGAAGTAGACAGAACAGTTGTAAAAAAATGTATTTGATTAAGTCAAACACGGTAGAAAATGGTCGATTAGCTTGTAAATGATGGCGAACAACACGCTCTGCGTTTGCTATTTAGGAGTGCTTTTTGTTTTCTTTCCTTTTTTGCATCTTTGTCCCTCACGATTGACTGCGCGATTGGTATCACTACATTTTTTTCTTTATGCGCCTTTTGCAATGATATCGATGATATAATTCTCTGGCTCGTGTGAAGTCTTTCGTATTTGCCGGTTCGTTTTCTACCGTGTACATTTTATTTGTTGCTCTCTAAAATTTCTATACGAACGATTAACGGCCTAGCCCATCGTGATAACCCGTCCGTCCATATCGTCTTTGCACTGTGCTAGCTAACATTAAATCAGTTAATTGATTTCAATATCGTACGGCTGGAAGGATGTGTTCGCATCGCACTTCGTTTTACTATTTATTAACTTTTTCCATACATTTTTTTTTGTTTAACTTAGTCTTGGTCATAAGCTTGTTTCCTTACATGCCGGAGGAAAACGGTGTCGTTTCCGCTTTACTATTTTATACTTTTTGTTGTGGGATACAGAAAAAAAAACCGGCCACTAGCGAATCGCCCAATCGTTAGGCGGGCGGCGGCTGGGTTCTATCCTGTTAATTAATACACTAACCAACGGAATCAGTTTAATTAAGCTTACGGTTTAAGAATGCGTTTTGTACGTTTGGATAGTATGTTTATAGTAATAATAAAAGAAAAGGAAGGAAAGCAAAAACGTAACCAACGGAACCAGGACACACTTACAGCACGAAAAAGGGGAGAAAAAGAAAACAAATCAAACTAAATTCAGAACGTATCCCGTTATCTATCAAGTGATTTATTCTTCGGTTTCAATACTCGTGTATGGTTTAGTAAAATCAGCCAAAATAAGTTTCCCCAAATGGGTTGGGACCGCCCTGGTTCCCTGCTGCAAGCGCATCATGATGTTTAACAATCACCCCGGCATTTCCCTGATTTTGGTTAAGTAAGTAGCAACATTTTAAAAGTAATGAGAATCAGGAAAATTTATTGAAAAAAAAAAAACAAATCTCAATAGTAGCGCAATGATAGCAAATAGCGATAAATATTAGGTACTTGTTTATCTTCATAGTTTGTGTGTAACAGCGTTTGTCTTCCCGATGGTAGTGTCTTGGGCTCGTGACACAAGAAGTCCAGACACGGAAACTGAGAGGGACTCTTGCGCGGACAAGCGTGCGCCCCCACGCGACGCGGATTTTTTTTTTTTAGCTCAAGATTACGATTGTGGTACATAGCACCGCGTTAAAAGGGGTTCGTTTAAGTTTCACTTGAATTTTGGCCAGTTCACCTATTACGACAATAAGTTCTTGTTATGGTGTATCCATTTTATATTTTGATTGAGCGTATAAATTATTTCCTATTCCTTAAAACGTCTCCAATGTAACGTGTAGCGCGCGTTCTTCTGTACGTACGTCCCCCTGGCCTACTGGGCGAAATATAAAACTCACACTTTTTATGTTTATTCTGAAAACCATTGCGAAACGTTATTAGTGACTAAATACACTGATGCTACCTATCAGTTGGCTGATCTCACTGCTTGGTTTTTCGTTTTAAGTTATTGTTCGACTAAGGATAAGATTTTAAATATTTTAAATAGTATTATGACGATTGGCTTGCCTGCTTTTGCACTATGAGATCTTAGTCCGTGTCTTATAAAGTCCGTGCTAGAAACCCGTCTGTGTGTATTTTTGGGAGTGAGTGGGTGTGTGTTTGTGTTTGCTGATCGTGATGTTCTCTTTAAATCTTACTGCCCTTTTACAGCACACGAGCTCCATCGGAGCTGAAAAGTTCCTCCATAATGCCTCGCACCTGCCGCGTGCGCTCTCACTACCGACACACCGCGAATCGAATCTTCGAATCTACTATTATACCTGCTGTCAAAATGCATCTATGTATACTCTTGCGTATAGAAATTATCCGCTCAAAGGAAAACCAACAAACTCGCTCCCAACGCTTACAATCGTCAATCACATCCTTTCGGTCGATCGAAAGCCTTCTACGTTTAATGCACTTCAGTTTCAGAACGAATATTGCCCCTTCCACTTAACTACACATGTCTCTTCAAATTGCATCTAGGAAGGCTTTGCACAGCATAAGTCTATTTTGCACAAGCTACGTTGATACGGGGTTTCCCACAACCTACCAGAAATGAAGATGAGAAACGAACGAAGGAATTAAACTAGATCTGTGGTGTGTGTCGAAAAACTAAATGGCATTTGCTCTTTAAAAGATAACTACTATATTTATACTTTTCACAGAAAAAAAAAGATTGTCATTTTCTAGATAATATTATAGTATGCTGTATGCACACAAAAAAAAATCTAATTGAAATGATAAGATGGGTTACAAACATTGATTGCATTTTGATTCAGTTAGGTCTTGTCGAGACGTTAATGCTAATCATCGTACGCTTGGTATTTTCTTTATTCTTTACGAATTTTTGCAAAAAAGCCTTTGATAGGGGGAATACTGACTTTAATAAACGAGCTTCAACTATGCAATTAACATTCAAATCATCCACATACCGAACATTTGGTTGCCCCTTCCCATTGAAAATACATATATATAAAAAAAGGTGTAAAAAGAATAACAAAGCAAGGAGTAGCGAATGTCAGACCCCGCATAGAATGCCGATCTCATATGAGGGGAAATCTAAGAAGAGATCGAGAACTTACAGAATTCGAGAAACCGGCTTTCTTTTCCACAACTCTCTATACCCTATCAACGCAAAAGCTTCGTCACTGGTTGCAAAAGAAATGATGCTCAAGATTCGTAATTGCGCATTTTTTCCTTTGGCGACTGCTCAGTGCTTAACGCACAGCATTAAAACTCTTCGATCTTCGTAATCCTACTTGTTTCTATTATACTAGCAATCAATTCTTGGTTCATTCATTACACTCTAAATGATGTTCCTTCCTACAGGCAAACCACATTCTCCTTTGAGCGGAACAGCATTCCTAACTTGCACCAACGATCTCTCCTGATTGCAACCTGGGTAGCGTTCGCGCCATCAACAACGTGTTGACGTGTTGTAGCTCCAAATAGCAGTTCTTTTGGCAAGGAAAACGAAACAATAAATAGAAGAAATCATTGACTCAAAATCGCGTAATGTTACACAAACGAAAAAGCGTTACTCTCTTCTTCCTACGGCTGACTACTACTACTATTATCACAAGTTTTGATTTCATTTTTGCATGGTTTCAGTTCTTTTAGTAAGTGGCACTCTCGTTTACTTCTCTCGTTTACCTGCGTCTTAGTTAGCTACACGCGGCAGAATGCAAGGCAAGGTGGGGACGCAAAAATGTCCTGCAAGTTCCGATCTTATTGTTTTTCTCTCTCTCTCTTATCTGTGCCGTACTTCCCAATGCAAGCGATAGGCTGCAGAAGAATGGAACGAAAATTGCTTTATGGAACGAAGGTGTCATTAAAAAAAAAACACATTCTGGCGATATGTTTTCGTTTATCCGGACGATTTTGCAGTACTCTCTGCAATGCATGATCGTAAACCATCTTGCATTGCTTTGGAATAAAACGATGTTCGTCCTTTGAACTGAAATCCAACTCTTACGATCTTAGTCGGGCGCGCTGTTGCAAGGAATTACGTCAAAGCCTTCTACAACACAATAATATGGGATATTCCAAGCGTGATTGCTCATTCATTTTGTAGTAAATTTTAGCCCTACATCTACAAAACTACACGCCACCTAGTTAGTTAGTTTGATCTTCAAACGGATTCGATCCATTGACTTATTTAACATTAACATATCGTCCATCTCAGTCTACGGATGATGCTACCGATTGGCTGTTGTTTCATTTGAAATATCGATACGGTAAAAGTAAAAAAAAAGAAAGAAAGAAAAATCCCAACTAACACAACAACGAAAGGTAACAAAATTTCAACATTATTCAGTTCTGGTTTTGTAGCAAATGAGGCGGGGAAACAAATACACGTATGATATAAGTAAAAAGTGCGTCAAATTCTCTAAAAGCTACGAAACAAGATAACGTTAAGATTAGGAAAATATTAATAACATGATAAGATTTCAACGGCCACACCGTAATTCTTTGACCTTTTTCCCCCCCTTGGCCTGGATTCGGCCACACTAAATCACATCCTTTCATTACTCTCTCTATGCTTGTCTCACTAGAAATGTGTGTTTCTTTGCCAAAACAGTCTCCTTCGTGTTTGCAAAGCAATCCATTTTTTTTTTGCCAGGGCTACTAGGATAATACAACTCTCCGTGTAATGCACAGCAGCCGCATGTTGTTTTGTTTTGTACCTTTTTCACCGCCGCCTGCTACACCCTTTGCTGCCTTATTTCCTGGCTTTATCGCAAGACTCTCTTTTCACGCTCTGTATGGTATGTTTAGTTCACATTGATGATTAAGGTTTTCATTTTGAGTTCCAATAATCAATTCAACAAACCGGACCGGATGAAAACTAGAGTTCAACATTAAAAAACGGAAAGCACTACTACAATTACCCATGACTACTCTGTTGCTCTCTGGACCGCTTTCGAGCTATAACGAATTTAATTCTACACACTATCCATAAACCCTACAAAGATTGCCCTTATCTAAAACTAAGCTCCCTTCAGCAATAGTTTCTTTTTTTTATCGTTACGTTTTGGGGTCAACATTATCACCAGCCTATTAAAGATGTGTATTTAGGTGTGTTTGTGGTGTGTGTTTCTTGTCTTTATGTGTGATACACTTCCACTTCATTGCAGACATTGGTTCATCACCGCCGTTTCAGTTAATTCGCACGTAGGGCGCACGGCGTCTCGAGGGCAGTGCGATTTGGAAACGCTTTGAGCTAAAAGCCATTTTTCCTAAGCTTTTCCTTTTTTTTTGCTACTTTTGTTGCTTTTTGGTTGTACACTCCCGCGGCTCCCGGGTAGTGGTGTGGGGTGGTTCAGAATGATAAGAAGAGCTGGGAAAACGGTTCGCCCTCTCAGCATCATTGGTTGTTTTAATGCAGTGTTTGGCTACTGCTTACTGCCAATAACGCTACTCCTTACAAGGGTATCAGTAGTAATCGTTATCGTACGTACGTAAAGGGTAAATATATATATATATGTATAGATTTGTGTAGAACTTTAGTAATAATTGTAATTATCATAATAGTAGTCAGTAATCAACCTATCCTTTTCTCCTTGCACAAGTTACTTAAAAAACGATTTGTTTCCTGCATTGTCGTATGTATGTGTGGGTGTACGTGGGAGTGCACGGATTTGTTTTAGTTACTTTGCAACTAGAGGCAGCTGCATTGCTTCAGCCGGAACTCACACCGCTCCTTCTATGGACCATCAATATTCCCCACGCCTCAACACCTTTAAATGTTACTCTAGAATCCTTGGACTACTTACAGGATAATGGTTTTGTGTTTTAAACTATATACTTAGGCTTCTCTACTATGCTACTATAGCCGATACTTTGAAGGGGTCACTCTGTGATTTCGTAGCGTTTTGCTTTGTTTTGTTGTTCGTATTATATATCCTAATCTAACATTGATTCCTTTCACTTTTATCTCCGTCTCACGGGGGTTTGTTTTTGTGTGTATGTGTGTGTGTGTGTTTCGCCCTTCTTGTGTGAGTATAATAGCGCGTGTACTTCCTTCTTGCATCGCATCAGATGATGTGAACTTTTCGTTTTTAACTTAACCTTTTTTTTCTCTCTTGTGTGCTACAATACTTTCGTTCGTGTTCCGCAGGACAACCGCCCACTCACCCACCTCCTCTACGCTTTCTCGGTTGCCACCGGTGCCGCCGCTGCAGCTGCTGGTGGTTATGCTGAAGATTGTTGTAGGACTCGTTGCATCATTGCTTCGGTTAGCTCGTTTCGGAAACCACCATTCACACACACACATCATCCAGTGACGGATGTACAAAGAGCGAGAAAGGGAGCTCACTTGTTGTTGGGGTTGTGGCTTTTGCATCATTGGTTTGCTTACATACAAAAATAGCTGGAAGATACCGCAACCTAAGGATAGCGCCGAAGAAAGGATACAGAACAAAAAAGCATTAAAAAAAAAATTTAAGAAACGCGTCGTAGAGTAATTTCGTCACGCGAAACGTGACACTTGGTTTGAGCCCTAAATTATTCATTAAACATTAGAGCCGGTTTAGACAATTGCAACTTAATGCAATTTAGTTTCATTCAACAGCTGCTTGAAAACGTAAGATTTAAACAAATTAATTAGCAAGAACAATCTATAGACACCCAAAAGCTCAGGATGTCTTCTGACAATCCGAATGCAATAAAACATTACAAAGCACTATGTGCAACGGTTATTTCAAACGTTTGCCGTAGCTTGTGACACTGGCTTCTTGCATTAAAAAAAGTTAGCTGATGTGTGAAACGATTATCCGAGTGGGCTCGTTCAGTGAAACTGAAAGTTATGCCAACGAAAGTGTCTGTTCATTCTGCGTTTAGACGCGGACATTTTCTTGCCAGATAACTAAAACAAGATTTGAAAGCAATCGAATAAGATAAAGTTGCATTCATCTAACCGGGCTTATATAGGCTACATTTAATTCAACTAATAATAAACGATCATGCATAGGATTACTTACGGAATGATATCCGAAAGAAGGCGTGAAGAAATCGAGATCGTCGATATTTCTACGAATATCACAACACTATTTCCCTTGTGCTCTCTCTCTGCTTTCTCGCCCTCTTTTTCCTTGCGTCTTGCGGTTCCCGGGGATGTCCGTGACGGTCGAAGCACGGCTGCAGCAGCATCCTTAAAGAGCATCCTCGTGGCCGCGTTCTTCTGTCCTCTCCATCGTGTGCGAGGAATGTTTTCATCATATACTGTCGTCAGAGAAAGGGGCGGCCTTATCAACTGATCAGCGTTTATGTACTTGGTGGGTGGTGCGCGTTGTGTATCGCGAGCGTTGCCCGGCGATGAATTACTCCGATATCACTTGTTGTGTTTTTTCTTCTCCATTTCTCTCGTGTCTCATTATGCTACGGGCGATTTTCTAGTTAAGTGCGGCGACGGTGACGCATTGCTAAATTCAAAACTTAATTACTTAGGAACAACAAAGTAATGCGGTCGGAAACCATGAGTGGCTCATACTCTTTTCTCTCTCTCTCGGCAACACACCAACTGCTGCACCAGCAGAGCGTGGTTGGTAGGAAGAGAGGGCGCGTTTAATATTACAGTAGAATGTCATTTTTTCGTTCCGGTCTTCCGATGCACAACGGGCACCCGTATATCATTCACAAGGTGGGCGGTTTGGTGGAGAGGGTGGTGGTGCCGTGCAACATCGTCGTTTGCCTTTTTTTCTGTTAAAAACTATACGCTATTTGTTTCTCTCTTTTTCTTGTATGTCCACTACGGGATGTGCAGCAGTGGTGATTTGTTTTGAGCCTGTCGACGACCTTGCCCCGTCGTTTTCCTGCTTCCCGTCCATCCAGCATCATGTTCATCAAGGCTACGCGGGTGGGGAACTGGAGGTTCCGGCTTGTGATGTCATTATTACAACTAGATAAAGAAGGAGAGCGCAGTGGATGATGCTGGATAAAAATGTTTCAATTTCGGGTGGGGGGTTTAAAAAACATTTGCGTTTTGCTTTGCTTTGCTTTGCTTTGGCAACTTTGGTAACGATGGCGAGATAGAGATGACGGTGCCGCAACACGTGTGTGTGTGGATCAATATATGTTGCTATCTGTGTTCTATCTTTTTCTTTTGTTTGTCATGCTTTTCCCCGAATCTCATTTACGATCTCCACCCACCATCATTAATACGTTCTATTTCTGTTTTCTCCGATGGATTTCTTTTTCTTACGTTCCTCTGGGAGAGAGGGTAATTGGCCACACCTGTGCTTCACAAGCATCGCTAATCTCGTTGCGTTTGTCGAGAGGTCCTCTCTCCCCCCAAATCAGGCTGCTGCTGCCTTCGACCCATTGATGCTATGCTCCTGCTTTTTACGCGAAAGGTGAGTAGTACGATGACAACTGCTGCGGCTTCGGTTTGTTCAGCTCCATCAGAAGCTTCGCGGCAGTTTCCTGGATGGTGTTGCTGTTGACCATCGCGTTATTCTTCCAGTTGGAACCAGCACCGGCCAGCGACGAAGAGGACGACGAGCTGGATGGTGGACCGCCGCCGTAGCGCATCGTTTGGTTCTTCTTGTAGTACTGGGACGATTGCTGCTGTTGCTGCTGCTGTTGCTGTTGCTGTTGATGTTGCTGAAGACGTGCGGCAAGGACGGTCGCATTAGAGCCAGCGGCATTGCTATTTCCTGCACCCAGGGGGAAGTAGCTGCCGTACTGCTTTTGCTGCAGCAATTCAAACTGCTGCTGCTGCTGTTGCTGCTGGCGGAGGGACGAGGACGACGTGGCCGATGATGAGACACCAGCGTTCGGTGGAGAGATCCCTTTCAGGTTGCCACCACCGTACTGCTGTTGCTGCATGACCGACGCCATCGGGTTGAGATGGTCGCGACCCATACCCAGGGCGTTGTTATTGTTGTAGAAACCTCCGAGACCGCCTGCCGTGGCGTTCGATGACGCTGCGCCGGACACGGAACCGTAGCCCGCGTTGAACCGGGCGGACATTCCACCCACACCACCGCTGCCACTATTGCCATTGCCCATGGCAGCCGATTGCTGCTGGTACATGCTGTTGTTGGAACCCGCCACATTGTTTGTGTTATTTAAACGGTAAGGGAATTGTTGTTGTTGTTGCATCTGTTGCTGCTGCTGCTGCTGTTGCAATCTGAACCGCTGCTGTTGCTGCATTTGTAGTTGTTGCTGTTGCTGCTGTTGCTGCTGTTGCTGTTGTTGCTGCTGCAAGCCGTAGAACTGAACGTTGGTATTGAGTGCCGCTGTGGCGACGTTCATTCCAACGCCGGCTGGCTGAGCCATCTGGCTAGAGGCGGCGGCACCACCACCGACGACCCCAGCCGCATTGACCGGATACTTGAAATCGCAGCAAGTGCAGGACGCCATGCGGTACTCCTGGACGTGGCCGTTCGGTCCGAGACGGTGGTACTGCGAGCGGTTGTGCAGGAACAGCTGAATGTTTTTCGTTCGCGGCAACACGGCGTATTGTACCGCGAAGTCTCCGTCCCCGCCAGAGGTGAGGTTGCTGCCTAGGTCGAGAACGTTGCGGTTGCCGTAGCGGATCTCTTGGGGCGTCAAGCGGTAGATGCACAGCTTATCCGACGGGATTGGAGAGGACGACGGAATCGACCCGTTCACCATGGGTTGCTCGTGCGGTTCGTTGACACCGGAGGACGACCCAAGTGATGAGGTCGGCGAGGGAAGCGGAGAGAACGGAAGGGCGCTGTCGCTTGTCGGCGCATCGCGGGAGAGCGGTTGCTTCGAGTCGCTCTCCTCTGACTGGCTGCCATCGTCGTACGCCGAGGCCGACGAAGACGAGGACGAGGTGGACGAAGTTCTGGACGAGGTCGTCGATATGGTCGATGCAACGGACGAAGAAGATGAGTCCGAGGACACGGAAGCAGCGGGCGATGAGCCACCGGTCGGTGAGTTTGCATTTTCCTTGGTTTCGTCGGGCAGAGTTGGCGGTGATGGTGTTTGTTTCTGTCGAAGAGGAAAGAAAAACAACCTCGTAAGAATGTGTTTCACTTGCAGCTTAAAGTATTGTTATCGTTTAATTACCCTCCTCCTACCTTCTACCTATTAGCCTCCTATAACCTAAGTTTGCCAACACTGTGTTTCGCAACAATTCTATGCAGGCTGTGTTTTTGGGTACTGTAGAAGGATCAACAGCGCATATGATCCATGACAGCTGCTGCATGTAACGATAGCAACTCGGCCTCTTTACAAAAAATCATCTAGTAGACATTTAAGCCCTACTATGAATGTACTCAAGCATCGTGATCCATTTGTGGACTAAACGCCTTTCCAACCAGACGTGTATCAAAATTCGTAGTGAATACTTTGAAACCAAAAAAAAATCAAGTAAGTGAGAATGTTAAATTATTGCGAGTTTCTTAATGTCAATTGTGCCGCTCCAAAATTGATCCGTAGTAACATGTTTTTCAGTCCAATTCCGTCGCGACCCTGTTGCTACTATCCCACGCCAGTGATCTTTTGCCGAAATAATCCCTGCGGGCCTGGCTCGTCCTCCTACTGCTGTTCATCGGGCTTTAGCAACAACTGTCGCTGCTGTGGCTACGGTTGCGCCTCATCAAATTGCATCTGTCGGTACGTTTGGGCTAAAAATTGTCGTGATCTCCGCCTGTGTCGACCAACGGGAAGATGAACAATTGCTACTGCTGTGATCAGTTTTGCTACGGTGGCGTTGATGGTGGCCTCTGTGCAACGCCGTGCTGGTGTGCCCCGTCAGGAAGGTGCCCTGGTGGACCGTGTTCGTATACGTGCCCCACTTTCCCGCCTTGTGGATATCCGTCGGCGTGCATGAAGATGATGGACTGCACGCGAGCGGCACAGGTTTTCCATCGTGCCAGAATGTCCCGGCGAATGATCCTCAAGAACGCACTCATGTACGATTGAGGTGGCTGCTCAAGCATAAATTCGATTCAATCGAGTGGCTATGATGTAATTTAAATGTTCGAATAAATACACTCTGTTTTGCTCTGTTCATAAAGAATGCAATAAAAAGGCTAAAGGTAAAAGGTAAAGGCTTAGTTTTATTCAATTTGGGTTTCCTTTTTTTATTCTGTTTCTTAAACCTTCTCTTCCCTAGAGCACACCTTTTGACAGAGCTTTTCCATGAATCTCTGCAATGTTAACTTTAGTGATTTACTACGATGGATACACATGTAATTTTTATGCCCAGGTAGCTCTGGAGAAAAGGCAAAAATATCTTCCTACCTGGAAAATGGATCATTTTGGCATTTTAAGAAAAGCGGATCTCACACGCATTGTTGTGTACCGACGACGCAGCAAGCAAGCGCCTTAAATACGCAGCTGTCGGCCGTCGTCTTCCTGTATATTTCCCGCCCTTTTTTCTCCCTTTCCGCACCTCCTCGACCGCTTATAAGCCATGATTTACAGATCCTTCTGCCCAACATATCCAAGAAAATGAAAAGATCCTTCCAAAAGGATGAACCAAAGTAGTCCAACCGTTTTAAGGAGACGGAAAAAAGGTCATGAGTGGTAATTTTCTTGCTGCTCTTCTTGCCACACATCCTTTGTCCGCTTTTCAGTGCAGCTGCGTTAGGACACGCATAATCACGAGACACTTTTCGTAATGCCACTGCACATCTGGCGAACATGCACGCATTGGAAACCAGATTTTGTATCGGAACCGAAACAGCGCGCTGATCGGTGAATGTGTTATGATAAGTAAACTAGTACAAAGCGGTTCTATATTCATCTTTAGAGACGTTTCTTTTATTGGGAAAAAATATTCACCTCACTCAACTGTGGCAAACAATCTTCGCTTGAACAGCAGGATCAATTGTTCTCTATCTACGACGCGGGTACAGCTACAGCTTTATCGCACTTACCTTGATATCTTCCAAATCCAACGAGCTAACGCCGCTGGACTCGCTGCCAACGGGGGAAATCGCCTCCTTCCGGCTACCGTGGCAGCCGATGCTGACGGGCGAAATTGGCGACAGCAGTCCGAAACCCTCCAGCAGATCACCAACGCCCGACATCGGAACGGCAATGTTGAGAGCCATCTGTGTTTGTAGTAGAGGAGAGGAGAGAAGGAAGAATAAAAATCATTAAAATCGCACGCAAGAATACTGCGTCATCCGGGTTGCAAAAACACAGTGAAAAATTATTATTGGTCCTGTCGTCTACTATTCGTTTAACTTATATAAATTCCTAGACACATTTCTTCCGTTCAATTTTCTTATCCACATTTCTTCCTTTTCCCACCCAGATTAAGGTCTAAGAATTAAGACTTCTTATGCTTATTCTCCGTTTTTTTCCATCACTGTTTGCCCTTCTCTCCATGGATCAGAACAGAGAACCCACAGGAACCGCATTTATCAGCCCCGCATATGAGGGGCTAGGTTATGCTTTTGGGGGGCGCAAAAGGAAAGCCGCAAAAGCTACCGATAACAAACGCCTGTGAAGGTTTTATGCGGTGCTGCAGTGCAATGCTGCATTCGCGCGCGAACGAATGCAATGAATGAGACCCTGGAAGGCAGGAGGTGCCTTTTACTTATTTTTTATAGCGTCAACTCGACTTGCGTTCCTGAGCCTACACCCAAAACCTATTCTGGCATGTTTGACCGCCGACGTAGATTGAGGCGTAAGTTGCCAAGAAGTTGCTTGCTTATCAGCAGTCTTAATGTCGTATCTTTGACTTTCCCCTCCAATAGTCCATCCGCGGTCAGTTGAGGGGAAAAAATCATGCCTTTAGAAGACACTCCTAAGCGCATTTGAATCAAACAGGCAACATCACGTTTGGTTCGGTGCGGTTGTGCGCGGCATGGCATGACGGGGGGATTCAAACGAAAGTAAAATTTTCCATCAACCTTTGCTGTGTGACGTCCGAGCACATACTAATACCCACGGCTCGTCGTAGTCAGCGGAGAGGAAGCGAGAAAGTGGCATTAATCCCGCGGCAATGTGCGCCTCGCGTACTTTATAGATGCTGGTGCTGCTTGGCGACCGCGCTGCTGCTTTCAAAATATTATTATCAATCTTATCATCGAGCTCAATAGAACCGATTGTCCACAGGACCACAAGGCAGGGTGTTTACTGTCCTACATGTAATGGTTCCCCGCCTTTTGCGTGTTTGCTACACCGATTCAAAAAGCATGCGCTGTACACGACGTTGCTGAGGTAACTGAAACAAGAAAAATTGATTTACGGTTTTTCCGGAAGTTTGCTTTGCAATGCGCAGCAGAAAATTTAATCTGCAATGTACAAACAGCAAAAGGGGAAATTTCAATTCAGTTTTTCAAGCATCTTTTTATTACATGTTAATTAATATGCTATTTAAAAAAATAACTCAATTTCAAGAACTTCCCTACGCAACATCCGCTGACAACTATTTGCTTTTTGTAGATTTGTTTGCCATTTTGCCATTTTGTCCGTCTTTCGACGGTCGACTGGTTCGTCGATAACTCGACCGTCGACAGGGACGGTGGTAAATTACGCTCCTACCACGTACGGAGATTTTATTCCTCCGTTGGATTGAGAATAAAAAAAATCGGTTGCCACCGAAAATTGACGACAACAAAACCCTCAACGTGAAACGGAAAAGGGTTTCAATGGTATGAAAAAATAATGCGAGGGCAAATTGATTTACATACGAACCACCGGTACCGCAAAACGCATGCACGATCCTTGCATCTTGTTTATAAAGATTCATCAATTAGCAGCAGTCGCCGCCCTGCCTTCCAGGAACAAGATTTCACCATCGCGCGCGTTAGGAATTCTGCGTAAAAAAAGTTCATTGCAGATAAGGTGCAGTACAGCGGCTGTGTCTTATTAGAAGAATTTCGTCATGATGGGAAATTGGGAATCGGGAAAAAGTGCGTCTCCATGGAATGCTCTCACGCAAATGGGAACCGACGAGGGCCGCGTTCCTTCCACAACCAGCAGCTCGCTGTTAGTGCCAGATCGAGAGTAAGAAGTTCGAAGAAGAGCGCGACGCGTTCATTGGCATTGTTGGTGTTTCACCATCAATGGAATGTACCAAAACCGTCTTTCCAATTAAAACCGTTTCTATCATCAAAAGAAAGAAAAAACCACCATCGGACGACGCTCTACTGTCGGTTACCTTTTGGGGGAAACGTCAGCACAACGCGCCGTGTTTTATTGCGTCTTAACCTAAGGGGCCAAGGGCTAAGGAAAGAGCCGGGCGGTTGCGGGACGACATCCGTTCTTATCGTCGTGTGTTATCGGTTTGTTTAAGTACGCTGGAAATAATCGCACGCCTTTACCACCTTGGGAAGCGATACTACCCTGGCGTAGCGATGCATTTCTCGTGGTTTGCTTGTGTTGCGCTGATTTGCATTTTGATTGATATTCCCCTTTTTCGTGTGTGTTTTCGACGATTTTCGACGATTCATTGCGCTTGCTGAGACTACGCCATACTACGCATCATCTTACGTTGCGCCTCCTTTCGGCAACGCTAGCTCGATCTTGAAAAAAAAAAATCTCACATCACAAAGAATCAGTGGGATGACGATGCTCGTCCAAGCTGAGGGTTAGTACTAGTGTTTTTTTTCCCCCCTCTAGCTAATACTGTTTGGCACACTAACTACCTCGTCTTACTAGACACTATAGCCATCCATTTGACGTTGTTTTCGCACAACGGATTCTCTCGTGGCCCGCTGCGCACGTGCGTGTTTTTTTGTCCTTTCTTGCGACACGTTTGCATTTGTGTGCGCGAGAGCGGGAAGAAGACACACCGCCCGAACGCTCTCAGCTGGTTCGAGTTTGTGTGTGTGTGTGTGCGTGTTTGTCGGCGGGGGTCTACTAACACGGGATATAAATAGTAACAATGATTACGACCGACGTTGGCATGTTGTTTTCGGACACATTTGCTTGAGGCAAACGTCTAAGGCGCGCGCGATGAAAGGGATGGGCGGGAAGGGTAGAGGTCATTTTCGTGCGGCCACCCCGTCGTAATGTGTACGTTTCGGTCGTTACGTGCTCCAACAAGAATGGTTATGGCAGGCCAGTAGGGGGGGTTTTGTACGGCAAACACATGACAAATGGAAAATCACCACCCCGCCGTGCGCCAAAGAGCAGTCATTTTTTGTTCGTCTTCTTCGTTACATTGGCAATTCAAATCGCTGCAAAAGAAAAGCATGGATTGTAGGATGCACTGCATCAGTAATCAACATTCTTGCCGTGCGCACAAAAATGACAATCTTCGCACAGCAAAGCAAGGGTTCGATTTCAGATGAAAAGCCGCCATATCTACCGTGTTGCTGATTTTCTCGTTCGAAACTCTGCCACTGCGCGCAGAAAAAAAAAGGTCGCAGGCTGGGCGGAAAAGATTTGGGGCAAATATGGCCTTTGCATTACGTGATCGGTGTAGTGGTGTGGTGTGTGTCTGGAAAGGATCGTCCTTCGGTTGTTCGGTTGTTGTTGCTGAGAAAGCTGACCTATCCACCCTGGAGAGCGGCGAGATATAAGGTACAAATAAAACGTCAAATCGCCACTTGGAAGGCAACAAAAACGAAACGTTACCTAGCCAGGTGAGCCAAATTGAGATTCATTTTTATCGAAAGGGAAGCAGCGCGGGAGACCGACAGTGGTGCACAGACACACACCAACCAACGCTTATACCCATCACGAAAGGAAGAAAACGGCACCATAAAATGGTCGTCGGTCGAATATCGCTGCTTCATCTTCTTCTGGTGCTTTTTCTGGCCGCTTTCTACCGTACCGCAAACAGCAGCACGCAGCGAATGTGAAGTGTTTTTTGGTGTTTGTGCATCAAACTCCTCAAGAAGCTGATCTGGCGCTGTATACACACACACACCGGAATCGAGGCGGCAAAAGTTAAAGAAAAGAAGAAAAAAACACAGCCTGCTGCCCTAGCTTCTGCCATCTTGCTTTCTACCGAGAGCAGTGCGAATATGTGCGCCACAACTGACAGCAAGAGACGGGCTGTCTCACTCGCTCACGTTCTTTACCGAGGAACGACCGGGTCGGGCGAATTCCGTCGTATATGTTACGGCGTCATTCAACACGTGTCCTGCACGGGACGCAACGGCAAACAGGACGAACCGCGTTTTCTCCAGGGGCGCTGCGGAGTGCATTTTCTTTGGTGAGAATGGTCAGGGTTTCCGCTCGGTTCTATTCCAGTTATTTCCCGTGTTTTTCGCGACTGCCAAATTCCGGCGTTCACACTTCTGAATTCTGTTTTCCCTCTTTGCGGAGTCTAAATTGTTCTCGACGTTTCCTCCGCGACAACAAGCAGAAGTGCTTCTTCCGCTCTTGCTACTTACCATTTACTGCCGTCAGATTTTCCGAGCGGACAGACGGATGATTTATCCAGCTTTCCTTCTGCAACGGCGGCTGGTTGTTGTTCGTTTGCGTGTGATGGAATTTTATCTTCCTGTTACTCCTTTGGATTTTGGTGGTTACACTCGCCGGACGTACACTGTCGTCGGATCGTAGCGCACGTACAACTCACACTCACATTCACAACACGCACATGCACACAACACTGGCAGCGAAATTTTAGGCACACACGGAGGGAAAAGACGGGGAAAGCGAAACACTACTCCTAGAGCAAAAAAAGGCAGAAATGTGCAGCCGCCGCTTTTCTATTTCGTCGACGTCGATGATCACAGATCTTCACACAGAGCGCGGCACGCAAAAACAAGAAGCTTGACGATGAGAATCGAGACTAGAGGAATTAAAGTACGGTAGCGACGAATGGTGGCGGGGGGGATGGCGCTCCCTTGGATGGTTTTTGCGAGCAAACGACGACGTCGATCGGTATTCCTTGACTTTTTTCCCCGACGAGAACAGAAAATAAATAAATGTAAAACAATCGACCTATCGCATACGCACGAGTGTACACACACTCACACGCACCGCCGCGCTTGCTGCCTTCTAGAAACTTTTTGAGTTTGCACTATAATATCCTTTTCCGCAAGTTGGACTATTTCTACTACGACTGGTTTTATTAGTAAGCTGCTTTTTGCGCTCGTGTGTCCTTGTACTGATTTTTGGATTTTGCTGCTTGGCGATGATGGCCGACACGACTGTCGTGGCAGTTTTTCGCTGTGGTGCGGTACCAGCGGGATACTTGTTCTCTAATCCGATATGAATTATTTTTCCTAATTCTGACCCGTTTTCTCTCGAAACTGGGCTGGAATGGCGGAGCACTCTGGCAAGACCAAATGCTCGTGCCAAAAAATAAAAAAATAAGTGCCGAAATATGTATGTATTACGGGGAAGAACGGGAATACGCAGTTTTATTATGTAGTTTTTTTTTTTTTTTACTTTGACGATGATACGAAGGTAACCCTAAAGGGGGTGAAAAGGAACGGTGATGGTGGTTGTTAACTTTTTCACGGTGAACCTTTTTTTCTCGCTTTTCTGCCGCACACCGTGTTCCTTCCACTCCTATCAAGGAGCTAACTATTTGCGCTCTATTTTTTTCTCTATTTCTTCTGCGCGATCGCGTAGAACCGTGCGATGCAATCACGCCGAGTTGAATAATTTTGTACAAAATTGACAAATTGAGCAAGCAAAGGCGGTGCGTGTGTTTCCTGTTTCGCTGTTAGGCGTGATGGAAAAAGGTAAATTTCTCACAAAAATGGCTGGTCGACTGTTCTTTACACTTCTTCTCGCGCTGTGCTGCTCGTACTGCTGCTCTTGCCACACTGACATCTTGTCGAGAATTCCATCCGGAGTCCGACTTGAAGTGGAACGATGACATAAAATCGGTAAATCGGCAAAAATTGCTTTATTTATCGTTTTTAGCGATCCGCTGCCGAACCGCTTCCCGTGTCTAAACGATATGTCCTGAATTTTTGCCCGAAAACGGAATCGCGAACTGGGGAACGGAGGCGCGATTTCGGGGCTGATCTGACGACCTCCTATTTTACGAGAAACCGGTCAAATAGGAACATATCGTTTGCACGTGTTGTTACTGTTGGACACTTTTCGCCACACCATCCACTCGTGCTCTGCGTGCTCGTGGGATCGACGGCTAACGCCTACAGTTATACAACACTCGGTACTCTATAAGAGGGCGCAAGAGTACAGTTCTTTCCTGTAGATGGCGCTTTTCGAGACGAGCAGAGACATGAACTAAACTTAGCCTAGAATGAAGCTCCTTAGACCACTTTTATTCACCACGTATGGAACTTTTACGGTAGCTTTTTCGTAGTTCCACAATAGTTCGCAAACGATATGCACATATTGGGACTAATCGTTCAGAAGCGGTCGAAATTAAATCTGTTCTTATCGGTTCAGCGATAAAAGATATAAACGCTAAATAAATTTTTCTTAATTTCTTAATTCTTGATAAAATAATAATTTCATCTGAGATTTATCGAAAGACCTATTTAATATATTTCAATTAGTGGCTTGCAAATAACTCTGGATGGTACGAGTCTGATATTTTTTCGCTTTATTTCGATTTTTTGCCTCTCAAATTTGCATTAGTTTTTGGGATGAAATTCTCATTCGTCTAGTATTTATTTTTAAATAACCTCTTTCTCTTCGCAAGAACTTTTGAATCATTTTTAACAATTCTAAGCTCTTGACCAATTAACAAGGTGCTCTGCTCGATTGAAATTTAATCGACAGGCTTGTAAAGATCTGTTGTAATGGTTTTCTCATAATTCGCATCCTTCATAGCTAGCCACTTCTAACATCGAAATTCCCCCCCCCCCCCCCTCCCCCCTCCCGTCATCACAACGGCGGAGGCTGGTTGTGGTTTTTGATTTATGTCCGCTATCAGATTGTGATTGCTGGGCGAGTTTGTGAGGTTAACGAGCCGCGGGGAAATGATTCTCTCGTTCGTGTACATTAATGTTTTTCCCCCCATTGGTTTTTTTTCTCACACACCGGTTTTCGCACAGCATCAAACGGCCCGGCGTTCTCTGGCTCGAGCTCGAACCCCTCCCACTAAGCGCGCATTGCGTTGGAAGAGCTAATATGAATTTAATTCGATTTTTCCTCTCCGGTGGTCCAGGCAGAACGGGCAACCCGTGCTGGGTGGAAATATGTCGTTTTTCTCACATTAATTTTATCCACTAACGATTAATATAGGACTTTGGTGGAGGGCGCGCCCCGGAGAGTAGGAAGAGATGACTCGGTTTGTGGTGAACGTGAACAATTAATGTCCTGTCGGGGGCACGGGAGTCCTTCGAAGTTGCGAAGAGTCGGACGTGGGAAATCCGCTAGGCATGCATCACTAGGACACCACCCTTTTCCCTGTTTCCCGTTTCCTGCCCTTCGTCCTGCCCTTCGTCCTGCCCGACCGGGGGAATGATTGATGTAAATCAAAGGTAGATTATTTTCCGATCGGATCGTTTGACAAGATTAGAGAAGATTGATACTCTATCGGCGGGAGAGCGGCGGAGATGGACCAGGGAAATGTCCTGCGGGTGGGTGGATTATGGATTTCATGCACGCATGCGGCAATATTATAGTGCAGCTCTGTTTATTTAGCAATTATTGCAACTTCCTTCCTGATCCTGTGTGAGCTGTTTATTCATTTATGATTATCCTTAAATAGATTTCCCAATCAACGCGTATTTCAACAATAAGGCATCGAAAAAATCAATCTTTTAAAACAAACCAATCAAACAGAGCTACGCAGAATTGTTCGTCCTATCATTCTTCACTTTATTTTGTTCCCTTTCTATATTAAACCTCATTCGATTCGAGGTTATACATGTGTTACAGCATCTCTGTGTCTCGCTCAACTTATTGCTTGAAAATATTGTACAGTGCAAAAATCATTGGAAGCTAATTTTATTTTTAAAAAATGCACTTGCCTTTTATGATTCGCCCTCAAATAGAATTGACATTTCTTTCAGGTATGTGTTGTTTTTAGCAGTTGATGAACCTTTCATTTCTGGTGGATTCCCTGGCAGAAGAGAGCTAGAGAGAGGATCACCAGAAAAAAGGAAGCTGATCGATAAATCTATATTTTGATAATTGACATAGTGAAGCAGTGCGTAGAATATTGACACAGAAAGGTAAAATAAATGCTGAAACCTAAACTGAATTTAAAATTAGCGATCCGTCTGTGGAAACGGAATTCCTTCTTCTCTCCTTTCTCCAGAACCTAGAAGCGTAAACAGAATAATTATTTGTAAATCTGGATGAGTATGAGGACGGCACACACTGTTTGTCACATTTAGACGGAGACGATACTTTATTGAAAGCTAGCTTTAGCTCCAGAACCCCGCCAGTTGGAGACAAAGCTTCTCCGCTCGGCTTGAGCTGTTGCGAATACTATGAAAGGCGAATTCTCCGGCGGCTAATAACTGCACCAGCATATTAACCCCTAATGTAAGTGCTTCCCCTCGAGGGGGCTCCAATGGTGGTACTATTTGGTTTAAATTGTTCAATTTCCCCCCAGAACAAGCATTCGCGGTGTTGTTCGCCGGGCAAATTAAAACACAAGAAACCAAACAGGCTTTCCTTTCGAATAAGCACGGACAAAGCGCGGTGCACGACCGGCAGACTTACCGGCGGCGCCATTGGGAGCCTTTTTTTTGTCTCCGAAGACGACACACGACGCCCCGGCACACTTGAGGTTTTCTTTCACGGGCGAGTTTTCCACTGGCTGGCATACTCATTGGGGTGAATGGATTCCTGAGAGGGAGCTTCCCCATGTTGTCAGTGCAGTGATGGCTAATTTGCATGCATGTTCTTCACCGTCTGTGTATGTTTCTTTTTTTTTGCTGTTGTTTTCCTTTCCCCCCATGGAGCGCATCCTTGCACCGATCTGAGCCAAAGATGTGGAAAAGTGCGGGAAAACAACACCCATTACATTCGCGAGGGCGGCTGCGGAGGTGCGCTCGTTTCATCGCTTGTTCGGATGCATCGGGCGAAAATGTTGCAAAACTCGCACAATATTTTACGCCCCACGTGTTTGCCAGGCCACGCTCTGCGGTTAATCAGCCCGCCTCGGTTAATCGGGGTACATTTTCAATGAGTCTAATGCACGTGCACACGCGATGGGCGAAAGTAATGTGCTGCGGTGGTATTCCGTCCCCAAACGAAGCCCACTCTGCCCACTCTCGGTGGAAAGGCTTGAAGTTTGGGAGTCGTTCGGTTCGGTTCACTTTTCTTTCCCACCTTGTGCCCGTCTGCGTGCGGGGTTTTGTCATCTAGCACAAAATACGTTTATGTTTAGGCTGCTGCTGTTGATTTTGCACCCCATGTGTCAATCGGAGCAACGGGTTGGGCGTGATAAAAGGGCCGCGTCGGTGAAGGTGCCTTTTGGAATGCGCGACTGGCAGAAGTGCTCATGGAATGCTCGTGGAGCGACCTTCCCTTGCACTAACGGTGATGAAAGGTTTCCGGTTTTTGTCGAATTGTACTTTGTGACAAATTTAAGAGCTGATGTGATCGAACACTGACTGAACTGGGTTGTGCTCTGTCCAATGTAAGTTTATTACTTTCATTTGTTGCTCATGTTGGTGGATATTTCTCGAGGGTGTTTCTTTAAAGCGGCTATAGCTATGGGCAAGACGAACGTAGGCTCGATTAAGGATTGGGCTAATGCAGGGTGCAAAAAGTGTGTACCTTTAATGCATCGTTGCTATTGGAAGACGGTAGATCTTGAAATGTTTTAAATTAATGCAAGTACTCCCGAGTTTTTTTTATCGATCCACCATTCCCTCCCCTTTCAGCATAGACGAAGTACCAGGTTAAAATGATGTTTCGCTTTTCGCTTGATCATATTGGATTTAATTTGTGAACCCATATTCAGAGGAGAACATTAATTCGCAAACTCGATTTTGTATTGATGGCATTAGTACCAGTACTAAAGGTAGTAAAATGTACAAGTCCTTCAAGTTAAGGGTAACACATACATTAAAATATTTTTTTTTAAATCCCATGTTATTCGAAAAGAAATTCATTCGAAACGGCATCGGAACACTCTAGCTGTCACCTAGTTCCAAACGAGGTCAGCTGGTTGTACCTTCGTGGAAAATTATCTACACTTTCGCTAGACGTCACCACTGACCGTCAGAGTCTTAACACCTTCTCCAGAGATTGATCAACAAGTCCCGTACCGTACGCTCTCCAATCGTCATGATCACTCGCGGCAAATAATTGAGATCTTGCCCGTAAACGCGCGTTTTCCTAAACGGAGCCAATCGGCCGATGAGGGCCCGCTGAAAGCCTGCCTCGCCGTCTACGATCGGTATCTAAATTGATCGCCCAAAGCAGCGAGCGTACGATCGCGAAGGAGGAGGAGGGGGAAGGCGATCCGGCTCGGAGGATTTCTATGGATCGGATGATGGCGAGGCGCGCGCGTGCCAGTGTAATCTTGATTTGTTCGCCCATCATACATAATTTGGACAATTATTTCTTCCCGCTGTTCCCGCAACGCTGGCCGGTTCGTGAGCGGGACTCAGCTGCTCGGTTATGGAAAGGAAAATGTCCGAGGGAGGGACGAAAGAATAGACAAAAAATCACATCATAAACCTCATGGAACACGTGTGCGTTTGATTTTTTATTTTTTATTTTCTCGGATCCAATCTACTTCGGAAAGTTGCCTCGCTACACATTGAACGATTGGACGGTTAATATTTTATGGGCAACAAAAAAAAAAAAAAAGAAAGAGTGTGTTCAGGAGAAAAACACTCATAAACGTTTCAATTTAATCACTTTCGCTGTCCACCGATAGGTGCGATACCTTTTCCACCGGGATCGATGGGTTATCCTTTTCGGCTACCTTCTTCAACAGCGGCCAAATCCCATCGCAGCGGAGCCGCATCGGTCAGGCCCGCAGTCGGACGGTACGATTAATGGGCCAGGTGCAGCTACCTTTCGGGCCGGGACTGTGCTGTACGACAAAGGATCACCATCGGCACGGGGAAGGTTCCTTTCACCTCGAGCCATACCGCACGTGTGCTTGAGCTTGCAGCCAAAACCTACGCCGGCCACGGCTGTGCTGTTGTGGGAGGTAATAGAAATGATTTGATTTATGCTTCCGAGCAGATGCTACTTTAACGTGTCGTCATCGGCAGAGCGAAGCTGCCGGAGCGCTCCCGGTTTGCTACGAAGAAGCGTTTCTTGAGCGTTTTACAATCATACCACATTCCATTCGGGAGGATTCGTTTGTGCAATGGCACTGTCATCTCTACAAGACGATTTGATTCGTTTCATTATATTGAGGCAGCACGTGATGTTTGGCTTCATTTTAGAAAGAGTTACGTGCCGCCTATATGCTTCATAAATGTTTTCAGATGTAACAAAATCATATTGTGTCATATTTGAAAACTAGTGGTTCTGAATCATATTGTTTAAATCGTTGGTAATGAATTTTTCGTTTCAGCTTTAAAACTAGGCAATGTAGCTACCGATTAGGTGGAAAATAAAACCTTTAGGTGTACAATAAACGAAAGCGTACGCTTTTTCACGGTATGGCACGGTGAGCAGTTAGGAATGGCAACAGGAAGCAGTAGAAGCATCCAATTGTATGCTTTGACATGTCGGAACGATTCCTCCCGGTCGATGATTACGTTGGTCAATTTGATTGGCGTTTTAATTTTGTTCTGCATAAAAAGATGTCTACATTTGAGACTAACCAGCGTCATTTGTGGAAAGTGTTTTTTTGTTCAATTCGAAGAAATCAGTGGCTAAGTTAGTACATTTGTAAACAAGAGAACATGGCGCAAATGTGGTTCAATGGAAATTAATCTATACAAGCCAAGGAGTCATCTGGTCGTTGCTCACGAGGCTAAATCATTCCCCTAAGCCCTAAAATGGCTGGGGGATTTGATGCTCTAGCCACAGCCCCCCCCCCCCTCCCACCATTATACTCTCTAGAATTTCCTTCTTCCGAATACCACCTTTTCCGGTTGATTAGCAATTTCCATTCTCTCGAAGAGATCCGCGGGTGTGTCGAACAATGAATTATTACAAAAGACGAACAGTTCTTTCGATCTTGAATCGTCAAATTGTTAAAGATGGAGCTAAGTTGTACCAACAAACAATGGCCACTGCTTTAAACAAAATGCAGTTGTACTACATTTCAAAAATAAAGTTTCCAACCTTTCCAAAAAAACCGTTACCGATGGGATTGTGCACGTTAATATTTAAATAATTTTATCCCTGCAAACAAATGAATAGATAAAACCGTCTAAAAGGACAGGTTTGCATCATAACATGTGCTCGAAAAATTATTATTCTCTTACGACGAACTTGTGTTTGAGAATAAATCCCCCATATGATCTTGAGGTGATCTTGAGGCCTACACTGCGTTCGATGAACTTTCCTCATGCGTTCGGTAAAGTTTGCACAAGCGTTTGAACTACCGCCGCATTTAGTAATGAAGTAAAAACATCCTGAAGAAGTGGGTACAAAATGAACAACGGAAGGTGAACGAACGGTTCGAGTTTGTCCGGGGCAGGATTTCCTGCTTCACACACTTGCGACTGCGATAAACATCCATAAAATCCTTCCTCATCCGGGTCCCCCGGTTCCGCTTCGTTCGGCGAAGTGAGAAACTTTTCCCAAAGATCACGGCCACGGCCTGCCAGCTCTGTAGTGCCCGGGTGCGAAAAAGGAAAGCATTTTCATATATTTACCGCTTCCTGTTCCGCACTCGCACTGGCGAAAATCGCACCGGTTTAAACACTTACAAAAATGGTAAAGAAGGAACGTACACCTTCCACGTTTGGTCGATGCAGGTAAAAGGATTGGTTCCCTCCTCCTCCTGCTGCCGGTGCCGAAAGGAACCGCAAATAGTTCTCAAAACGCCCATTATACCCAACACCGCGAATGGCACGCGACGGGGTCTCCGCGAACGGATGTCGGATGTGTGCTGGTTGACAACTTTATTCCCATCCCTGGGGGAAGGTGAGAGTTCCTGGGGGTCCCGGGGAGCAGTTTGGCGTGTTGGTGTGCGGTGACGCTGATAGAGAAGGAACCCTGTCGGCTTGGCAGGGCGCGGATAGGACACACGCTCGGTAAGATAAGGTGTACACCGTTAAGGAAACCGCCAAATGTCGCTTTTCCGGCCGGGTTACTTTTTTTTTTGTAGCTCTTCACCTTCCCCGAGCATTTTGTGGCTCGGTATTTACATGTCAAAGTCGCGTGATTTATGGCAGCCATGCGTACGTGTTGGTGCTTTCTTGCAAACCTGAGGATGTTTTACTTGCGCACGTGCAAAACGGGCTATACAGGTCGCGTAAGAGTGTAGCTGCACACTGTAGTGACAGAATGCACCTATCGAACGGCCCAAATGGTACAATAAACCAATAAACAACAGTTGGACTTGAAGCCAAAACTTCCTGTACATCTTGTACAATGCATGGCGTTAGATTGTCAATAAAATATAGGAGAATTTTGAAACAAAATCAAAAAAGGCAATATAAAAAAATTATCACATAGCTATGGTAAGTAGCACATGAAACCTGAAGTGTCCTTGCAAGTGATTTTACCCTTAATTCTATTCCCCCGATAATGTGTATTTTTGATTCCGCGGTGGTTTTAGTGTTGTGGGCAAACAAGTACTCATACCTGGGAAAAAAAAGGTAAAGAGCTTTAACGCCTTAACTTTACCGATTGGAAGCATAATGTTGGTTGCCGTAGAAAAAAAACATGAATCGAAGGAAGTCTTCGCCACGGAACGGTAGAACTGGAAGGAACAAGACACGCAATTGTCGGCGCAATGGTTACCGGAAATGGACACGGAAGCACTGGGACACTTAGGTCGTAAGCTAGATCATAGGCAATGATTTGCATAGATCATAAGCAATGATTTGCATTATTTACTGCCAGAGACTTGAGCTGCAGGAGTAGCAGTGGTTATGTTTAAATATGCTTGGCGTTATTTGCTGGTAGTGGAAGGACATTTTTTTTTACGAAATCCTGCCTGTCAAGGCTAGCAAACTTTTAATGTAATTTAAATTAGAATAAGAACTGCAATGAGCATATGCACTGAATTCGAACATTTCTTTTGTGCATGGCTTTAGAAAACGTCGTGTAGCATTTGGACAGCTTAGGATTTGAAAGGGAGTCCGAATTAAATAACCCCACTGAATGCTTCTTTCACTGCAGGTACAAAACATTTTAAAAAAACCATTTCTTGCTAATCGGGAAGACGCCAAGACTGCTGGCAGATGATAACACGATTACGGTTCGGCACGCCCGGAGAAACACACGTAAGTCTCGCATGTGCATGCTGTTTTCGCATGTACCCCGGTCGCCAAAAAAGCAGCTTTGGAAAGCGATTCGCATAAAGCATCGAACTCGCCTAGGCCACATGCCAGGGCACTTTGCGTTGATTGCTGTGCTGAAAGCGTTCCGGTTCCATTAAGTGAAGCGTATTGGTTCGGCGGCGAGAGGTTTGGCTTTGATTATTTTATTTAAGTACTTTCCATTTCCTACTTTTTGTACAACGAATGCGCGAATGGATTGTCGCCAATGGCAATCTGCATCGAGGCGGAACTAAACAGATTTACCGGTGACCGTGGGAGTACGGTGGGAAGGCCCAAATAACACCATTGGCTACGGGTTCTGCCAAGGAAAAAGAAAAAAAGCAGTTCCAAGTCCGGTGGGCTAATGGATTGAATGTTGCAGAAAGGGATGCGACCGTGCGTGTACTGCTTGGGGCTTTCATGTTGCAGTATAATCGTCCGTATTTCCGAAGTGTTTTTCTATGCTTGTTCCTAGGTCCTCTCGTCTCCCAAATGGCTTACCTAGGATTGGGATTCGTCTTGCAAGCGCGCCTGCAGCATCCTCCTCCAGCGTTGGTAGCGCTGTTGTTTGTTTTGGCTCTAATCGTACTGGCCTTAATTTGTGCCCTCCGGCCAAGACGTCAGTGAAAGGAAGAGAATATGGATAGGCTCGTAAAAGAAAACGTTCTCAGCTTGGGCATCTAAAATGTCCAACGGGCATAACGTAGCTTGGCATGAGGAGCAAGGCTTTACGCTTCATGTTGTACTTCCCAGGCTATGACGATTGAATCGAAAAATGTATAATCGCTTAGGGGGGGAATGATGACCAATTCTGATTGTGGGCTTCTTTTCGTAAGTCAAGATTGTTTTCTAGTTCGCCTGCAAATCACTGACACAGGCACCGATTGTTGGTAGCTTTTAAAACATGAAAACAGAATCCACCATGCAGTGAGTGTTGGATGGAATCGTGTTTTTGTATTGATAAGGTTTACATCTGTAAATTGTATCCTAGGGGTTGTCCATGTCCAACTGCAACGGCTTTCAGGTGCTTCAGCTCTACATCTTGAGACGTATACTGAGATTTTGTCAGGGATTATTAGAGCTGGAGCTATACGAAAGAATGTTTTTAAACTTGGCAATCAGTTTGGCGTGGGAAATGTATCCATTTCTGTTCATTTTCTTAAGAAAAAATATAAATGTAAAGATTGATTTGAAAATCCTAAATCTTTTTAGCTATTGCCATCCATCTGAGAAATAAAATTTGTGACAAACCAACAACAAACAAACTTTTCTCAAACCAAACAGTGACATTATAATTTTTGTGCTTATATGGTATTGGATTGAAGTTAAAATTTTGATTAGAGCAAGAAAAATTTTCATACATGATAAGTCGTTTTCCCCGCCTTAGCTTACTTAATCATTTTATTCCTGTGTTCGTTTTTTCAATTTGCGAAAAAATGCGAGTTAATTAGCAGCGGGAATCCTTGCACCTAATGCACGTGCAACGAATGCAGGTCGCATAGAATTGCACAAATGGAACTACTTCACCACGGTCCTCTGCATCCAACAGAAGTCACATAGGCCGCCCATTGATAACTTAAAATATTAATTAGACACAAGACTGCCGCAAAGTGGATCCTTGGCGAGCCGAAACCATAAACCAGCGCCTTTGCCAACGCACGTGCACGTAAGCGACAGAGCGTATGATGCAAGTTGATTCTCGGTCGGCACCTACTCGTAACCGCGGTGCAACGAGTGCAAGTACACACTCGTAACTCTGCGGTTGCCAATCGAGACAAAGGCTAGCCGGCGGAGGGGCAAAAGATAAAAGAGATCTCATTTTCTACAGACCCGGTGCATTATGGTTCGGTCGTCATGCGGAAGAAATGCATTCCCGTGCGTCGTTAAGCGGCATGGCAGTCCTGGAGCATAGGCATAACAAAAAAAATGTCAGAAAAGGTCCAACGAACAACGACGCCAAGGTGTTGAGCCAGAACGACATGAAAATGAATTAATTGAGTTCAGGTTAGCAACCGTAAATTGTTCCAGGCCGGCGATGTGTCGGAAGTTTTTTCCGCACATCTTGACTCCACCCGTCTTCGCGGGAAGGACAGATCTTCTCCAGATGGAGGTTTTTTCATAAATTTTATTGCTGTCCTATTCATAAGTACTTTCGTCAGTACTTTTGTGTTTGTTTGCCAGTTGTACAGTGAGGTACCGAAAAAGCAAGAGAACATTCAAGTCTTTCTGAATGTTTGAAAATTTAGAGCAAATATGTTCCATGTTAAGAATATTAAAATTAAGATATTAAATATATTAAAATTAAGATAAGAAGATTTACGTCAAGCTATAAAATATGTAACATTTGAATTCAATCATGTGAATGCCCTACAAAAAACAATCAGGTCTCAGCTCTCGTCCTGAGCTTCTCCAATCGAGCTTATAAAAGGAATATAAAAGTAGAATAGATTTTCGAAACTATTTTACAATTTTGATGAAAATAAATTTGTGTGCGTGTTTTCTGCTGCACTGTGTGTTTAAGAGAATGTTGTATATGAACTGTTGACATAAAAGCTCCACTATTCTTTCACCATCAGCATTCCCGGTGCACGCGGCTTAAGGAAGTGTGTGGCTACTAATGAGGAACCACAGCTCTGTAGTGGAAAATGCTCATAATGAATGCTATATAATAGTCCGACAACTCAGTAACATACCTTTCTTATGCTCCTGCTGTTGTTGATCACTGGAGCTAAGTGGAGTAGTGTTTTGAAATAATTGAAGAATCATGACAAGACTCGTAGCTCGGCTTCTTTATATCCTGTCTTGCTATACGGTTAGTGTAAAGTAGTGTGGAAAAAGGAGTGGCCGGGTTGAAGAATCTAATTAGTAGTCCAAACTCTTGGGCAGCAATAGCAGAGGACGAGGTAGTGGGAATAGAAAAAAAAGTAATGAAATTGTTGGTTATTATCATGCGACTAAAGAACACGTGTCAGTCAGTTCTCCCTCACGTTAGAAATTCAGTGCTTTGCCTGTGTTGTAAGCCTTTATGAACATTTTCAATGCCTTAATGCGATTCAGCCATAAATGTTACTTTGTATGTTATGCAATGTTCGAGCCAGACCCAGGAGGTACGTACAGGTTTTTTTTTATTTCGATCTAGCTCAATCGTTGATGCTGCGAAAAAAAGTCAGCTACGCCATTCGTTTTGCTTGTAGAGATAAAATACCGGGCGCCTCCATTAATTAAATGAAATGTCTACATACAAATGTTTCACAATCAATATAGGTTCCCGCTATTTTTTTCTATTTGTATTACGATTATTATTTTGACGCATTTGTTCATCAAAGAGTTTTGCCAGTATCGATCAAGATAAACTTGAGATGTTGATTTGTGTAACATACTACAGGATTGCATAATAATTCGCAAAGCGTAAAGATTTCGGATTGAAAAGGGAATCTGAAGCATGTCTAGATCTTAGATCAGCTGAAAATGAATAGCTGTATGATGTTCACCTTATGCCCAGTCACTGCCCTTTCGTCCTAGGACCTTTTGTTTTCTTGGGATTCTAGAGATTAGATAGAAATGAACGAAATTGCAATCCGGTGCTCGGGGCAACAAAACCTGGAACGCTTCATGCTGGACAAAAGCTTCAAAATTGTACAACTGCAGCTTAAACTGCAGATTTCCAACGGAAAATAAAAGTACTCGTGTTATTAAAAAAGAAATCGGTTATCAGACAGTATGTTTATAGTTATTGGTTGCAGTCCATCCATCGAAAATAGTTACCAAGATTTAATACCATGTGCCAAGCTTATCAAAGGCTGCTATTTGCCATGGCAAGAGAACGACTGCACCATGCTTACTAAATTGTGTATGTTTGCCGGCTCTGTATATACTCTCTCCTCCCAGATTCTTCATTGCCTGAAAACGCAGCAAGCTTGTTAAAAAATTGGCTTGGATGCAAATTACCAGACCAGCCTTACTTTGTAGTGGTAAAAGTGCACATAATTAATGCTATAACAGTGCGGCAATTTAGCGACATTGGCTTTTAATGCTGTCGGTGGCGGACGCGCCCCAAGTGGAGAAGTTCTTTGAAGGCGGTGAAGCGACGTGGTGCGGCCTCAAGCCCGTGAACACGAGTGCCGCCGTGTCGGCGATGGAGCTGCAGAAAATGTCCTTAATATTTTTTGCCCGGGTTGAAGTGTCCAATTAGTCAACCGAGGCGACTTGGGGGCAACCCGGGGCCCCGGAATGTCAGATCAAAAGTCATTGTGGTGAAGTGGTGGATTTGTGGCAACGGTGCACAAAGGATTGAAAGAGGTAAGCCGAGGCTCGACGAGGGCTCGCAGCAGGTGTCGTACCGGAACTAATAAGTGCTCACCCGTGGGTCCATGCCGCTTCCCAGCGCGGTGGGCGAGAATTAATAATTACAAAATTGATATGAATAACATCTAACAATCCGGTAAGGGTGCGCGCACCCAGTCTGTTGACCGCGGCGATGGCGTAACGAAGTGATGAACTTGGGCACGGTCTGATGCTAGAATGAAGATGTCGCAACGCCACAGTTCGCTTTCCTTTGGGCTAAACGCGGCAATGACAAGTGGCGAAGTTTGAAGGGCCCTAACACCGGAATGAATTGAAGGAAAAATACACTGTGGCATATTGCATTGAATAGAACGATTCAGCTGTTTACGCTCGTTGCAACGAGGATACTGTTAATTAGCCGCGTGTGGCCTAATTATACGCTCAAAGAAGTGTCATTTGCGCTTCACACGTGTACTACAACACTGTAGTACTACAACACTGCCTTTGATCCGTGCGAATTCGTTTTGAGCAGCCCAATTTCTCAGTACAATAACCATCCTTAAGGATGCATATTGCGGGCAGTGATGCGTTCTAGTTTAGTGTCTGTGTTCAGAATTTAGAGATTTTTTAAAAAATATTCTGTCATTTATCTAGCAAAAATTTAATTTGTCATTCAAGCTCGAAAGTGTTTGTTTCATTGCCAAACGCGAGCTTTTTCTGTCCAAGGGCAAGGGTCCATACAGCAACGAATGCCAAAAGACACAATCGACTCCAAGCTAGACTCCCATGCAGCCATATACGCCACTTGAGCTGTTTACCTTTCCCGGTACCGAAGCTTATACAAAAGCTATTCCGATAGTTCCGTGGCCGTTTTTCATGGACGTGGCAACGGTTTTGGGGATCGTTTATAAATTAGTACGTTTACTTTCCTGCAAAAGGATATCCAAGTGTGCGAGGCGAAACAGAAGGAAAGTGAGAGAGAGATAACGAGAAACAGAGAACATGAAAGAGAGTGAGATAGTGTTCAAACCCTCTAACAATGTTGCTCATGTGTTATTACTGGCAATGCAGTCGAAGTTGGTCTTCGATGGGAAAGTGAAAGCGAGCCCCGGTCGGGATTTGGAAATAATGGCGCAGCCGTCGTCGCTTCGGCCGTTCGGTGCTCCGTGGTTGTTGGAACGGATCCGCAACTGCAGCAGCCCTTTTTCGCAAGTGTGCAAGTGCAATTGAACGTGCGGTCCCATTAATTTATTACGTCGACACGCGAACGAGTCTCGCGACTGCATTGAAATGGCCACCATGGCACACACGGGGCTGAACCGAACGGATCCGACAGGGCCTCTTCCTCTACCAAACGCCGAAACGATTCCCGACCAGCAAATGGCGCGTGGTGCGGGTAGCATAATTGAGGCAATAAATTGTGGCCCCATTGCGTTGTAGTTTGCGAGCTGCGGTGCGTAGCTTACGTTGCGATGGTTAATTTATGTATACGCTCGAAAAGTGAAATATTGATTTGAACCGCCCTGCCGGGGTGCTTTCTGGCTCCTCGCTTGGCGCATGGAAAACGGTGGAAATGTTCGGCGACCGTTTGGGGAAGCCGCCCACGGTGGTGACGTTTGCCAGACGGCGAGCGGAACGCGGTGCAGTAAAGTATCCAATTAAACATAAGCGTTATCGTTAATTTATAGTGCTAGGAAGCCTTTCCAACGGGGTTTCGGATTGGAGCTATATCGGAGATTGGTCTTTTCCCCAATCTGGCAATCCCGATCTTCCCGTTCGGAAGCGCCGCTTCGGGAAGCCTTTCGCGTTAAAACAATGTGCAAGAAGAGACAAGAAGAATCACCACCGATTGGATGTATTTTTAGTATTCAGAATGTTGATTTATTTTATAAATGAATTATTAAACATTTCGCTTAACATAGCTAGCGTTACACTAACTTTCCTTGTGATAGTTATTCAAACTTAAACTTGCTGGCTGGCTGTATTTCATATTAATCGTACCAGCAAAGTAAAGCTCGGTCGGTAAGCTGCTAAGTAGTTCATTTGTCCACCACACATCCGTTTACCATTCTCGGTGCTGTGCTACCCTTTTTTCCCCTTCATTTCACCTTGTCTGTCGGTGGTGCTGGTCCGTCCACCGAACGTGAGCAGGACATAAAACCAACATTATGGTGGCCCTATTCTCCGGCCCGGCCAACCATTTGCAGTTCATATCAGTTTTCCTTCCGCTTTTTTTCCGTCGGGCGCCCCGGGATGAAGTTCACGAAATATGACTGTCAATAAAGATAAGTTCAACAAATAAAGCCACACAAACACCCACGTGCATACGTTGTGCCATCCTTTCTGCTGTCTCCTTTTACCCACCCCGCCCAGCTGCTTTAAAGTGACGCCACGCTGGAAAATGGGTTTTGGCAGCTTGGCGGACCATTTTAAACACCGTCTCCGTCCGAGGCGAGCGGAAGCAAAACCAAACGTCGAAAGGACGCGCGCCGTCCATCCCCGGGTCGGGTCGGGGTGTCCCGCTGCCGAGCACGGCACCCTTGGGAAATCGAGCGGTGGAAATTGGAAGGAAAAATCTTCATCAAATCGGCGTCACGCTACCGGAGGGATGGGAGGGAAGGCCGCGGCCGGGCAGGGCGGCGCTGAAGAAACATTTTAAAGTATTAGATAACAGCAAAGAGGTAAATATAAATCAGATTTAGACACAGTGTGGCACTCGCACAGGCCAGGACGGCTAGGAATGTTGCGCCATTCTCGAGTTCGTCTGGTCTGGCTCTCGGGACGACGATCGTCTTTCTCAACGTATTTTGTTGTTGTTGGCTGCCCGGCTAAGGACCGATGGCCCCGGAAGTCCTGCCAAGGGCTTACGTTTCGTGTAAACTCGTGAAGATTGGTTTGATTGAGTGAGCAAATATTTAGATAAACGGAAACACACGAGCGAACGGATGACCGGAGTTTTCCCGCCAGCCTGGCTGGGCAGCAGTTCCGCGTGTTGGGTTGCGTTTTCCGAAGGGTAGGTTTAAAGTGTGTTCCCTTCCGGTTGCCGCTCGTAGCTGTGGGTTTCGGGATAGTTGTGCCACTGCAAATGTATGTCGCGTGTTTGATTTTATAGTTTTATCGGGTGATTTTTCCTGATTTGCGAAATCGTTAATTTTGTTTTCAATTCCCTCGCAACGCACGAGTTATCGATAACGCCATCGGTGTTTTATTTTCCCAGATTTACATGAAGCTTTTTCTAAAATGAATTCGACGAGCATCATCGATTGCTGCGTAGATAAGAGGTTTTGATTGTGTTTGAACGGTAATCGTAAAGGATAGACATTTTTCAATCTAACAACTTTAAAAGTTATTTCTTGAAAGCCAGAGAAAAAAAAAGAAAAAAACAGCACAAACAGTAACGGATTTGTACAAAAGATTTTTGAAAGTTGCTTCTCGTTCGTCTCACTTTAAGAAAATCGTTCCCTTATTTGCTTAATGAGGAGGCTCCTGAACGTATCTTCACTTGAAGATACCATGTAAACACAAGCAATTAACGGACCTCACTTTCGACATGTATGTAATGGAAAACAACTAAAAATTAAAAGCTGATTGAAGATCATTTGAAATGTTTCTTAAATTATAACAAAATCTTCTACGCCAAACAAACAATCAATAAGAGAATAAGATATTAGAAAACATTGTTATCCAGATGTTATCTCGGGAAACCTCTACACACATTTTTCTTATCGTAGCCACAACGAACTCCTGAAGCTCTCTTCCCTTCATCATCACCGGCAACCCCTACCGTGTTCGGGCCAAGTGCTACGACAATTAATTATAACTTTCGCCATAACTATTTCCGCTCGTTTGCAGACCTACGCTGCCAAACTTTGGGCCATAATTTCTGATTTCTGCAGTTAGCCTCCTATAGTTTGTACGGGAAGAATTGACGCCCGAGATGAGGGGTAGGAAGTTTGAATTGTTTCCTAATGATTGTTATTTACTTCTAATTATGCCCCGATTTTGCACAGCACCCGTTTTCGTTTGCTTTCCCTAACGTGCACACGGTCGTCTTGAGCAAGAAGGTGCACCATTCGCTTACGCGGCATCGATTCATCCGGATGGAAAATCCGCCAAACGTGCACCCGACGGTGTGTCCCAGGGCCTAATCTTTTCGTTTTTTTTCTGAGCCTCAAAAGTCTCTGAGCATGCGCCTGCTGCTCGGGAGGAAAATTGAATTTTCCCTCCAACCCCTTTCGGGAAAATCCCGGCACGGTAAATCTGGTCTCCCGGGGAAGGGTGGGAGCACGCTTGCGAGGGTTGCCCGAGCGAAATCGATTCAGCAGCACGGCAAACGCCATCCAAGGCAAGCAAAGGGAAAAAAAAACAACCCTCTGGGAAGGGCGGAGGGTGACACGTTGGCTTCAGGGGGTTCGTAGGTGGCTTTTCCGGTGCGGTGCACCGGCGGTGTCGAAGCATAACACCTCGGCCCGATCGAGCAGCATATGCTCGCTACATGCCTGAGAACAACATAATAATGTAATAATATCTAATAAAGATTGTCGCTCGGCGGTGGGGTTCCGCTGTCTCCTGGTCTGAGTGGATTTGAATGTGTGTACGTGGGTGTGTGTGTGTGCGCGTAGGAAGTTGCGTATTGATGGACCTGAGCGCTGGAGCTGAGCCGTGCCGATGGACGAACGGATGGATGGAAACGCCGAGCGGCTTATCGTGTGCAGGGATGCATGAATAAATTATTGCGAATTATGACGGTCGTTACCGGCGAGCTCCGGAACCGGAGCCGTGGCATTAGGGGCTAATCAATCAAAAGCCCGGCGTACGCATTTTCCACCGCCACGACCGTGCCCATGGAAACCCGCCGTAACCGCTCCGTGGCTAATGGTGGACAGGGCGGACGCCAAACATCACCGAAAAGAGAAACATCTTAGCACTAAACAACTTGCACAGGGTACTTTGTGTGTTTGTAAGATGATATTTTTCCACACTCCCCCACCACCGGTGCGGGTGAAAATGGGCCGGTGGGACGGAAAAATTAAATCACCTCCAAATTGATTTTAATGAGCTGATAAACCGCATCAAATTGCTGCCTCAGGTGTACGGGAAGTGAGACATCATACTGCGGTAGGAAAAAGGTTGGTTTTCGAAGGGTTGCGCGAAATGCTTGTTGCTGGAAAATTGCTCGTGGGTAAAAATAATACCGAGTAGCTGCGCACGGTAGGCACCAAGTAGGAAGGATTAGAAACGATGCGAACAGAATAAGTTTTGAAGGTAGGAAAATTATGTGGAAAACCCGATGATGATGATGGTGGTGATATATTTTATATTTTTATTTTTTTTTTCTTATGATATTATAATTTTGTGTAGTGCCTTTCAAAAGGCATAGCCATTACATAATTGATATCATATATAAATTTGACAAAGTTATTTATTTGTGTCGAAGTTGTAAATATATTTTTTAATGTTTGAGATATGACTCTTCCATAACATTTTTTTCTCTTTCAGCAATTTTCATTTTTGTCACCCACACACGTTACACGACCCTGCCGAAAGAATGAATATGCTATTTTCTCCATTTAATGTACATTTTCTCTTATCGTCTTCATCAGATATGTCGTCAAATGAATTCGGGATCACATATGGCCGTTGTTAGATTAGAATCTCTTCGGTTTGTTTCTATACCTCATCTCTCCTCTAAGTACCACGGAAATCACGGCAAATTTTTACCGCTACTCATAATGACACGCTGGCGATGTCCAACGTTGTCGATGGTTTCTTGTCATCGCGACCGCCTAATGATGATGGCACGACGACGTCACCGACGGCGGCTTGCATTCGTCAAGGATTTAGTCAAACTCGCGTATCCTTTGCAGCCCATATAGTCCCGTCAGTGATGTGCAAAATGTGTAATGAGACGGAACGGAGCGATAGTGTAGTAATGACGACGACGACGACGACGACGTCGACTGAAAATCGACGGCCGCAGAAGACGGTTGACAAGATTTTCATGTCGTTTCGCTTGTCCTGTCCAGTTTTTTTCCCCACTTGTTATGTTTCGTTCTCGCTGGCCGATGGCAGAGGATGGATGGGTTGTGCAATGTTCTTCTTTTTATGCCTCATGTCGAGAAAAAAAAAGGAAGTGAGGGAAATTCACGATTTCGTGCGGTGACAGGAGCGGTCATCCACAAATTTTGCCTTCGTAATTTTTTTTACGACAACTTATTCAAAGGACCGGAGCCTGTTATACCTAGACTGAGACCCTGTAAACCAAGAATTGTTGAGAATGCCATGTTTTGTGCACGTTGAAACTGGAACCATTTCGTAGAGGCATTGTAAAATGTTTGACGTGGCTTGGAGGCGAAATAAAAAAAAAAAATTTCTCTACGGTTCATTGCTTGTGCGTTCGATAAATGTCTATGCTTGAAAGTATTTTAGCAAAAAAGACCACCCGCTTAATTACCGTACCACTAACAAGTACCAAAATACTCCATTCGCCATTCCATGCCTTGAACATGAAATAAAATACCCAAAATTGTACAATCAATAGGAACGCAATGTGCCAGTTATAATTTCAGTGTGAGATTACTTGAATCCACTTTTTCGTCTTTTTTTTTGCTCGTTCAAAATAAGCATCCCAGACCAACAAAGTCATCATCCACCAGTACCACCATCGCCGCAGAGAAACAAACGAAAGGTATAAATAGGTTGTTGAAAAATTATGCTCCCATTTATCATGCTTCCTAGCCTTCCGAGTCGAGCAGGGGGTATGGTCAACGGTTGAAGGATCCCCGAAGGCGAAGACAACTACGGGCAATTGACGTCCAGTTTTCCGGCCAGGAGCAGCCCAAGCCCGATGCGGACGTTCGACGTTGTCCAGCAGCATTACCAGGAAATAATATGCCACTCGATTCAGCAGCATTACACGGTCGATGGTAATTTAAAATGGGACTCCAACATTTCTTTGAATACCATGGACGTCCATCCTGAGGTTTTATTTTGTATGTTCTGGGGAGCTGGTGAAAATCCGTGCGGCAAAATTTAGTAGAGCGACAACGGCCTCTCCAGCTCATCATGTAATTGAGTTTAGAGTTTTTGAAGAGCCGTGCACTTGGGTACTTTCCTCCGCCGGCAGAGTCCATTTCCACTCATTTGCATTAGGCCCCTAATGGTGGATGAATTTTCGAGTTGCCCATTCGCGTGAGGGTAAGGAGGAAAACCGAAAAAGGTAGTTAGAAGAAGTGCAACCTTTGCCAAACCTCATAGAAAACGTGTTTAACCGTGGGGCTTTTGACAGTAATGAGAAATTAATCTACTATAAGATTTTCCATGGCGCTGGCTTTAGTATTGCAAAAGTGGAACCATGAGAGGAGCTAGAAGTTCATACAGAGAAGCTAGAACATATTTATTGGCCATGGTTTTGAGGTTACCATTTTTTGTGCATTTCCAGATAGCATCAAGTTGAAGAATAATTCCTTGAAATGTTAAAAAATCACTCAATTTTTTATTTTCACACGTATTTTAAAGCGGAACTCCTCTTGGAACCAATAGGAAGGTATTAAAGACCCATCAGTGCAATGGCATCGTTAAATTAGCGAACACTTTAACATGCGAACCAAGCTGCAATTTAAACCCGACCCGTTGAGTTTTCAGTTGCTGCAGTGCGCAATTCTGTATCCGCCGCAGGTCCTAATTAATTTATTGCATTCATTAACCGCTTATCGACGGTACATTTGCTGGAATACAAAAAAAAAAAAGAAACAACAATGGGCGGAAAACAGCTGTGAACGGCGTACATCACGTGCTTCGCTTCGGGCTATGCAATGGCATAGGAGGGCCAGGATTGAATGTCGATTCGATTCGTAGTATTGCCGATGGCGGTGCTGCCTTGCTTTTTCAACGGTGACGAAGCTGCAAGCTACGACGCGTTCGATATCGGGTTTGACAAAACACCCGAAACAGGAAACGGAATGAACCAGATAGAGGGAGCATGATTTGAGGAAGTCGAGCTAACCGAGCCTGCGTTAGGCGGTTGTTGAGCCACTCAAAGCTATTCTGGAACGGCATTAAAGCCTAAGATGGCCCTCGAACTGTATCCCACTCGATGATGGTTGTGGAGCTTTAAATTATTAACGTTCAAGGTAGCATCGGTATCGTTTGGATAATAACCGTCTCCCCGTGTATGTTTTCAATCTTGCCCATGGTATTGTATTGGATAGCCACAATCCTATACATTTAGACTTTTCAATGTCTTATCTTTATTCCAGAAGTAAAAGCCTTTTTTACTACGTCTTGTAACTGTCTACCAATCACAATTTGATGATTTCTTATCAAATAAATATGGTTTTGTGTAAGAAACCTGCGCCTCGCTCCGAGTCTATTTTAAATTAAACGAGACATCGTAATAGAAATTAGATTACATATTAGAACGTACATACAACATGAAGGAAGTATCTGGTATTACGAATCAGGTCAGGCTTATATTATTTTATTACTAAAATACTTTCATTTGAGTCCAAATACTACTTTTAATACTTTTCAAATATTTACTCCAACCAATTTGCTGCACCATTTGCCACGGAGAGCTGATGACATTAATACATTCTAGAGTAAACATAATGGTGTAAAACGCAACGTTGTGAACATGTTGTTGAACTGCTACCGTTTAATTCATCCCCAAGACCTTCAGCCAAGTACGCGCTTCTTGACGAGTCGTAACGATAAAGGATGGGGTGCGGGTTGAGCCGCTGCAGCAGGGGTGGCAGTTGTAAAATGTTCGCCACAATCTCGTCACGTGCCGAAACGCACTCCAACGGTAACGCCCCGATGGTTAGCGCCGGATGAACGTTGGTTGCCTCCGGTCTTGAGCGCAAGACTTTTGAGAGACTTCATCGTGCTGCACTGACGGATGATTGTGTCCCGATGCTTCACCGATCCCGATGGGGTGGTGTGGTGCGTGTGGGTTGGTGCAAAAATTGAATTTCATTATCCGCACATTTATCAAGGCCGATTCAGCTGCTGTGCCCGAGTCGCACCGAGCCGCTGCTGCTGCCTGTGGCTTTTGGGGTGGTTTCGGTGAGGATGAGCCGGAACGATGGAAATGTGTGGTGTCTTTGGGCGGGCGCGTCCACGTACACACCCCGCGTGTACGAAACGACGACGTTGGCCGGAAGTCAGTCGGATCGACTCGAAAGGTAATCAGTGCGTTCGGACGACGTTCGATGGCTTCCTAATGGTGATTATCATCCGCTTGCTGCTACTCCGACCATCTCCGGCCGCTACGGTGCGCCGGTGTATTCCAGCTGTGTCACGATGATGGACTTCGACTGCTCCGGGCTGTGCTTGACGTCTCGTCAGACCGGGGGAGTAATGCGTGGCCTGCAGAATGTGCGGTGCGGTGCGTGTCTATTATCGCGCAGAAGATGATGATAATGACAACTGGCCACGCGATGCTGGAAAACATGTGTTCCGCGGGGGAGACCAACGTGGGTGGAAAAACTGCGTTCGCTTATAACCGTGTCATCGAAAGGTTGATGGTACTGTGAGCTGAGCGACGAAATCCGAACAGTTGAAATGGAGATTGTTTTCCATTCCTAAAATAGATTTTTGGCAAAGGTGATTTTCGGTAATAATTGTAGAATTCATCGTTATTAAATATGATAAAGCGTTTCCCAATTTTGCTATCTACGAAAATATAGATGATAGTCATCGAATTCAACTACTCCCGCAATCGAAAGGGTAATTTTTTAAATATCTTCTATCGGTACTGCTGGCGCCCGGTAGGTAAGTCCCTGTGTAAATTGATACTCATTGAGCTAATGCACTAACGCATCCATCCGTTCTGCCAAAGAAGCCAGCTATTTTCCACCCAGGTACGCACACGGACATCCTCTCCCCCTTTTCCGCTAGAAGAAACGATGTAATGAAATCGATAATCATCGTCAGTTAATAAGGCACACGTGGGACACGGAGTTAATTTCGGTCCGGCGGACTACGTAGGCGGATTATTTCGCGTCCACGTTCACCGTCCTGCGGTGACCGACGTGTCGTGACGTGACACGGGGCACGCGTGTGCCACAGAAGCCCGTGACTTAGGCCGAGGCGAGGGTCTGCAGGAAGTGAGATTTTGCGGCTGTCAGTTCACTCAATCAACGGCGGGAGGAAACCCTCCTACAGCTTGCGGAAGCGCCCGGACCGATCCCGGGCAGCATCCCGGTGAAAATGAGGCTGGTGGTGGAGGTGGTGGTGGTGGGATGGCGTACGGTCGGCCACGTGACATTAATTTATTTAACCAAATGAAGCACTTTTTACATTTTCGATATCGCTTTAAATCTGTTGTGACACATTTTGATTGACGTTGCACGCAGTTCGGTATCGGGGTGACGATGATGATGGTGATGATGATGGTGCCTCTACTGCCGGTGAGTAAGATCGGTAACCAACGGCAATCTAATAGATTCTCTTTGGGAGGTGGTTCGATGGAGAAAGGGGGACAAGCGGATCCGAGAAGCCTTAGTGCAGAAGCCCTACCGGAACCGTTTCCCAAGTTGACGTGGGTCCATGGAGTGGTAAATTCTAGCCCGATTTCTGGAAGGATTCTGGCACCAATGAGCCGATGAAGCCGTTGTCCTGTCCCTAGCGCGACCGGGAAACGTTCTTCCTTGCAAGAGTCCTTGTAACGATTGTTTGGACCAGTCGGGAAGACCGGCCTGGGTCGATCGGTTTGCTTGTTACATGCGCAACACTGCGTCCGGGAAATGGAAATTCAATTAACAGATAATCTTATATGCGGATTATTATAATTAAATTTTCTACATCCAACCCTGACGGGCGGCAGGTACGATGATTGGGAGCGGAGGAGAGCCACTGTTGGATTGATTTGCTCGTGTCCCTGTCGAATGGTGACGTTGATGACATTGTTCGCATGACGACTCCCCGGTGGAAGTTGTAGGACACTCCGGAAGTGGTGGCGTTTCCACGGGAAGCGTTTTTGCGTAATGTGCGTCGACTTTGCTGGTGGATTAAATTCCTGAGGTGTGTGTTTGAAAATTAATTGCAAAAGTCGTAGAAAGATTGAGGAGGAGTGGACTTAATTTAAAAGATTAACTTTTGCAAGGATTCATGAGTTACGCCAAAGGTTTGTCACAACATTTGGCCCCCCTTAGGTAGATAAATTTAAAATAAACTTATTTTCAATTTTAGCTAACAGTTGACATTGAACTGCTTAAATAAAAATGTTTTACTTTGCTAGATCATTGCATCTTTGATTGTTTGTTACATTTTAATTTCCCTTTACAACTTTTTATGTAAGTAAAATCATTAAGACGTGTACAACTGTCGTATTGTAATTCGTTATAACACAAACTGGCAGGGGTCCATTTTAAGCACAGTTAATCCCGGCATGCAACTCATGGCGGAGTATAATTTGACTCCCATCGACCTATGACGAGGATCCGAGCATAAGCTATTGACTGCCTCCGAGACATGCTTTGATGATAACAATCTGTCTCCAAACGAGCCACTCACCCCGGTCGCACATGTTGCTTAATGCTGCTGGGAAAGCAATTTTTTAAATGGTCACTTCCCTATCTTTTTACCTCGCCGGTCGGGTTGGTTATATGTCCACTCCATCCCTTCACGAAATTAAACCAGATGCGGTGCTTGAAGCTGGGTCCATCCTATCCGATTTGATAGCAGTCGGTCCGATTGGGCGAAGGACAGCATTAATGCGACCTAAAAAAAGAGATATCATGGAACAAATCTGGACGACTAACCTTCCGCATTTCTTGGGTTGCGTTGTTCGCCTGCAATGCACTCCCATTGCCGCAAGCCACCACCAAGGCCGCAGGGGGCGATAAGGATCTAATCCTTCTGTTTCTCGCAATCATCGCGGCTTAGCGCACTGCTAATCCCTCCCGCTCGGGGGCTTAGGGATGCGGATCGAAACTGGCCAGAGTCTTACACGGACCTGCGTAGAACTCAGTTGGAGGAGGAAAAAAGACTTGCGGTTGAAACAAATCAATAAAAAAGCGTATCGTAGCCCCTCGCTTGACGCGGCTCTGGTCCCGGGTCGAGAAGAGGATTTTCCTACAAGAAGCCGACCGCCCGGAAGGACGGCGGATTTGTTCGCCTTTGTAGATCGTTTCAAGTGTGGTGGCAGGGCTCTTGGGAGTACGGTTCGAGAGCTAGGGAAGGGGAGTTATTGACGGATCTGCATCTTGATGCAGGCGGAATCGAGAACCAGCGCTAGGGGAAACTGATCTGCTTCCCTTACCTTTTCGCTGGCCGCTCTGTGCCTCTCGTTTCGCGTTGGACGTCTTCGAAGTACAGATTTTCCCTGTGCCAGGATGCGACATCGCCGGCACAAAATTGTGGTTTCGGAGAATTCAGTTCTTGGGAGGGTGTTTTTTCACATTCAATTGAATCCTACTGTTAGGTTTCAGGCGACTCGGGGCTCAACATTTCGTACGGGATGTTGAGAGAACTTTCATCTCCACTTGACCGTTGATGATCACTCCAGCACGAGTACGCATCTCTGTGCGCTTGTGAGGGTATTTGTGTACTTGCGAAGACCTGAAGGAGATGGTTGGATTTCTCTGTTTTAAAGGTACCATGTATTATTTTTATCTTTTTGCGCCGACTTCTAACTACGACAGTGTTCCTAAATTCCCTGGATCGACAAAAGGTGAAATGTAAAAATGGTTTTAATATTTTATCACAGTTTTAAAAGAGCTGTGCATTTTTTTTAAATCAATATAATTCTTCTGCTCATACTGTTAACCCTGGAATAACCTATCCCAAAAGTTAATGAGGGGGTGCGAACGTAAAGTGCATGAGGCGCGATTGGAAACGTGAAAAACGTGCAGGATCTATCCGTACCATACAGATATTGGCCAAGAAGGGGATTGTCTTCAAATCCCCATGCAAATAAGTTTCATATGCGGTTGAACGAAAAAAAAAAAAACACTAAACCGCAAACAATCTCACACTGTTCCACTTCGAGGGGAAATTTTCCCGGACAACTCGAGCGAGGCGTAAGTCAACCCCCGAAATACCAAAGTTCCGGGTCTGTCTAGAAGCTGGCGCTTGTACGTGTGCGTTCGTGGTCTCGGCGCGCTTGTTCAAAACATCATCACACGCGCACTCAATCACGTAGTGCCCGAAGGTAGAGCCCACGGTGGCCCTCGGCGTCCTCATCGTCGTCGTTGTCGTCGAGATTTTTTGATGCCCCGCGTGAAATCCGCAGCTTGAAAATTACGTTTACATCGGGGAGATCATTGCTTCAAAATCCCGTTGCTCGAGCAGGGGTGGTTTTCCCTAGTTTTGCTCATCGTCTTCCTACTTTCGCACTGCACCAAACCGGCGGCCGGATAATCACCAGTGCAAATGATATTTGGAAGAGGTTCGGTGGCAGGTCACCGGTGACATACTCCACCGCCCGGCGAACGATAAACGCTGTTTGCGAAGGGCTTTGCTGCTGCGGTGCTGTTACCTTAGCGTTTGACGAGGGACCGTGCCACTTCAGCACCCGCCCCAGAAGCCACAGCCACGATCCTTCCGTTCACTCTTCCGCAGGGGCTACAGTTTTTCGAGCACCAATTGTGGTTAGGATTTGCGCAAGGAGTCCACTTCTATCGGGCGAGGAGAAAGAAGAAAAGGGAAAAATTAAACAGAAAAGAAGGCTATAGAAAATGTTAAACCTTAAAAATCCATCCAAACAGCCTATCAGGGGTACATTTTTTGAGTTCCTAACGAGCAAGACTTAATATGACTTCTGGCAAGAGGATAACATTTGTCCCACCCAGTACAGGTGCATCGTTGATTTGCAGCGAGTACAGTTGTACGGTTAACAGCGAGGCATGGAAGCGTGTTTCACTCCTTCTCAAACAAAGAAAAGTCTTATTAATTATGCAGATGTTATGCCCCACTTCGTTATATCACGTTCGCGAGTTGTCGTGCACAAGGACAGATAATGAACTCACCGGTTGGAGTGCAATTTGCGTCACTTTGGGGCACGTTTTCTGAGCAATTACAAGCAACGTCGGTAACAACCAAAAGGAACATTCAATTAATTTATTATGGATCGCCTAGGGTTCCTAAAGAAGAAAAATTTAACCAAATGCACTTTGGAGAATATTAAATTTCCATTGGTTTCCGAACTCCTTGGAAAAAAAGATGTATAGGGTACATGGTTGACTTCCCGCATGTCAGGCCTGTACAAAGCTTGAAAAAATGGTATTTGAAGTATTCCAATGAAATTGCTACTATAATCAACAAGTTGCTTTAACATACTGGCAACAAACTATTTTTAATCTCGTGGAAAGTAATGCTTACCTCAACCCAATGGTTTGCATGCACGAAATGTTTGTTTTGCAATTTTTCGCATCAAACCGTACGCATTGCAGTCGTTATCCCCGAGACAAATTCTTACCAGCATACCTATCATTGTTCATCCGTTCAGTTTAGGTGACTTTTTTGACTCGGAGAAATTCCTCTGATCCCGCAGTATTTTTTTCTATACGTCATACTTTTGCTGGCGTAACAAAAAAGAAATCGCGGCGTGTCCAAGATGGACCGATATAGCACAAAAAAAAAAACTGTTCATCCTGCAGGTCCGTTGAGCATCGAGAGAAAATCGATTATCGCCCCGTGCTGGCACGAAACCACCAAATCACGAAACCGCATGACAGTCGGCTGGGGCAAAGGGCTCAAACAGGCGCTTACAGCAGGCGCGCGACTGACGGGAAGGGTGCGACGGGAACGGTGAGCTTGGAAGAAAAAGAAAAAAAGAAACTGGAAAAAATCGAAAACATTACTCGACGGATATCATAAAAATTATGCTCACGTGACAATCCAGCAGCTGCAACATTTTCTATGCTTAATCATCGTTCCGCTCATCTCGGAACGCCGTTGCGAATGGCAATCGACGCAGGGCAGCTAGAGAAGAGGATCGAAAACTGGATCGAGGCGTCCTCGGGAGGGAAGCGGCACTGAGCGGCGGTGGAAGTCAGTCCGATGCTGGCAAGTTGAATCTCGGAGCATACTCGAACGGATTCTCCACGCAAAGTAGTTGCGGGTTAAAGTTGAAAAAAAAAACAATAAAACCGACAGAGAAGATTTACGGTGAAAACCCAGAACGAGAAATCATGTTCGATGTAACGGCGAAGGAATGTTTCATCCTTAGGCGAATTTTGGACACGGAGGATAACATTCCGTCGCGAATATCCTTGCGGAGAACCCACACACAAAAAACCGCAATGGCAAACCTTCTGATGAATCTATAAATATAAAAAAAAGGAACTAGTTTTGCGTAATAAAAAATCATTACTTGTTTTTACCATTCCGTGTTCCGAATTCCATCCACATTCGAGTGGGAGGGGACGGCTGAGGCGTAGCGTGATCATTTTTGGGCAATATCATCGTATGTTCGCCGAAAGGAGGACGCCTCGTAGGAGGTTTTTGGATGTGTTTTTTTGTTGTTGTGTCCGTTAGGCTCTCCCCGGAGCATCCGGAAGGAGCACGGTAATGGGAGTAATGATGAGGAGCACTCGAGGAACCCGAAGCGGGCAAAGGGAAGAAAACACGAACGGAAAAACAACCGTGACGAAAAACCCCGACCCAGATTTGATGGACGGAATAATTTCAATGCGTTTTTTATGCGATGTCATTGCGTGTGCACCGCTGCTGGCACGGATGCAATCAGGCGCGAAGGTCGACCAGAGGGGGAGGAATGGAGAGAGCACGAAGGAAAGAGGGAAAGAGAGAACGAAAAGCCTATGCAAGGATCCTTGGGCTGTAATGCGTGAGTGTGCGTACCGATGGGCCGGCCGGAATGGTAAACAGGCTGTAGTGGGAACAGGAAGTGTCGAACGGCGGGAAGGGAAGCCCTTTGCTCGCCTAGCAGTCCTCGAATCATTTTTTATCGTTTTTCCCCTCGCCCATCGCCGCGACACGCTCAGACGAGGATGCGAATATGTTCGGGGTGTTCCCGGGTGCCCCTTGCCGGGGTCGAACGCATCACACACACTCGAAAAAGGGCCAGTTTGAGAAGATGAAGTATGGCTGGCAATAGTAAAAAAAAAAAAAAAAAAAAAAAAAAAAACGCAAAACCATGAACATCGCGCAAACACGTCGATGGGCCACTCTTTAATTTCCCAGCCTCGACTTCCGCTTCCAGCACAGTTTGATTTCGTCGTAATGGGGTTTGGTTTCGGCGGTGGCAGGGAAATATTGTTGTAATTGTAACGGATTCTAATCCGTTTTTTTTTGCTTCAGTGTGTCGCGTGGTGCGAGGGGCTGCTGAAGGACCGCAGCGAAAGGACACTCCGGTTCGCAATCAGGGGGAGGCCCTGGCGGACTGTCTGTCTACCTCGGAAGGCTCGGAAGTGATTAACGACCATGAGCGTACTTTTCCGACTCCGGGCGGTAATGCCTGATTGCGATGATGATGATGATGACGAGGCTGCCGAGGGTGATGATGTTGGTGGTGGTTGCGGTTGGCCAGTAGGACGAGTGTAATTGAGCAGAGGCATACAGCATGTATATTTTTTTTTAAATTACTTTCCGCTTTCCCTGTTTAAAATAATCGCTTTGCTACTTCTTCTGAAACATCAAGTTTAGACTTTTGAAGGATGAAGGAAATTTTCAAATACAATGGCATGCAGATAGGTGGATTCTACTGAAAAACTGTTTTGTGCTCAGTAGAAAAATTTACCTCATTTTCTAGTGGTTTTTCAATTGAAACTGATCACAAGTATAATTATTCATTAAGTTTCATTTGAAGTCTACGGAGCAAGGCTTCCATCTAAAAAAAAAAAGATGGCTATTGATGTTTATTCCAAGGACAATTTAGAAATCAAAATTATAAAACCCATGGGACGTTTGAAATATAGACAAATGACAAATGTGGCGATGTGCTTCTGGTCCGGAATAAAAAGGTTATTGTAGGTCCTTAAACATTGATTTAATTGCGTCAGTGTACATGAACTTGAGGAAGTGTTGTATATTCAATATACCCCCAACGGCTCCATCACAACATATTTACAATTTTTTATAGGTAAAAGGGAAAATGGTTTACTCTCCGCCTAAGAATTAATGTTGCGTCCTTTCCCCACCATCGGCTGCCTTTTCAATTAACGTTAATCGGATATTGGATAAATCCATCCCACGGCCCAATCGGGAAAGCCAGTTCGCTCCATCCCATCCAAGGTTCCCTGGCAGTCGTGGGTGTTTACTGGAAATGCCACAACCTTCGCTCCGCGCATCTTGTTATTCCTTTCTGCACGCACACTTCCCCCACTTGCCTGGCGAGTGGCGAATTCCGTTGCCAAATTCTTGCGCACGCCGGAAGCAGGCACCCTGCAAAGCGACGCCATCCAATTTACGGAAGATGCCATCGCCATTGCTATGGTTCATGATTAAAGTCCACCATTCCGGTGGAATTACTTAATGTTTGCCTAATGCTAATGGTGGCCATGAGTTTTGGCCGTAGGCGAACATTCCTTCACACAGCGTTCCGATCCCGATGGGTGATGTGGGTTTGTGTGTACGAATCTATAGCCGCTCTCTCGCGGCTTCCTGCGTTAATACAAAAGCACGGGAAAGCATCCCACGAAGCCCCAAGTGGTGTGGAACATTCCTGCCGAGACGCTGCAACGCCGTGGAATCGAAAGGTGCGGATATTCGGTCCACTTTGGACGTATAATTCACATTCCCGCCCGAGGAATGCCACGCACCTGGTGTGCGATGGTCACGTTGCGATCCAAGGAGAAACTGGTACGGAAGGAGGGAGGAAAATTAGTAGCAAACAAGGTTGGTCCAGAATCGAGGAAGCGACATTTTCGATCACAATGAAAACTTACTGGTGGTTTCTCTTTAACGGATCCTTTTTGAACGTGGAATTATTTGTGTCAAATTACCTAAAACCAATTGTATTTTTCCGGGTTTGTGGTCGTGATGTTTTTTACTGCATTTAAAGGATCTTATTTTCAGATGGAACGGTTCAAATGCCGCATCTCAAGAAGTACAAGACATGAAAAGTTAACCAACATGGATTTTTCTCTAATTTGCATAATGTTCGGTCATTCCCTCACCCGCGGTCCAATTATGTTTTGAATGTAAATAGGCAGTGCATTGACATAGTAGCGTCAACATAGAACTACTGGAAGGCATACTTCGCATGGCATATGGTTAACTCTGGTGCCTCGCTCCCCAATTCACTCAATCTCTTGCCGGGGCGTTTGCTCAAAACAATAATGGACCGATGAAACCGGCAGCGACTACTGTGCCATTCATCTTCCTCCAATTGGCCACCCCGGGGCGACGGTTCGGTCACCCTCCCGGGCACAATTCCTTCGTCCATATGTTCGCAGGGGAACGCCTAAGCGGCCTGCGTTCCGCGACTGGCAAGAACAGAAGTGCCTCAAGATGCCAGCCACCAGCAAGAGCCGACGGTCCTGTCAGGGAGCTCGTGATCCCCTGAATGGACGACGATGTTTTTGATCCGCCACGCCACGGGAGTCCACGGAAGAAAAGGTTGCCAGCGAGTTTCTGAGAAACGGAGTCTCACTACTATCTTCTTCAGCCTCTTTCTCTCTCTCGCTCTCTCTCTCTCCTTCTCTTTCTTTCCTGCCTTTTCACGATGTAGAACACCCGCCTAGCGTTCGTGGACGTATTGTTAGAGGAGAGAACTAATCACAACTTAGACAACGGAACGCAACTGGGCTGGGTGCTGCTCCTGCTGTTTGCTCGCGCTGCCTCCGAGATCCTGTCAGCGGTTTCCACAGATGCCGTGCGCGCTCCTTGGAGTCCCCGCTGCGACCAGAAGCAGGCGTGTGTGTCCGTCAGAGGCCTGGAGGTGCGTATGGTGGTACATGGTGGTCTGATGCTTGATGCCCTTCGAGTGTAGCACGATATTATATTATCGTTACGTTTTCGTTCCAGAAGCGCCAGCAGATGCTCTGCATGATTAGCTGAGATGGACCTTTTCCCCAGGAGCTTAGGTTTTAATGGATGCACTAGAAAGCGAAAGCGTTGAAGAGTTTTGACAGTTAGCTTTGGATTATTTTATTTTAATACATGTGTTGCCGTTTTGAAAAGTTATTTTCTATTCCGTTCCTTGACAATTGTAAGTGACGCATGATATGATTGAGCTTCCTAATTATTTTTTGTCGTTTATTTGTATTTAAAGAAAAACCTTTCTCTCATAAAAGACGTAGTTCTTGAAGGGATTTAAAACATACGAAAACTTACATTGATTCACTTGAACACATGCGTAGGTTCCCAAAGGACCAATCTCTCCAAAGATACTCTATCACACTTCAAGACCACTACGACAAAAGTATTCTGACACCTTATGAATTTTCCGAACGTCTTATAAAGGACAAACATGAAGTCGTTCCGTATGGTTCGCGAACCTGCTGATAACAATTATGAACGAATCGATTTTCGCTCCACATTTGGCCCATTTGGATTCGTTCTTTTTGTCCTTTTTTTCAATGCCCCCTTTACAACCGCAATGGTGTGGAAAATTTGGAAAAATTTAAATTTATCGATCTACAGCAAAAAAGTTTATCTCCACACGGACCAAAAAGACACTTCAGACAGTCACGAAAGGACGCGGGAAGGGGAGATGTGGCGAAGGAGTGGGAGCATACAAAACGAACGAGCAAACGAGCGGGACTGTTGCGAAAATTTGCAACAATTGTGTGCCCGTTTATCTGACTTACTTTGCGTTTTTTTCTTTTTATTTCGTTTGATCGCCGCTTCCGGCCCCCAGCCGTGCCCCTCCGTTCGCCGTCGCTTTCTTTGTGGTGTAGCCGCGGGTTGAGAAGGAGGAAAATGCTGGCGGTGCTTTGCAACTTTTCACTTGAAAACTTTCACTTATGCTGGCACTTTGTCCGGCTGCGAGCTGCAGCATCAGTAGCAGAAGCAAAAGCAATCGGTCGGTCAGGCGGCCATTATTGTTGTTCCGGATCCTTCCACTGCATCGCATCACAGAATCTTCCTCCCACTCCGGATGGCCCCCGTCTGAGCCACCCACTGGGCTCCAACTCCTTCCGCCCATTGAACTCCCCCTCCCCCCCCCTCCATTCTTCTACCACCCATTGGATGGGACGTGAGCCCACCGCCCAGTCAGCATCCGACGGCCCCGGTGGGTCAATAAACTGGCACTCGTCCTTGGCATCAATAGCGGGAATGATGCAACAATGGAATTAGCGTCGATAAACCTCGCCTTTCACTTGTGTGTGCGCATTGTTCCGTTCGGCTGCCGTCCCTTTCCTGCCGACCCCGGGACGTTCCCGCTTCGAGCTCCGCAGGGGGAGAGGAGCGCGAGGCGCAGGACCTCGGGGAGGAAGGCTGGATGGATCTGTTTTCCTGCCTCGACTGCCGCAGCTGGGCATGTGTTCGTGTGCCGTCGGGGACGCTTTCCATTCCCCGTTGTCGCTGGTGCAGTTGTACCGCAGTGTTTTTCACGGCTGCTGCTGATTATGTTTGTGTTGGAATGTGAGCATGTTTCGTCTCCCATTTCGTCACTTTTGATAATTCACGTGCCTTTGCATCATCGCTCGCCAGTATTCGTGTGTATGTGTTTTGCGTTTTTCGTGCCAAAGTGAGAGAAGGACACCGAGAAGGAGAGCGAGAGAAAATCTGTGCCAGAATGGAAAAGGGCAGTAATGAATAGTGTTTAAATTGAATTGCTGCTGCTGCTGTTGATGGTGCTGTTTTCGAGCCACTTAGCAGGACAATAAACGCTTTGACTTTAAAACAACTTTCCATTGCTTATTCGTTGCGTCCCTTTCGATGTTCCGGCGGCGGCGGCGGCGGCAGCGGATTGTGGCTCGTGCGTCTCGGCGTGTCTCGTGTGCATGGCGGATTACCCGGGTCTCTATAGCCATTGTTCCTGGCAGCTGTCTGGTGGTGGTGACCTTGCCCTGCAAAGTGGGATATATTTACGTGACGATTGTTTGAAATAGAGCAGAGGAAAGTGTGGACGCGTAACAGGTTTCGAATGGAATCTAACGAGCAGCAAGGTGTGAAGAATGTTCTGAGTAGACTATTAAATAAAATCTACTAGAAAAATCAATATTATGAATGCATTATTATCAAAAGAGATAATGGCAAAATAAGATTAATTTAGAAAAAACTCAACAAATGAATTTCATTACTTGTTTCACTAACTTGGGAATATTGAAAGGTAGAGGCTGAGGCTAATGGTTCAAAGGATAAGCGTAAAATAATTACTATAATTTTTATCAATTATTATCGATGGTTTGTTGCTTGTCGGTGGTGCAAAAAAAAGATCAAATCTTATATGTATTATAATTTAAAAAATTAAATAAAAATAATGCAACGGATTCGGTTCTGCATGAAAAATTAGAGCTGCCCGGGATCGGAAAACTTTCGACACATGTGTTGTCCTATCCTATTTAACTATAAACGAATAATGGAGAAAACTATCGCTTTCACTTGCTACCGACCTAAACAATTTCGTGAATCATCAGAATACGAACTAATACCGCATTATCACCCTCTTTCCCTGGTGCCTTATTATGATCTCGCGTAATAAAATCTTCCGCACGCCAAATCCGTAGATTTCACTCGTAGCTGTGATGGCAGACATTACGTCACTTTCCAAACGAGCTGGGCCAGCATATGAAATGAAAAAAAAAGAAAACTCAGAACATTGCGTGAAACAAGAACTCTCGAGGCGCTACGCTACGGCGCAGTACTTTTCTCTTTCGCAATACACAACACACAAAAAAAAAGGAAAAGAAAAACAGGAAGCATGCCAAATCGGAGGGTAAAATTATGGCATCTTTACTGCGCAATCGTGGAACCGTAAATTCCTACTGTTCTACCCTTCTAGTTATCCTGTTTTCCCCTTGGAACTGTCGGCATTCGCCGAATGCTTCTTGAGGCCTAAAAGGGACAGCAGTTAGTTTCAGTTTGCTCTGGGAAGTGTGCAAGCCGAGCGTCTCGTCCGAATTTCGCTGATTTTGGTTCGTGTTTCGTCCTTGCTGTATCGGGCGGCAAAACGGGACATGCGGTTTTGGATGCCAAAGAACTCATCCTCTCTCGTTTCTTTCCGGTGTAGTGTAGCTGGCAGATTTCCCACACAACTACCACTGCATGTTGGAGCCGTATGAAGGAGGATTTACCATCCCCCACTCCACTGCTTCTCCCCCAATCATCCGGAATAAAGTTGGTGTGTTTGTGTGTGTGTTTGCGTCTGTCTGCCTTTTCCACAAGCTGATAATACATTCAGTACACGCTTTTCCGAGCGTTGCACCAGTGTGGGTGCGGCCAACCGGGAAGGTCCGCTTTCGATCAGCAACACGTTCGCAACAAAAAACCAAACGTTCCCAACCTCAGCGATTGGGGAGGCGCCAGGGGCAGAGGTTGGGGAAGCGTGCCGCAGGTTGAAACAAAATGTCGTTTCATCACCATCATCATCACCATCATCGTCGTTGGCCTCAGCACGCGTAGAAAATGTAATTTTCGACTACCGGTCAAACGTTTCCACGGCACATTGAAGTATATTCCAAAATGGGGGGATGAACTCTAAAAAACATTAATAAAAAAAACAAAACTGTTAAACATTTTGATCGAGCGAAGATCGGGGAGCAATCGGAAGCAAGAAGGGTGGAAATGTTTCCCGTGGAGGTAGGTGCCGCGAGCACGAAAATGGCGCGCCGAAAATTAAACTTCACTCACAGACTCGTTGAACTTGCGCTAAAACATATCATCCCGGGTGGACACTTTTCTTCTCAAAGGGCCAACATGTAGAAGGAAAAAGAGGAAAAAAAGGGAAACAGAAACTTTCCTCCGGTGAGTTTAGTTTGCAAATGTGTTTCCGTGCGGTGGCGAACTGGTTGTGGGTGGCACACGTGAAGGCAGAGGAGAAGGATTTGTGAGAGGAAAAAAAAAGAAGTTATGTTAGGAGCGAACAATTTGTGGATCGGCAAGTGAGGCGAAGGGAGAATTTGATTGAAAATGTCAAATATTTTGAAGCCAGCCGACTGACGGACACAATTACTCCCAGTTGGTCGCCTGGACAGTTTGCAGCGCGTATCGATTTTTTCACCCTGCGGAAAAGCGACATTTTCGGTGCTGACGGACAGAGGCCGGTAGGGGTCGGAAAACCTTTTCGGTCTGCGCTGGCTCAGCAGATAAGGATTAAAGTTTTGTAAGGGGACAAACGCGCTGGGAGTTCAACTTCGAAGGATACGAAGGATTTTTTTTTTTTTTTTGGCAAGCGCAGCGAAAACGCTGAAACGCGAGGATAATTAAACTTAAAAGGGAGTGCGATGGGGGTAAAAAATATAGAGAAAATAAACATGGACTACCTTCATGGGCACGAGGATTGCAGCAGAGGACGGAGGATGCCCGCGTAAGCCAGCGGCAGCTCGTCGTGGGCCGTTCGAAGCGTTTTCTTCCGTTTCTTCCAGATTTTCCATCAGACCTAAGCATAAGGACAAACGGCGAGCTGAGGTTTACGACCGCGACAGGGGAGAAGATGGCCGGCGGAGCACGCGGCAAGGTCCTACTCGAGCGATTCCTTTCGGGTTCACGGATGACGTCCTTCGGGAGTCGGGGAGAGAAGCGACAAGGGAAACCCTTCAAGAACTGCCCAGAACAAAGGACTCTGTCTTTCAAGTTCCAGGTGTTCAAGTATTTCGTATCGGACGGCGCAGGATGGATTTCGAGGGATGGGTCCTTACTTCGCCCCTGACGCTTCCGTTTCATATGCTTCGTTCTCTCCTCCTCACGCTCCCATCATTCTCTGTCCATTCCTTCCACTGCTCTTAGCACTGTTGTCATCCGGCTACGCGATTTATTCCGCTTTGATATAAACGCTTTTTTCAGTTTTTTTTTTTAAATGTGCGTTTGTGTTTTCCTGCTCAATTGCTCAAGTGAGCATGTAACGCCGGCCCGGGAAGGATTGGATTTGTCGCTCGGCGTGTCCTGCTTCAGTTGTTTGGTAAATTCTCTTTTCTAATCGCTAAACGCACATGTTTCATGTTCTCCTATCCGGCACGTCCTGGCGTACGACTTGTGGAGTGGCCAGCATCTTCCATCCGAACTTTAAACTTTCCATAATCTTTACTTTCTTTTTTTCAGTTCAGCTGCTGAGTGACCAGTTTTACTTAAGGATAAATCCCATTTTTACACGATCTAACACATATACGGCTAGGTTTTTTGGGAAAAATACAAGCTTAAATTATCACTGCACTACATTTCGAAGGAAACATTTTAGTGTTAGAACTCAAAAGTTAAGCTTAAAAAAATATAAAACTACCGTGCTTTCATCAAGTTTTCATCCAGTAACGTTAACTCAAAACATTTATGCTGAGAGTTTGAATACCAGCATGCCCTTTAAGCCTCTCGAAAAGTTCACCCAAAATCCGGAACTCTCGGATGTTTGCTGCGGGTTCTGGGCCACAAGAGCCAAACCTACCGGAAACGTTTCCTTTTCCTTCGCTCAGCTGCAGCAGGACGGGAGTCTGTTAAAGGTATGCCACAGCGCTCGCTTCCGGAGTTCAAAGTCATACTTCTCTCCAAGCTGCACTACACTCTACGACACGGAAGCTCCTACCTCACTTCACTTCAGCCCATCCCTCCCCTCCCGAGTCGAACAGAATCGATATTTGCGCCAAAGGCTGCCATTGACTTCCTGCAGCAACCATACCCGCCATCATCATCATCATCATCTCGCTTGGTTCCCGAAGCCTTGGCCACGCGGTTAGCTCGAGATCGTGGTTTTCTTTTCCTGAACCGCCCGGTGCCACTGCTTGCCCGCGTCCCCAGCCGTTCACTTTGGTTATCTCCATCGAGGCGCTATTATCTGATGCTATTTTAAGCCTACGACAAAAGAAGGCCCCGGACGATGGCGGCCGGAATCTTCCCCCGGGTTGGAGGAGAACGAGGAGGCCCGGGCGGTGTTTTCCGACGGTGGGAGGAAGCGCCGGGTCCGCCAGCATTTGGACAGGAATAACAAATGACAGACAAACGTGTAATAACAACGGCAGGAACTATCATGTTCGGAGCGAAGTGGAAGGATACTGCTTTCTTCCGGAAGTGAATATGGAAATATCTCGGAATTATTAAAGCCATTCCCTTGTGTAGCTTTCGTTGATGGAAAATCTACAGCACCCAGATCCAGCAATCGATTAATGGCCATCAGAGCACCGGTTGGTTAAATTAGGGACAGCGAAGTTCGGTGCGCTTCCCTCGATCTCAGACCGTGCTGCTTTAAGTTCCGATGTCGCACTTGCCTTGTCGGTTTGGGGGGCGGGCAACGTTTTACAAACACCGTTTTTCCACGGGCTACAAGCCGCAGTTTGGTTGATGTACCTCGTTCGTCCTGCAAATTACTGCCCACAAACACGTGTCCGCCGGCCGAGGCATGTTCGCCGCTGTTCCAAACCATTCGATGGAAAGATGGAAAAATGTTTTGCCGACGGCATTTTGCAGCTGCTCAAAACTCGAACTAGATGTAGCCGTTAGAAGCGGTGGTCAGAGCGGTGGTAGGCTGCGGAAGGGGGGAACGTGGACTCGCAAAGCAGGGTGAAATTAAACTAGACCAATCTAATTAGATTATGTTGACCGACTGGTGCTCGAGGAGTCCGGTTTACATCTCGGAATTGCCGCTGCCCGGCACTGCGGTTCGTAACTTGCTGCTGTTTTCTTTTGTTTCCAGTTCTGAGTAATGATGGTTGGAGAGGAATGCAAAGAAATATGCTACAAGCTCCACAATGTTACAATTAACATTTTGCGAACCAGAATATTACCCCTATGAGGGAAATTCGGAAAATCCCCCCGGGGTAGGTTTGCGTTTCAATTAAGCTTTGGGGTACCTTCCTTTCGAGAACAAGTGAAACGTACTATACAAGTGTACGAAAAGATAATGCAAGTTCCTAACCTTTTTTGCAATGATCTAGATTGTTTTATTCGTAAGGGTTAGCAAGCAGATATAAATATTCAATCTATTTTAGACAATTCACTCGATGTCACATTGATATGTTTGGGAATTAATATGTACTTTGAAAACCAATTTGTTTCCCCAATTAAGGTTATAAATTACGATGTTACAAAGATCTCGTTAAAGGAAAAATCACAGTTTCTTTTAATTATTTTACTAAGCATAACTTTAGAGAGTATTACATGTTCTGTTAAAGATGAATCTGTTGGAACACTGGTCAAGCAAATGACGTTAAACTCTTTCTGTTGACACCAATTGCCAAAAGACCCTACCCTGCGTTACGGAAAGTGTTTTTCAGTTTCTTTTCCTACACCTGCGGCTCATATCCACGCGATGGTGGGATCAAAAGGGTTCAAGCGTACGCAATCGGGGAAAGTAAAAGAAAACTTTTCTCAGCACACTCAAGAGATAGCGACAAGTGTTGCGAGAACACACACGGACATTCCTTTCGCCAGGCACAGCGAAACCGTAGACGCCAACAACAATGAGTTCGCCTATGGCTTCTTTCTCGTTTTCCCCACGCAGCTTTTCCCCCGCCTCTTCGAAGGATCTGGAAAAAGTGCTAAGTAGAGTGGAAACAGTCAACCTACACACATGCTCGCACAGGATGCCGTCGGCGAAAGTTGCTCCCAGAGTACTTTGTAGTTGTTGTGCGCTAGCGCTGGGGTTGTTAGAATTGCTCACACGGGTTAGATTGGTGCTATCGGGAGGCACGGGACAGGATGAGAGTTCTGGCCCCGAAAATGGACTTTCCGCACACCCAGCCAGTTTGGCTGTCAGTCAGTCAGTAAGCTAGTTAGCCTCCGAGTCCGACCGAAACTCTTCGATAACGTAAGGGGTAAAACGAGGAAGAATGCCCTCTGGCGAGAAAGGGACCTAAAGAGACTGTTTCTTCCATTGGGAAAGGTTTCTCTAGGCGAGTGTGTGCAAGTCAAGTGGAAAATCAGCCGGCATGCTGGATAATAGAGGTGACTGTGTCCTTTCTCCGTGGCTCATTGTTTCGTTCTATTGCCCTTGTTGCCATCAGTTGTATTTAAATTGAATTTATCTTCACTTGCGACTTGGCTGGGTTGAGGTAATGTTCCACTTTCACTGCACGTTTGTGATCTGCAAGAAAATGAGCCGGTTCCGCATTTGCTCTCGATTATCCAACTTTAAAATTAGTAAGCAAAAATTGCTTCGGTGACGGCATTTCAATCCTTTGCCATCAGCTGTCGAAAATGGAAGGATTTCTATGTCGAGCAGAACTTTACGCTCACTTTTCAGCGGATCATCAAGCCATGGTGATTGTGTCTGTCTGATACGGGATTTGTTCAACCCAGCTGCTCCTTTCCCCCGGACAGCCCACCTCTGCATGCTGAGGAATTCGGATCATTAAACGTTTCCAACCCAGAAAACCATCCCAGACGTTCTGGTACCAGTGGTAATGGGTTAATTTATCCTCCAGTGTGCCGGCCTTTCCTCCGTTTGCCCAATCGGCCCTGGCACTGCGGACGGAAGCGATGGCTGCGAAGACGCGAGGAACAGGGCGCAAAGCAAGCAACCCGTCCGTACCAAGATGGAGCCGGGAGATGGAATAACGAACCAAAAGAAGAAAAAAAGTAGATTCCTAAACGCTACCTTTGCCCCCTTCGTGGCCCGCGTGGAAGTGGAACGGCGCACAATTCGTGAAATAATAAATAACGTAAATTAACCCATCAAATTTCCAACTAATGCTCCCCGCATCTATTAAATCCCGAGTTCCCGACAGCTTCATCACTGACCCAAAAAAGAAGAGGAGTAATGAAGAAAAAAAAAACACACCTTCACTAAAAGCAACCATGACCGCTCGTTAAAGTTGGTGGCGGTGAGATTTACATTCCAGAAAGGGTTACGAAAATAGTTGGACGTTTTTTTTCCAAACCGTCTTCTCGGTGCTGCGGAACCACGGCTACGTTTGGCGTCCAGGTCGTGAAGGCCAATCTTTCCCCGTGCCGTTGGAGTGTGCTGTATCGCGGGATATGTTTGTCTCGTAGCTCCGTCATCCTCCGACACGCTGTCTAGGAATATCGGGGGTTCTTTTTTTGGGGCCTCTTACCCAGGCTCGTCATCGGTTCTTACGATTTTGCAAACGATTGATCGCACTGTTATCGCACGGAAAGCATCTTTCTTAAGCGAAAATTCCATTATTCAGTCGTTTATCGTTGGTTCTATCGGATATAGTGCTTGATGTCAATCGAACCTGGACAGGCGTCTTTCGAAGAACACCCTTTTTTACTTGACCGCTAACCGTACGACTTTTTTCGATACAGCTTTTAACAACGCGTGACTGTTATGTCATATTCGTAGTATGGAACCTTTTCAGATCTGATGTCTTTCTGAATATTGCTTCTATTGCCTTGCCAGACTTGGGTACGAATTCGGAAAGCCGTTCAAAATCATTTCATCTAATAAGAGCAGATAAAAAGGAAACTGAAATGCGCTGAAAAGCCTAAAAATGAAAGGAAGTAAATTTGGAGTATTCGGTATACGGCATGAAATAATTTGTATCTAAAATATACATTTATGCATTGGATGAAGCTAACGACGAAGTTATAATATGAACACATTAAAAATACAAACGAAACAAATCCATTCAACATACGACCTTAATACTGCGAGTAATTTTCTCCCGTACCATAAGTTTGTACCATCCATTAATTATTTCCTAGCTCCACTTTTAATTATCGAACAGGAAGTGTTGCCACCGTTTCAATAGCAAACACCATCGTTCGCTCCTTGATCAATCCGTTGGGCATCCGCTTGATGTTGCAAAGCTGCGATAATTACTATTCCCGCGCCAGCGCGAGGTTATCTCCGTTATCCGAGCTGATCGATCGAACCAGCCCGATTAGATAAGGTCACAGGCCGCGCAAATGTTTGTGTAAGCGTGAGCGTACGTGTGCAACGGGCCTCGCGGTACCGTTCCAGGTCGGTCGGCCACTCCGGCGGACGGATCGATAGATCGGCGCAGATTGGCCAAACTCATTTTACGTCCGAAAATAAAATGAAAGAAAAAAATTTAAGAGATAAAAGTTGCCCTTATCAATCGAAACCGGTTCGGAGATTTTCTCATTTGAATCGGAACGGACCCGTGCGATCGATCGGATCCGATCCGAAGTCCACTGGCACGAAAAAGTAGTGCGGCTTTGGTTGAACCGAAAAAGCGAACCCCGAAGACCGTGTCTCCAGCCGCAAAACACGCAAAACCCTGCCCGACCCGGCCGACTGATCGGTAATTTGTTCGAATTAGTTCTGGCGTATCTGATTAATCATCACAACGAGCCATCGTCGATCGGCGCGCGAGGCAGGGCAAACCACGAGATCTCGCCGGGCCACGAGGGAGCTTAGCGATTAAGCGCAAAGTTTAGCGCTACGGGACGCGAGATCGGCGGTAGGAATGCCGCACCGTTGTGCCCCGGAGGCTGTGTGGAATGCGCGAAGGTTCCAAGTGCGCACTACATTAAATGAGGCGGCCATTGCTTCGGGTTGGCTCGGCTCAAGAGGCCGCTGCCTTCGAGGAACACATATCTCAGGGAGGCGATCTCGCCTTGCAAACAGGAAGCATAGTTCCAAGCTTGTGGCGGAGCAGCGCGTTGAAGGTGGAAGGTGTAAAAAACAGATTATCTTACCGTTCCATCACCCAGAAAAGAGAGGATTGGAAGAAGCGGTTTGGTTTTTTCTTCGTCAGTGAAATGTACGGGAAGAATTTTGGAATCTCGAGTACTACTTCGTATTTAAAGGAGTAATAGTAATTATTTAATAGTATAATAGTAATTATTTATTTATTGTCCAAAACAAGGAACTCAAATTTAAATATTGTTTATATAAGAAACCATCCATTGGATATATTGTAGTAGAAAAATGTGCAGAAAGATATACTCCTGTGCTCTTTCGATGCACAATGATATCATAACTTCCTTCGAATATAAGAATAGAATGGCCCCAGAAAGAATACATTTAAAAATTCCTAATTCCTTGTTTTACTCGTTTATAGCCACGACCACGATTAGAATTTTGTCCTTCTGCATTGCGATACAGTTCCACCATGCAGCTCACCTTCACGACCAATTCCGATTCATCTCCTGATTCTTCTCCCAACGATGTGACGATGGCGGCATTAGCGCGGGCGCATGTCATTACGGCCAACTCTGGTCGGTCGGTTTTTTTTCTCCTCCTCCCGACTGTTAATCTTCACTCATCGCTCATCGCACTCGAAAAGCGTCCGGCGACACGTAAGATGGATGGAATATGAATCATTGGTAATGCGGCCATATTTCCCCTCGCATCTCCCTTCAGACTCCCGAGGTCGTGGTTTCCGTCCTTTCTTACCGCCCAACTTACCAAGTGGAATGGAATTATTAATTCTCGATCATGTGTGAGATGTGTGCGTTCCCGGACCGGAGCTTGTCTGCGGCGTACGCAATGCAGTTGCAGCGTTTCGTTGAAACTCTACCTGAAAGAATTAATTAATGATGCTCACCCGCTCACCCCAGAGCATTCTCCAGATCCTCGCCTCGTTCCACCTCCGGCCAGCTATTGAAGGTAAATAAAAAAACCCAACCACATCTGAACCGACCGCCGCCGATACGGCGACGGAGGCGACGCATCGCGATGGTGACACATCCTTCATTTCCTTATCCATCAGGGCCCGTTTGTGCATCGTAACGGTGGAAGGCGGACAAGCTCTTCGGTGAAAGAAAATTTATCACTTTGACGGTAATTTATCATCTTGGCGAGTTGGCGGATTGGCTGGGAAGCGGCAGTGTGACCGGCGGTGAGTTCGGCAAGCGAGTGAGGAATTAAATTGTTGCCCGCTGGACTGGAATGTCATGTACAACAGGGTGAAAAACAGCGCCCGTGGAAGCTGAAACGGAAAAACGGAAGAAGAGCGGGCGAAGTCGGGTGAAACTCTGGACGAGCCGATTTGAATCTTTGGTTGCCGTTCTCCCACCGTCCTTTATCGATCGATGCGGGTTGGTCACGATTAGTTAACGATTTTCATCTATCTTCACCGCCGCCTTTTTCGTTGGTGCTTTTTCTGACGCATAGCAAATTACTGCTTCATCTAAAAACAGCACCATATTTGTTTGCTCTCGCTGCGGTTCCATAAGATGTCCCCGATATTGGGAAAAATATATCTATTTGTTGTAAACGATAATTTTATTCCACCTCCTAGTTTTATCTGCCGGACACTTCCACTTTCACGTGTTGCAATCTGAGTTTGCAAGGGAGAGGGAAATGTATGCCTAAGGAAATGGGCATCATTTACGGCCTCCGGAGCCACAAATCGACCGAAATCGGAAAGTTTAATGGGATCGCTTAGCAGCAAATGACCGGAAGTCAGTGGGAGATGTCCATATTTCAGAAAGAGAAACGTGATATTTAAACGACATTGAATGTTCAGTTAAGAAAAAAACACTATCTTGTAACAGAAGCTGGTACAATTGATATGTAAATTAATTGACTAAGTATAACATAAAAATAAGAAACCAGGTTCTTCATTATGGCGGAGGTGTGAAAATGGGCAGCCTCATGCATTATTTTCATTTTATACTTTTTATGACCAAGAAATGATTCGAAAAAAAAAAAACATTGCCTTTAATTATAATACAATGGAAGTAACCATAAGTGTATACGAGTCCATATTGATGCAAAACAAATTGCTTATTGTTCGCCTAACGCATATCAAGAGGTTTTTATATAAATTAACAATAATCGTATTTCGTGTAACCTATAAGGAAACCATAACTGCCATCCCGAGTGCATTTTTGTCATCTGCCAGCCCCTAGAAAGTGTGTAAACGTTTCATTCATAGTTGGTACGCATCGAGGGGATGCAATTAATTTATGTCCACGCTATCATCGTTTTAATCACTTCTTAAAGACGTCGTCAGCCGGCGATGCAAAGTGGGAAGATCCTCCGAGCGAACGCTGGGAAGCTGGCTGGGGTGTCCCGAATTGTTTTTCCGTTTTTTTTTTTTTTTTTGTCGGAAACCCATTATTGTTTTTTCGGTCGTCCCAGGCGCACGAAGCCAGGCGTCTTAGAGCACCGAATGGAAAAGTCATTTTCTCCACTTCGCGTGAGCCGTCTTGAGCAAAACTGGAACCATAAATAAAAGAAAGACCCTTTTGGCGAAAAGCGCGATCGTATGCGCGCGTGGAAGGTAAGAAAGTTAAATAAAGTCGGAAGAAACTACAAAAAAGACCCCACATACACACACACACACACACACACTCGTTCACATACACGCACACAGATATTCTGAAAAGATGAACTAAACAAACAAAGACGGTGCGCTGTCTGTGCGCCCTTTTTATGAGCGGTGAGTTATGATCGAAACTTGCCGTCCATAAATCGTCCTCCCAGGACCGTCCCCCGGAAGCGGACGGAAACTATCCGGAAAGTTAGAGTCACCAAAAGCAAAGTAAGAAAAAAAAAATGCCAAAAAAGGGCATAGAGGTGAGTATGGTCGATGCTAAAAAAAAAAACACACACACGACGAGGATCGCACGAATCGTAAACATGTAAGAAAAAGGGATGCTGCACTGCACTAAATCTCTTTTCCGCCGAGCCCGCCACCACTGGACGGCGCTTAACGATAAAGCAATTGATTATGATCCGCGAGGAAAGGAAACCGATCATCTTCTTCGCGCGGAAAAAGAGTGTGTGCTTCCTTTGGACCTTGCCTAGAGAACGTTTTCCACGAGTGTAAAATTTAAATTTCAATTAGGCCACAAACGGGTCGTCGAGGCGGCGCTTGCCCCCTTTCCGTTGGTTCGCCCCTGCTGGATTTTCGTTCGCATGCAACGGAACCTCCAGAAATTGTTTCCTCAGCTGCACAGCTTCCGGTGAAAGTGATAATTTATTAATAACCGTACCGGCGTGCCGATGGTTTTGCCGATTATTTATTGCTCCGGTCGTGTTGCTGAAAAGGTCCACCTTTTACCCGGCTTTGAGAATCCGGCACCGAAGCCGAAGAAAACTGGATTGCAAAAAAAAAAATCATATAGGTTAATAATGGTGAGAAAATCTTATGCGAAACCTAATGAGTCCCTTCCCACCCTCATTTGAATAAGCAGCAGTGTCCTATCGGTTGTAACGGAAAATGAAAAGCTGCTCGCATACCAAACCCAAGTATTTTTATTTTATTCCTATCCGGGAGCACTATCGCATTGAAACTATCATTTAATGTTCTTTCTCATTTACGACCTTGTTCTGGCGCAGTTCAAACTTTTCCAAATGCCAAACGGTAAACCCTTTTCGCGGAGAAAGTGACCCCGCCAGTCGCGTAGTCGCGCGGTGGAAACGCCGGGGCAAATTGTTTTGACATTTTGACCAGTTTCTGACATTTCCCTTGCAGGGGAAAGGTTCAGGAGCACAAAGAAAGGGCATTGCACTGCCACCACCGGAAGTTGCTGGAGAATCAAGTTGTACGGCGTCCTGGAGGAAGAGGCAGAAAGCTACGAAGCGCAGCCAAGAAAATGCAGCAGCTGCCGCTTGCGTTCCACACAACCTTCCATTTGAAGGGGCTGCATTTGGGAACATTTAATTGCATAATTTGGGTCCGGAAATCTAAGACGCGCCAATTAGCGTCACTGGCTGTTATTGTGTTCGCCGTTTCTTCCGTTTCGCCGCGCACGGCTCGCGGTACGGTGGCTCTAGCGGCAGCGGCGGCGTCTGCGGCTGGCCAAACCCCTTCCATAAGGACCTACCGAATGCGGAGTTCACGGGAAAAGGTCGCGGGGAGAAAGAGAAATGCCTGGCGGTCCTGCCTCCTTGCAGGAAACCAGAGCTAGGAAAGGAAGCGCCCCGTACCGCGCGAAACGGAAAGGGTTGGCTGGCGGTGGAGGAAACTGGACACCCCGACCCCGAAGACGCCCTCGGACTCGCGGGGTTTGTGTGATTTATTTCACCGTGGCACGGATTCGAAGCAGGCCGTACCGAGCCAAACATCGGTCCAGCAGGAAAATCCCGTCCGGCCTCACCGTGTTCTTGGCGTTGCGAGCTTGGGGAAGCATTGAAACCGTCGTGGCAGAGGGTTGCGCTCACGCGATCTTACCACACGTATCCGCTGCTGAAGATTCCTCCACAGACGACGGGTTTCCCCCTCGCGTAAAAACGCGAAGTAACGCGAGATGCGTTTTTTCCTCCCTGTTTTCCTTCGCCGTGAGTGTGTATTCAAATGCGCGAAGACTTGTAACCGGATATCAATGACCGAACCCCTCTTCTTGAGGCATATTTTACCTACTCTCTTCCCTCGCGGGCTGCAGACGGGGGAAAACCCAATTGTTCACACGATCCTTCGCTACGATAGTGGCTAGCGTACCGCTGAAAGCGCGCCTGAAAGATCGCGACATCGCGGAGAAGTATTTAGAAAAGGAAAAAAAAAAAACATGTTAAACGGATGAAACAAATCCACGACCGGGTGGAAGCGGTTTCCCGTTTCACTAGGTTTTGACGGGTAAGGTATTCCAGTTTCATTCCTTCGCGCGGAAAGGGATAAGCAAACGCGATGTCCTGGCTGACCGATGAAGCGTATCGAGCGACCGGGCCAGTCGACCTACTCATCGCGCGAAGGCCACGCAAGGATCCTCGAAGGAAGTATTGCGACTTCGTGCGGTGGGATCGAGAACGAGTAGGAAAATCGTTATCTTTCGGACAGTTGTGTGGAACACGTTTGTCGAGCAACAAGGGTGTAGTTTCACTTGATGGCCAATTAGAGCCGGGGAAGGAACATTGCGAGACAGAGATTTTACTCGATGATAATCTAGGTGCAGTTTAAGCGTCGAAGAAGTGCAACGGGGTTCGCTTTGGTATCGATGAGAAGAAGAACGTGTTTTGCTTGCTGCGTATCTGGCGCCAATATGTTGCAACTGCATTCGTTGGACAGTTGTTTAATAAAAGTGCATCATCCAGCCATGACGGTGTGATTACCTGCAATAAACTGGAAATGAGAAAAAAGTTAAGGTAAGGTCATAAAGTTTAATTCGGAATAGTAATATTACTTTTCAAAAAGAAACTTTCATGTTCAAGAACAAATTGTAAGAATTTTCGTCGTTTTCTTGAAGCGCTTGACAACAATTATCTGAATTGACAAATATTAATTTAAAAAAAAACTTGTAGAATAATTTCTGTTACGCGGACGGACATAATTCTTCGATTCAAATGACGACTGTCGGCTAGCTTTTTATGTGTAATGCACCTGAACGCACACGGCACACGTGTCTGGTCCAACCGCTACCTAGAGGCCTCGGCTCGTCACCATTGGTTTCCACAGCTTCCAAAGGTTCGACACCGTGGATGCCTAGGGCGAACGGGGCGGGAAAACAACTCCCGGGGAATCCGGTGAAATGATGCCAAATGGAAAACGATTAAAAATGTTTTTAAGTTAATGAGAAAAGCGAAATTATTCTGCTGCATGCTGCACGCTGATACAAATGTTAACTCGCGGGCTCCAACGCCTCGCGCTGTCCGGTGACGTCAGCTCTATGCGCCATTTTTTAACAAGCAAAATTTCATGTTTTGTGTTCGAGTTTCGTTTGTTTTGTGTCGCTTGGCAGAGCCTTTTTTTTTGTATACTATTTTTCCTGCGACCAGCCTTGCAGCCTCCATTCGCCCTGCATCATCGCGATGCTTTTCATCGGGCGGGTGTTTTTGTTTTATGTTTGCTGTTTGTGTGTTGTTTCAGCTTCCTTTTTTATTTGTTGCGACGTTGAATGATATTTTAGCCCAGTTCCGCGCCGGTGGTTCCACTCCGTCTGGTTGCTGGGCGCATAATTTTTGACTGCGTTTTTATTTTCCATCACTTGCACCGCTTGCACGGCGCGACGCATTCACCGCCTGTGTTTTGTTTGTGTTGCATTTTCACTCCTCGATGATTAGGCCCTCCCCGCCCCCCCCCCCCTCCGTTTGCGCGGCGATGGTTTCCCGGTCTGGTAGGGGGGTGGTATACTACCTCGCTTGTCAGCAACGTTCCACCGTAACACGCTCGGCGCGGCGCCCAATCGTTTGATGCAACTAGGTGAAAATTAAAATGCACCTGAGTGCAGTGAACCGGGTGTGCTGCCAACTGGGTAGATGCAATGCCACGGAATGGACGGATGGAGGCGCATCTGACAGCAGCACCTGCGGCCCGTGGGCGTCGTTGGGTTTCCCGGCAGCGCAACACGTCGAGATTCATTGCCCGAAGGCATTAAGAGTAATGAGTTCCAGGCACGGCCGTGGATTGCGAACGCTCACGGCGGCGGATGGTACCGCTTTGTGTGACTGTCTGTGTGTCTTCGACGAACGGGCAAGGTAGCTAATCTGCAGGATGGGAAATTTTCTGGGAAATTTGCCGAATAAGTCTAATCGCACAATGCGGACGAAGCGGGGTGGTTTCCACCATCGGGGAGAAGGCAACGGCCGGCTTTTGTTTGCGTCTTTTTTTTTAACAAAGAATGAACCCGAACACCAAACGCGTACTGCACGTGTTTTCCATTTATTCACGCACCTATGCAGAGTAGCGTGTAGTGGCAATAGATGGAAACGCGGATTTGGTGACTTTCAACTAAATAGGAACTGGTTTTTGTTCGGAAAACATATTTCAAGCCTTATTCTCCTATCCTGATGCCTCCATTTGCTTCAATTTGTGTTGTGAATGCTTGTTATAAGCATAGTTTCACTCGGAGTTGGAGCAAATGTAGGCAGGGGAGTTTAAAAAAAAAACACACACACACGCATGTTTTCACATGGTTGGAAAATTAGCTTTGTGATAGAACATTCTCTACACCTTTGAGCGGCGATAATGATTGTAATAAATAAATATGTTTAAATGTAGCTTACATTTTAAGTTCAGATGTTGATGTTGGAAGAATTACATTTTTACATCGTCCCAATGTTTGACACGCAGTTCATCAGTTGTTATGCGTTGCTTTCTTGTTTTGTTTGCATTTGTAATGTAAAGTTATACGACAAAACCGTTCTTTCGGTTTATTTTGTTTGTGAACTATAAATAATCATTTGACGCACACAAAGTGCAAACCCTTGCCATTTACATGCTCGATTTGCGTGGCTCATCCTCTTTTCGCACGTACGGCGCGTTTAAGATATGCATAAAAAGGCAACCAACCACACTAGGTCATAAACTTTGGAAACGCTTGATCTGCTCGGTGTTTCCCAAGGAGAACCATTCCGCTAGCTAGAGCGCAGTCAACGAGCGGCAAAGTGTAGCATATTTTTGCGCGCAATCCTAAAGTGCCTTTCGACGTTGGCGCACTTCCGCCGCTTCCGCTCCGCGAGAACAATGCCAGGATGAACACGGGCAGGAAGTCCTGAAAACTGATCCGATGGCTGACAATAAGCGGTGCACTTATTTCAGCCACATTTTGCCGCCGCCAACGGCAGCCGCCGCGGGAAAGCTCAGTCGAAGCAGTGGGGGATGGGAAAACGGTCCGCCGTCCGCCCTTTTTCTTGGCCAACAACTGTACAAGCTGCACCTTCCGTGGCCAGTTTTGGGGCGGATCGATTCGCGGTTCGTTGCCGGCACCGGCACTTCTGTTTTTCTCCATTTTGCTTTGGTGCTCGTTATGTTTTTTTTTATGCTGCGTTACTTTGCGACGGTTCTGCTGGTTGCCGCTTGATTGGCATGGCCGGGAAGCTGTGACGCATGGTGCGATGGGAGAAAACATAAAAATGAATAAATTTGATTGCTTATTTCCAATGGAAGGAAGTAATTTGAGGAGAAATGCAGTAATAAACATTTTCCAACCCATAAAGAAAAAAAAACCCCCGTGGCGGCAAAAGTGGAAAATTGAAACGACCGAAAAATTGCTGCCACCATCTGGGCGGGCAAAGTGGAGCTGACGCCAGTGGGTAAGGGTGTGCAAGGGTTGGTGGTTTTGCGATGCTTACGCGATTTTTTCCGCTCGCGACTTGACTTGAGACGCTAACCGGGTATCGATTGCAGTCGAGGTGCGGGTTTGGGCAATTTTCACGATCGATTTGACGATTCCCACGAAGGGGAAGAAAATCGATTCAAATTGGACGAAAAGTTACGGATGTTTTCCGGACCTGTTCGGTTATCAATTTGCGTAAAGAAATATTTAAATGTATACAGTGTAAGTACAATACAGTGCAGTACAATAATAAGAAACATGTTAAAGCTTCATTGGAAGCATTTTTTTGTATTACGTATCCTGGCCCTTCCTCAATTATGAAAAAAAAAATTATTTAAGAAATTATGAAAAATTTATTGCTTGTATCTTTGTCTTAGAGTATGATCAATGCATTTTTCAAACAAGCATTCAATTACGATGAAATTTAAGAGTCTTTATGATGAAATTCGTGTCCTATTAACGTCGAGCGTTATTACTAAGCATGGATTCAAAAAGAAATGCAACACAATGCAGGAAAAATGCATACATTAATGCGTTCGACTTTCTAGCTCCCGCATCACCCGCCGTCTCGCTCTACACAAACGGATGGATCGATGGCCCTGCACCGTACGTACGGCCAAAAACGATGTAATTGAAAAACTTCTCCAGCTAATCAAACTTCATGAATATCGAATTAGTTTCCCGGTTTTCGCACCGTTTGCACGTGGTCCTTGGGATGGAAGCCCACCTAGCCGCTTGCTGTCTAATTACTTTGGAGCGCTCAAGTCATGTGCCCAAGTGCGCCCTGGCGATGATTGAATGTGTGTGCAAGCGAGGACTTCCATCATACGTTCCTATCCCGGCGAACGGTGGCGAACTTTGCGCCATCACTCTACGGTGCCACCGTTCGACGAGCAGACGCCGTGCCGCTGGCTACGTGATGGAAGGAAAAGTAATGAATGAGCGGCCCACAGGCTCCCCCCTCGCGCGCCCACACCTCTAGATCAACCGAAATGCACGGGGAAATTTTTCCCATATGTTTTTTTTGCTGTTCCTCCTGCTCTTCGTTTGGCCTGCGGGATGTGGAAAGAAAGTTTCGCATCCGAATTGCGATGCGCTGAGAAGCCTGTGCCCGGTGCGTGCGTGTGTGTGTGGTCTGATCCCGTGCAATGGACGTGGATGTTGGCCAGCGAGCGATATGTTTTTTTCCTCCACCCATCTCTCATTTTTTGTTTCTTTTGGGGTGGTGTAAAAATTCATGTCCCGTAAAAATGCCTGCCCTCGAAGGCCAGAGGGTCGAAGGATGTAGGGTCGTATGGAGGGTTGGGGGGGGGGGGGGGGGTGGGATTGTTCGCCGGTGGGTGGGACCGTGTGCCATAATAACCGACGTCATCGCACAGACGACAGCGACACTGAACTCGACACTTGATCAAATATTTAATCGAAAAAGGGCCGTGTTCGGTCGGTTCGTTCGCTTGTTCGCTTTCCCGACTTGTCCCATACTTTTCCCTCGGCCCAATGAGCCGTAACCCGGTATGGTGGTGATTGAATCCATCCGAGCCGGGGGAAGTAAAGCCAAAAGAAAGGCAAACAGAGGACTAGGGACCTGCCACGGGACGTTGTTTTGGTGGTAGAAGTAGCAAGGAGAGGCCTTGCGAAAACTGCAAGAACGAATCGGGCCCACGGCCGGTTCTGGAATTTATGTCCGTAGCTTTACTGTGATTTTATTTACCATGTGAAAACCAAACTCGAAAAAGGCAAAAAACAACAATCTTTACGCACACACATACCGTTGAGTTTGTTGGTTACGTTAGCCCCCCGTTTCTCTCCCTTTCCGGGACGGATGCTGGCGCGGTTTGGGTTGTAAAACGATTTTAAATTATAATGATGTTTTTTCAAGCATATTTTGTGTACACAGCGAACGCCGTCCTGTCGAGCCCGCGGGAGCGAGCGGAGATGCCCTTCAAGGAACGGAAGAGTGAGGCCGAGTAGTAAGTGAAAATAATGGAGAAGGGAAAAAAAACCCGGGGAAATCTCTTCGCCATCGCATTCTGCCGGCGGTACGGCCGCGCTACCGAGCGATTCGACCCCCCCGGTTCCGGTAGTTTCCAGTCTGGATCTGGCCACTGCAAATCACTCGATGAGGCGTAACGAGGCGTGCACCGACCCCGGGGGCGGAAATATTGTCCCGCACGCGATGGAGGGAACCGGCGTGGCCCTCGGGTGGCCACGGTCGCCCAATAATATTGCACAAGGCGGAGGCGATGGTCCGTGAAATTTAATAAAACTTAGATTAGCTTTGCGGTTTGGTGCGGGCTGGAATGTTGCGATGGCGTCGTCGGGCGATGGGGAGATCGGTTATTTCGAGCACGGGATTCGGCGCTGTTGTTTATATTTATTTTCCACCTAGTGCACCTCTGGCCGTGGCATATTTCATGGTGTACGTAAAACGCTGTCATGACTGGGTGTTTAGCAGTGGACGGATCCGCCATTGCACCAGCAATAAAATTTGCTGCAAAATGCGCAGACGACACAGCCGGGAAAAGGTTTGCACGTGGGAGCTGTGCACGTGCTAGCAGAAGTTTTTTGTATTTGTTCATTTGACGATTTGTTTGACTGTTTGTCTGTTTATATTTGTTTTCGAACCGACACCCCATTTAGAGTGATGGTGAGCGTGTGTCAACAACTTAATAACTTACTAAAATTGTTTCAAACCAGAACAAATTACGGATAAAAAAATATACAAATAGAACACATGTACAAAGCAGTTCGCGATTCTAAAATAAGGCAGCAGTACGCCGTTGTAGTTCACTTCAATTTCTTTGCCACAAAAAGAAAAAGAAACATTTATTTCAATTTACGTTTATTATTATCAACTTCATACTTTTTGAAATTCTCCATGTTGCATGGGGATTTATTTCAAAAATATTACTGATGGAAAGATTTTTTTACACAAAGGCAGCACAACGATCGATTTATTCCACATAAAAGCCTACTTGAGCATTGGCGAACAAGAATATCAGCGTTGATATTTCCCTTCAATGATCAAGCAAGCCATGGCTGTGTTGATAGAAAGAATTTCCATCCTGCCAGGAATAAACCTCGAACGGACAATCCAACCGGCCTGCGGAGGGCCGTTAGCGGAAACGCGTGGGACTTTCGGGTTCGCTTCGACGCTTCCAACAAGTCTTCCGGGGGATGTAAAGCTACTACTGCTGCTGCTGCCTACGCAAAATTAACGGCAGCAGTTTGCCGACGAACGACGTGTGCCGCAGGACCTATTGGTGATGATGATGGTGCCGAAGCGAGTAAGTAAATATAATTTTCATGCTCATGCAATATTGATGAATATGCGCGCAACGGAAGGCGGAAGCGCGTTGCATACGACATGCGCTCGTTGTGCCCTCGGGTGCCACAATTCCGGCCGCAAATCGGAAAAATCTCCCCGTGCACCCGGTGGATGTGGGTAGGGATGGAGAAAACCATGCGCCGGTGGGCGCATAATATTCATTCCGGTCCCGTTCTTGCCTGGCTATGAAGAAAGGAGCCGTGAGGGTCCGTTGTGGCTGGTGTGGTGGCGGTGATGGCGGTGGTCAAGGGTGGACTGCTGTGGTTTTCCCTCCAACCGACCGTCAACCGTCACTGGTGACGTGTGTGACGTTCGAGTCGGGCCGGGACTCTGTTCAGCCTTTGGGAGAACCCGGCGACATCCGCTGATGCTGATTCCGGGTTCAGACTGCGCCTCAGGGAAAAGGGGAGCAGGAGTTGTGCGAAGGGTGCAAAGGTCGGCTGTGTCGGTGTGGGTCGGTGACGGAAGTGCCATCGAAACTCATTCAAAATATCGTAAATATTAATTTTCTCCAAACATTCCATCACTCACTTTTCGACGGGTCGACGTTTCGGGTCGCGGTTGGGCTTGACTCTCGGTTGTGTGATGGCCCTGAGGAAGGGCTGGTTCTGGCATAGGAGGAGAGCCTGGTGCCAACCCACATCGCGCATCGACAGCCGGAATTGATTTCGAAGGCGTCTGCTGGGGCCCGTCGGATGGACCGATCGGGAAAAAGCCTTCTCTGCCTGCGGTTTGTGGCGTGGTTGGACTGCGACTTCCGAATGTCACATGCCAAGTGCAAACATGTCGATTTTCCACGGACCATCGACATGATAGGAATAAATAAATCGTTTTTGCGTACCGTGGTGTGACTTAAGGAATTTAAAAATCATTTTCCGTTTCCATGAACGCAGGAACTGTTTGAGTAGTTGGTCTCCGTGATGTAATCCACAACGTATCCAACTGAATATGCTATTGAAAAAAAAAGTAAAACAATGTCATTAACAGCATAAAGAAAACAAGATTTTCTTTAGAAAATTAATGGCTCGAAAACTTTCGCAGCATATGACTAGATAATCACCATTACATGAAGGAAACCCCAAAAAAAGCACTGTTACTCTCAATTCCACGACTTTGCGTACACGCATAATCATATTCCATTCCGGAGTCTGCTTTGCTCAGTGTTGTAGGAATCCAATTTTCTTACTTCCATTTATTATTAGCATTTTTTTTTCTTGCTCTGGTCCTAAGCAGGCTCAGCAAAAAGTCCTTTCGGTGGAAAAAAAGAAACAGGTTGGGTTCCAAGTTGATTGGGTTCGAGGTAGATCCAGGACGTGGGATGAATGTTTTAGGGAGGTATTAAAAAACCTTCCACTCAACTAGGCACCATTTCATTGGGCGGTTTGCCCGTTATCATGGCACCACCCAGCTGCCCCCCGAGGTTCCCTTCCATCTGACGGATTGCACGGACTGCAACATCGTTCGGTTTGTTTGCACAAGGAAGGTATACATAATTTCACAATCAAATAACGGTATACAACGTGCCATCATCCTCATTTACCGAGCACTGAATGCCCCTTTGCCGACTATAGTCACTGTTTGTGTCCTTCCGACGAATTCGTTTGCATGATGCGAACGGCATATTCTAGAAAATAAACGAAAGATAAACCCATCGGGGGAGGCACTGGAAAATGAAATCCTAGCAGCCGTAGACAGCGGGAGCAACTGGTGAGAGAAATCTTTCGAGCATCGTTGCTCGAGTTGTACAGTATAAAATCAACGGGAACCTGATGGAAGGAAGAATGGTGGACACCGGTGGAAAGATTCCGAGCAGTAAGCATAATTTTGAGACCGCTGGACCTTGCCGGATGTTGCTATTTGCTGCAAAATGTACTCTACCTTGCAGCTCACGTTGGAGTTCGAGGAATAAAGCCAAACCGGCCAACTGCAGCAGGAACGCGTTTCACGAACCACATCATTATAATTCATGTTTCATGGAGGTTTTGGCAACCGGGGGACGAGGGAATGAATCCAGAATAAATGAAAAAAAAAACATGAGTTACCCCGATTCATCATCCTCAACTGAGCAGGCGGTATGCGACGATGGTTTTGTTGGAACGATGATCCTGCCAGGGACAACCGTTAGAATGAAATGCCGTTTTCATTCGATTCCGTTTCCTTGCTCTAACTATTTCGACACAGTTTGTTTAATCACAGTTTACAGTTACACAGTTTGATTTATAATATTTTAATATCAATTTCAATGACAACATACAATTTCAGCTTTGTCGTGTCTCATATGCTTCGAGTTGATTGAATCACATTTAAGCACACAAACTGCGTCGCCAAGATGTCTGTCGTCACGTTAAGACCAATACCTGAAGAGCCTTCCGGATTATGATAAACTCCACCCCCATGAAGGATATTGATCGAATTCACGATACGCAAAGGGCCTCTTTATCTTTGAGGACGTTGAACACTGCGTTATGACATCATTCTCTTCGTTTTTGTTGGTTTTTAGGTTAAAAAAGAAAGTCATCGAACGACCGCGCTTTTAGGCGTATGGTTTATTATGGCAGTTGTCTTGGGTTGTCCTTGGTGAAATAGATGTATTAAAGAAGCCTGGGAGGAACCAAACGACAATAAAGCAAATACATTTACAGACAAAAAATAAACTTCCCTGTTATTAAAATTGCAACGGGATAGTAGAGCTAAAACATCTCCTAGGCATTTTTTTTTATTATCCCTTTCATATTCTCTAGGTTGACTAGGATGACGCAGATTTCATTTATTGAAAGAATCTTGTTCTAGTTTTTATTTTCCTTTTCGTTGCCTTTCGTTGCGTTGCCGATACTTCTAATATAAATCCAACGTTAGTTATTGGTGCCGTTGGTATATCTAGCTTAGTCTCAATAGAATTTCAAAAGGAACCTTGCTTTGAACTGTTACTGGAGAAGGAGGATGTTTTTGCTTCTTTTCAATAAAAGTATATATATATTCATATCAATATAGGACCAATAAGTGAAAGTTGCAAAACCTCACATAAGCAATTTGAAATAAAAAATCAATGCAATGGTAGAAAACATGCTTACGGAGTTTAGGAACATGCAGAGTAGACTTTCCCTACAACTGACAACCGCTAACAGAATGGAACTCTCCGGGGACAACCTTCCACCACTCACACACTCGACGCTCCATTTCCGGAGTCGGTTTGGATGCTGCGCCGACTTCAACCAGCAAACGAACCAATCAAAGCCTAGAACAAAAGCCACCCCAGGCGCCGATTCTTCGCTGCCAGTTCACCGTCTACGCATCGTGCAACCTGCGTAAGGGCCCCAATGGGGTGGGTTCGTCTTGGCATGGGTTGGTCTTCCTTCCTTCTTCGTGGCTGCGTGCCGTGCGCTGGCGTTTTTCTGCGTACGTGTAAGTGTGCTGGTTGTGTTACGACAAGTGTCCGCTCCCACCCTCTCCATCACGCACCGGCAAGAAAGTGCGAAGTTACATGATGAATGTACAAATTTTGGATAAAACTTTTTAGCCACCCAATCTTTTCGCAGCCTCGTCAGCGGTAGCTACCCTCATGGTCGCAACGTTTTGAGATATGTTTTTTCTTCATCTCTTTTGTTGGTACTTCTTATGCTGATTGCTTCAGCTTGCCGTGAGGTAGGGAAGGAAAGCATTTTTAACATGACGAGGGAAGTACATAAATAATGTTCCATTTGGGGGATTTTCTTCTGCCAGAAACAACGTTCTAACATTACTGAATTGAATTGCAGAACGGTAGATGTATGATGAAGATTATTTTGCTGGATAGAGAAGAAAGAAAAAATGAAATGATAAACAAGCACACGGTGGGTGAAATTTAAATCCCAAGCTTTACTAATGGTTCAGAAATTGTAGATCGTTTGCTTTGAGAAGAGTGATTTGTTGGAAAAATAGATCTCAATGAAACTCAATGATTTTTACCAACAAATATAACTTTATGACACTGAATTGATTAAATGAATCGGGCAGAACAATTAAATTATATGCATTTACAAGCAGCATCAATTTTACTTGAGCTGTTTCTGAGGATTAAAACCGTTTCCATTCGTGATGCAACAGATGGTTCAAGTACAGATGTTCGCGAAAACTCATTAGCACATAAAAAATCCTCCAATGAATTGGAACACAAGCGTCCATCGAATCCTTAGGAACACATGCACCGGATCTGACACCAATTCCTAGATCAAACGAATCAGTTCTTGCTTGTTGCTTTTTGACACAATTCTCCCTCTCAAAGGGATGGTAGTCGTGTATGTTTCGCATCCTCTTCTTTACACCATTCAGGCAACAATGTGGGCGTCAAAGAAAACAGAATGATGGAGACGCCGTTACATGAACCAGTACAACCGCAAGCGCTTTGATGAAAGTGCTGTGGAAAAAAACCCATAGAACAACAAACAGTTATCCATACCGTTTGAAAGCGCTGCACTTCGAGAGGGTGCAACTTCACCTTTCATCAACATCACCGAAGACATAATTTGTCTTCTCCAAGTCAAGTGCAGACGAGTTGGAGGTAGTTTGTACTTAAAAGCGTCCTTTTGTATTTGAACTATTTAGGCAAGGATTACAGATAACAGCCAGCACTCGGGAAAGCTTGCCTCTTTTTCCAGTACAAAACACGCTGTTATGAACGTTATCGTTACCGGTAGCCTCACTTGATCTTGAATTGCATGATTAATTTAAAAAAATCACCAAAGATTCTGTGTAATTAAAAAAAACTCTATTAACTTCACCTCATTTATTTGAAAGAAACTATCCTAGGAACATTTTTTTACAATTGTAAAAAAATATTTTAGAGTCATTTTTCGATGCTTCATAATCGTCTAGCGGTTTTAAGTAGTTACAAAGCGTTATTCATTTCGCAGCTTCTCAAAACTTCACCTTACATTTGACAAATATTATTGGAAATTAACAACGGCTATATATTTAATCAATTATTAAAACCCTGATATGGTTACCTGCTACTAATTTCAGGACAAAATCACAACACCGCTGCTAAATTGTGCATACAAAAAAAGGCATACATTTTTCAAAAGCTATCCTATCATTCAATGGCTCTAGTGTAATAACTTAATCCGCACAATACACCATTGGCTCCAATAATGTTTCTTAAGGACTCGCGATATAAATTTCCTGCCCCTCTCTCCTTACCCTCTGTCTGTTGTGGGTCTTTACGTGCGTCATTTAAAATATCGGTGAATAATAATGAGGTTTCCCCCGGCATCGGGGTTGGATCCGGGCTGGAGCTGGTTTGTGAGGATTCCCTTTTTTTTCGCTAGCACCCTAGAGTATACGCTGTATCTCTACGTGTGTCTACGCTTACAATGCCGGTAAACGTACGGCCCCGTTTGTCGTTAGGCGGCTGAAAAATCTCAGAATGTGAGATTGTTTCGCGAGTTTTCCTGATGCGCTTAAAAAAAATTGCACCGACAAACAAACACACACACACACACACACACACACACACACACACACATGCGCACAATAAATAGCGAAAAAACATCCTCCGCAGCCACCGGATGTCGGCGTTTGGGTAAGGGAAAATATGGAAAACCACAGAGTCGCGTTTTTCTCACCCGGCGCTGTGCAGGACGATCCATCCCATTCCTTTGGGCGCGACTCTCGGCGCTGATTTCCATCGTTTCTGCATAATATATTTTTAATGGCGTTGATATTAAATAAGGAAATTATAGCTAAATTTAACTTAATGTGGCATTAATTTCGTTTTTTATTGTTATTTACAGGGCATGAAATTTTATTCGCGTACACGGGTCGTCTGTCTGGAATAAATGGGTACGGAAATGATGGAAAAGCGAAGAACCGTACTTAAGGATTAGAGCACCGTGGATTTTCGGCAAGGTTGGCCACACGCGAAATTGACGAAGTGGATCCAAATATTTTCGTTAGTAATTTACATAGCTGAGGGGTACACTTGTGTGATTTAATGCTAACAAAATTGATACCAGCTTGGCAGGTTGAATAAACATTACATAAAACAGCAAAACTATTTATAATACAAAATATTTAATAACTTTTACAACAATGTGTAGAAGTGAAACAATTAATTAATAGTCTTATTATACCTGCAATGAGTGATAACACCTAACAGCATAATAAATGGCTATTTATTATTTCCAAAAATCTTAGCCAGGAGTTAGCAACCTAAGCCCGCGAGCGAAATATCCGCCGCGTTTGCTGTGTGTAAAGATGCGGTATCTGAAGGTATGCCCCACTGAAGACTCGTTAACGTTGTGGTTGTTCATCACTGATTGAAACTTTTGATTGTCAACATTAAAGTTGATTTGGTACACTACTGAAATATGACTTCCACACCTGATGGAGCCCCCCGGATCGCCGAATGTTTGTCCTACCTTTGCTTCTGTCAAAGGTTTCGTCGGTAGACATCTACCCCTGACGTGAGTGGCAGACGATATGGCAGGTTATCGAAGCGTGAAACCTCTAAAAATCATGACAACAACCGCCTGCGTTCGAGAATCGCATCATCGTGCGGGAATTCCATCATCTCCAATCATACGTCTTCCACCACATGCCATGTACAGCCTCACCGCTTCCTCAAAGTGCGCTTTCACAACCGGATGCGACTGACGACCTCGTTGCCCGTCCCTGCCTCTCTTTTTGACAGGTGAAGACGACACACGACGTGTCTTCAGCCGGGGGAGCCCTATGACGACAGGTACTACAGGCCAAAAATGTGAAGGCAGGAAGAGATCGCTCTCGGATTGCTTGAAATTGTTTTCAATTGCAAAATTTCCCAGGATCGAAAGACACGAGGAGGGACGGATGAACACTGCCGACGCTTCCAAGCGCATCCGAAGCCCCTCGGGCACGAGCGGCACACGTGGAACCGTTTAGCGACGATTTAATGTAAGAAAATTATCATATTTATGCTGTCACTTTTGCTGGATGAACACAGAATGGAACAACTGCCCCCACGCAAGTTTGATATGATGCAATACACGTTGGTTCCAATGCTGACTCAAGACGACACACGGCTACCGATACCATACATGTTACTGTACGGTAAAGTGCGTGATAGAAGACTAAAAACAAAATGAGACACGTGGCAAATGGGAATCAAATAAAAAAAACGAAAATGGTTTTCTTTTTGTAGCAAAATATTGGAGGAAATAAATGTTTTAAAAGCATCTCTACATACTTTAGCGTTTTATTCTTCACAATCATAACCTGATAAATGTTCGTTCATGTTTGCCCATTTAATGTTTGCCGTGGTGTTAATTTGTTCAAGGAGGTATATTCATTTCATATTAACTATTACATCGATACAGAGTAACAACAAAAAATGAAATTACAAATTAGAACATTTTCCTCACATCCACAACGAACATACCATAGCCAATTAGATTCGCCAGAGGAGGTTGTGTAAATTTCATCGCTTTCCAACCGCAAACGTTGCTGTACGGAACCGTTGTCAAGCATTCCCCAACCGGAAGGACGGTGTCATTTGCTTTGTTTTCTAAGCCTCTTGCCTGATGATGTATGGTTTCTTCTCTCACCTTAGTACACGTACTGCGGTAGTGCAGCCTCCTAGGGACGTTTCAGGCTTCCGCCGCAAAAACCTTAGCCCCCTTAGTGCTAAGCGAAAGCAACAAGAATAAACAACTTCCAAAGAAATCTCACCCCTGGTACCGTCGGCACATTGGGGCGGGTCGGATTATGAAATTAGGAAGTAGGAATTTCCTTATTTTTATTAATTATGATTAGTTGAGGGAAGACGATGATTTACGACTCAAGGTTTTCCCGAACTTTCCGGTACGTGCCTCGTAGCGTGAGGGAAGAACGGAAAGTTTCGCGAACCGGTACAGCTGGAAGTTACATTAGGTAGCGCGCATAGGGCAACGCAAGCACCGAGATCTTAAAAGGACTGGAAGCGAAGATAAGCCGGGTGCGTTGAGCGCTGAATGTTCGTCCGGGCCCGGGCCTTCCTTTACCTTGCGCATAATCGGTGTTCGTAGAAAAGCGAGAAAAAATTAAGTTGACGCAACTAGCACAGCACAGGCAAAGCACCACAAACGCTACGAACGGTTATTACGGATCACGAGCGTCTTAGGGAACAGTGGGCAGCAGGTGGCTCCCAGGAAATTGGCAACGACCGGAGGCACAGAGACCCCCGGAGTGGGGCATGATGTGCGGCTTATGAGTGCGTTACGATGTATTGCAGGATGGCAGTGGTTACAGTAGCGGCAGCAGGAGCAGTATCGTTGGTACCGTCGCATAATCTTGATAATACATGATTTTCATCTTTGGATCGGACAGACTCATCTTTTAATACGCTTTCGTTCTTCATAGACCAGCGGCTGCCTCGCATTGACGTCCGTTTTCGTTTAGCAAGGTTGAATGGAACGGTAAATCGGTGTCCCCGGATTTTCTTCTTTTAGTTCCCGCTTCGTTCCCGTCGCTTTTCCAACGGCTCTCAGGGACCTCGGGGGTGAACGCAATCTACTGCGTGGCATACAACGTCGAACGGGGCCACAGAGTTCATCCGTCGTTGCAGGTGCTCCTAGCGTGGGGCTGGGAAAAACTTGATTAAATCACAATCACCAATGCATGCAGCATGGGTTGGGCGCGTGCTTGTGCGTGTATATATGTGAGCGAGGAAACGGCGGAAGTATGGAAATCAAAAGGAAATCCGGGGAGCTTACAAAAATGGAATATTAATACTCGATCGGTTTAATACGATCCGGTCGGCTTGAGGGGGCTTGAGGAGCCTTGTGCCTATCATGGCGACTGATACTGCTGTGCCTATAATCCGGAAAACTCATCATTGCCGTCGGACGGCAAAGGAACGGGATCAATGATACGATTTGTCTGTTGACGAATGGAGCAAAGGAGTAATTTTCCTGAGCGCTTTTTTTTTGTTTGTTGCTGCTGTTATTGGGAGATTCTATAACGCCGGATGCAGTGTCAACTTATAAAAATGTCATGTAAGCCTTTTTAGTGTTTAATGTTTTCAATGTAAATTCCAAGCAGACTTTTGGAAATCGATCTCTCATAGAGTTAACATAACTATTTTTGAATAATTCCATAAAATTCAGGTTGTAAAGTTTAGGCTACAACAACAGCTAAATGATTCAATTTATAAGCCTCCATTATTAAAATTATTATAACAATACCTTCAAAGCTCACCACTCACAAAGATTACAATTATACCATTGTATTTACAGTTTAACACTAGGGTAACTTCATAAAGGGCAAAATACAGATTATATTCAGGATGCGCAACACATGACAATACCGATATTTAGTTAAGTGAAGTGAATTTATGTTACAGAAAATAAACGATAAATTATGTTAGCAAATTATATTGGACATTGGTTGAAGTTGTCAAAGTTAATTACAGATTAAAGCATGCAAAAATATTCCACAGCTTGTACGCTTCGGTAGCAATGTAAAATCTTTAAGATTTAATTTTCTCTTTCATACAGAACCACACTACCCTCCTTCACCGGATAAAATATCACATCTGCATCTGAACCATGGTTTTCCTAGCATAGAGTATTAAATATGCTTCCGGTGCATAACTGAACACCGGTAAAGGTTCTGCATTGCCAGGAAATAAAGAATTTCATTCATATTTTTCACATTCCGTTATCCTCATCCCAGCGACAGCAACGAAAAAAATACAAACCCCCGAAGGGAGTGACCGCGTCTGCACCACTGTTTTATGTAAATTAATGCGGAAAACTTACGATAAATTAATTCCGAAAAGAAAGAAGTAAATTGCAAATTTATGTGAAAAAGAATTGCAAATTCTATGTTCTCAACCGATTTGCTTTTATTTTCCGTGGTTAGCTTGTTTTCTTGCAGCATGAACATACCACGCCACGTTCGCATTCACACACCGGAGGGAAATGCCCACAAATCCTGTTCACCTGGGTTAGTTTTGGTGTTCGTGCATTTAGTGTCCGGTTCGGACGTTCTCGTAGCCCGCTATCCTAGCTGCACCACCAATGGTTGCATTTCCAGGCGATCTGCCCCTCCCGCATCGATGCGCTTTGCGTCCATTTACGGGCACGAGATTTTCAGAACCGCTTCCGAAAGATGCATTTTCTTCATTTTAGCCACGTTTATTGCCCGTTCAAAAATTGTGTGTAAAAATATTCGGTCCTGCCAACCGGCGGTACATGGTTTTTATCACATTTCCTCCGTTTTTCAGCGTGGCGTAGTTTCGGACCTGAACCTATGGAGCAAATAAGGACGGCGGTATTAGTAGTTTTCCTAAGGCGTCCGGAAATCATTCCATTCCGTTGGTAGAATTTCAGTGCAAGCGGACACTGGTCTCCGGTGAATAACGCTCGGTATGGATGAACCCGGTGTTTTTTCTCCCACATTCTACCCAACCTGCATAACCATCAGAGGAACTAGAGGGCATTTGTATCGGGTTAGTTGAGCCAAAAAACGGACCACTGGCGTGAACGCCATTTCATTTTTCCGATGGTCTCTAAAACACAGAGTCACGGCCATTTGGAAGCTGGACTGAATTTATGGATGCCCTAGTTGGACGGAATTGAGAAAATCGGAAAACGGTGCATCGGACGTTTGCGACACCGTTGTTTCAAAGAAAATAACTATTCTTCTGCTTTTTTTGGTACTGTGTAAGTGTGCACATTTTAAGACCGGCTAAGAATCTGAGAAATAAAAAATTCTTTACTATCACTTGAATAGAATTTTTTTTTTTAAACGAACTATAATCCACTTTTGTTGTCTCTAAATTATGCTTCCAAGAACTTACGGTAAAATAGATCTGAAATTACTTGAACGTGCATATTGAATCCATCCAAATTAATGTATTTAACTAAGAAACAATTTCATTTCCGGATGCTGGTGTCTAAAACTCTCGGGCACCATAATAGTCTACAAGTTCGAATCCAAGGCAAACCTCATAGCATTAACCATATCACAGGTTCATCCATTTTCTCCTAAAGATAAAAAAGTAGACAAAAAGAACAATGCTACTAGTGAGAATCCTAGTCCAACGGTGTTCTTACCTAAAATTTCACTACTTTGTTTTTTGTTTCATGACAGATATTTCGAAACGGGTTCAGTTTTTACGCTGTAGTTTGTGCCCGAAAAAATGCTAACTCGCGCGTTTGAGATTGGTGCAGTTTTCGTTCATTGCCTCTCCCTCGGAGCATCAGCTTACATAAAAAATAGAAGCAGGAAAGAAACATAAAATCGAAAGAAAAATGGCAAACTAAAAACCCGGCGTTGACGGCAAGCGCCACCATGCTAGAAAACGCTACTGCGCTCCTGCGCATCGTTGCAGCCGGAAGTTATCGCTCACTCGAACGCCGGCCAGTTGCGCCGGAAGTCCGATTAATGCTTCCGCTGCGCTCGGTTGGTTGGTTGGCCGGACGGATGTACGGTAGGACTTGTCTTCTTTGTAATGGGGGGTATATTTGCAGTTTTCGTCTGTTTAGTTTTTTTTTTATTTTGCTGATCCCCTTCCTGTGATTTAGGGCGCGATGGCATCTTGCTCGTTCAGCCATGAAATTAGGTGGTCTCTAACGCAAGGGCCCGGAAAGACTGTGCAGACTGTCTTGGGCGATCTGAATTGAGCGGGATTGATCGCGATCGTGTCAATCTCAAACGCTGACAGAAACAACAAATTCAACAATTACTGAACACTTATTTCAAAACGCAGTTTCACAAAATCTTTTTCAAACGATTTGGAAGAAAGCATTTAGAAGGTACATTAACCTCTTTCCATCTAATGAGAATCTGCTCCCACATCCGTTCGCTGTGCCTTCTTATTTGCATTCAAAATCAGTTCCGTTCATAATGTGTAATTTATTGGTAATTGCCTGCTTCCTGCCTAGCTTTTTCTAAATTGCACGTAAATATTAGACGCACACGCGCACACCACTACTAATCGATCTTTTTGGACGGCGAAAGACGATTCCATCAGCCGGAAACTGGCACGAACGGAAGAATTCGCAGATCAGAGCCTGAAGTGTTCCGGATGAGTGCCCGAGACGGTCGGAAAAACAGCGTAACGCCACGTCGGAAACGTCGCCGAGGCACCGGCGCCGGATGCAGCCGGAGGGAGGAAAGGAAATGGAAAACTCACATCCCGACGTCGGCCGCCGCCGGACATCGGCGTACGTCTGCATACGGTCATCGAATGATTCGTTTCCGGCGGTTCGATGGACGTTCGATGTTGCCCCGTGACGCTGGGCCATCGGTGCCGGCATCCGGCCGAATTTTTGTTGCTTGAGGACTGCTTCGAGAAGTGCCTTGCCGTCCTCGTGCGTGCGTGTGCCCATCGTGCACCATTACTAAGTGTCGATTGATCCGGAAATTAATTATACAAATACGTGGAACCGTTGCCGGGTTTTGGAAAAAACTGCATCACACTAAGGGACGGATAAGATAAGAAAAGTGGATATCAACGTTTCCGAAAAAGATTATAGCCGAAACGATGCGGTTGTGATTCGATTTTTCTCGCCAGAATATGTGGTAAATGTTTTTGATTGCAGTATTTCGGCAAGTATACTTGCAGTATTCATTATTTGATTGCGATTTTCCTTATTTCATTCTAGGTTAATTTGAATAAATGGTTTAGATAATGAAAAAGTACGTTTCTTCACTATGGAATAACAACAATACCAAACTGCCCAATATTTTCAAGCAATAAAGGCAATAAACAAACTACTTTTGAAGACTATTGAAATAATTCTTCAATTGAACGAAATACGTTTAAAATTAAGCAGATGCAAGGAATAAACATTCATCGTCCCTGCCACAATCCCCGAGTGCTGCCGGAGAAAATGCCCATTTGAAAATTGAAACGGTCTGGCGTACGTAGAAGGGCAAAAGAAAGAAGAGAAGGCCGGAGGAAAAACATAATAATGGTCCCGAAACATCTTGGAAGGAAAACACATTAAAACGATTTTTGCGAATGGGTTCGTTTATTTTTATTATTTCTCTTCCTTTCCTCAAGGCACCTCCTTAGTTTGACTGGCAACTGCCATGGTAAACACGCCTTAACCTCTCGAAGGGAAAATGGAACCTGGCCGTGCGAAAACTCAAAGGATAGAACCGGAAGGAGTCGAATGGACGACAGTGGGTGCAGACTGTGGAGGGGACTGCGACGACTGACCGGCGACAAACTGGACCCAAAAGAACTCATTTCTTACGGCTGGCAATCGTGAGGATTGGGAGCTTTTGTGGTAGGCGAACGATGGTCGGGCACGGCCAGTAAGTGTACCAAAGAAAGATGGCGAATGGACAAACACACTGCAAAGGAGGCGAAAAGGAAAACGATCCGATCTGCCAACGCCGGTAAAGTCACGTAAGTAAAGCAAGGATGCCGCCCAGCAAAAAAGGACGAGCAGCTCGTCGGAATGGAAATCGGCAACGGAAGGAGGGTACCGCCTGGCTGAACGTGGAAAAGCCATCTCACAAAGTGCCACAAGTCGCCACTGTCACCGGATATTGCGAACTGTCCGTTTTCTCGAGAATATTGAAGCGATATGTGGCGAACGGACCATTAAAGTCTCTATTCGGATCAGGTTTTGCTTGAGTTGATGGTTTGCTTGGAATGCTTTATGGATAAGTATTGTTTGTCAAAAAATATGAAATGTTTAAGAATGTGAATATTTGTTTGGTTTGATTTTTGGTTTGGTTTGAAAAGTTCAATTGATGGTTGTATTGGTATTAAAAATCCAAATATATCTACATAACAAACTTAATTTGGAGTTTATCAGTTTCAAGTAAACAGAACATAGAACTCTACATCGGCCAGGGATGTACAAGATACCAATTTTCCAGCTTCGTTCAAAACCTTTTAGCATTACAACGTACTTCAAAGAAATTTATCCGATTGCCTATTAACTTCTTTTGACTTTATTTAATTAGTTCATTCATTGTCCGTAAAACTGGCAAAACGGCCCTTCCGGTTTGCTCGAGTTATTTATGTTTTCCCACCATTGACTTTAACAGCTCGGATCGGTTTTCATCTCGTCATTGTTGCCACTTATTTGCCGCAATGTGACGGCAAACGATACCACTTGGCCGCGAGGAAAACAATCATTGCCGGGAACAATAATCCCATATCATCGGGCGGATCAGCGCCGGTTCTCTGCATTCAATTATGCACTGAATTACGAGACAATCGTGGCTTTGGTCGCGGCTCAAGTGGAATCGGATCGGAAGGAAAGCACGCCCAAGACCGAGGGTGCAATGGAGGCACTCTTATTGGCCATTGGTGTGGTGAGAATTTCCATTTAACTTTTTGCCATCGATCGCTCCCACTCGAGCGATCGTCGCCGCTGAGCTTTTACGCCCGAGGGGTCAGATCGTTTTCCATCCGGCAAAAAGAACGCATACTGAGGGCAGTCGTACGCCCGGGTACGCCAGCGTCTCCTCCGATCGCTTCTGATCGCCCTCAAGTACCTTGATACTTGTTATTAACTCACAGTAATTATTTACGCCATTGTGTCATGCCACGCTACGGTTTGGTGACCCGAGCGCGCATACGACCGTCATCACTACCACCACTTCCTCCCGGCAAATCAAATCAAATGATGCTAATGATGAGGGCTTGTGGTTCCGGTTTTTCTCCGCTTGCTTCCGATGGCTTGGGTCTCGGAGATGGTGCTGGAGGCATCAAATCAAAACATCCGCCGGTGCAAGAGACAGTCTTTTCGCTTTCCCTCGGCACGGGCAAAAGTGTGTGTATGTTTTTAACAACATTGTCCATCAACTGCAGGGACGGTGATGGTCGGAATGCACTTGAGTGCGCCCGGGCGCATAATGCTGCGCAACAATGTAAGACGCAAAACGTATAGCGGCATGTGGCATGTAAATGTAGGGACGACACACGCTGCCCGTGGATGACACTGACCTATCTCGTGCGGAAGGCCAGTCTGGCCGGGTGACGGGAAAGATTGATGATGATCCTCTCTGGCTGATCGAATGCCGAATGGGAAAATTTAGCGTATGATTAATGCACTCCTATCCGTAATTGATGAACAATGGGTGCGATCTCTCGCCCCACGGTAACGGTTGATGTTGGGTAAATTTTTGATTTGCATGGGTTTGCATGACGCTTGGTGATGGGAAAAGCCACTGCAACCTCGAAGTTCCAGCCTGTACATTGAAAAAAAAAAGAGAAGGAATACTTTTCAGGAATTTTACAAACACTTTTAACATATTACTTGTTTTGTAATTTAACCGTTCAATTTAAATATTCGTTTCGTGTAACTTGACCCTAGTAGAGATTTTACTAAATAATTGGAAATTAGATTTAAAGTGTTATCAGTCAAACAAAGCTGTAATAAATTTTTGATTTCTGGGATTTTCTATAGCAGATTTTTTTAATTTTCACACGTTAAAAATTACAAAAAACTGCTTTAATAATTTTTTCAAATGCATCAGAACAGATTATCTATTGTTAGGAGTTACAAGTTATTTGACGACTAAAAGAAGAAGAATTAACAATAAAAAGGACGCTTCTTTTTTAAGTGATAGAGTGACATGAGATTCTTCTCAAGATAACTTATGATAATGTGAGCAATCTTAAAGCTTTTTTGTCAGCAAGAAATGTAAAAGAAATCTTATAACTTCCTTCTCTGTTCCATAGCCGGCGCACCAGACAGCGCTTAGCGTAATCAGTCTTTGTGCATCGACCACGACAAAGGATCGTTTAAGATTGGGTGTAAAGTTTAACACCGATCCAATCAAAGTGAAGAATGCTGACGTGCCCTTCTGGCCAACTACTCACTCGTCTAACAATGGGGCAAGAATTACAAAAAAAAAAAAAAAAAAAAAAAAATCTAGAGCAATAAAGCAAGTTGACAAAAAAAGCTTTATGACTTGTCGTCTTCCCGATCCTTTTTATTGTCTAGCGATATTGCATCTACCCGGCTGCCAATTAGAGCTATATATTTTCTCATTTATCAGGGCTCTCGGAGAATAAGAAGCGAACACTGCTAGCGGACGGATGTATGTAGCCTTCATCTTCACCTCAAATGTGTCACAGATCCAGTGGTCCAGTTTTAGGCAGACAAAAGAAGATCATCACCGAGGGTGCTGCGGGCTGTGGCAGGACACTGTTGGTAGAGAGAGGAACCGAAGGAAGCAGTGCTGAGAATGAGTCTTTTTCGCTGTATCCTAAACGGGCGCACGGTAGCACAAAAGTGGCATCTCCTGAGTTATGCGGCCGAGTGGTGGTTTAGGATGTCAGCACGGCGAGATAAACTTTCTATGTTTGGGGGATTTTTTTCTATGGCTGAAACCACTCAGGTCAGAAAGCCACAACCCCTCCAAGATGGCAACGTTGGTCCTGTTGTACGTCAATCAGAAGCCCCGGGTGCTCAGGAAGGCATGTCAAAATGTGACACACGCACTGCCCCTATAAATGCATTTCCTTAGAAGATGCACGAATCTTCTGCCAGGGGGTTGGCCGGAAATCGGATTTCTTCTTTGATTTATGCTGTCGCTCCGAGCAGCTCGTTTCGACACATCTACGGATTTGCGGTTACGGTGGTTGTAATTTGATGTGCGACGCTGCCAGCAGTTAGAGACGAATCCTTTTTTTTCCCAACGTCTTATTCCATTGACAGTGATGCATTTTGTGTCTGATTACTATGCCGTATGCAGAACATCAAGCACGGTCAAACGGCATTAGAAAACGCAATAGAAAATAGTTTGGAAAAAAACGATCGTATTAAAAGAAAAGCCAAAAGATCAGAAATTTGGAGGCATAATATGGAATTTTTCAATTGCGTCTTAGCTCAAAAGTGTTAAACGAGTAGTATAAAGGGTTTGATATCAACAAAGAAAATGAATAAGAGTTGAATCCACGTAAGTCCTTCGTAAGCATCCCAAATCTACTGCCAATACTCTGGAAAGAATAAAAGAACACAAATAAATCTACAATGAAAATTAATTACTTTTATGTAACATACAAATCAACTGAAAGCTGACGAAAGCCTGAAAGCTGTATTGATTTAGGTATGAATAAGATTTGATTTCTCTGATCAAGGACTTCCTTTTCTAAGAAAGTAACAAAATTAAAATCGTTTAACATCTTCCACGCAACACCTGCTTGTGTATGGCTCATTTCGACCCACGCTTCATCTTTTTAATCCTTTTAACCACAAACCATCGTTCGTCAGCGGTTTAAGTATTTGCCTACTTACTGGTACATTATTATGAAGACGTTAAGCCTGTAAAACCTTTCTTCATCTAACGGAAAACTGCTGGAACAGTTTTCTCGATGTATTTTTCCTAACTGATTGTACCGTTTTCATTCTTATACCTATGGTGATCATCTAGTTGCATGTTGCATTTTTGTTTTGTTGCTTCGTAAAAGAGAACATTTCCATTACCATCTTGAAATCATGCTTTTGAACGCGTGATTGGCGCTTCACCCGTCTTTTCGCTGCATCATTATTTGCACTGTGAAGTGAAGATTGCAATTAAAAGCGAACCGGTAGCCTGTTGCCACGAAACCCGGCCAAAGAATGACATTCGCTGTAATCTGCGACATTCGATGTGAGGCGGCGAAGAATTGCACACTCGTTGCGCCTTTTTCCTGTCGTACCGGCATTTTCCGGGGCCACGGCGGAATTGAAATGAACTATTGCATTGCATTCACCCCGCGGGGCGCCATGTCATGACACTTTATAGGATGAGATCAAATTTTCAGATTCCCAAGCGACAGGGGCCGGGGGGTCGTTCTTACGTTCCCGTCACGTTCTGAGCCGACTTATTGTCACTGGCTGCGGACCTCTCCCGCCAGCAGATGGGTAGCGCAAGGATCCTCGCGAGATCCGCGGCAACCCAGAGCCGGCAAGATGAAAAGGAAAAGCCCTTTGCGAAGATCAAAGAAAACCGACAAACAGCATGAAACGACGGCGCAACAGTGGTTTGACTGGCGAAGGAACCTATGCGCTTGGTGGCCTTTTTCATCCTCCCACTCGGTTACACTACATTCCTTGCGGAGATGATTGAAATCATCTCGACAGCGATGTCAGTTCGCCGGGAATATACATAAGCTTCTGGGGACGTGAATTTTCCACCGCAAATGCTTCCGATTTGCGAGCGCGCGTGTCAACGGTGAAACAAAACCATAACCGTTTGGAAAGGATATGCTTCAAACACATGTCGATCCCACAAACGCGGATTTTTGGTACGCATATGTGTATGTGTTTGTATACCTGCGTCACATGTTTTAAGTCAACATGGCTTGATGTTTAATAAAACCAACACAAAAACAAAATTATGTTGGATAATGCGCTTTTGCAGGTGAAGCCAGTTTAACTTTTCTTTAAGTTAACATATTTAGTCATTTTGTCTTCTGCCTACTCCCGTTTCCTGGTTACATGTAGCAATGACACGAGTGAATGATATGGCAAGCAAAGTGACTTAACACTGCACAGAGCCACATTTTATACTCTTTCTACTAATTACAAATTACACTTCCAATAAAAAAGAAAGTCCTTTTTGGAAAATGTGCATAACAATGTGCAACAATACCATAAGTACAATAAACTTTCCACAACGATAACCAATGTTTCTATCACACGCCTAAGGCAAGGTAATATATTTTTCATAAGTCATTTCGAATTTATATTACCTACCATAAACAAAAAAACCTAGCTACAGTGATAACATAAAGTGTTCCAATCCGTGCCTGCGGAAAGGACTAAAGGTCTATTTCTTTTATATTTTTGCCCTTGTAACCTACCGTTAACCGTCAAATGTGCCCTAAACTGGCAAAGACGGAAAGCAATTTGTTTCTCTCATTTAGCGCCGGTCGCTAGTAGACAAGATTTATAATCCTGCAGCGTGTCAGGCTGCAGAAAAAAACAAACCCCCCGTCTGACCATAGGCTCCGGCTTCTGTTTGCTGCCGTTATCCGCTCGCCGTTCGCTCCCTCAAATGGCTTCCGGTTTCGGTTTTCCTTCGGTCCCCGGGCAGAGATCCATCCGCAGAGGAGTGGATCTCGCTGGACTGACGGAGAAGATAGATAGCTGGACAAATTCGGCAGAAGGAAACATCGCAGTGGGATTGTAAGAAATAGAAACACCCGTCTTTGCGCATCAGAATCGATAATAGCAGAGGAACTGATGTAGCGATGTTTTTCGCGTCGCTCGAACCGTTAAATAGGAGGGGACACCACAGCTTCGAGACCCAAAACCTCGCCTATCTGTCTCTCATTAGGGAAACAGATTCGGGACACGCCGAAGAACGTCGGTCGGTGTCCATGTTTTTCGATGCGATTTAATTTATTCCCCCTTATGAAGGGGTCTAGGGATCCATACTTGCTTCCTTTTCCCAGGGGGGAATGATTGGAGCGGGCGAGAGCTATCTGCGCGGACACTAAATCTACGACTGGCCCATCGCCAAGACAAATGAAGGGAAGTTGTAAACGGACAAGATAAAGGTGACATTAACGTTTCCTGGTGTATATTTTTTTTGTATTTTTTCCTTTTCTTGAGAAAGAAAAAGAGAAGGTTTTTTTTTGCGGTGGAATGATAAATGACTCAATTATATAAGTTGGAGAAAGTTCGGAAATGTTCATTGAATAATGATGTAAGGCATCAAGAATATTGTATACAACATAAAAGAAATGTAAGATAAACAAGGACATGTTAATTTCTCAATTGGAATAAGGTTATCAGTTTGGCGTTGTGTTTGATAAATGTTTTAAACTGCAGAATTAAAGCAATTAACTCGCCTGTAATATCATTTACTCGAGCTTGACATACCAGTGCACCCAATATAAAATGTAGCAAAATCACAATAATCAGGGAAACCCGAAACATCCACTTCTGCAGCTGGCAATGGCCATCGATGAGTGTTTTTATTTTCAACCCTTGGCGATCTACACGGCGTTGAAAAAAAAAATACCGTGCAATATGCCCCCGTTGTGGGTGGAGAGATTGGGAAAAAAAAATGAAATGAATCAAACGGCAGCTCGAAACCAGCCAGTCTGGAAAGCTGGCCCACCAGCGAAACCCATTTCGCTAATGATGTGGAAGGTAACGACGGCGGACTGCTCGGTGGCAGGCTAAATGTAGAAAATTATAATTATAATCATCATTTCGCTGAGTGCACCGGGCACCATTTTCATTTTCGTTGTGAGCTGCCGCTCAAACATTAGCGGGGTTGAGAGGAGAGACAAAAAAAAACCCTGATTTGAAAACCCTTCGCGGAACAGAAAAGCGCGTGCGGGCGGCGCTCTTGGGGCGAATGGTGAACGTTTGGTGCTCGGATAGCGTTGGTCAGATCTCGTGTGCAGTGTTTTTACCAATTTTTCCTTTTCCTCATCACAATCCCCATTTCATGGCGGAAAGCCACCACCATCCGTGCAGACCACTGCGAAAGATGCTTCAAATCATCCAACGATCCACCAGCGCAAATCCTGAACCGGGGTTCTAAAATCACGCGAGCATGCGATGAAGTGTGTAATTAGTGGTCTATCAAAAATCGCTCTTGAAAACCCAAATGAAAAATCATTCCACTCCCAGAGCGTCGGCCAGCACGAAGCACGTGCAAGGGGCGTTACGAGTGGTGGCTGTGCGCCAAAGTGCGTACGCTCGTCCTCCTGCAGCCAAAAAGGGGAAATGGAGTTCCAGCCCATCGTACGGCTTCCGGGACCACATCTGCGCTTACCTTCCCGCAGAAGGTCTAGTACATTATACCTTGCTGCCAACTGCAAGCACGAGCTGCTTGCCGGGGAGAAAAAGGAGCTCGTTGAAAAGTTTTCAATTATTGCCATTACCAGTGCGTTGCACGGCTGTGGGATGTTATTCCGCCGCAAGTGGGTGTAAAGACTGGAAAGTGGTACATTCGGGTGCGTGTGCCGACGAGTGCCAACTATATTCGAATACCAAATGAATGCGCCCCGGAGGAGCAGGCGAACAAATTCGTTTTTTTTTTGTCTAATGTTAAACTGATAATTTTTTAAATTTCTGATTGATGGATTCTTCCCACAACATGTTTGGAATTTTGTATTCAAGTCACAAATTACATATGTGAATGTGAAAGATGCCATACGATGCCAAAATTTGATGAATTATTGTGCAATTCATCATTAAGATTGAAACACCATGCACATAATTTTCTGATTAATTTCTTGAGTTGATTGATGAAAATTCTCATTCATTCACAGTTTGGTCCATTGTACAATGTTTGCTATTCAAGTTGATGCACTTCTTTGATGGGAAAATGCACTTAAATCCAGCATCAACCAGCTAGCTACTATCTTGACTTCGATCTATACAGGTCTGTGCATTAAATACTCAGAACCTTTTACTAGGGCTCACGTTTTAAAACACTTGCAATCAATGCGTAGCGGAGAACTGTTTCAAGAGAAAGATTTTAATCAACTTTGTAAAAGCCATTGGTTGGGCAAAAGATTATGATCAGTTAAATGGTATGTGACCAGTATAAGCCAGTCTACATGGCTTTGTAAAGAAGGGGGTTTTAACGACGACCACTTGACAACTGTTTCAAACTAAAAGCCAGGTTTAATGTGCAACTGTATTTAGCTGGTGACGTTGGATTTGGAAGGAAAATGTTGCCTGCAAGGAAATGAGTTTTTTATTCACTCATCACAAAATGTCATTCTGAATCGAACTGATGACTTGTTGAGAAGGAAGAGTTGAGAAGTAAACTCCTAAACTCTGATAAATGTCCGGTATGAAATGCAACAAAGTATTATACAATAAATACTAGGAAAAAGCTTTCATGCAATTGAAGTGAATTTCAAATTGACGTAAAATTATCAAAAGGTAGATCTAAAAAAAATTAATCCCGAGCGATTTAAATTTACATTTAGGATATTTTAAACTTCCAAGCATTATTTTGAAGCAATAACAATATTCTGCATCTTGCTTTTTTAAACTTTTTCATTCTAAACATTCTGCAATCAACCTCTACGATTCAAGAAAAAAAAACATCATGAAAAAAAAACTCATTTAATAACGATAGGAAAGGCAAGTTCTGCCTTGTTGTCCTGCCAATATTTTCATTTTTTACTCAGCCATACAATGAAACGTGGCAGGATTTTGATAACAATTTTAATTGAAAACAAATAAAATCTCATTAAAAGTTTCTCGGAAAAGTGTGAACCAAGGAAGGTGTCATTAGTGCGAAAGTGAGCAACAAGGAAATCAAGCACTTGGGTGGTAAACACAATGAGAAACGTGAGACAGGAGAGAGGAAAGGACAAGAGACAAAAGCAAAAAGTTTTGAACAAACTCGTGATGAATCTCACGCGATGACGAACTTATAAATTGCTTCCAATGCGCGTTGGTTGGAAGGTCGGTTGCTTGCATTTACTGCTGCGTGAGAGACATCATTTTCATCCCCACAAAGGATCAAAGTTTTTAATTTTAATTTTCGCTTCTGGTCAATGGAAAAATGTTATTTCATAAACCAATTTAATGTTCGGTTTCATTTTAGTAACGATAAAATATAATTATGACGATGTGTGTTTTCTATGCATTATATGTACCACACAACAATGAGAAAACGAAGAAAGTTTCAATTCAAATTTAATGTAAGCTACAATATCACTGGAAAGTAGAATTAAAAATTGATTAAGTTTCTTCGTGGACCGAAAGTGGCAAAAACCAATTAATATATAAAACATGGGGGCAATTTTAATACTGCTAACGAAATATTAGCATAAATGCATCCATCTGAAGGTGTAACATGAATGTCCCTTGCCGATTTTCACAACTCGTTTTACATGGATTAATTTCGTTATTTAAATCAATACCTTACTCAGCGTGACCGTGACAGTGCCATCAATCCCGATGAAAATATGCTTAGTGGGAAGGTTGGAAGAGCCCCGTCCCGGAAAACCCTTCCACGGACAAGTCATCTCATCTTTTCCTCTTTGTCTCTACTCTCTCTCTCTCTTTCTCGTTTCCTCTTATTTTCACAATAATAGGAAGCGCCCTCCCGCCAGGAAACAGCACGGTCGGAATGGATTGCCGGGAATATGATTGATAGTTCCAGGCAGGTTTTCCGATGATGAATTAAGCCTAATATGGAAAATATTTTCCCAGAATGAATTTTAAGGTTCGATCCTCGTCATGGTGCGCTCTACATTGCCGAAGCTGTAGGGTGGCGGCCTGTCGGATGAACGATGGACAGATCCAGGCATGAGTCCCGGTTTTTGTTTCTTTTTTATATGTATCCATCTGAGAAAGTAGGCCTCAAGAAACGTAAACTCGACTAGGTCTGCGGCGGAATCTTCGCACATGTCCCCGGGGAGTGGCGAGTGGAAAGAGTAAGCCGATATCAAGCAACGGCATAAGCCCAAACGGGCCCGCCAACACCAAGCCTGGAGCTCTGAAGAGGAAATGCAAAATTAAAATTCATATCCATCAGTCAAGCGGGGAAAATCAGCTTGGCTGGGATTTTATCTGCGCGCTAAAAGTTGGCTGTCGAAATGAACCCGGTAGGAACATATCGGGGAGTCTGGAAAATGGATGACAGGCACGACCTCCCGCTCGCTTGGATGCTGGAAAAGGGAAGCGCATACGACGGTTAACAGAAGATTGGCACTGAAACCTGATGCGCATGACGGAATGGAGTTTTTTTTTCGGGGAAAACGCGAAGAAAAAGGCTGGGTTGTGCAGATAGAGAAAGGGTGGCATCATCCGACTCATTTGAGTGGTAAATATTTATAAATGAAGAAGTTTTGTTGCATTTTTTTGCCAGTAAGCATGTTCCTTGTAAGGGGTAAACAAGAATATATTCAGGTCTTATTTTAAAGGTTTTTTTATTTAAATTATTTGAACAAAGTTTTTAACAGATATTAATTGAACAAGGTTATTTAACTTAAAAACATACTTTGGAAATCACCATTCAAATTCTAACCTTCTGAGTTAATCATCTCTTTTTCAAGGAGAGAAATCGATCGACCAATTACGCTGTAATTAGCACTTCATTTCCACTTTCGTGCATTTGAAAATCATTTCGTACCCAACGAGGGTTAGCACAGTGGGTGCCCAATCGAATCCCCACCTGGGGATAGCCTGCTCGGGGGGAAAGGGGCTCGGAAGGCCAACAAAAAAATCGGTTGCTTTTTCCCCATTCGATGAAGCTATTTTCTCTCGTTTTCCCATTACATTATTATCGCACCCTTAAGAGCCAAGCGCCGTGTGGCCGCCGTCATCATCGTCATCATGCTCAGCGACGTCGTCTGTATCGAAATGCTGTCGAGCCCCTCGAAAGCCACCGAACGACAAGTGGTGATTATGATAATTGTGCCCGAACGTCAGCGGCTGTCGCGGTAGTTGCACTGTCCGTGGGCGGCAAGAAATGCACATCATTTCTACATCACACCTTTAACACAACCTATTAGTACCACCTTAAACGCCACCATGCAGATCTCGGCGTGCAAAATCTGGGAAGGCATGGTTTTCGCGAGGGAATTGTTACCGGTTGTGGTTCTCCTTGAAGGCGACAGAAAGCGTACATTAGTTCCAGCTTTGTGACTCTCGCCTGGGGCCATTCGAGTACTTTTGTTTCTGCGCGGCAGGAAAACATTAGCCTGTAAGCGTAATTGTTAACTAGTTTTCATCCCTGCGAAAGAAATCTTCTGTGTTACGAAGCAAGAATTGATGGAAATTAGAAAATTGGATAATGTCAACAATCAATGTTAGAACAATATACCAACGGGTAGTTGCAATCAGGTCCACAATTTGTTGTCAAGATCTCAAAGGTTGATATCTGATAGCTTAGGACTTATTTTGTTAAACCGCTAATGGGTACATTTAGGTATTCTCAATGTCTAATAGAGCAGATTGTTTTTGGTTAAGTGAAAACGGTGTACAATGCAAAAACAGAAAAAAAAACACAGTCAATGTGTACTAGAAGAAGTGTCCCGGTTTGCCGTAACGTTAACTTTCTGCATTCGTTTGTACGAATCTTCCGAATCCGTTCAGCAACGTAACATGCTCCAGTAATCTCAACGTTAAGTTGAGTGACACTTATAACTGCAGACTGCAGAGTAGAAATCTCAACAACCATCCCTGGCTGCTTTTATCGTCGTTGAACTCTGCATCGGTTTTCTCCGGAATGCTAAGTAAAAGGCGAAAAATAAGGTCTCATTAATTTTACCTTTCCGTACACTCTCTTGGGGGTTAGTTTTTCCGTGCGATCCGTTTTTTTCATATATTTTGTCCCAAGGTACAAGTGTATCTTAAAGAAAAATGTATCACTCCATTATGCAGGGTCCTGCTTTCCCTCACTCCGTTTGTACGCTGTGGATGCAGTTTTTTTTTACCTTTTGTGTATGCAGGTGCATTCGCAGTTCTGTTAGTTGGGTAAAGTGCAGTCATTTTTATTCAACAAGCTCTCGCTGGTGTATGACCCAGCAGTAGCTTTGAAGTAGCAAAAAAATGGATGCCCATCATCGCCATTTTACGAAGGTCCACTACCTCAACAGGACGCACCGGAGCGTATATGTAAAAGTTCGTTTACGTTACATAATTAAGAGTAATTTATGTGCTTTAGCGAACCTTGCGGCTAGCCGTCCATTTTACTCCTCGGGGGCGGCTGGATTGATGGATGTCATCCGCAGGCAAGCGTTCGCCGTTGGTCTTCTGGGGAGGTTTTTAGGTTTCTTTGTTTCTGCAAGTGCACTCCACACCGGGGGCAAAAATTGTGGTTCATTTGCATTCCCGTTGCCGATTTGATGTCGCTTGAAGCAGTTTGCCTAGGCGAGGAAGGGGAAATTAAAAAAAAAAAATTACCGTTCACGCCACTCACGTGTGTCGCCCGCCCGGAAGGAGACTGAAAGAATGTGACATTTTGATGCATCTAAACAGCCCCTGGATGGCAGGGGGCAGAGCAAAAGGACCCATACGAGCTGGCAACAGCGTGAGATTGTTTTTGTTTCCTCTAAAATTTCTTTTTCACATCGTATCCTATTTAAGCGCATTTTTCTCATTAAAATCACCCATTCAACGCTTGCCGATGGGATGAAGCGTACTTCATAATGGGTTGGTAAAGTAATTAAATGCACTCATTCTTCCCACGTAATCACCCACCGTGGGCTTACATTCACTTGCTGCTTCGCGAACATTTGCACGGAGATATAAACAGTTGGAGTAAATGTGCGGATTTGCGACTCCCATACCCATGGAGTGTATTTTGACTGTAGCCAACCCTTGGATGTCGCCAAGATGCACATAGATAGATGTAATTTTGTTTGGCATTGGAGGAGACCTCTCAGCAGAACAAACTATAACAGTAACAAGTATGCATTTGTGTATTTCCTTTTTTAAACTAATTAATTGATCAAGACATTTCTTCACCTCATAACATATTATTGTAAATCTAACTTTTATTAAGTTATAATACCCCATCTTAAAGAAAGATCAACGTCTGAATTCATGAATTCATCACATAAATATGACATCACTTCAAGGGTTAAGGAATAGCATGAACGGCATTAGAGTGGAGGCCTGTCTTTCATGGCACCGCAGCGTGATGTAGTGTTTTGATTTTAAAATGCGCGCGACAGAAGGCGCCTGGCACGGACAGCGCGATCTTCCTCCCTTTCGCAGTAAGTGAATGTGCCATTGAATAAAACTGTTCCAACCTCCAACCGATGCGAAAGACACACGGACGCCGCCGCTCTTCGCGGGTGGTATTCGGTTCGACGAATCATTTCGTTTATTTAGAAAATGCCCGCACTACGCGAGCACGAGGAAGCATATCCAGCAGCAGCATCGCGGCGTGCAAATGCATCGCATATGAGTGCAATTATTTTTTTCGCATAAATTCCATCCACATTCTCCCAAGCGCCTTCTGCCGGTGAAGTTCCAGGGTGTGCAAATGCGTGCGTGCAAGGAGTGCGGAAGACAGAAAAGACTACCCAGACAGCACAAGCATACACACACACACACGGGCGGTCGCTCGCTCGCATCCTATTGGCTTTTGTCTCCGGTCCATTCAGGACTCGCGGGAACGGTTCGCATCTCGTCCTAAACATCATCAGCCTAACAGCAGCAACATTACGCCACCACCCGCTGTGGGAAGGTTGAGTGCTGTGGCCATATCCCTCGCACTCTCCCTTCCCTTCCACCTCCGCACATTCCCGACAGAATGCTTGGGGGGGCGAGTATTATTTGTAGCATGTTTAGAATTTTAACGGAAAAGCGGCCTTCCCCGAGCGGTAGAAAGTCAGCGAGCCGTCTGCCTGCGTCTGGTTGTGACGGTCAAATATGGAGAGATATAAAAATGTTGATTTTTAATAGCTGCTTCCTGTCATTTATGGACGGAACGGTTCACAGGACGAAGCAGTCCCGTAGGGAGTTTATGACGCTACGATGGTGAAAAAAATTGCTCAAAATTATTCATCCTAACCAGATTGTGTCCAGCAAATTTATCCAGCGATTCTCTCCAGGCTAGTTGCATCGCACTGAAGAATAAGAAGTGAGGTTCGTTTGGAAGAGCCTGTACATCTGAAAGCATCGACATAAAATAAACTTACTTTAAAGTTTGCTTTCATGGCAACTCCATAAAGTCGTAAATCATAAATTTGATTAAATATTCGTTTTAGCTTTTCTCAAATACCTTTAGTTGTATTATCGGACTTTTCATGTCATCGATTAGAGTTCTCCAATTAACCTAAAATTAGAAAAGTTACGTCACTTTATTGTCATTGAAACATAGAAATAATTTGATTGCTATATAAATACACTTCAAAGAAACAAAAAAAAAAGTCTTGAAGACTTGACAAACACCGTTTAAAATTTAGAGTACCACGTTAGAGTATGATTGTTCAATGTTGAAAAAAATGCATAGGGATATTTTTCTTGAATTTTCGACTAATCTGGATACCCCGTTGGCAAATTATACTGTGCTAGGAACAAACAATCTACTACGCGTCGCCAAAGTTTCATGCCAAAGAAAACCACTATAAGAAAGGGTGTGCATTATTCTAATTAAACTATTAATCATCAGGATAAATGATTGTGTTTTTCCTGTTTCGTTCGGTGGTGCGAATGAGAAGGCCGGCAAGCGGTTATTATTTTTCTTTACCATCCCACACTCACTGGGTCGCTCAATGGTTTGCCCAAAACAGAACGATCCCGCCAAACCCCGCAACCTGGCCAACCTTGCTGAAGAAGGAATGGTGTTGCTGAAGATCATGGAAAAACTCTTGGAAGGAAATGGGCGATGGAGCATCTAGGCTCGTTCCCAACGGAAACCCAGTGGGCGGCAGTTTGGGAATTCTTTTCCAAGAAAAAAAGTTAAACAGTATGATGTGAAAAAAGCCACCAGCTAGCATTGGACTCTGACGTCTCTCGGGCTTGCAGAGCGCTTGATGCTTGCCGTCCCGGAAAAGGGGTTTTCCTAGTGAGAACATTGGCGTAAACTGTCCGCCGGGGACCCATTTTCTTATCAACTCGGAAACGTCGGTCCATTTTATGGCAGCTTTCTTTTTCGCCCGAGTGCCCTGTTGGGTTGGGCAGCTCCATTCTGTCTCGAACCATGGCAGAAACGCTCAAAACGTCTTTAATGATACTAGGACGAGTTGTTAGGCAATGCCTCTAAGAAAAACAGGCAAAATTAGAATTTTGATTACATAAATTCTTGCTAAATAATTCAACAATAAATGCTATGGAAATGTTAAAGCAACATTTTCAATTGTACAACTTCGTATAATTTCTAGATTCTAAACATTCTATTTCTTCTTTTACTTTGGGCTTATAAAATCGAACGATAAGAAACATATTCAAATTCCATCATCTGCACTGCAGTTCTGCTAGCCAACCATTTCACATGCCTAGGGCAGAAAAAGTCCAAGGCGGCCCTCAACCTTGTTGTCATTTTTCATTAAAAAATACCTGCTCCTGACCGAGGACAAATTTCTTTTAAATTTCAAGACACCACGCTCATGTGTGCGTATGTGTGTGCGGATGTGAGTTGGGAAGTGTATGGGTAAAACTCAAAAGTCGCGCAACTTTACCGGGATGAAAACGCGATCCCGTGCTTTTACGTAGTTATCAAGAAAGACCAACTTTCTCTACCGAACTTCACTTGCTAGAGGACAAGTGCACTGTTCCTACGCCGAAAAGCCGAGGATTTCTACTGTAGATTTTCTTGACACCATACCAACGCGCTGGACCATTCGCTGCGGAGGAGTGTTGTTGCCTCCATTTTGTCGGCACTCGCCCCACGCTGAAGCCCTGCGTCGTTTGGTAAGTTTTACCCGGGAGAAAATTAAAAGATTTATGGCGTTGACGAGTTTTCTTGACTTTCGGTCGGGAAAATGTGGCGTGTTTCTGTTTCCTGCGCACTTCCAGTGTGTTGCGTCGGCCTTGCGCTCTTCCTCAGCCTAGCTGTTTCGTTTTGTGTGTCGTATTGGAGGTTGAGGGGGTGCTAGAGTTCAGTGTTTTGCCTGAACTTTGAGCGCTAAAATGAAGAAGTAAAAAGTGATACACAAGAAGAAGCATCAGTTAAAATAAAAAGTTCCCAGTCGTGAGTGAGACCGAGCAATTTCTTGATCAACCTTTCACCTTAAAATGATCGAAAACACTTGCAAAAGAGGTGAGATAACCCGGACCGATAGTTACTTCAAGTGGGGGTACGAATTTATCTTCGTATGTCTTGTGGCATGTACGATGCATACGATGACTTTTATAACTATACAATGAATCAGAAGTAATTTGGGACAGGCACGAACCATTTAATGCACGCTTGCATTCCAGTATCTGAAAACTATCATGCGCCTCCATTTGATTGATAGATAAGGTTATTGAAAATAAAACATAAAAATGTAAATTAAAAAAAAACTCACATTCTACCATTGCCATTTCCATACTAAATATTTTTGATATTTTGTTTATTTGTTACAATTTGATAAGAAATAATTCACCAGGATTTCCGGTCCACGGATGCAACTCTTCATCCAAGGTCGCACCCGATGTCGCCCAGGTTCCAACTGCAACCATTTCCAACCACAGACGGCCAAAATACAGCCCTGAATACTAACCCATAGATTGAGATCAAACTCCTACTAACACTAGACCTAAGACAAATATTGTAAAGGGGCAGAAAAGTACACGAGGGAGAATGTGTACAATACGGCCAGGCCGTCTAAATAAATAAAATAAATAAAAAAATACAATTTGTTAAGCTTGAATCAACGTTAGTAACACCAGGTGAATTCAAAGAACTCCTCCACAGTCGATCGGTTTATTGCGCATGTTCCCACCATTTTTGACCGCCGGCATAAACCATTCGAGGGGTAAAGGAAAAACAAATGCTGGCCCGTGTCAAAAAAGGTAACCATTTCCGGAATTGAGCATTACAATCCAATGCAACGCACGTTGCCTTGCCCGTTGTCCTCCGGAGGCATCCCGTGCCAGTATAGTGGTCGTAGATTAAACGACTAGCTCTAGTAGTCATACTCAGGAAATGCGTCCGTTCGGTAAAGATTCAGTGAAAGAGAACACACATACTGGGTTATAGAAGCACGATCACACCTCGCTACTAGGAGGACTACAGCAGCAGATCAGTGGCCAGTCGGTGATGCTAATGTGCACGCGGGCTGACATGGACCCATTACCAGCATCGGAAAGCCACGTATTACTCGACGGTAGATGTCCAACGAGTGACTATCGAGAGACACTCGTCAGGCACTTCGCAGCGCGGTGCCGTTCCATTTCGTCCACGCTCATGCAACCCCATGCCACCGATGTGGATGAGCTTCCATGTCACACGAACCAGGAATGGCGGTATTCTAAGCAGGTATCCTTAGGGCAGATACCCTTCGATACACAGCAGAATCGTAGCCAAACGAGGGGACGCAGTCTTTACGGAAGAGAAATTAGTGAACGGTAACCGGGAGCGCTTGTTCGTACCATTCCGTAAGCATCCCAACGGATACCCTTCTGTTACTGGAGCAGAGGAAAAGAGAGAGGGAGAGTGAGAAAAAGAGAGATAGTGTAAGAGAGAGTGTATGAGAGAGATGGAGGTATGTAAAGGAAAGCACGCGGGCGAAAAAGGTTCATCAACGGTAGTCATTTTGGGGATTTTGAAATTTCAGTTTGATTGGATGGGAAGTAATCCGTTTATCGAAGTTCGAACACGGATGGACTTAATTTTCAATCCTCAATTCACGCAGCCAATGGGAGGTTTTCTATCGGGATGGTACGGCGAAAGGTTTCCGGGGATGGCAGTGGATGGGAAGATTGCCAGTAGGGCTAGATTCATACGATTTTGTTAATCCTCGTCACTTGCCGATGGGGCCACATTTGTGGGTTTGTGTGTGATGCAGGGAATGTGGTTTGGAAATATGTCAAACGAGGCCGCCTGTCGCGCTTCGAAAGGAAATCGCAGTACCGTTAACGGAATCTGTGATGGCGACCAACGTGCTGTTCTGCTGTGGGAGGAATCCGTGAGATGTCACCGTTCACTATCCCATCCGAAGGACCTACTCATAGCAGGGATCGGAACGTATGTGTATGTGTGACAAATTCTATGCCCTTTAATCTCCGAACCGTTTGCGTGCGTGTGATTTTACAGAGTAACACTCTCGTGATGGTCCGTTATCAGGTGTCCAGAGGAAAGCACTATGGACGCACAGGTTGTTACAAACGGTAAAGATACAATCCACTTGAAAAAGTGTAATAAACTCATAGAGCAAGTAGAGCACAATCAACAAGTGAGATAACAAGGCAGTTCGTAACATGATTTCTAAAAGTGATGAAAATTATATATTATTTTTTGTTAATTTAATAATCGTAAACAAAAACATTAATACAAATTAAAAGCCAAATTTCTAGACAAAGCCAAACAATTCTAGATAAGTTTCTGCAAATCTGTAAAGCATAACATATTTCAAATTTCAAAAATAATAAAAGATACGTGAAACATGTACAAATAACGTGAGAAAGTTGTGTTGAACAGTTGAAAAATAAAATTTCCAGTTATTAATACGATAATCGATTTCTTGAAATTTCAATTCAATTCAAGTTTGCTAAGTTTCAATAAATTTTGAAAATTTATCGATAAGCCTATATACACTGTCCGACCATCCCAACTGCCTTACACACGAGATTGCTCATTCTTGGAGAGTCACACAAACCATCCACAACCCATCCATCCGACCACCGATCCTTCAAATGACCAAATCCGGTGCAACGCATCTGAGGCCGAACATACCAATCAGCTTTTCAAACGCATCCTGCCCAGAGAACTGTAAGTATAGGTACATTTGCCACAAGCTAAGCGCGTACGCTTCGATTCTTCATCCACTGGAATCCCGAAGCTGGTGCACCTGAACAAGTGCACCGGATTCTGAGGACCAAACGGTCAACAATGGCATTCCGGTTTCGATCGTGCGCTTACGGGATTTTAACCGAACGCAAAGGAATTCGGTTGCGTATGTGTGTTTATTCAAATCTCTCTGTGGCCGGAGGATCAGCACATTTGCAATACGATTAAAATATTCAATCGTGTACACCATTGGATGCTTTTCACAGGAGGATGGCCAGTACTTTGGTACGGTAAATAGATAGAACCAGTTATCCTTTTTCCTCGGGAAGAAAAGTGTTCTTTCCCGATACTGTTACCGATTGTCCAGGCATTACTAACAAGATGGACAAATAGTACCGGCCCCGGCAAACGGATAAACAAGTAATCATCCGGTCAAATACTGGCTTTCCGGTCCGTCGAGAGTTTCGTCGCTGCCTTGACGCTGGTTTGTATGTTTTTCCGGAAGCCCGTCAGTTGCAATTGGCCGCATAAAGCAAGCGCGCCTGATGTTTAACTAACGTTCCGTTCTTCGTCTTTCGCCATCTCTGGACGTGTATGCGACGACAGGGTGCACCGTAAATGTTTGCAGATCTTTGATTTAATTAGGAAAACAAACACTCAACAGCACTCGACTGGGCAAAGAAAACAACTCAATCAACATCCGGTGCCGGGTTCGGTTGTTTTACAACCGGGACATGCAAGAGTGAACCATGGGATCGGTTTGCGCTTCACCTTCACCCGGTTTTGCGTAACAGGGGGCAGGGATCAGGCAGCCGAATTCGGTACGCTTCCTCTTCGGTCGTCCCTACGGAGAAGATAATTCAATAAATAATTTATGCAATAAATTTTCACTTAAATCAGATCAAGTACAACTTTTAGCACCCTTCGAGCTCGGGTGCCTTCCTGTGCTTCCCTTTGCGTCGCCCGTCTGCGATTCAGCAGCGGCGGGTGGTGGATGATGTGGACGACGACGGCAACGATGTTGCTGGTGATGGTGATGATGATGATGAGGATGATGATGTCGGTGATGTGGTCCCTAGTGACTTTTTGATGGGCCCTGCACCGGCACGCCGCTGGAACACTTCCGTCCCACACGCATATAACCGTCATTCGGAGGGGTGCACTGGCCAACCCCTACCGGCGGTCTGGCGAGTGTAACGAAGCGGCCTGAGGGACCTTTCCGCTAAACTGGGATTCATTTGCTTTGGTGGCGCGGGAAATGGCCTCAAGGGAAAATCTACCATTTCCCACTCGAGTAGCTTTCGGGCAGGACGAGGTGCATATACCCATTCCACCGACGCACGTTCCGATGTTCGACCCGAATCCCAGCTTCACCCCCGAGATGACTCGTCGGTTCGCAAGGGAAACCGACTTCCGGTCCAGAGTCGCGCTGCTAACGAATCTCGGCCGCATGCAATTGTGAACGCCGCGGCGCGTCGCGTGCTTGTAACGCGCGATTGTTCTAATTTATTATTCAATTATCATCATCGTCGTGTCGGGTGGCCGTTGTCATCGTCGGTATAAACACCCCCGCCCATCCCGGCGGTTCGTCCGGGCACTATTTAGTCGACATCATCTTCGCCGTCCTCATCAGCAATGCCCGCCGGGGGAGTGAAAATTTTCGGGGGAAGGAAAAAAGAATTCGGCTGGTATCACAAGCGCCGGTGTGGGTTGGCATACGGATTGGCGAAAATCGGCACCCTTCCCAGCAAAGGAAACACCCCTTAGGTGATGGAAGATACTGCACGTGATTTGGCAGGGAAGTTTTAGTGCCATATGAAATCAAATTTAAGTTGATTGCCACAATATGGTTTACGTTTTCAAAATTCAATTATCGAACAGACGGTTCGGAGTTCCTGGGTAGCAGTTTGTTTCTGTTGGGTTCAGGTTTGTGTTTGTGTGTTTTTATTAGTTTATCTTTTAGTGACCCCTGATTAACGCTGGTTTAGGGTGGGCCAGTAGCTTTGCTGTTTGAAGCATCGTAAACAATATGACACTCATCAATATTTTAATATTAATTTGAAGCCACATAATTTACGTATGACGTGGTTTTCACTGCACAATTTCCTACGCACAGCAGATTTGATGAAACGAAATAACATAAGTCACTAGTATTAAGTTTAGCTGCTGTATAAAAAAAAGTAACACAACAGTTTACCTATACTTTTTTCTTTTAAACATTTTCTCCAGGTAAGTTTTTTGCAGGTAAATTCTTTCGAAATAAACGAGCATTGCTGTGGTAGTTCTAATTTGTATGAATGCCAACTATTGATTGCCATAATTGATACACATGGTTCATCGACCACCTGATTCATGTTGTTATGTATGATGGGCCATAAGCCAGCTTCCATGACTAATTAAAATCAACACATAGTGCAACACCTTACCCGGAGCCCGCTTCATTGACAAACATATCCATATGTATACATATATGGTATTCCTAGAACCCTCTCGACCCTCGGCACATCCCGGAATCTTTTCTATCATTAAATAAATCCTCTTAATGGAACGACTACCCACCATGAGCAATCTCGGCCACCAGCCGTCTCGTCGGCTTCCCGCTGCTCGGTGAGGTGTAAAAACTCAATTCCCCACACTGACCCGCACACACGCTCGCCTAAATCGTGCGCAAATCCGATAATCCGTAATGAGCCATATGGAAAAAAAGGTAAATGAATTCACCGCAGCGGGCGGTAGGTGACAGGTCCCGGGGATTTGGTGGACGACTTCCTCCCGGGCACTTCTGCGCTTAAGCCTAAGCCGCACAGAAAGTCCCGCAAGTGTCCCGGTAAGTGTAAATGAAAAACTAGAAGCGCTGAAACCCTACCGACCGAAGCGCGTTCGATTTGCGGACGCCCTCGTGAACGGATTAAAATGTTTATGAAAATTACTTTCTCCGATCGTAAACGGTGACGCCGTTGACACCAGTAGTTTGTTTTTCGGGATCCTCGCTTGCCCTCACAAGAGGAAAGGAAGCCAAGGGTGTGAACTTCATTAGGATCAACTTTTCGCACTACACGGAGGGAAGATTGTATTTTAATTGAGTTTTGCAATGATTACAATTCGGATGCGTCACATTTCACCCGACGGTTTGTATGAATGGAACATAATAGGCATAGTTTTCTGTAAGATTGAACCCACGGGCACGTCCCACCAGGTTCGCGGAAGGGGAATTCGCGATTCGGATGAGATTGATTTTCCAATGAATAAGGCTACCCTTCAAAAGAAAGGTAGATTTACACCACGTGGACAACATGAATAGTATGATGCGCAACGAACAACAAGAAAATAAAAACCCCTTTTGCAGGTTGTGATCCTGACGCTATAGCCCCTTGTTGACTCCTGCTGGGCAACAGCTACATATTGGCAGAAAAAATGAATCCCAAAGGGGAAAATAATTCACTTCTTCTAGTATTTCTCCGAACGAAAGGCGTATTGCTATCTAGCTGATGCTCTCGCTGGAACATCCTGTGGCGTAAAGACCGCGTGCCGTGAAGGTGGAATGTTCTCACTTTACCCTCGAGAAGAAGTTTTATTACAACGCATACTTGCAGCTTAAGCGCATCGGAATACCACGAGGTAAGTCAGGTGTGACTCATGCTGTCAATAACATTGCATCTTTGTGGATAATAAATTCTAGGCAATGACTTATTTTACGAATGAGTGAGCCAATTCAATTAGATCAAAAAGAATATGATAGGATAAAGTACAACCAAATAGGAAAGGAGCAAAATATAAAATTTAATTATGATGCTTAGGTATAAAGGACAGGGGATCGTTTTTTCGCGTTTATCCGCCCCTGTACTTCAATCTTATTTAGTTGTGACAAACCATGGTAATAACTTTTATCCAATAAGTATTTTCTTTACCGCCAGACGTTTCCCAGTTCAATTTTTATTTTGTACTAATAATTATGACCCTAACTCAACGTCCCAAAAAAGAAACTTTTTTCATACAACCTGAAATGAAAATACTTTCAATGAGACGTGCACCAGACGTGTTTAGAACCGTCACGACGGCCACTTAGCCTCCTCATGTAGCATCCACGAACGCGAACAACTACACAGCCATGGTCACCATTGTTGGCAAATGATTTATAGTTTGTATTTGCCACCATCCGGAATGACACGTGAGAAAAGGAACACGGGTCAGAGACTGCTGCACTTGGCTATATACGGTTTGCCGTGAGTAAAATGTTCCCCGCCGGAACACAGTTCGCGGAGAATCATGCAGGGCAATCCCGTCTATTCCCAGTTGAGGGCATAAAGCAAAAAAAAGTGACACAAGGTAACCTCATTAATATGGATTAAGGAAGCGAAGAGATCACGCAATGCGTTTGAAGAATCTGACAGGTATCATGAGGCCTTTCCCCCATCTCACACCTCCGGCATCCATGTTTGTCAAGATAGAGCGTTAGCCGGAGGTGCGACCAATATTTGGTGAAGGTCTGAGGTGTGAAAACTCAAATTTAATGATAGGCACCAGCATCGTCACGCAACCTCCCCGCCAATCCTGCGCTGGTTGACCGAGCCGGATCACAGGCCCTAGCCACATTAGTGATCGCCGTTCTTTAAGGAACCGAGAAGAAGAGAACTTTGCCCGCTCGCCTTACTTTGAGTTCCTAACGGCACGACTGTAGCTAATCAAGGGGGTGTTGGACTTTACGGTGTGGTACCGAGTACGTTTTGACACTTTCAACCATCATTAATGTAACCTTAAGATTATTTTTTATGTTGTGTGTGTATGTCATGATTAATTTGCACCCGAAGTTCCGACGGGTCGGTTGCGAAGGAAAGAAAATAGCCACAAGAAACCCCTTTTCCACGTACCTTCCTGGATTGCCCTACTTCTTTCATCTTTTGTCGTGGCCGAAAGAAGGAGATGCAGTCCGGAGGGTTCGGCTGTACCCGGCATCCTCCTGAATAAGACAGATGAGCTGGTCGCGAGTGAGAAGGAAGTAATAATTCATCATTCATTCATTTGACCAAACGAAGCGTTTGGAAAAAAAAACCGTCGATGATGCCTGGTGTCGGTGGCCTACGCTGCCAAGCAGTCTGGCTGCGACATACCGCTGACTGTAACCGTGCATTTGGAAATTCCGAACATTAAACTGAGGAATTAGCCACAATCAGCGATATGTTCACAACTGTCGTGAATTGACTCATTAACATGTGCAATGAATTTTGCTCTAGTTTAACATGTCCTTGATGTTTCACATCCTAGCCGAGGAAACAAACAAAAAAATGATCAAAACAACAAGCATTTTTAAAAAGAACAGCAAAATACAGTATGTACAAAAAAATAAAAATGGATAAAAATCATATACTTTACACAAATAAGTTAGCAAATTTCATGGAAAAAGACTGTAACGTTTGAAACATCATCCAGTCTTTTAGATAAAATCCAAAGCAGGTAAGATTTCAGGTGCTTCGCTCTCCATCGAGCGTTTTGTTTCGAGTCATTATCCTGATTTCACACGTGAATTTTCGGTTCGGTCCTCCACATATACGACACGCAAAGCGTCGCGAGTTCTGCAGATCCTGGACGATCCTTTGCTAGTCAAAGCGGAGACCTCATCCGATCCACCTTTTTCTCTGATCCGTTTGTCACCGTCCCGGATCGTACAGTGTTTCGTATTCTTTTCCTCACTACCTTTTTTTTTCTTGCAAAATTTGTATGTTCCCTCGGAGCATACCTATAAACCTTCTTCGCATACGAGCTTTCCTTCTCGTCATTGCGACCCGATCCCACACATCCCGGCTCCCAGCGCTTGCGGCTGTAGCGAAAGGGAAGGCATCCGAGACACCGACGATCGAAAAAGGACTTCCCAAAAAGGGGTTCTAGGAAAGAGGAGGACGAGAAGAAAAAACGCACCGGTGTTTGCGAGTGCACGCAGAATTCTTGCACAAAAGGAAGCCTATATTCTTGGAAATATTAGGTTTCAAATAATTGCTACCATCACCCGCCACCCCCGGCTCCTCGAGGGCGTCCGGCGTGAGAGGATGCCGGCGAGGAGATCTGCTAGGCACAAGAAGATCGGCGAGGAGGGCCGATTCCTGCGGGGCAATAGTTCACAGGAAAGACATATTCCTGAGCAGCAAACTAGGAAACCAATCTCGTTTCACGAGAGCCATCAAAAACTGGAACATTGGAAGATACGGCGATGGAAAAGAGGGAAAAAGTAAAACGAACTCTACGTGCCCCGGACGTGCGCTGTCAGGGCAGTCCGAAGGAAGGCGAAGAGCTGAGCCGAGACGGTTCGTCCTGAAGGGTTTTCATTTCGATTTTGAACATTTTTTTTCTCTCTATCCACGAACATGCCAACGTGGTGAACTTGCAGGTCTTTTGCAGGAGGATGTAAGCCTCTTTCGCTGACGTACCCTTACTGGCCGGGCAAAAGAAAACTCTCCACGGGACAGCGTCATGGTGTCTTGCCAGGATTTGGCCTCAAGATGCCTCTTCCTTTGTGTTGTCTTTTTCATCGCCACCTTTCCGCACCGCCCGCTGCCGTGTACTGGCGGGAGTGTATCCTTTTTGTGTTCCAGGTTCCAGATGATTGTTGCTCGAGCAGGAACCGAGGATCGAGAGCGGGCTCAAGTGCACGGTGCACGGGCACGATGCAGCAGGAGTTGCGTTTATATTGTTGAACTGTATTGTTCTCCACGGATGAAAGACAATCTCGGCAAACATCCGCAACGGGTTGAGATAGGGATTGATGTTGATGCAGGAATCCATTGCCGCTGTTAGGTACACTTAACATAATTATGTGTTATTAGGCGCTGGAATGGCGTTTCAGTATGACGTAGGGCAATTCCTGAGACAAATTTTCTTTTTTTTTTTCAACAACGTTGTTTTTCTTTGAAATTTGTTGAACACACATTCCCACAAGTGCCAAATGAACAGGGAAGGATTTCAGATTCACAATTTACAGCTTTTACATAAGCCTTCAAGCTGTTTTATGCAAAATCTCCTTAAGCCTTCGTCTAGCAGACGCACAGGGATTCAAAACAGGTCAACAAACGAGCTATAAATTAAATTATACCATTGCGATAAACACATCGCATGACCTTATTGATGAATCCACTGAGGAATATGTAAAAACTAAACATCTTGTGGAACCGAAGAAACCGAACTCAGCAAGGAAGGTTTGAATCGGAAAAGACATCAGCATAATTGAGGTAAACCCGTTTACCTCTGAACTGGGAATACTCCCAATCTGTTTGGGAAGCAACGCAAAACCTCAATGTGAATTATCCTACAGGACGTTGCCACGACGAGCTGTTCTGAAATCCAGGAAGGACTGGGAATATGAAAATTACGCTCCTTGAACCGAGTCCCGAAACGTTCGGGGGCGTTCCGTGTCAATCAAGCGTGCATTGTATGTGTGTGTGTGTGTGTGTGTGTGTGTATATTTTTTGTTGTTGATTTCTGGATATCCCTCGCCGTAACCAACAGTTTACACAGCGGTCTTTCGGAGGGTTTGTCTCACGGCAGTCGGGACGATTAGAAGAGGAATATGGAAGAGTTGCCGTGCTGTTGGTGCATTGATAACATCAGCCATAACAACATCAGCAGTGGTCCCGAGTAATTACAATCATATTCTTTGATATAGTAGGGGAACAGTGGTCCACATTCTGAGAGTTCGAGCCCTGCTACATTCTGGCTCGCTATGGGCGAATATCAAATGACGCGTTGGCCCTCCTGGGGACCGTAGGAGTTGCTGCCGCAACCGCCGACGACATCGTATAGTTCCAGCAGGCAGAAGAGAGACTGCACCACACGAAACTTTAGCTAAAAGAACCTCGCCGCAACCGAATCCATCCAATTTTCGCTCCGCAAACGAAGGACAGACTACTCAACCCCGATTTGCCGTTCAACAATTCTGTCGCCGATTCGATTGCAGGAAGCAGCGGACCCGGGGGCTAAACACCACGCGACCGGAGCACCACGATGCAATCAACCGTAACAAGTTGTCCACCGATTGAAGACGCAGCCCATAGGAGGGAAACTGACGGTGTAACGACGCCGGCCGGAATCCCTCGGAGGTCCGGAACATGTAATTAAGCGTAGGGAAATTAATTGCGCCATGATTACGGTCCTTCAGCACAACCAATCACGCCTGCCAGTCGAGAGACCGTCATCAACAAGCGAACTCCTCTGACGGGCTCCCATTGCCACCATAATTTCGTCGTTGTGTCACCAAAGCCGGGCTGTGTGATGAGGGGAGGCGTATGTTTCGGTGGTGATTCGAAAACAATTTGCCTCCTTTACTTATATTCTGCGAAATATGGCGAATCTATATTGAGCGGGATGTTCTGAGCGAACGGATGATAGAAGACAAAACGAAAAATACAGAATTTAGTTGATCTCAGTAGGCTTGCACATAAATGGATATCCTTGTTGACAGGCAGTGGAAATGCTCGAAGCTTTTTTTGTAGTTATTGTCATTCAAAATTTGACCAAACATGCTACTTCAAGTTCATAAAGCAGAAAACGCCCATTAAAGTTAACGAATACCGTATCTTATCCATCTGACACTTCATTTCATTCGCATTCTCGTTCTTCAATGAAAGCTGCTGTCCTTAAGCTGCCAAGTTCCCTCCCACATCGCACATAGCGTTGGACCAAGTTTCGTGCGACGTTGGTGAGCTAAACAGCAATGTCAATCGATTCGATTTAATTTCTTTTTCCTACAGCCATTCTTTTCCAGGTAAAGATTGAGATCAAAGATATCATCAGTGGTCACGGTCAGTGAAGATCGCCATCACACGAGAAAAACATTGCCGGTGGAAAACCTATGATGAATGAAATTCATTGAAAAACCTAAATCGGTATCAGACATTCTTTATTGCATCCTTGGCAGGGGATTTTCTTTTTCACTATTCCTGGTCATTAAATTCTACCGTAGCAATTGAGCTTGTTTCGTAGAAGGCGAAAGATCCTGTCGGTTAGCAAAAGCTAAAGAAAAAATGGTTCGTAAACGAAGCGCATTGAAAGTAAAGCCAAAAAAAAAGGAAGCTTTCCTTTTCAATACCCGGTTCTATTTCATGCTGGCAAAAGGCTAACGAAAAAGATTCACACAACAAAAAAGTAGTGAAATCCATACATCAATGATTGTCTCAATTTTCCTTCATTCCAACACACCGGCAGGATGCCGTAATTTATGAGAAATAAGTTCACAGAAAACAAGACACATACAAAAGACCAAAACCTGTAGGAAGGTTTAGGATGATGTTGAGGTTTTTTCAATGAATGTCACCAAACCGGGTAAAAACATTGAGAAAAGAAATCGAACCGTTCAAATGGTCATACATTTCTTTGAATTACCCAGCGGATGTTTGTCATAATCGGTTTAAGATGGACATCCCAACGACAACCCGACGTGTAGGGCGAGACATAATTGGCAGGTAAGGTTTTCCGCCCACTTGATATTGATGCCCTCTTAAAGGAATTAAGTTTAATATTTGAAAATGTACTGATTATAGAATGGATTAATAACATTCATACAAGAGAATAAAATAACAGTTAATACTATACAGAGATATGGTAACAGTTTTATAGGCCGACACGATGGCCGTTACACGGTACATTTTTGAGCGCATTGATGTTTGCTTGATTCATGCATGTGTTTAAAGCATATTTTCTGCATCCCTTCAGGATAGTTTATAACGGAGATAGTTGAAGTCCCATACCCGTGAGCAAATGGTTCCCTTTTACGACCAGAAGTAGAGGTCGACGATAAACCCATCAAGTAATAAAATATAAAACGCTTCAAAATTTATGACACAGAAAAGTGATTTGATAAAAAAAAATGTATCAAAAGCAAGCACGTCGTAAACCAGTAACACCGGATGAAACCGTTTATTTTATGTGCGTTTTAAAACAGCGCTTCTGCGAGCGCGAAAGTTTGCTACAGTAAAACTGTAGGTTCAGAAGAAGATTGATGAAACCAAAAAAAAATATGGGTGTATAAAATATGGTTGAGTCAAAATTCGGTCGCATGAAAGCGCGTTTCGTGCATTGAAATATCGCTGCGAAAATATAGCGTGAGGCGTTTATAAAAAAATCACGCCAGATCGAAAAGAAACCCATCATTCACATTAAGGTAGTCTCTTATCAAAGATTCGCACGGACGAGAAAGTGTTGTGAATCATCTTCAAACTTCTTCTTTCAGCCACTTACAAACCCGCCGGCTCAATCAGCCACACGGTGTTCGTACACACATCCATTGGGGAATTATGGGAGGGAGGACACACATAAGGAAACGGGCGTAAAAAACTGCATCGTTTCATGCGTGCGTTTGACAAGTCATCGAAATTAAAAACGTCGAAACTGTCGTGCCGGTTGAAAGGAGAGGTCCCCAGGAAAAGGGTTAGTTAGACCATCGCGTAGAACACATCATTTCGTGAAAATGCTTTTAACGGAGTATTGATATTTACCCCCTTTTTAAATGAGAAACCGAACCAATTTTCTGAGATGACGGTTTCCATTATAACACATCTTTGGTGGAAATGAAACAAACTGTTTTTTTGATTTTTCGTAGGCGTTTTGCATAAAATACAATAATATAATTGTTTGCGCTTAGCTTCCAATTGCTTATTTCTGTAAATGAACGAAAAACCAAAAGGATAGCTCTAATTGTTTGTTCTATTAGAACGTGAATGCAATCGTTAGTTATCATTCAATTAATTAACTCTAATCCACAACAAGCTTTATTCGCCGTTTTGCGACTAAGAACATCTAAGGAATATTTTTAACTGTTGGCCAAGGGGCAAAAGGGTCTGTTAGAAGAAGCTAGGGTGGTCAAGAAAGTGTACCATTTTATATCGCGTAATTGCAGCTCGCATCCGGTGGTACGAATGCTAATGGCGAGAAATCGTTTCACCCGTTCTTCAATTCATCCAGTTTACCCAATCCTCCGCATTCGTGGCGGACCTGCTTTTTTCGTGTTCTTTTTCAACTCCCTCTCTAGAGCACAAAGCATCTGTCCATTGGAGGAAAAAAGTGGCTAGCATAAGGAAATGTGCAAACATTGCAAAATCTTCTCACCAATCTCCGGCCGGACGGGCAGCCCTGCTGGGCGTCGAGACGTTCAGTTCTGTGTCGACCAGCCTTTTCAGAACCGCGATACGATGCTATCTCGCTCGCTGATTTGTTGGTGCTGTCCCTCATCATCCGGATCCATGGGTTGCCGCTGCCGCGGGAATGCGCTGCAAGTGAATGTGACAAATAATTGGAAAATTGGTATCGCTTACGCTTCTCCCCACAAACGCCAAACTAGTACGCCATCACTCTGCGGACATACGCGACCGGTCTCTGTGGCTCCCTTGCATCTTATTTTTACTGTCTTCATCTTTGTTTCCTTCGGTTTGATTGCTGCTGCTGCTTTACTCAGCTTCTTGCAACAATGCGAAAATTGTCTCATCGGCACTGATTAAATTAACGCTGACTTGGTTTTATTTTATTTCTTTAGCAACCCTCATGTTGGGTCATCTTTATTCAGCCCTGCCAGTAGAAGACGATCAGCACCAAATGCCAGCAAATGAGCTTTATATTTGTACGATGCTACCTAATAGACTTTTCGAAACGGCAGCCAGATGTTAAGCGAGAATTGGTCGGAATCAATCCTCTTTGGCGGGTAAAATACAGTTAAGGACGATTGGTGCTAGGATAGGATAGTATATCGGATCTCGTTTTAGTTATCATAAGTTAAATGCTGTTTGGATCTAAAACTGAACTTACCACTTCACTTAACAGGAAAGAATCATTTATCCCTTACGGATCTGCGACGAGAAGCTGGGTGTAAGCGGTATAGGCGCGTCGCAAATTGGTTTGATCACGGCTTTCGGTTATGCATCAATGAATGATATGGCCACGAATGGTGGGTCCTTGTGCCCACAGTTGTCCATGTGCCGGTAACCGTGCTGCGTATGCAATCAAGTAAAATAAGATTTGATAATGCTCCCTGCATACGACACACAGAGTTAATCGTTATTACAAACGAATTACGTTTCACGTTTTACTGTTTACGCACTTTTACCTATTCACCTCTGCGAATCAACCATTGAATTGACTTTCATCAATGTATGCTGCGTCCATAACACCATTGCCAACGCCATCACACGAAAAGCATAGTAAAATGCTCAATTGTTTTCACAATTTCAATAACTTTACCGAACAAGAGCGATTGTTTACATATCTCCCGGTGAAAGCACCATTCTGAATTGACAGAATCGCATTGTCCGGAAAACATCGAACTGACAGCATCCAAAAACGCAATGTTTGACAGCAGTGTACTTTCGGCGTCGACAATAACATCGCAAAAAGTGATCAAAGATAGTGTGCGGGTATTTTAACAGCACAAAAAAGCGGAAACAAAGGTGTAGAAAGCATCCAGCTTGGATATGGAAGCAAACACATATAGCGGTGTTGATCGATCGATCGGCGTGAAGTGTCAAAGAATCCACATGTTGAATGATCATTTGTGCAAGAACTTCGGACGGATCGATTCTGAAAATCTCAGCTCCTTCAAAGAAACCGTTGTGCATCCCTTAAAAGGCGAACAAACTGCAACGGTCAACAACGGAGGTATTGGTAAGTTTAAAACAAATGAAAACCGTGTGAAAATATCATGAGACAATTATCAGCATACGGATTTCGATTGATTGGTTTTTCTCTATTGTAAACGGCGTTCCATGATTTCAAGGTTAGGGTCGAAAAGAGAGCACGTTTTCCAAGAACGCCAAGACGCTAATAAGCAGACAGATTAAACATGAATGAGCCTTTTTGTGATGTAAGGAAATTGTACATTCTAGGTGAAGGATCCACTTTATGTACGTTTAGAAGGATGTTTTGGACTTAAAAATGACGCAACGTGCATTTCTTCTGAACATATAGTGTTGGGGCGATTCTAAATCGCACCGTGTTTCATTCCGTTCTCGAGGATCAATACTGCACAAACCCTTTCTGTCGTTTGGAAGATCCGGTTCCCAACACCCAGGACAATATATTCATATGGAGATTGATGCAAATAACTAAGTTGGACGTTGCTGCACTCCGTTACGTGTGTCGTAAACCGTCAAGGTTTTGGGCTTGACGAGCAAAAGGCCAAGAACCCCGGGGCCATGAAGATTCTTTCGGATACCGGCAGACGCCACTTCTGATTCGGGTGCGGTAGTTCTGTGCTCTGGTTAGGCACATAGAAGCACGCGGAGAGGTCACATAATTCGGCACGGTCTGGCTCGTGGACCGAACCTTTGTGATGTAAATTGCCATTAATAATTCAAACCGATTGTTCCCTTATCAGTGTAGATAATCTTGGAATACTCGAGCATGATAAGCGCGGAAGTTAGCTGTCGGTGGGTTAGTTATGTTTACGTTCTGATTTATTTATTTTTCTTCATATTTTAGGCCGCGTTAAAGAATTCTCCTTGAACGTGAACTTGGTCGAACACACATACAAGCACTCCGAGTTTAGACATTTGACCATCCAGTCCGGTTTGACCGTTGCGTGCAACCGAGCGTACACGTGTTCAGTATGGCTGAGTCCGATGAAGATGATGTGTTGGAGACAATCCTGCGTCACCAGCTTCGGCAGCCAACGATGGCGTCCAACGCGGGAGCCTCGTCCGGTGAGGAAGACACCATCCCATTCACCACCGATAGCGCCATCCTGACGAAGTATCTGCTCCAGTGCAAGCTGGCATCGTTGAGGTATGTTTTTGTTGGTTTAGCATGGCAAATTGACGAACGAATCTTCTTCTATCGTTTCGATTGTGGGTCCCCTAAAATGTGTGCCAAACAGCTGTGATTCTCTTTGTTCGATTTTCTCTTGATCAACGCGGGGTTTTTCTCTATTCGCCTCCCGTCCTTACCATCGTCTTGTACGTGTAACGTAAAACGGTAGTAATGGTACGGTCGATTGTTGACTTTATCGATCGACGCATGTCAATAGCGAATGGATTCTTTCAATGAATGAGCACAGCCACCGAGGAGACCACGCGAAGGCGCGCGAAGGAGGAGGATTCTTTCCTATGACTCAGTGCTGGCGTGTGCGATGGTGATCTGCTCGCAAATAATGACGATGATGATGATGATGGACCCTTTTTTGAAAAGCGCAAACATAAAACATGGCCCACTGCTGCTCCGCAGCCTAGGCCCTGGCCACCTTGCCAGAGAATGGACGGATGAATGAATGAATGATCCGAACCGAACCATACTGAACTAAACAACCGGCCTGAATGGCGGCTATCACACCTGCTAAACAAAAAGCATCGAATCAGCCGGGACCGGTCGTCTCTGGCGGGGATTACCTACCGGTCGGTCGATGAATGAATTCTTGCCACTTCCCCCCCCGGTCTGTCGTACACACGGGGATGATGTTGTCTGTGGCTGCGTTGTGGCACAACAAGGTGGCACACACCGTCTCCAACCCGCGCCAGCCTAAGAGCCATCCACCCTGTGGGAAGGAAAAAGATACCGGCCGGCCAGCCAGCCATTGTGTGTGGCGCAGGGCTGCCGTAGTCGAAAACGAGACAAAACAATAACAAACCACCACGTGTTTGCATTTCACTCGCCGGCAAAGTTCTCACAATAGGACGACCTTAACGGTACAGGAGAGGAGCGCACAAAAGGGCTAGTTTGTCCCTGTTTGTGTTGACGTAAAGTGACCTCTATTGCTATTGTCGGTTTTTGTCTGAACTGTATGAAAGGCGTGCAACTTTTATGCAATGGCTAAAGTCATGTGGAAACATTTTTAACTCATTTGTGTCTTCATTTTCGACGATTCTTTTCGATTTGTGGTGTTATTAATATTGGCTGAAGTAACGTTTATGTACAGATTCATTTTTGTAATATGTAACATTTTTGCATAGCGAGGGTTACATGTCCAACCTTTGGTCAGTTTAACGATGTTGGTTTAACGATACTTCCCTTCATCCATTAAAAAAAAAGTTTAAAATTTAAAAATGGTTCTAAAAATCACAGTTTAAATCCGACCGTTTAGCTCGTGTAAATGTTCGTGCTTCCCTTTAAGATGCGGTTGAAAATCTTAAATCTTTTTTCCCATGGCCCTACATATTCTATTTACTTCCATTCTTTGGAGGGTTGTCGTCTTGTATTTTCCTATGTTATCTACTTTCAATGCGTAAATCTATCTGATCCGCGAGACGCAGTCCTGTGGTCGTGGATATTACTGTTCTTTTTCCAATTTACACTTCCTCCTCCCGAAACAAGACACGTCGGTAATTTGATAATGAGCGCCACGAAGAAGCAGCATCACCACCGTGCGGTATTGCCGTGCGTGACGGACGATGATCGTTGTGTGGTTTCTTTCTGCGTTCGACTTTGTGTGATCCTTCGGATCAGATAGTTCTTGCCAAAGTTGCCTGGAGGAGACACCGTTGGTGCGTTTCTTGCGGTGGCACTTATGCGATAGTTTATCTGGTAATTTAAAACCCACCGGGAGAGAGTAATAATACACTCGCTTTTCCATCTCTCCGGGAGGAAGTGTGATTTAAGGAGGTACGGAGGATAACTAAGGATATTTTTACCAGAATCGGAAAAAAATCTTCCTTTTCCTTTTCTGCTGTGTGAACGACATTAAACATATAATGATCGACGTTTCTTAAATAAATCAATATTATTTTATTATGAACAGTATTCAAGTACAAGCAATGAATTAAGTACGATTGCGAGTTACGATAACTGCCTTTTTAAGTTTTAATTCCACACCCCACAAACACGTTTTTATCTTAATGTCCATTTGCTGAAATTCACTCTATCATATTGTCGCTTTAAAATTATTTCTCGATGTCGGTTCCACATATTTGTATGATAAATTGTCCACCATCTGTCACGGACAGAGGCCAGACCGGCAAATATGACAGTCGTCTTCGCCACCGTCGCCGCACCGTGTCGAAAGTGTAAAGATTTTCCTCGCGGCCGGGCAAAGTTGTCGCTCTTCGACGAAGCGGCCCGCTGATTAGGAACCGACGGGACGGCTAACTTTCGCAATGGTGCAGTGGTAGCTAATTAACCGCGCCAGGGAGACATCCGGGGCCTGTCGAAGCCGCAACGACCACCGCAGCTGTATATGTACATATCCCGCAGACTTTAAAAAGCTAATCAACATATTTCTTCATCATCGTGCTTTGCGGGAAGAGTCGATTTAATTTTTTTTTTCCTTCGCGGTTTCCGGCGGTGGCCGCGTACGGCGGTGGTCAACGATAACGCCTCCTCTTCTAGACCACCACCCTGTGTACCTGTGTTGCGTATCAGAGGAACGAGGTAGGATGATGCTGTGGGGTCTACATGTTCATCATCCAGAAAAAGGTGTATGAGTGTCTCGTACAGTTTCTACGTGGAATAGGGCTCTCCTTCCAACGCTCGTACTTACTTTCCATCTAGTTCGAGACTACGATGCGACGGGCGTAGAGTAGGAGTTGGGGGCAGCCGGTGGCAATCCGAGTGAGAAATGAGACTTGACGGAAACACATTTATCATGTGGACATTTTGTGCCGCTGCTAGTGGCACATTCGTTGGCCCGGCCAGCCACGCTCGACCTCCTCGACGCGACCTCTCCGCGAGAGCCGCACGACTGTCGGAGAAAGAAACCTTGCCCAGGGCGCGCACAACCAACGTGTTTGGTCGGTTGGTCAATCATCGCCAGGCCGGCCGGACGCCGCCGCCTTATCCTGCGGCATCGGAATTGGCCTCGTCGGCATTGGCGGCATTTTTGTTTTCCCTCAGGGTGGAGAGGTCGTTGCTGCGCGTGGAGTTGTCGAACCGCAAAACATGCAACCCAACGTCTTCTCCTCTGTCCTTTCTTCCGGCCTTGCACTGCCGGATTGGAAGGACAAATTGATGCCATACGAGCGTAATCATATGTGGTCGTCGTGGTAGCTTTTTGTCGTCTCCCCCGTCAATCACGAGGATCCACCACATCCCCTTGCCGGTCGACGGTCTCACGAAAATGAAAAACGACCGAAGCAAACTTTCCTGGGAACCTTTATCTAAATGCGCTCCTCTTTCCTCGAGGGGGCAACTAGGGTCCACGGACTGTGTGTAGATTTTCTGCTACGGTTTCGATTGGAACGCTCCTTCGTGGAACCTTAGTCGTCCTGGAGTCGTCGGTTCTGGATGGTGGGAACACTATTGGACTCGGTCAAAGATTGCATGATGACCCGCCGGTTATGCGTCGTCTTCGGAGGGTTGCTGCCGGCATAGATTTGTGCTGCTTCCATATGATGCGAGTGAAGAAGCCGAAAGGAAATGAAGTTGTCGAAGGTAGTACGTTGCCATGTTGTTGGTTCTGTGGTTTCACATCTCATTGGAGCTGGTTTACGACAAAGCGTACCTTAGAAGACGTAATGAACGTTATATGAACTTGAACGAAAAGATTCATAAAAGACATGTTTTCACGACAAATTGAACGTAAGACGTACAACCTGAGGGTTACAAAGACTACCGTTGATCTACGGAGCTCGATTAGCTTATCCATTCGTTTAGTCTGTGTTTTATTGCGCTCCTTTAGTGAAATTAGTTCAAAGCTAGAGGATAATGCCCACGAATGAAGTCTTAAATGCTTTTCTCGAACACTGCAAACGTTCATGAACGCAGCCATGCTGCGTTAATTACGACGCGGTCAGATGGTTTCACGAGACGGGCTTCTTACTCCGGTTCCCTCGCTTGTCACCCAAATCTGAGTTTGGAGCAATTTTGTGCATTGTTACAATGAAATAAATCTCCATAACAGCGGTCGAGAGAAAGGCGCAAGAAATTGACGAAAGAAAATTACACATGATAAATTATGGTCCACTACTACGACTTTTCCTCCAAATCTTTTACGTCCAACCTGCCCTAGCCTTCCGCCTGGTTACCTTCTTGGACCTTTACAAATGGTATCGCGAGCCTTCGTATTAGGTTGAACATGGCGCGCGCACACAGAGCTGCAAGGTAGAAAGGTCGGGAACCAAAGCATCTCGTCACGGCTCCCTACATCGTGGTAACACTCGGTTCTACTTTTCGCAGTGGTTTCCGACTCTCGTTGTCGCCAGCCCTTTTGGGGGGCTCAGTACGTCTCTACTATGGACACGCAGCTCTAGCAACTTACCGTAGCCGTAGGATTACTTGCCGCCTCTCTCCATTGGAGCTCATTGTTGATATGGTTTGTTGTTTTTTTTCTTCGTCACCCTTTATGCGCTTCCACTCTACCAGTTTACTCCACCACTGGAGGTGCCTAGAGGGACAGTAGGTCTCCGATTTAGATTTTCCCAACGCGCGCCCGAGCACGACAGCACGGCTCGGCGTCTCGTGTAATGATGTCGAAGCAATTTAAAATACTAATTAATCAATCAACGTAATTAACAGAACATGATAATTTTTCATTCGTTCTCCGACGGCTTCCGGCTCCTCATCTCTCCCTTTCCCTACCTGCGATTCTTTTCCTTTCTATAAACCTAGCTTCTCATCACACGTTAGTGCTGTGCAAGGATTGTTCGCCGGAGATCAGCGGCATGCAGTTCTCACAAGAGAGCCGTGCAACGAGCATTTCCTAATTTGCCCCCGGCGTTCGGGTTAATGGAAGTGAGAAGGAGGATGGACCGTTCCACGGTTGGCTAGGGAGGACTTCTCAAAAAGAATGGTTGATATTTGAAAGAAACGTCGGAGTATGGTTAAGACCATTACTTTAGGAGATTCATTTAGAGTAGCAAATTAAGTGCAAATGCGTTTTGTTCATCCATTGAGGTAGAGCATTGGAGCTGCCACTGCTTTTTTTGATAACTATTCCAAACTTTGGAAGATTGAATATACTTGATCTATATTTTACAACTGGTGAAAGTCCTAATGGTCAGCAAAACTTCTACATTACGCGAAGAAAAATCGGTTCTTTCATTTGAACGCAACCCACTGCTAATTACTTTCGCTAATTAACTAATATCTCTAATTTCTTCATTCGAGCGAACGGATTGCGAAGTAATTTATTATAATTTCTTGCTCGGAGCGTGCGCGTCCGCGTCCCGTGTCTTTTCGACCTTTGCTTGTAAGGGATTGCCTTTAAGGGGTTTTGCGTTTGACCAGTTTTGTGGTTGTTGGTTTTTTTTTATCCGTTTCGTCCTGCTTTACGTTGGTTCAATTATTCCGATGGTTCCGAACTTGTAGATTGATGGTGGAGGATGTTGTTTTTTGTTTCTCCCTTTCGCCTTATCCCTTTTACTCCCTCTGTTAATGTATTTATATTTCCCTCTCGTATCGGTGATTCTTTTCTCTTCATTTATGCTTTGGTGTTGTTGGTATTTTGTGCTTGTTATTAAAATTATGCTACTGGCTATATGCTGCTGTGGCTGCAGCTTCTTCATCTTTAACCCTCGGCAGCCCTCCTAGTAAAGAAGCATTCGGTGGCGTTTCTTCCATTTGCACCACGGACCTTCTGCTCTGTTGTTTTCATTTTAACAAGACCCACGAGCTTTTCTTCCTTTTTTATTAAGACATTGCCGTTAGCGCCAAGAAGGTTGAGCGAGCTAAAAAAACCAGAAAAAATTAAAAGGTTGCGGTGGTAAACGGCGTTGGACTTAGACAACAACGAAGCGTACCTACGAATCGCGGTGGAGCTTTCGGGCATCGGCGTCAGGCTTCCGACGTTGACCCCTCCTCGGGTTTGGCAGGTCCGGTAATGGTTTGTCCGGTTAATGACTGTGGTTCATTTTTTTTTTAAACATTTCCCCCGTCCTCCGTGGCTCTTGGTTGTTTGAGTCTTGTCCACCCGCAGCCTTTCATGAAATTCCAGTGGCTTGCGTTTGTTGGCTGCAGGGCTTGCTTTATAATGATTTGTTTCGGTCCCTGTTAGCGTGAAGCGTAGCGTACGGAGCTACCGTGGAATCGTAGTGTGGCTCACTGATTTTAAATGGCATGTATATGGAGGCAGGATTGGGTGGAGTAGCTGTGGGAGAGAGAGAGTGCGGGAACTGGGATGTCAGGGCGTTACAGGCTTTAACCTTAATAGACTGTTATTCGGGCGAACGAAAGATTAGATTAGGAAATTCGTCAAATCTGCAATCGGTGCTGTGTGAAGCATTCGCATTCCTCGAAGTTGCCCCTTGGCTAGGCTTAGTTCCTTGGTTGGTGGTTGGTTCGCCGTTTATGGTGATAGCCGGAAGATCGTGAGAAGTTATTTCACTGATCGTTTGTCGTTGTTGTATTTTGATTCTGCGTATCCTAATTACGCCACAGAGAGCGTATTTTTACTCATAAATCAATTAATAATTTAAACTTATTAGTTTAATTCCATCCAAAGTGTCTCTTTTCAAAAACAGTTATTAAAAACAGTTTTCAAGGTGCCTCACTTTCAAAGCCAGCCATCCGTTAAAATTATATTCAAATTCATACCTTAGTGCACAAGTTCATTAATCTGTCAGTACAATTATATGCAGTTTCGAAGACTATTTTTCAAACTGGAAGGACAAGGGCACACGGTACCTCTTTGCAAAGAAGAAGAAGCAAAACGAATCAAGTACAAGAGAAGTATCTGCTACATTGTAAGACTCCACAAGAGACTTTCCCCAAGATAAGAGGATCAGGTGATCACAACGAGTGATACGTTTGTTTGTCGCGTATTTTGTTCCATAAAGTATTTTGTTTCTTGCATATGTAACCAGGTCTCCTCTCCCGGTCGCAGGGAACGTGCACGTATTACGCTGTTCCCGTTATTTTTGGTGCGATTTTAACCGAAACGAAAAGCAGCACATGCAACGCCCAACCGACCCACAGGTAGCATGCGTTTTTCTTTCGGGAGTGATATTGGTAATCGTGACCGCGGAACAATAGGTTCCCGCCAGAAGACAAATGCGCAAGTGCTGCTTTTGGGTTTTCTTAACCAAGTAATGGAGTGATGCTTTGAATTTTATGGAAAGAAGCCACGACAATCCTATCGAAGACGACGCATATGTAACAGCAGGTTTTGAGCGTTGTTTTTTTTTTGCTGCCGGTCATCTGTTTATTTAAATTTGTGGAACCAATTTCGAAAACAAATAGCTTGCAGCGGCGGCAGCAGCAGCACTGTGATGAAGGAGTTGGCAGCTACCGGTATTCGGTTATACCCCGTCATCCTTTTGTGCTAATGGGCCTATGCGATCGCTGAGGGGCATAACGCGTAAGGGAATGGCGTGGCGTACGGCGTAAGGTGTAAGAAACGAGCGTTGATGGCCTTCTCCTACCGCGCGGCGCAACCGTTCGTCCAGGTAGGTCAGGCTTTTCTCCACTCATTGTTGATTACTGCGGAGGCAAGATGATAAATAAAAACAACGATCATCTTTCGGATGGGAATTTTTGGACCAGAGCGCGCAGTTGGTATGCAAATTCTCTCGAAAGGTTCGATCATTCGATGCAATTTATGATTTTCTTTTTTTTTAATTTAAAATATTGTTTAATGTAAAAAATCACTGCAATTATCACAAATGGACATGGATTATATTGGACAAATAGGACACTGAGGAAACGTGTTATGGACATCGTGCATGCATTGAAGAGAATACGAGCCGTGTTCACGTGCAGCAGCTGGCCTTCAGGCCACTCTTGCTGACTTTCATCTACTCATGTTATCTTGAAATCTGACGCTTTTCATGCTGTAGAAGTCTTCATTTTTTTGTTTTTAAACACATCTGGTTGGTGACCAAGGATATGTTGATCCGATGTCGGTTATGTTCGTTAGTAGAAACGGAAATTGTGTGCAAACAACTGCTTGTGTCAGGTAAAATTAGTTAACAGGTTTGTGAAGTTAATTGAAACATTGTTTATTGAATATAGCTTGTAAGATCAATAACGTTAAAAAACAGCAACAAACTACTGCCTTGCCTGTCCAGTTTAACTTGGCAGCGTCTGATAAAATATTTATAAGCTACATTTCACAATAATATCTCATTGAAATTCGAAAGAGATATTATAAGTAAGTTTAGTTGTACTTAAAAAGATGAATAATAGCAGATACAACAGTTTGCTGTGAAATATGGTCACAACTGAACGAACCAACAACCCGGTTGGATGCATTCGGATGTTTTGCGTTTCAACGGCTTTTTAAACCGGAGTAATTTATTGTCCCATTTACGAGTCATATTATTGCGTTCGGTGCATTCCATTTATTGCGCTTAGATTGAGCGAGGCATAAAGAAAAGGGGTGTCGTTCGTGGTGACTGGAACGCTATCATTTCGGGTGATACACGGGCTTGGGTAAGCAAAAGATGAGAGGGTTCCGCTAGGAAACAGTTGAAGGCTAATTTATAGCACTCCCGAGTGCAAGAAGCAGCCCAGGAATGCGTTAATGTGTCTTTGTTGCAGGGGCTCGGGTGCAGGGGATGCAGCGGACAAAGTACCTGATATTACACTGCTCGCAGTTTAGGTTCTTTAAATTTTAATGTAACGAATCAAGAGCAAACAAGCCGTGTTCTAGTGGTAACACCGTGGGCACTGTTTTATCGGCGCCAGGGGGTTATTTAATTTAACACATAAAAAAAAATAAATCTCGAGTGCGTTTGAAACTGGTTCCGAAGGTGATGGGACGGGTACATATGGTGTTGTAACGACTGGCCGAATGTTCGTTAGCACCAGGTGCTTATGGTTTTGTTTAATTATATTAAACCGTCCTCCCAATATCATCCTACAGGTGTGGGCTGTATTGCGTATTCAACAATTAATGACATTGAATTCGACTATAATATGCATGTCCTAGGGCTTCCATGGAAAGAACGGTACGTTTGTTATATTTTTTTGACTAAATATTTTGAAATTTAAATATTTGTAATTTGTTGTTTCTACATTGTTTTTATGCAATTCATCTTATCTGTTGGTCTCTTTTTTCCCTGCCGTAACGATCAATTTTTGTTAAAGCCTTCCCAGTTTTAGGGCTTACGTGGATAGTCAATCCTTCGTACTGGGGGAGCTCCAGTCTAGATTCAAACCCACGCCATCGTGAGTCATGTTCGAGCCGGCATACGTGCTCGGCTATCCAGGACCTCCAGGACCTTCATCTGTTGGTACAAACCGTACAAATTAAATTCATATTACATCAAATTGTAGAATTTTGATTGCAACATTTACTATGACAAAGTAACCCATCATAACTTCCCGTTGGAGTCGTACTAAAGATATAATTTTAAGAATGCAAATTCGGTTTTGTTCAATCCACCCAAACACCCTAAACGTCGCAACGCTTTCAATTGGCTAATTCCGTCGCTCCATTTTAAGGGGAGGGAAGTATGCTGCATGTGTTTCCTATTGCTTGTTATTATGGTAGTCAACCTGTGGCCACAATGGGCCCACTGGGACGAAGAAAAGAAGGGAAGGATGCGATGGATTTTCTCTGCTTTTGTTGCGGTTTGACCGTATCAATTCTAGATTATGACACAGGCATTGCAATGCATTGTTGTGTGTGCTCTCGCACTTACTGGGAAGTTTATTGAACGTGTACGCGAGTGCCCACAAATCGAATGGGGGCAAAAAAGCGTGAAATGAATGTTTACCTTTTTGCACACAACGCGACCCACCACGACCACCCCGTCGCTGCTGTTGACTGTACTGTCCTTTGGTTCCTCTCGTTTCCCTCGGTCGGCTGCAGCCCTTCCGGCTGTTCCGGGTCGAGCTCTAGTGTGCAATGCAAACACACACATCCATTGCTTTTGCCCTTGGCCTGCAACACTTCTGATCCCCAGGAGGGAACGAAAGAAAAGGTGACACTACACAACTGTTTCGTACCACGACAAGATCTTTCTCTGTGGCTACTTCTTCTTTTTTTTCTTCTTTTGCTCGGGTTTGCTCTAGGACTGACGTATGCCGCCGATATGATGTGCGCGCAACCCGTCTACTTTGATCGCCGTGGAAAACCCACCCGGTGACGACGCCGTCAGATGGAAAAGTATTTCAATTGCTTCATCGAATGTGTTGTTTGTACTGCTCAAGCAATGTTAAACCTAAGCTGCTTTCCACTCCATCGCTTGCGGTTGTCGGCGGTCGACCGGTCGAAAGAGCGCCCGGGGGAACTTGTTGGTGGCGGACATGGTTTGCCGTGGCGCCAAGTGTCCGCCACTCTGTTTGTGTTGAGCGGATTGACTAACTCGTTCGGTTGTTTTTTTTTTCGTTTCGTTTTTGATTTGCATTTGCCACCTCTCTCGTCTAGTGAAAAGTAGCCAAACGCGCCCCTCGGAGCTTAATCACACACATCCTTTCGGTAAAAGTGTTCGCCCCGTGCAGTCCTTGCATTCACCTGAAGCAATCCAGCAGTCGCCTCAACGTCGAACCCGGGTGCAGAATTAGCTAGTAAGCCCTCTACAATCTGAATGCCTTGTTGTACCACCACTTGTACCACGTTAGAAGCTCAGTGTCATCATTGGATTTTTTTTCTCTAATGTACTGAGTTTCTCTACTTCCAAATTTTCAGGCATGAACATTTCACGACAGTGTGTCAGCAACGAATGGATGGAAAAGAAGACATTTTTCTGGGCAGCACAAGAACAATAGGCAGCGAAGCAAAATGAAGCTGGCACAGGGGCTTCCGCAACTAGGCGGAAAACTCACGAGTAGTTGTCAAAGGAATTGAGGATCCGTTCGGTTGGAAAAAGGGTGTGTGTTTGCCCGTGCTTGCAAAAGCTGAACCTTGCTTTCCCTTGCGTAGGTCATTATGGGACACCATGGGAAAGTGAAACACAGGGAGCACGAAAGACGAGAGAGAGAGAGAAAGACAGAGAGAAAGCCGGCACACATAACAACGATTGAAGAGAGGTGTTTGTTGTGTATTTGTCGTGCGCCGGTGTGAAGCCGTACTTCAACGTATTTTATTGCAACTTCTTCCCTTACTGCCTGTGCCCCAAAAAGCTGCTCCTTCTGGCTGACTGCACACGGAGGACGATGTTTTGGGCAAACAGAGGATTACACACGATCAGCAGAATGGTGTGTGTGTGTGTGTGTGCCACGAAAAACTCCTGCTAGTTGGGATGTTTTGCTATGTCGTATTTTTATTGGAATCAGGTTGTTGGAAAGAACAATCGAAATGGAATCTGTTGCACCGGACAGGAGAGCAGAACACGCTGGCTGAAGCCGAAGCCCTATTAGCATTGCTGTTCCATTTTAGATTGATTATTTGTTTCGCACAAGCCTCGTGTTAAGTGCGTCGGGAAACTTGTTGCGTAATGTTGCGATCTACCATTTGTTTCTTTTCATTTTGCTACTGTGTAATTGTGGGCAACCGCCATGTAGGAAATTACGGATGGAAATAATCCATTTTTTAATTTATCCCTCGTTTGGGATGGAAATGATTTTCAAAAGTACATCTTCAAATGGATTCTACCTTCAATTTCTATTTTATTAAAAATGAAACTTGCTTTCCTTCTGCTGAAATCATCAGTTTTCGTTGGCATAATGAAAATGCGGTAGAAAGGAGTAGGATCTTTTTTTTTTCTTGCGCATCCGCCGAAACCGGCTGAGAAGGAGGTACTACTTTATGGATCGCCATGTTCCTGGCGCGGTTGTCCCTGTTAAAATTAAAATGAATTGGATGCCCTTCCTGCCGCTCATTGTGAACGGCTTTTACTTATCTTATTGAGCTTCCCGGAACCGGGGGAAAAAATCGATAACCATTCGATGGATGCTTCTTTTCAACGCGTGCAACCACGGTAACCGTGGCGACAGGCGGGAGGAGAAAAAAACGAGAAAATAATGCTGGTTTACTTTGATTTCGATTGACGTGAGAGAGAGCGTGAAAGTGATTTTCAAGACGGCATTCCGTCACCAACAACCGAGCATCGACTTGCCTTATCGGGGAGGAGATGGCCGAACCAACCACCACTACCTACCCTTCGGCCTGGGGAGAAGAATACACTCGACGGCGAAGGGTAGCACCATCGTTCGTTGCCCAGGAGGATGTTTCGTATCGTTGTTGTTATTATTACTTCTATTACTATTATTATCATCGCTCGCGCGCGCCGTAATCGGTGAAAATCGCAAGAATGTTTTTGTAGCAATAAGTAGATTGATTTCTATTTTCACGTCCCCACCCGTTGTCAATGGGGTTGAGTGGGGGGGAGGATGCGGTTGTCGATTCCTTTCGCTTGTGTGGCGTGCTTCGAACGGGAAGGAACGGCGAACGGGAGGAACACCAAACCTATCATCAACGTATATTTTTGCGCGATGGAAACGGCAATGGAAATGTTTTTTTTTCTCCAGACGAAGGACTGATGCCGATTCCGCGGAGAACCTTTCCAATCGATCGATACGTCGTCGTCGATGCTGCTGTTTTTGCTTGCTATACGTCAGCCGTCGTCACCGGAGGTGAGCTACTTGGTGCGTATCAGGATCCACGCACCGAACGCACACGCTGTCGTCCTGGGGATTTCTGCTAGCGAAAGACCAGTCCTGAGCTGAGCACTGCTGTTGCGAAATGTCAGAAAACTGTCTGCGTTGAATTGATGTGTGTTGCGGGTTTTTTTTTCAATTTAACAGTGGGGGGACTGGTCTGCAGGAAAGCGTTGGACAAGAACCCGGAGAAGCGAGACACGACGCACCCGGCTCGGCGGAATGGATGCTGTGTGAGGTTATTTTATAGCAACTCCTCCTCGAACCAAGTGTTGATCCTTTGCCGGGGTTGCGAAAGGGACAGTCGAACCAGTTGGCTGTGGCTTTCTTTTCTTCGTAGGTGGACGACAAAAAAAAAAGCGCGACACAACGCTTCTTCCCTTCGCGGGCGGGTCGTGCTGGCTCGCTTGAGCATATTTTATAGCACCCGAAACATCATCCCTCTCCCGCGGGCTTCGCGGAATGTGCTCTGTGGCAACGTGGCAACGTCGCATCGCTTGCTATGTTCTTCTGCTTCGTGCCCTCGCGAAGGTAAGCCACGCCCTTTCGCGTTAGAAGAGTAAGGGAGATTTTTATCCACCTATGCTCTGCCTCTCCTTCACGATCTTCCTCACCACCGCCCGCCGTGTGGCAGAGCCGATGGTTCCGCAGCCAGGTTGTCTGGCAGTGACACGGCGCTTGGGATGGATCTGTAAGGTAGAAAAGGGAACACTCCTCGTTCCGTCGGTCACTGCGTCTCCCTCACACCCACCGAGGAGATGGCGGAGATGTTTACGTTGCTTTTTTTTTTTTGCTGTCGGAGCTGACAAATACCATTGCACTTATGTTGGGAACATCGCCTGCACGTGTGTGTGTTTCTTGGTATCCGCCACAGGCGCCTTTCCTCATCGCAACGGAACATCGGGGAGATCTCTCGCTCTGATTGGTTCCGCGTGCTTCACCGTCGTCGAGCACACACACTGGAGGGGGAAGAACTAGAGAGCATAAGCAGGCGGTTTCCACCACCGCCACCAACGTCCCCGCGCATCCATCGTACACGGTGGTACTCCAATCGGAGGAAACCTCTATATCTCGAGTCTTTGCATCCCCCGCGCAGTCCTCTGCATGTCTGGCCGTGGCGGTTCCGTGTGACGCCGCCGGATTCCGCTCCGTTGTGTGCGTGCGATCCCGGCATGTTCCGCGACAACGACCACCAACATCCATGACCACCACCAAAACATGTTTCCGAGCATGATGTTGTGTTCTCGGGGGTTCGGTTCAAGTTCCACCGCGAACGAGCCCTCACAGTACAACGGGAAGGTGCTCTGTTCGCAAGTGTGTCGTAATTCTCTCGCGCGCGTACGTGATCGACCCCTGCGTGCGATCCGTTTCGGCGTCTCGTATAAGGGTGGGTTTGTGTGCAGTCCGGTGTGTGTCCGCAGGAGAGATTTTGTACGTGAATTTACTCGGTGTCGCGCGGGCTTGGCCGATATTCTTATCATCCGCGGTGGGATTCATTTCTGTTTCCGTTTATCTTTCTTTTTTCACCGGAAAATTTCCCACGAATCGGACGATAATCAGTGTTAACTCTCGCGTAAGCTACACGGTGAGCAAGAGCAGGATTAAAATAAAATATCGTATCTGGTATATAAATACGATCGCCGATCGGACCTGTTATCCTGTCCGCAGCTTACCGCAGGATCAAGGCAGCAGTTGCAAAGCAAATGAAAGTTTCAAGGGAGACTGTTTGAGAGAGAGAGAAAAAAAACAGAAGGGATTAAAAGCCAAAACAACATCCCTTGCGAAGTGTTATCAGTGAACCACCGTTTTCTCGTACCAATGATAGTAAAGAAGTATTAAAACAAACAAAAACAAACAACGGGTGGAAGGAAAAATTCGCTGTTTGAGACTAGGAAAGGAAAGCTTACGAACGTATCGGTATATCCAAGCAAACTGAAGAACCGACATTTGGTGTTGATCCACCGAAGTAACCAAGCAATCCTTCTGTGTTCGCCTACTGCAGTTCTTCTTGCAGTTGCAGACGAAAATATCTGTTCGGGGAGAGTCGATTTGGCGCAGACGAATCGAATGGGGTGGAAAGAGTGAAAATTGTTTGTCGATCCTCCTTTTCGTTAGTGATCAGGATCTTTGAGTGCGATCGTGAAGATCATCACTGGCACTTGTCATGGTGGTGTGACGTTCGGGAAACTACATTGCGTACGATACATCCCCTTTTCCGCCCCGTTTATAAAAAAAGTGGTACCAATAAAAAGTCGTTGTGTGTCAGTTATGAACGTAGCAAGCATCAGGGCACATGTTGTTGGCACACATTAAAAGTGGGATTATTGTGGTGGTGCATTTGCGTTTGTGTTGACCGTGTTGTTGGTGATCGTCTGATGGAATGGTGGTGCGTTTTTATCCATGTTCGATCGAATTAATTCACGCGATCGAGAACCCCCCTCGGAAAGAAGAAACGGTTTGAAGAGTGGAGCAGCCTGATGTAGGCTTCGGTTGGGAATGTGTTGATGCGTCTTGTGTTTTATTAATTATCGTCCACACGCCGTTATCGTCGTGTATTTCTGTGTATAATAAAAAAAAAACATCAACAACTACCGAAAGAAGAGAGAAGCAATTAAAGGATCGCTTTCAAACTGTTCGCCTACAGACAGAGTGGACTCCTCGGTGAAATTAGCAACGGCAGCGGCAGCGGCAGCGCCGGAGCGAGCGTAGTAACGAACGTGTTCTGTGCCCCCGCTACTAGCGGTGGAAATTGCGTTGAGTCGACCGGCGTCGACATGCTGACCATGGAGTCCGACATGAAGGGGGGTGGTATCCTGCATGCCACGATGCCCCCGCACCACCCGTCCTCGCTGCACGGCCACAGCACGTCGCCGTACGGTGCGCTCGGGTCGCTCAGTATGATGAACCTCAGCCAGTCGCAGCTAGCGTCGCACCAGAACTCGGTCGCCGTGGCCCAACAGCACCACCTGCTCGGTGGCGGCCAGCAGCAGCAACAGCAGCAACAGCAGCAGCAACAGCAGCAGCAGCAGCAGCAGCAACAGCACCACATGAGCCACGGCTTGAGCAGCAACAATAGCAGCAGTAGCAGCAGTAACAACAACAACAGCAGCGGATACGGCAGTCCGCTGCAGCAGCCCGTCTCGGGCCTGTCTCCCACCGGGCTAGTGGGTGGACACTCGCAACACAGCTCGCCGACGGGGCTCGGATCGGCCGGTGGTGCCGGCCAGCATCACATCACGGCCAGCGGAGGGGGCGGTTTGCATCACCATCATCACCATCATGGCGGGGGGTTGCTGGGGGTGAACCACAACAACAACAACACGAGCAAGGCGGCCCAGCAGAACGCGGACCGCGTAAAGCGTCCGATGAACGCGTTCATGGTGTGGTCGCGCGGCCAGCGGCGAAAGATGGCGTCCGACAATCCGAAGATGCACAACTCGGAAATCTCGAAGCGGCTCGGCGCGCAATGGAAGGACCTGTCCGAGCAGGAGAAGCGCCCGTTCATCGACGAGGCGAAACGGCTGCGGGCGGTGCATATGAAGGAGCACCCGGACTACAAGTACCGGCCGCGTCGGAAGACGAAGACGCTGACGAAGGCGAAGGAAAAGTACCCGCTCGGCGTGGGCTCGCTGCTGAGCGGTGGTCAGCCGAACGAGGGCAGCGGGATGCGGGGTGGCGGCGCGTCCGGGACGAGTTTGGCCGCGCAGCAGGCGGCGGCAGCGGCGGCGGCGGCGGCAGCGGCTGCCGCGAACCGTGATATGTACCACCAGATGCCTCCGAATGGCTACATGCCGAACGGGTACACGATGATGCACGATCCGTCCTCGGCGGCGGCGTACCAGTCGCAGCAGCACTACATGAGCAATTACCACCATCACCACCGGTACGACATGGGCCAGATGGCGGCGGCGGCCGCCGCGTCCGGGGCCGGCGCCGGCTCGCTGAATAGCTACATGAACGCTACCGGGTACGGTGGCATGTACGGTGGCGGCGGAGGCGGTGGCACGGTGGCCGGCGGACAGACCTCTCCGTACGGGGGAAGTGGCGGTGGCCTGCAGCAACCCGGCTCACCATACAGCACGACAATCCAACAGCAGCCCGGTTCGCCGTACGGTCTCAACCACCAGCCCGGAAGCGCCCTGTCCTGCCAAAGCCACAGTCCGAGCGACTCGAGCATCAAGTCGGAACCGGTCTCGCCGGGCCCGATTGCGACCGCCACCAACAACAATCTGACGATGAAGCGCGAGTACGGCGTTGGCGGCCAGCACCAGCAGCAGTCGTCGTCGGCCGCCACCGATCTGAGCCATCTCATCAACATGTACCACGTGCCCGAGATGCAACAGACGGCCAGTGACCTCCAGCAGCACCATCGTAACCATCTCATGCAGCACTACCACCAACAGCAGCAACAGCAGCAACAGCAGCAGCAGCAGCAACAGCAACAACAGCACCAGCACAACGCCAGCGTGTCGCCGGACCTGCAAGCTCAGCACCAGCATCTCCAGCAGCAGGTCCAGCAGCAGCAACAGCAACAACAGCAGCAGGTCCTGCGATCGATGGCTCCGATTTCACACATGTGAGAGTTGGCAACCGCGACCGCCACCGATCTGCTGGTTCACCATCATCACCACCAACAGCAGCAGCAGCAGCAGCAACATCTTCTCCTGCAGCAACAACCTTCTTCGAAGGGAGCGAACGCAACATCACCCTCCCTCCTCTCGACCACGGCGACCAGAACTCCCCCGTGCGTCAGCAGAAACAATAGCAACGGCAGCAGCAACAACAACACGTCGGTGGTCACCACCGGTGCGGTCGATAGTGGAACTTGCCATGCGACCGTGTCCGCTAATGTCGGTGCAACGATCTTCCACAGTCATCTGCAGCATTCCCTCGATCGGTTGCCACTGTCGGCCTCTTCATCGCCCCTGTCCGCGTACAGGCAACACGCTGCTGCTGCTGCTGCTGCTGCTGCCTCTATCACGCCAAACAATATCGTTGGATCGGCGTTGGACACCTCTCCCCATCAACATGGGCTTCTGGGTGGGGAAGTAGCAACGGCGGCGGCTTCTCCTGGGATTGGATTTTCGTTGGTCAATGGTGACGATGGTCAGCAGCAGCCGATCCTGATGAGCGCCCTGGCGAACCCCGACGAAGCCTTCCATCACCTGCACCATCACCATCATCAGGGCGGGGGTGTTCTTATGTCACCGCATCGTCACCATCATCTGTACCATCATCATCACCATCATCATCCCGAGTACCATCACCATGCGGCGGCGGCCGCGGCCCTTCTCGGCGGCTTCGGTCCGTCAGCCGATGGTAGCAACACGGAGTGTAGTGAACGGGATCGGGACCGGGAGGACTCGAACGGGTTCCTTTCGGTAGCCACGGCATCATCGTCCGGGCACTACTGCCTGGGAGGGGAAGAAGTCGCCGTCCCGTCGTTGGGTTCTGTTGCTGGTGCTGCGGCGGCCGTGATGGCCGTTGCCGGTGGTGCAAGTGACGATGGTTGTGGTGGTGAGGGAACGTCGATCGAAGGTGGCGATGCCACCGACAACAATCACGGCGGTAGTGTGAGTGCAGCTAGTAGCAACGGCAATCATGGGTTGCTGCGATCGAATGATCGATTAACGGCGGCTGCTTCTGGACCGTCGTCGACGGTGTCGAATTCGTCTGCACTAGCGGCGGCTGTGGCGGCCAGTACGGCGGCTGCAGCGGCTGCAGCCGTTGTGGCGGCCTCGAACCATCAACACCACCATCACCACCATCACTCCCATCTGCAGCAGCATCCGGCGGTGGAGTTGCCGTACCATCATCATCACCATCGCACGTTGCCGGTGGACATATCGGCGCTGTAATCGGAAGGATGCGCATTCAGCTCTGACTGCTGGGGGACATTTGTTACAACCTTCACCCAGTGAAAGCGAGATGGGCACAGAGGAAGAGTCAAAGTTAAGAATGTAACGCGCCGGCAATCGTTCAGATAGTTCCAATCATTCATTGGCTGGAAATACGTACGTCAGGAATGGCAGGAAAGAAGGAGTGTTTTCGGGTGCTCCCCTGGAAAGGAACAGCGTGTAGAATTGTTTGCAAGAGACATGATACAAATGAATGATGAGGAGAGTCACGTCAAATCCCTTTATCATCATCATTCCGGGCGTAGATTTTAGTGGTCCAAAGGTGTGTGTGTGTGTACTGTTCATATATTTAAAAAAAAAGGAAACTAATGAGGGTAGGATTGATCCTCGTGACGTTGCATCGCAGGGACGATCGACGGAAGCATAGCGCAAAGTACGACGTTTTTACGTGTAATGTGTGATATTTTTATTTCCCACTCTATTTTTTTATTTGTTTGTTTTCTTTTTCAAACAAATATAAATATATTCTATATTTTTAAAATATAGTGGCACCTTGTACATATCCCAGAGCGCCACTCAACAAACACACATACACACGCACACCCATTAAAAAGAGAAACAGAAATCCACTTTTTACGAAGAGCGAATCTTATCGTATCGGATTACATAATAGGTTTATCGGTATGCTATCGATAGGAATACGTTAGAGAAAAAGAGGGAGAAAAAGAGAGAGAGAGAGATAGGAACACAAAATGGGGGCGATGGTGGAACACATCAATGAACTATAAACTTGAGAGAATTAAACTCCTGTGCATAAGCTTTTGTTTTAAACGATCTTTTCGTTCCTCTCCTTTTTTTCATTCAATTTGACTCATCTTAATTTCTCCCCTGAACGCGATTGTGAAACATGCGGAAAAAGTATGCGCCTAAAGAGGTGAATTAAACAAGAGCGCCCGTTGTTGGCACGTTAGGACTGTTGTGGTCTTCCCCTGCATAGGCGGGCGACCTCACAAGCACACAAACACACACACACACCCCCTGGTGGTTCTGTTTTGTGTGGAAAAAGGAACTCTTCTGTAGAAAAAAAAGCAAGCAATCTTTATAATTATTGCGATTTACTGTAACTAATATTATTATTATTTTCTTATAGTAAGAAACACAGCGAACTCCTCGGAAAGGGAATCTAGAAAGGTGGAATTTAGGATTTTATGGAAGAATACACTATTTGTTGGGCGTCGAAGAAAACGTCGCCCGCTCTCGAAGTAATATAAAATCAACCGTCTGCCGTCTTTCGATTAAGTGTAAAGAAAACGTGCGTAGGAACGTATGCGACGACTGTCGGTCCCGCGCCTTGCTTGAGATGCATTTATTTTATTTTATATTTTCCCCCTTCCTTCTCCTCCGTGCTGCTAATTATTTATGTTGGTGCGTTTAATCTCCCAGTTTAAATATTCTTACTGCTATCGTTGAAAAAAAAGGAAAAGCGCATATTGCGGTTCTGTTACTATATTCGGACGGTACGTTTTAGGCACTCGATTGCGATTCGTATTGCAAAGGGTTTTTCGTCCTTCCATTTTTTTGTTTGTTGTTGTTCTCATTTGTAACGCATCCGGGACGTGATTAGCAGCAGCAGGATTATCTCATAAATGGCAATGCGGTATGCGGACGGGACAAAAGTCGTCGGGGATGTGTTAGTCAAGTTATATATGTACAGAATGGATTAAAGCAAACAAATGGTGGATAATCGGTTAATTGCGGAATAAGAAATAACAGGAAAAAAAAAACCAAAATGCGCAGAATCAATTAAAATCTCCTCCCACACCACGCAAAAGCCAATGATCCAAAATTATGCACTGTAAAAAATAAATCGAAGATCGCAAAATATGATCAGTCAATCGGTAGATCTGGTACGGAAAGGGGCATGTATATTGTCCCGTACGAAGATTAGCGAACAGCGAGAGAGAGCAAACAAACATTAGCGACAACACGAACATGTAGAAGCATGCGAGAGCAGTATAAATAGTAGAAAGCCAAGTATACAAATTCGGATCAAATGTAATAAAAACACACAAACATAAAAACAAAACACTCACACACTGTACGAGATCTGCAAAATTCCAATGTTAACAGACAAAAAAAAAACAATGCTACTAAAAATCGATGAAAAATTATGAAATCTTTTGTTCTTCATTTCATATCCGGTGGGATACTGGCTTATGTTCGGGTACTGTGGAAATGATTGAGAATTTGTGAGAAAAAACGGGGCTTGGGTTTTATTTTCTGTAAGTGTAATTTCTAGGATGAAACGCGATGGAAGGATTTTGCTGCCGCATTTCCATCCCGGGTGATGCCACTCCAAAGGGTTTGTTCTGGTTGATGTCGACAATGGAGATATTCGATAATTGTGGTAAGGTTTTAAAAACATGTGTATTCTGTTTTGTCGTTTCGAATTGCCTAAGGTTAGGTCAAGCTTTTCTCACTTTTTCCAGCATGCCAGCGGCGGAGCACAGTTCCAAAAGTCTGCGGTGTCATTGGTCGAGTGTGTTCTTCTAATCCGTTCTCAAGTGTTTCGCGAGCATGTGTGTTAGGGCGTGAAGTTTCGGAAGGAATTTGTCTGTGCTTATTTATTCTGTGAAGGACCTTTGAACCCATCCTGCCGTGGAGCCTGGAGAGAAGAAAAAGAAAGAAAGAAAAAAACCCAAATAGTGACAGTAGCTGATGCGTGGTGTAAGTTGTTGTAAAACATTTTCTTCGTTGTTCACGTCGGTGACTCGCATTAGTTTCAAGTGGTGGTGTTAGGAAAGCAATCGTTCGTAATTGTCGAGAGGAACAGTGAAGCGAATAGAGTGTAACAACCCGTGTAACAGTGTCCCAAAGAGGAAGATCCCCGCCGGACAAAGGTGTACAGCTGCGGACCCCGGGTAAAGGTTCTTCGCCTCGAATTGTGCGTGGCCGGTGGTAAACAACTTCTTCAGCTCTTCTTCCCTCGAACGAAGGGCGAACACGATACGAACACAAACGGGTGGTGACCCTGTGCGTCGCCTGCTCTAGGAAGATCCTGCCGGCAAGCGGACATGTGAAACAACACAGAAGCGTCAGCACCCTGGCGTGCGTTCGGGTGGGGATTTTTCTGTAAACTCATTGGAAATAATTTTCTGCTGAAAAAAATTTCTCCCGTCGACCCCGTCGGAGGCGAGGTCACAGCCATCGTCCCGTTTCCCTCCGTCCACCTTGCACCCGAGAATTCGCGGAAAATTTCGGTCATCCAGCCGTCGGAGAAATTTGTCAGGAGAAATAGTTTCGTCGGCAGAAATGCGCACGCGGCCGTGGAGCATAAGGTCAGCCCACACATTTTGAATTCATCACCCGCTGCTTTTCCCGAAACGGTAGACCGATGACGGAACAGTTTCGGGCGGCGCGTGTGGTGAGTTGGAAAACGGTCGGTCAAATTCGTCCGGACAGCAATTAATTATTACCTCGGCGCATCAGCTGGCCCGTATTGAATTAAGCCGTAGAATCGTAGAACCCCGCCGGGAAATCGTCATCATTATCAGCAACCATCAGGTAGCAGCTTCATCGAGTGTTGCCACCGTGACTTGCCCCGGCCCACCCGAGTGCGATCGATTGCGAGTGATAATCATAATCATGAGGTGTTGGTTTTTCGGTGCCCACATTCCCGGTGTATTATTTTTTGTTTCTCGATTTTCAAATGCCCAACAGGCAGTTTTACCACCAATTGGATGGACGTAGGTCTTCATGTTCCCTCTCACCTGCTAATTATAGGTTACCGGGAGAAAATGGAGCAAAGGAAAAAAAAACTAAAAGTTTAATCTTTAAACGCTAGTATTTATGTAATCGGCTGTTCCCGGTCGGGTACAATTAGAACGATATTCAATACCAATGAACAAGAGTGGCTTGAAATCGGGGAGGAACAAAAAAAAGGAAACTACAACGTCAAGCATGACGGTACAGTTTTATTGCTTTTTATTGAATTTCTCAAATTGATCGTTTAGGTCGCGAATGGGTTCTGAGTCGCGGAAAGGAGAGTGCGGACCATAAACCGTACAAAACATTTGTTAAACAATTGAATGTTTACGTTAACTTTACACCACCCCACCCCCCCACCTCCAACGGACAATGTTCATAAACGAACCGGGAGACTCTTGCTTTCGCCCAACCAAGCGACGAACCCGAGCCAGATAAATCAATAATTCGTAGCAAAAAAGTCGGCCACGGAGGCAATAATCCGAACGATTTTTATTGCAAATGGACCCACTACGGCCGGCTGCACAGCCAGCCGCAGCCACTAACGGAACTTGACGTAAAATTCCTCAACAGGGCCAATGGCAACTTCTTCAGAGGAAAAAATAAAAACAAAATCTGCGGCATGCAGATGAGTTCGTTTGGGGATGCTATCATTTTATGTTGAGCTTGGTTTTTTTTTATATTCACTGCCTTTTTTTTTCATCTCCTTTTTTTGGGATCTCGATTGGGCAGCAGTTTTTCTTTCTTCTTCTTTCTCCCGCCTTGGGTTGAACGTGTGAAGATTGGGTTAGTATTGGTTATTAATGTTAAACCATTTCAAATGGGCGACGAAATGCGGCCGCCGCGGGGTTAATCGCACACAACCGAGCACCCCCCAATTCCCTTGCCGAGAGCCCTTCCCTTTGCGTTCGCTTGCCGTGGGCTATTGGTTTTTCGTTCCGTTTCCCCCTGTCGGCGTCACCGCTTTCCTTTCATTAGGCTGCCTGGAAAGAGCTCGTAAAATTAAACAAAAATTATGATAATCATCGCGTTAGCGATCGACCGACCGACCGTTCGTTGGTGCGTTCGTTCGTTCGTTCGTCCTCAAACTGTACGGACGGGATCCCGAAAATTGCCGGTTCTGATTTCCCTTCCGATCGGGCGCGCCTTTGCGAGAGGACAGCGCGAGACCCATAAACGTAATCAAATCAAAGACGCGCGGCGACGATCGCACTTTGGTGCGTTTGGGGCGTTTGGGGAGTTCCTTGCCGTCGGTTCTCTTGCCGTATTTCCTCTCGTCTTTCGCCTTTCGCCCAGCAGCACACGAGTAGAAAGTATTGGTCGGGAAGTGAGCATCCCTTTCCCGACCGAACCACAGTCCCGGGCATACGATAATCCACAGTATCCACAGCCGTGAGCTCGGTGATGGTGATCTTCGAGGATCGTCATCACCTCATTAAGGTGAAACAAAGCGAGGGAGCAACCGGGGAAAAGCAAGATAGAAAAAGGTCCGATCGGGGATTGGGAGGGAAAATTCGGTGACTCCTGATGATGATGATGATGATGATGGTGATTACGTCGATAAAGTTAACTCCAGTATCTCGTTCCGAAGCCCCTGATCGATCCGGAGCCATGTTCGGGTTGAGTGTTGGCACACGATTGCGCTGTCCTCGGATTGCTCGTTCGGTGGCGGTGGTGGTACCGTTCGAAAGTAAATGTCTTTATTATCGGAGCACGCCCGATGCATACCCCATTTTCTCACCCCATATCTATCTTCCACGGGCACACCGTGCCGCCCCGTTTGGGGATCGATTCCGGGCCGGATTTTTCAACTCACCGGTGTTAATCGTTTTTTCCCTTCGCCCCGTAAGTCCATTCCCATTCCCGTGCGCACACAAATGGACCCGGACTTCGATCGGTTTTAATCTACTTGCCAGCGTTAGTTAGTATCGTATCGTCTTAAGGGGACAGTGGGTCGGGCCCTTCGTCCGCAGAGCCCGTGATTAGTGGGGCGATCTCCCCCGGGGACACCGTGCGTTTTCCCGTTGGCTTCCAGTTCCACTTGCGCGCGCGGAACGGTTGCTGCTGATAAAAAAAAAAATGTCGGGAAAGGTTGATAAATGGGCGCCAGCGATGGGCTTAGCACTGATTACTTTTCGGACGCCGCGGCTCGAAATGTTTTTGGGGGATTTTGGGTCTGTTTTTTTTTCTCTCCCCTTTTCTCGTCGTTTTTGGAATTTCGTTACGGTTCACGATTTGTGTGAGTGTTTTTTTTTAACACTCCGATTTTCGGTTCGGCAACAAGCCGGGAAAAATAAATGTCTACAGTCGGATGCTTTCGCAGCGGATCGAGAGTATGTTTCTTGTTTTTCAACTCTCCTGTGTTGTGTATTTTGCTTTTTCTTTTTTTTTCGGGCGTCTTCCTCTAAGTTTTATCTGCGAACAGCTTCTCCGAATTAGCAGCTCATGTTAACAGCTTTATCCGAGGGACGGGTGGTTCGTTTACCGCAGGCAAATCAGTGAGAAAAGATGCAGTGTATTTTTTTACTGGATTTTGTTCGTCTGTTTTAGGTTCGTTTGTCACAGCTTCCGCCCTCCTTCCACATCTACTTCAGGGTTGCTGCTTTACTACGGCTCGTTGTGATTTAAATGCGCTAAATGTTCCTCCTCAACACACTACAACCGATCGAGCCGCGTACACTGGAATGAAAGAGGCGGAATAGAGGACGGCTTAGCCGCGAGCGGGGCCAGTTAATTGGGATGTAATTTGTAGCGGTGACTAATTTAGGTGAGTTATGATAATGCCCTTCTGGGTTTCCCCTACTCTGTCTCTATGCTCTGCGACAGGCTCACTAAAAAAAACAATTGGTTTTTTTTTCATTGAAAGTGAGTTACAGAAATTTGTTTGAACGAGTTGTCGATGGAAAGTTTAGATTAGTGATTTCAAGTGAACCAAAATGTGTGTTAAAACCCCTTTTCCGCACAACTGGTCAGTTCAATTATAATCTAGTGTATGAAATAAAGAAAAAAATAAAATGAATTTGTTAGCCATACAATGCGATGACCTAAATTCTTATTTTTAAATTACGATGAATCTTCTCTCGCGTGTAATACTGTCCAAAGCTTATTCCATCTCGTATTTTCAGTGTTAGTGCAAGACTGTTGGAAAAGCGTTCCACACGCCATCAAGTCAATCGATTTAGGTTATCGGTACTTTCCCATGCTCCAACTACCCGGAGCACACCTGAAGGACATCCTCCAATCACAAACAAGGACGCGATGGTGCATCTCTTCTTTACGGACGGTTTCGCACTCGCAAGTCGCCTACCCGACGCGACCATGCAATGTGTCCAACAAATGACACAAATACATTCACATGCTGGACCAGCTTTTCCCAGTCCAGCAGGAGAAAGCCGCAAAGAATCCGAGAAGCGGTTGGTGGATGTTGGGGACGAGTTGGTAAAAAGATGCTGCACATGCGCGCCATAGTTGTGTGCCGTTTTGCAAGGGGTTTTACTCCAGGTAGAATACGCGCGACGCTTGAAGTACCCTAGAGTCGTGCCAGCAAACACTAGCAGTCGACGCCAGTGCCAGTCCCTTTTGTGGAATTTTCTTTAACAGGGAGCATTATAAGCGAGCAGCTGGAAATGTTGCATCGATTAAAACGATCTTTAAATATGACCTTTGAACAAGGGTAAAAAACATATTATCGATTGAACATTTTTTAACTCATTTTATTGCATTAAAACTTAAATATATATTTTTAACCAGTGAAAGTGAAAACCAATTCATGTAAATACATTTCATATCAGAAGAATGTGAAAGAGATAGATGAAGGTTAGCGACGATACACCAAGCGTTAACAATGTTGTTAATCGATTACTAAATTAAATAAGTAACAATTATTTTAACCAACCGTCGGAAGAGGGTGAAGCAGGGCCTCTGGCAAAAGAAATTATATCAGAAAAGCGAACTATGAGTGCCAACAAAAAGTGTAATATAGGCTTTCCTTGGTGAGAAAACCAGAAGGTTCAAAGCAAACAATTTGTCTCGGAATGTTTGAGCTTAAACTAAAAAAAATTTGAGCTTAAATTAATAGGCAAATATTGTCTCCTTTCTCCTTTTTAATTCGTATTGTACATGGGAAGGGAAACAATATGATCAGCGATGTGAGTAGCGATGCGTTCTAAAACAGCAAATAAAGAAACTTATGGAAGGAAACCAAAAGTGAAATTCACAAAATTCTAAAGGAAAGCATTTTTGTTACACAGCGTTAATTAACGTGGAGCGACCCACAAAACGGTTTTTTTTTAAATATCGTCAAATATTTATCGTACAAAAAAAAGAATAAAGTATAGTTTTGTGACAGAAAAAAAAAACAATTAAAACGTTTATTATTGCAAGGCAATAAAACTTGCGAACTTTTGTTATTATTAGTTAGATCAAAATAAGAATTTGGCAAACCTATGGATTAATCTGTGATACTATTCTCTAGCCTGTTCGTACTAGAAAAGGTGTGAAGTAACTGAGGCTTCTTGGTGCCACACTTGTCGCAATCCTGACAGATGCTTTCGTGCACACACACACAAACTTGGTGAAATTTCGATTTCAATTTCTGGTGGAAAGTTATTCAATGTTCAACGCTTTGCAAGCACCATTTCAAGTATGCTTTTGCCCGTAAAACTTTATCCAGCCTTCGTGCAAAAACGGTTTCCGGGGCACCGTAGAGCTGGAGGTTTTCCTTGGAAGGTTTTTATATATTCTCACCCCCACCCACAAGCCCCCTTGGAGCCAGTTCTTGGAGCCGCACCCTGGACTTTAATTAATGCGAGTGCGATGACAGAGGAAAGAAAGGCGTGCCTTCATTTTCAATTTCAATCCTGACCGTTCCTGCATCTCAAAGTCCCAGGGGTTTGTGGGGGGGTCTGTACCTGCTGACGAACTGCTGGACCGTGGTGCTGCTCTCATTAATTCTGCCGTCCGCCTCCACCCGTGTACCGCGTCGTTGCCAGCTTTCAAAAGTTTCCTGTCTTTTCAAAAATGGACGGTGTTAAGTGTAGAAAGTTTTCATCTAATTTTCGTCGGACGAACGGTCGTTGGAATTGGAAAGGATGGACGACAGCGCCCCACAGGTTTGGCAGAGGAAAGATCGTAACTCGGCCAGCAAACGGGGATTTCCATACTCGAAGCCTGCATTGAAAAGGACAGAGAATGAGTGAATATTATGGATCTTCGGGAAATGTGATCAATTCTAAACTACCGCTTTACAACTAATGCATGTAACGGTTTTGGAGTTTACGAGAATTCATTTGTGTTTTTCTTTTTCCTATAAATTGTTCCGCGCAGAAATACTTGCAATTATTTTCCATTAATGTTGCTTTTCGTACCAGCTAATGATGATAACGATCAAACTGCTGATCAAATTATTCGCAACAGCCAAATAATATTTTACACTGCACGTCACACAAAGCACCTATGCCGTGTTTCTGGAGGGTCTAAATATTCTGGAAGAATTAGGTTAGTTCACTGTGTGCGATGAGTGAGCGTCTCTCCATGCTACGCCATCAGCCGATGAGGGATACTGATGGGTTTGCTGACTTGAAGGATCTTCTTGCTTCAGTTTACTGTTTTTTTCGCCTCCAAAACGATGAACGATTTGTCAACGGTGTTCAACCAACCAGAGTCTCGTTTGTGATGCCGCTTCGTTCGTTAGTCGTCTCAAATAGTCTTTGCCGAACGAACAGCGAAAGAAGGTGGATAGTACGCAACAATTTTTTTTTTTGATCTGCAATTCTGAAGCGGACGGTAATCGCTGTCCAGTTGGTTCAAAAGACGGACAAGCGGTTTGACAGCCTGATGCGACAACGCCGAAGAAGAAGCCGAATTCATAAACGTACAGTCCACTGATCTTCCCACGGCAATGCCAAACTCATATACAGCTGCTCCAGAGCTACGTACGAGATTTGATGGGCATTAGATGGAGCGACCGGGGAGGAGTTTAAAGCATTGGAGTAGGAGAAGCAACAAAAAAACAAAATGAAGCCAGTTTCTTCATGGCAGACATTTTTGCGATGGACGGTTGGCATGAGATGGCGGTGCCGGGGGAGGCGTAGAACATAATTTAATTAAATCGTCCTCCTTTCGTCTTTGCAGAACGTTGCCGTCTTCCCGTAGCGCGTTGCTTTTGTCCCTCCAACGAACGGCCATCCCGCCGAAGGAGGTCGATTGGAAGAAGAAATATTCCTTGAAGTTCTTCCCTAAACCCGATCCCAGGTTGGGAGCTGTGTGTTCGTGTTCGCGTTGTGTTGGATGCGCCGTGATCTTGCCCCACACCTACCTCCCAAAATGTCCTTGCCCTTTGCCGCCCTGAAAAATGTACCTCGTTGGACGGTTGCTTCGCAGAGGATGCTTTCTGAAAGCGGACCTTAATCGCGCTCCGATCGGCGCAGGACGCTGAAACGCGAACAGTAGCATCTCGGATGTTCCGTCTCTTCGGAGACGGTTCCTTTCTCGAGCAGAATGCGCGTCTTCTCCCCATCGGAAGGGGTGGGGTGGGGTTCATCTGTTGCTTTCCTGAACGCTGCCGGAATGACGGGTTGCTTCCTGTTTGCCGTTTTCCCAGCGGGCGGGGTTTTTCTTTGTGCCATCGACAGCTTGGGAATCGGCAGCGTTTATTGACATCCCATTTCCATCGAAAATGGAATGAAAAATCCTCAGCTAAAAAATACCAAACACTCGACTGTCTGGAGCGTTCCAAGAGGCATCCTTTTTTTAGCAATTCAGTTTAGGCTTATCAGGGTGTATGGTTCCTCTTTCATGTATTCTTTTTAATAAAATAGTTTCTAATTCTGTTTACTGCATGTTTCAGGTACTTTCAGGGGCTTGTTATGTTATGTGTAGTCCATATGTTGTCCTAAGTTCTAACATAGAATTAAAAGGAGTCGTATATTTTTGCCGATGATTGTTTAAGGCGAAACTTGTAGCATAATTTATTTGAAACATTACATGGGCTTTAAACAAACATATTAAAATTTATTTTAACTCTAAACATTTCTTTAAAGTAAGTTAGCACCGTACTGCGAACAAAACTTGTGCAAATTGACCTTTTTTTTTTGTTCGTGCATCCACCTGCTCCTTAATTATAAGTAAAGGACATCAGTTTGCCCCAGCTCAATCTCACCGTTCCGTGGCGCCCTTCGGTTCGAAGGGAAGGGGACCGCAGAGTTTCCTCCGATTTTCACACTCTCGACAAAACTGCTTGAACGGGAACAAAGTTTTAATTGCATTGCACTTTCACTCCCGACGCTCCTCGCCCTTGCCTTACGTTTGGCCCTGTTGGTGCTGCGGAAACCCAGAGACGAGCATTGTGGACCCACGAACAGCTGGTATGTTGTCAGCAATACTAACTACCATGTGCTGACTTTTGGCTTTCTCAGTAGAATTACTTTCTCGTGCGGTGCGCCCTTTGGCGTACAGTTGTTTGCCGCCTTTGCCCCCGACCATCATACTCGTCATCGTAAGGACTTCGAGAACGTGGTGGTGTGAAGTGCGCAGTAGACTGCGCTGCGACAATGTCTCATTTTGCTTTCGTTCTTAACTTTAGCCCTCGGTGGAGTGGTTCCGACCGCCCAGCCTTCCTCGGTTGAGGCTGCGTTTTTCTCCGAGTGATGATGGAAGGATGCCTTCTGCAGTCGTGCCACCGTACGGTTTTCACATGTGGAAAAAGTTTGACGGATTTCAACTAGGATCGACGGTTATTTTTTTTAAATTCTTTTTTTTTGTCGGTCTTGGACTGCTGCACGGTAACAAACAGTGGTGTACGAATTTAGAACATTTGAATCATTGTTGTTGTACAACACACTGTAAAAAAAATTAAATTAATTATTTCACTCCTATTTGTTATCTACTTATAAGCAAAACTGTATGCATCACTAATCTGAAAGTGTAGGAGTATTGATCTATTTTGTATGATTGAGTATCGTTCATTTGTTTAAACATCTTGATCGCATAAATTTGACGGTTTATATTTTAATGTATTATTATAGTACATGGGGTATGTAATCAAGTATATTTTAACAATGATTGGAAACAATCTCAACAAAATTACCGTTTCGATCTATAACTGACTAATAGCTAAATTCCATTAACGTGCATCATATACTTTTTTTTTACATTTACTGTACATTCCTCGTAGCTTCCATGCTTATGTTATGTGTTGTGGCGTAAAGTTTGAAAAATAATTAAATAACTGACCTGTCGGTGCATGCACTTGGCAGTTAACATTTAAAAAAGAGTTTCCTATGCTCTGCTTCCATTTCCACAGGATATGTTCGGGAGTAGCTAGCGATACATTTTTCTTTTTGTAACTCTTTCATGCACTTTTTGCCAGTGCTGCACTTCCACCATGCGGAATAAATTATAAATAACGACTACTGGCTTGGCAAACATAAAAAAAAGAAAATGAACATTGGGTTCACCGTAAAAGTTTCCAATTACCGGTTCAACGAATGTAGCGAAAAATGTTAACCAAAATGATGAGCCCGATGCTTTTTCTCTGTACTAATGAACTGTTGCTACGATACGATGTCAGATAATACAAAGTTTGAATACTCATGATGTGTCAGTCATTTTTCAGGTGTATAAAGTTCATCGCGATGGAATACATATGAGGATTTTTTCATCCAACTGAACGGACACATTTTCAGTACGAGAAGCTTTTGGTGCAATAGTGGAAGGTACAGAAAAAATCATCAGTTCTGTTATTCGATTTAACTGAGGGAGGTTTGCGTCGCTAAAACAGTTAAACACAACATTAACATGCTTCGTCAAAGGTACGACCATATGATATTTTTCCTTCAGTTTGGCATAGTTTCAATATAGAATTATATAAATTGTAATCCAAGAAATGATATTTAACCTTAGGATACGCCCATCAGCTCATCATTTGCATGAATTGATTAACTTATGAGCTTATGAGCAAGGTTGAATTCATTCAATATTGAAATAGACCAACAACAGCAGATGGTGATGGCGAAAGTTTAATTGATTTGAGATGAACGAAACAAAAACCCAACTCTTTTCCGTTGGAAAATTAAAAAAAAAAAAAGAACGCTTCAATGTTTAACACATCGAATTGATTGGGTTCAGTGCTGTTCCATGATTAAAGTCCGTTCTGGGAATTGCTCGCCGTTTATCCAATGTTCCAATCCCTCCTGTTTTTCCGCAAATAGATTGCACGCGGTACGGCGATCGTGCAGTAGGATGATGCACGTAGGCGCGATACGTTCGGCTGATGAAAAACTAGAATTAAAAACTGATAATCAACGACCATCGACAGTTTGCGCGGTGCAATAATGGGTTTCAGCAACACTGACGCTTAGGCAATCAGCGGTGAACGATTTGATGAAAATTAATTACGAAACGTCGAACGGGTGATGAATAATTTCGATAATGGATGCGCACAACGTTTCGGGTGTAGAATAAACTCAGCATGCCGAAACGTTAATTTATTGGACATTTTAAAGTTTAGACGTATTGCCTATTGGCATGAAGCAATAGGGAAAATGGCTTTTGTTTTCGTTCAGGCGTGAATGCGCCCTTTTCTTATAGCAGGTGTTCAAATGAAATAAAAGTATGAAGTAAGCGAAGAAAGAATAGATACCCTTAAAGCACGGATGAAAGCATTTATTCCGAATGGAAATAAAGCAATTAAATTATAGAAAAAGGTATACGGCCTAAGCAGATGCACTGGGGCTTCCGAGCAAAACAACACAAGTGCACAACGCGTCCACTTTCTGATCCGAACCGACCAGCGCGGTTTCAAACGGCTCTCCGGACGATGGGACCTAATGAGACCTTTTGGATGAAGGTGACCCCACTCTACCGCCAGTGCCTCGGACGGTGCACATGCACATTCAAAATTAACTGGACACGGAATTAGATCAAAGCTCGTGCAGCGTATGCAAATCGGCAAGCAATCGATGCCGCTACCGAGATACGGAGATGAGATTCGTCGATTAGACACTGCACCACAGCACACGAATGGGAGAGCGAGCGAGCGAGCGAGGCTTAGTTCACGAGGCAGGGATGCGTGGGGGTGTTGAGGGCGGGAAAATGGAAAACAATTCCCCAACCCCGCGAGCAACCATCCCGCCAAACGGACACGCCGGCAGTAGCGATGCGTTGGGGGAAAAGTCCATGAACCCATGCAGAAGTGGTCAAGGACTGGCTTGTGATGAGGACACCCGAAGGTGGATAGGAGGAGGGGGGGGGGGGGTAGTAGTGCAAACGTGAGGCTTGGGGAGGTCCGGGACAGGGCGATGGTTAAAGGGACGGTTGCGAGTGTGCCGAGGGGATGCAAAACGTGATTTCGCTGAATGCGAAATGTTTGCTACTGCGCACAAGAGCACAATTACTAGATTCTAGTAGTCTTCGACGCGTAAGTGTGTGTGTGTGTGTGTGTGTGTGCATAGGGCGGTGGAAGAACACATGTCCGACGCTGGGCCCGTCGCGTACGCGTGTGTGTGCTCACTTACGCTTGAGTAGGTGAAAAGTTGGCCATAACGGCGAGCATCACACGCGGGATGGCGTTGCTGAAGGGCTCTGCATCGCATCTCGGTTGGTTTTCCTCCTTCCCTTTCTCCTCACGCCTTGGGGTTGAAAGGGAAGCGAGAGCGTAAACAAAATGGACGGTCTACTGTAGCATGTAGCAATAGGTGCAACCGAATGACCCTTCCAACCACGAGGGGGGGGGGAGATCCTTTCGCCCGTTCGTCCGGCTCAGTCTTGCGCTTATTTGCACATTTTCGGTACGGTTCGATACGAATGAACGAACGCCGACCGTAGCAGAGCATGCATACGTGGGTTTTGTGTGTGGTTTGGAGCCATAGGGGAGCAAAGGAGGCTGCCAACGTAACCGAGAAATCCCAAAAAGTTAAACCCCCATGAGTGAGACGGGAAGCAAGGAGATTGGGGGGTGGGTTTATGCCGGGTGGTTGGTTGTGTGCTCGTTGGATCAGTTTATGCGTCTGCTTCGCCTGACCGCTTGACGTTGTTGTTTGGGAAGTCTGGGGGGGAGGAAACGATATACTTCTTGTGCCGTACGATGCTACACTCGAACACTTTACTCTGCCAGACGATTTTAAACCTTTAATTTCCATTACACATTACAAACTACAGTATCTGAGCTCCATTGAGGTACAGCAAAGCAAAGTTAGAGTATTTAAGTTTCCTTCCAAATAAGTTGTATAACTTGAGGAACATAATTTGTTCACAGGTTCAATAATTAGGGTAACATTTTCATGTGAATTTGAATTGTATTTATTAAAAGAAAATATCAATGGTTAAGTTTTTCTTTAAAAAATCACAATCAACACAACCGCAGTGCAGCATCCGTGAGTGTCACTCGACCGTGGAACCACTTTGCTACCCACGATACGGTCTGTGGCATCGAGGAACGCTTCATTGCGTGCCCAGTTCAGAATAAAACGGTCTAAAGAGTGGCTCTAGCACTTGCGAGGCGGCAATGGAACAGTTCAGCAGCATGGAATGGTCAACGAGGGACTGAAGGGTGAAACAACTTAAAGCATTCATGTATTATCCACAAGATTCTGAAATTTAAAAATGTACTCGATGTTGTTCAGTGCACTTTTATGATTCATCAGAATTAACCTTCGTTCTCTTATTCGCATGTGTACATGTATACTCGGAGTCAATCGATTTCTTATTGCATTTATATTGTTTCAATGTTTTATAGCGTAACAATCCTTATACTACACTTTTCCGAAAATGTTACATGGTAGTCGTTCCTACCCCTTCATTGCATCCGCTTTCAACTTCAAGGGTCGACCAGAAGGCCACCACCCATGCCAACATGTGCGCACAGTGTTGTCGGGTCGGGTCTGTTCCAAAATTATGCTCCAAACGACAAATGACCAAGCTAGCCAGCCAGCCATCGGCGCGTCAGCAGCATCCAACCGGCATTAGATTTCAGCGGAATTTATGGACATTTTACAACGCGAACGGATGACAGCCGGACTTGGGCCTAGAGGGGGGAAGGTCATCATCGCAATGGAATGGTGATGCCGCACCAGCCCAGGCAAACATATGCAAATGGGAACCTTCGGACGACGACGGGTGCTCCTAGCGCGCTGGTCGTATTTGCGATGCTGATTATTTGCGCCAGTTGGTTGGCCGCTTGGTTGATAAATTGCGTTGCATTTTGCATTGGATGGAACGGGAGGGGCGGGGGGGTTGGGGGGGGGGGGTGTCCCACTGTACATTGGCCACCGAGGACGGTGGATTCCATTCCGCTGCGATTCCACTGCGTGTGGTGCATGTGCAAATAAACTGCACGTATACAAAATTTAAGTCTCGCAGAGGCCGCTCCACCGACGTGACGTGCTAGAAATGCAAGTCCCTGTTGGAAAATTAAAGCTTTGCTGTATTCATCTGGAAGCGAGGTGATTTGTTTGAAATCGTTCAAGTGTATCACGCACGACACACAGAAAAAACTTTGTTGACTACAGTTACAGTTTGTTGAACATGTTTGAAGGTTTTATTTTTCATTTTAATAAACATGGAGGCGCCTGGTGGTTGATCTTGTCAATTGTTCTAAATCATGTTTTTGCATTCATTTCAGAAAAGACCAAGAAGTTAATGTAATTTAATTTTTTCTGTAAGATTTAACTCATAGCATTTAATACCAATCGATGAAAAACTACCGTATTTTCTCGTGTATAACAATCGCCCGTGTATAAATGAGCCCCTAGATGAATTTCCCAATGTTTAGGAAAAAAAGTTTTCTTATTTCTCATTTTCAAACACATGACGACTGAAAGTCAATGTTGTCATCCTCGTCATCACACTCTGCTTGGTCCAAAATCTCGCAGCTTTGCTTTTGAGTATTCAGTCACTTGCAACTAATCGACCGATCAATCGAATATAAATTCACTGTTAATAATTAATAATCTACATTAAGCTAGAATCGAAACGTTACTACCCGTGTAGAAACGACCCCCTTAATCTGACTTTGGTCATTTTTGAATTAAAAGGGGGTTGTTATATTTGGACACTAAATACGGCAATTGTTTTACATTGGTTGAATCTGAAAAAATTGGTTGAAAAACAGAATCACAATGAAATTGGAAACATGTATTTTTATTGAACGCGAAGCTATGATATTCGATTTTATCCGTGGCTGGATTCAAAAAAGACAATAGTTGTGTGAAGGTCATTGAAGGAGTTTCTTGGCAACCTAACGCTTGGATGGTGCTATAAGACTCAGGCAAGTACCGCAACCGGTGCCTTCGGCTTACATGAGTGTTCTTTAGCGCTGGCTTGACAGAGAAGCCTAGCCTGTGATGATTGAGCGAACTGGTTCGTTAAGGTTTCGGTCGCATCCGGGTTGCGGAAGCGCCTGCGAATGCGAAGAGGAATCAAGCATCCAGCAGGAGGAAGATGTGAATTTCCTTTTGCCAACTGGGCTCACATGTTTCCTGTCTCGACCTGCACTCTCTCTGTCTCTCATTCATCGTCTTGCAATCTCGGTCTCGGTGCAGCATAATTGGCTGATTAAAATTCAAAGCAACGGCAGTATGCTGCTTCCTCTTCCCGGCGAGACATCCCGGCACCCGGGGGGAGGAATGGGGTAGGTCCAAGTATGATGATGGCGCGGAGAATGTCTGGCACGGGGTCTGGGGGTTAAAATCTTGGAAGTTTTCTTCATCATATGAATTTTTGATGCGTCGTTCGGTGATAGCGCAGCCATTTGAAATGTCGTCGCACTTTCCCAGCACGTCTCGCCAAGCGTCAGGGGGATCGATTGTGGTACGCTTGGGCCTGACCACATTCACTGGGAAATTTGTATGTGTGCATGTGTGCCACACGAGAGTCAGCCTCCCCGGGGTCTGCGGGGCGTTTTGACGATATGACAAATATGCCCGGAATTATTCATGCTTCGCCAATCGGACGAAGATGCCGGCGGCAGCCCAGCCCGTGCCACGATGAGCTCGACGATGATGGCAATGATGGAATGGAATACTTTCCCCACTGCCCGCACTCTGATTTGCGCATAATTTACTTTCCCGGGCGAGCTGTTCCGGTCGGGCCGGATCGATACGCTTCCGGCTAGGAACGGATTGGGGAAATATTGATTTTTGGCCATCCCGAAATCTCAAATAATCATTCAATCGAACGAAATGATGATGCACGGCGAGGGAGGAGGATTGAGTGCAATTTCGTGTGTTGGTAGACGATGGGACCAGGGGGCAGGAAGCGGCCAGAACGATGGAATTAAATTCGCTCAAAACAGACGTTCGGCGGAACCACTCCCTTCGGTTGGCTGGTTTCCTTTGCCATATGGCATATCTTTGATGGACATTTTCATGAATCTGGTTGGTCCGCTGCCAACGTGAGTGAAGGTTTCGCACAGCAAACATTTTAAGCAGAGATCACCGTTTTCAACGATTTTTGATCAATACTAGAGCAATAGTACGTGGTACTTCATGTGTAACAAATGTTTGTCTATGCCATGGCTTTTAACATTAATATGAACAGTTTTTCTTCAACATACTTTAACCAACGATACTATAAACTACAAACAAAATATGGACATGAGTTATCATGCAGTTGTTTAAGTCAAATCTGCAGTGTTTATAGTAACATATAGCATAAGGGACATGGATGTTCTGTTTTCAAATGATGGACTTACAGTATAATGCAGATTAATGTTTGCTTTTTTTCAATTTCCTAATGCTTTTAACCACATTGTAGTTCTTTCTGGGAATTGGAATTTTATTGCGGTATGTAGTTTATTTTTCATTTAATTATGCTTGTTGACTCTCATTGTTGTTGAGTGTAGGGAATTGTTCAATTGCGAAGTGAATTGACGTCATTCATTTGTTATTGCACATAATGTTGGTGTTTTTGTGTTTTAACTCGTCCCTGCAAAGGACCATTTTGAAAGTATCTTTATACCAGTGCTATAAGACATGGAAGCGGGTCGCATTGCCTGCGATTTTGTGCCGTAAATCTGCAGCAATTGAAAAAAGAAAAACCAAACACTCATTCATCCCCAGCAAAGGTCGGCTGGAAGTTTATGATTGTTTTAGGATGCCGTATAGAACTCTCCTTAACGGGTTCCCCGTTAACGGCCTCGGAGTGCGAAGAAAGCGTAAAGGTCACCCGGCTTGATGCAGGTACTGGAAGGGATCGTTACATGTCCGCAGTTTCCTTCGCTGACCTTTTCGAAAATTTTGTCCTTCGCCAGGCGACCGAGGATTGCAATCGCAGGTGAGCCAACTTCGCAATGAAAAAGGACAACTTTTTTTTGCACCGGATGTCCTACTGCGCCACCGAAGGACCGGTACACAATTACGCTGGGCCATTGCAGGCGCGTCTCAGGGTCACCTGTGTGTAAGCGACCTGACAGCGTTCATTCCAATGGCCGTTCTGTCCCTTTCCCTGCCGGGACGCCAGCTTCGGAGCGATTTTACGGTAGATGAACGGCCAGGTAGGCCCTTTGAATCGAATGCCGCGTCACTCTGTCTGCCCACCGAGCGGCAGCTAAGTCGGACCGTCCTCCTGGGCCGTCCTTTTTTCTTTTCTTTATTTTTTTGGAACGTCTCCCGCAAGGAAGCAGGCGGGAACCCGGAGCGATCGTGTTGCATCGCCATCGAGGCTATAAATTAGAATCGCACCGTTGTTGGTCGAAAAAGGTGGACCATCTGCGCCGACCATCCAGGGTCCCGACACGGTGGGTGGGATGCGCTCCCCGCTCTAGAGGGTTTTCCAGCAATTTTCGGAAGATGAGGACCACTTCGGAGGAAAGCTCTTCGTGCGGTGAGTTTGTCTTCCGTTGGCAGCCATCGTAACTTTTCCACTCGTATTCGAACTTCGACGTCAATCGGAACGGAAACATAATTTTAATTGCTCGACCAATCCAACTCCACCCGTTCTGCTGGCCAACAATGAACCTAGCTTCGGAAGCACATCGTGTCCGTCGTTTGCGGCCGTTGGGAAAACCGATTCAAGGGTGTTTCCAGTGAGACCTCCTACCGGTTGATCGGCCTACCGCACGTTCGATGCCAGCGATGATGATCATCGTGATGGCGTTGGTGAAGGTTTACCGAGGGCCGCCGAAAAGGGGGCTATTAACATAAAATCTCCGACGACCCACACGAACGGTTGCGGCCGTGGTCGCACTTGTGCTTGAGCGGTGCGCCAGTTGTGCAGCAGTATGTGAAGGTTTCTTTTCTTGTATCTTCTTTCTCTCTCTCTCGCTACCATCCTCCACTTTCCCCGTGGTGTTCTGGGCCAGCCGTCCGAGCATCGGAGCATAATTTACATCTGTTTATTTATGTTTATTATATGTTTATTTACACATAAATTTCAATTTTATCTTTCACACCTTCTATGTGCTCGAGGAGCGGCTAGGGGGGCCGATGCTGGGTGCTGGTATGTTCATTCAATCATATTTTCCCGTGCAAGAATGTGGGAGAGCTCTGGTAAAGATGTGTGAACTGATCATAACACTAAATGTACCAGCAAACTGAATTGTTCCCATCGATTGCAGACAAAAAGTGACGAAAAGGCAATACCTTATAATATTTTACTTCTTTGCTCGTCATTTTGGCAGCTTAATACCCCGAAAAAAAACTTATGAATAGTTTAAATTATAAAATGGCAACTTCCGTTGTTTTTTTTCTCTCAAAATGTACTTCTTGAATGAGAAAAGCTGTCTAGTGTTAAGGAGCAGCAGCATCCCTCTCTCTCAACCCATTGGCGATCGGAAGAAACGATCGATTTCCGTCGAGGTGTTCTGGTGGTGTGTACACTAGCTTACATTCATTTGCTCTGCCAGGCTTCTCCGGTGGCAGCGTTCACACCTCACGCGCGAGGAAGTAAATATCACCTTACTTAACGTTACGAGGTGTTAAAGTAGCTACCGACGGAAGGGGAATAAAACAATTCTAATGATCGGAGAGAAACCAGCCGTGAACGAGCAAGTATGAGGCAGCAGAAACAATTGGGGTTTCGAGGAAGAGTTCCTCAATCCGTTGAGGAGTTTTCCATTCATACCGCTTCAGGTTGATCCGAGCCTTACGGAAGCGGTTTCAATTGGGGTGTAATTTTCTTGTTTTTTTTTTAAAGAATAACACGGCATGTGTGGTCCCAGGAAATGCTCAAGTTTTTGGGGGGTTCATGACGGGGCAGTTGTTGTAAAGGTTTGTTTTTTTTTTCTTCTTTGGTTTGATCGGTGGGCTCATATTTGACCAATGTTGCACGTTTGAGGGTTCTTTAGGATTGATTTGTTATTCTTGGCCCTATTTACGAGCGCAATGGCGTTGAAACAGCTTCCGAACGGGCAGATCTCCTTTTCGTCAATGAGCGTGAGAAAATACTTGTTTGGATTTTGGAAGCCCTTTGACCATGGGGAGGTATTTAAATGAACAGCTAATCAATTTTACAAGCAAAATTGTCATTCTGTAGAGAAATCGGTTTGCATTTCCATTTTTATTACATTGTATCGGATTATGGACTTACCAACAGGCAGCACCGTTACAAATTGCCGAAAATATTTACTGCTTAAATTATGGTTGGAACCAAGTCTTCTAAAAAAAACACTTTTGTAGCGCAACTGCTGCTTTCCTTAGATTTATTAGTAACGAACGAGCAGATCGAATTTAGTCGCTCCGTTTCGAAAAAAAAGGCCACCGCTAGCCATGTGTCGTCCGGAATTCTCGCGTGTCCGATAAAGTATCCCCAGGAAAGCGGGATTCCCTGGCAGCGACGTACGGGGCGCAATCGGAAGGAAGCGAAAGCAGCAAAAACAACAACAAAAAATCAATTCCCCCCCTACTGTTTCGATTTCGATCATAAATTTTTCCTGATCAGCGCACCCGGGAACAGCGAAGTCGCGAGCCGCGTGGAACCGAAACCCCCGGTGGAAAATACGACCGGGACTGGTTCAATGGGTCATATTTATTAATCACCGCGAGGTTCTCGTTAAGCGTTAGGATGATTTTACACCGGGCTCCCCCGGGTCACTTCCTCCCCGGGTTTTCGGACACTGCTATCTCGGTTTTTTCTTTTTTTTTTTTGGCCAGCCGTCCCTTTTGATCGTGTTTCTTTTGATGTATCCGTGTGTGTGCAGGACTGAGGTGCGAAATAATTTATACGCGAAAAGACTTCCGCAGAAGCTCCCAAACGACGCCGTTGCACTTTCGGGCCGTGTTGATTCATTGTTTCTTTGTATCCCGTAAGCGCTCCTTGGCGGTTAATGCAGTTCGGACAGCCGAGAAATATTGTAAACCTTTTCGTTGGCGCATCGCCGAAGGGATCGTCAGGTAATGTGGAAGAGGCAAGGATGGCTTTGAACAAGTTGGTTGCGTCACAGTGCTATATTGTGATTAGACCGTACGGTCAAACACATAAAAGATCTCTCATTGGGCCATAGATTTAAAGCCTATCAAACCTCTAAAAGGAACTCGCAAGGAAGGTAAAAACGGAGGAAAGCAAACTGCACAAGACATATTTTATCGTTAACATTTGTAAGCATAATTTCTCGATAACCCTAACATGGCGGACTTGAAATTTGATCCATTATTTGCCCTTAGTTCAATCGGAAGTCAAGTGAAAATTTGCTACGCATATGTTTCCGCCCTCGGGGGATTAGTGAACCGTAGCAAATGGGATTATTTTTTTCCGTGTGCCACCGAATCAAACAGAATCAAGTGATTATCATAACATGTACACACATAATTCACCGCTGCTACCGTTGGTGCAAACACTTAAGCAATAACTTGCGTTGGAAGCATGTCGGGGGGTCAAGGATAGCCGAGCGCGTACGCCGGCTCGAACATGACCCACGAGCGTTGGGGCACAAAACCCCGGCGGCGTGGGTTCGAGTTCAGACCGAAGGATCGAAGGATCGGTACGAAGGATTAACAATCCTTCTTATGGGCTTTGGTAGGTAGGCTGATGCATTACAAAGAGTATGGACGTGTGAATATGGATTGACGAGTGCAGAAAAAAGTCAAGTAAAACACTTTTTGGTATTCAGTCTACTCTCCAAGTAACATCCTGGAGGGCCAATGGCGAAGACTGTATCGATTTTCGTTACAAACATTGTTGTAGAAACGTTCCCGATCCAAAGAGCTAAGTTCAAATCAGGAGAAAACATGAAATTGAGTTATCATTTTGTCCAGTGTGGTGCCACATTCCTTTTATCAGAGCCTCGCGGGTAAATAAACTATCCACTGCTGCTTAAAACGGTATGAAACTCTCCAGCAACACATAGTTTCTTCCCGGCCGCGTAGCCCCATGGAACTACCGCTGGAAGTCCAATCGGGGTTTCAATATCACCAGGAGACACTGAAATTCATACGCAAAATTCACGCAAAGCGCTCGTAAAGTATTCCCGGGGGCGCTCCATTTCGTTCGCGAAATGCAATCATTGTCCAGCGCTGCCGCTCGCCGCATAGTGTGCATATCCGTGCGAGAAGAGTTCTGAATGTAAGCAGAAAGAAAGAAAAAAAACCTCTTCGGCGTGAAATACGAGTTTCACTGACCGAAAGTAATGAGTGCAGTCGCAGGACGGTGTGCACTTTCGGACCCCGGATAGTTCCAAACCGGGCCGGTAAAAGTGTTGTAGGTCAGGCATGCATTCACCGCACGCTGGTTGATTTGTTTGATCGCTCACTTGGCCGTACGACTTGAAAGAATATTTTAATTATGTAAATGCACCACTCCGGTGCGAAGGTTGACCCGAGCATGAACCAAAGGTGCACGGGGAACATACTTCCTTGATGCACCTAGACAGCATCGGCTTGAATGCATGTAATCGAAGCGTTGAAGCGTTGATTGGAGTTGAGCCTTGGTGCTTTTAACTCCTTTGGTTTTGATCTTCTTTGGGCAGGGAACTATCAAAGGCTATTTGTAAAGCTTAGAACTTGGATGGAATATTACCCTATCTCTTTAATGACGGTATTTGTAACCCAAAACAACTGATTCGAAAGGTTTGACATTTTTGTGGAAAACTTGTTGAAAGTATTGCAATTTAGTTAGCTTTTTTTTTGCAACGCAATCCTGATTATTTAAGCAATTGGTTTTGGACATGGAAACATGTTTGGGTTGGACCCTTGGAGCGTTCAAAGTCTTCATATCTTCGTAGCTCAATGAAATTTTTATAAATATTTAAATTTTCCTCAGTACAACAAATTAATTTGTCAAAAGCGAAACTAAGGCGAAGTAACATCATCACTACGAATATCGGCACCATCTTACGTAATGATCGTCTTCCAATCTGCTGCGAGAGCAAAACGGGCCGCGGCTCAAGAGAGGGCGGCTTTGCTGGAAACCTTTCCATCCATCAATACGTTTTGATCGATGGCGTTGCTATAGATTAATTTGTGTTTCTTTCGCCCGTGGTCTCCCACCTTCCCCGGGCCGTGCTTTAATCTGTCTAAATGCTTTCGGGCTCCCGTTAGTCTACCGCGCTGGCCGCCGGGACGCGCCGAATCGACGTTTCCGACCGGGCAGATCTGGGTTAGCAACCAACCGATCCATCTTGACCGAAAACCCCTGGACCCGCTGGCTGGAGAGATAACCCAAAACCATTCCCGGTCCCGAAACCGGCCGGTTTGGCAGGCTTCCGATGGGCGCGGAAGGTGAACCCATCCGTGGGAGGGCCCAGCTGAGGAATTCCAAAAACGATAAATTATCACACCTTGTGCACCTTTTTTCTCGGTTCCTCGTTCCGCCCGAAAAACCCCCGCTGCCACACGGCGACCTTTTGCACTCGTCCTCCCGGGGTTCCTTCCGCGGAGTCCTGCGACGGTATGTCTGTTCCGAAACTTCACATTCCAGCGTCGGTATCTGTGAGCTCCGAGACTCCTCGTAGTCTCTCGGCCGTGGTAAGGCTTCGCCAGCAATGCGCTCTATCCTATCCATGTTTCTCTTCCTCTATCCCACTGGCCTTCTCTCTCTCATTCCCCCTCTCTCTCTCTCTACCTCACTAACACGTAGAAAATGTGACCATAAACCAAATACCCAGCAGGTGGAACAGTCTTCGCCGACGAGCCGCAGCCTCTCGAATCCTGGGCCGGGACACCGGAAAGCACCTTCTTCGAACTCGATTCGCCGAGCCCTGCTGGAGACTGCTCGGCGTTCCTCTCGTGCGTTGCGTCCTCTGGTGTCCCCTTCAGCTCACGTAGCGAGCGACGGACCATGGGCAGGATTTTGACTGTTGCTGTAGAGAACGTACGAGCGCGCAATTCACCGATCCGTAGAACGCAGGACTGCGAAATCTGCCACCAATGATGGAGCGGTTGGAGCAAAACACGGTGTATGTGTGTGTGTGTCGCTTCCTGGTTAGAGCAGCTACGGACAGTGTCCTCCTTTTGTACAGTTCTTCTCGAAGGAACTCTGAACCGAATCGATGGTCGGGACACCAGCACCGGTCGAGTCGATCACAAGTGCTAGCATTAGCTTGAAGGTAGTTTTGCAGCAGGAAGCGGAATAATTTCTCTGCAGTATAAAAATGAAAGAAGTATTTCGTAAAGCTGCCAAAAATTAGAGGATATCATGTGACATTGTAACCATTTCTATTAAATGTGCAAATTCTCCCTAAGGCGAATATTTTATAATCAGGCTAATAAAATGTTTTCTGGGGCGGTTACTTAACATTTGAAATCATTAAAATTATTCTCGACCTGTAATCAACTTCAACCTAAAGCAAATTTAAATTCGTTTGCCTTTTAATTAATTTCTTCATGTAAGATTTTACACACCAGCTGTTTCGCTTGGTGGACAAAACGAAGATTCCTTCACCCTTGGGATTTGTGAAAAAAAAAAAACTTCGTCGTATCGCAACGGTGCACACTTTGCAACCGTTGATTGCGATACCTGTGTGAAAGTTCATGGTCGGTTGGCCACCGGGCTTCCATTCCCGGGGCTTGCAACGGATGCGGATTTGGTCGGAGTTAAGCCAAATCGAAAAATGGTATTGAAAAAAAAAAGAGGCAAAGCGATTGATGCGACGGACACGCGGGTCCACCGGCTGAGTCCCGTCCGGTCCGATAATTAAATAAGCGTGAAATGGACGGAGAAACCGACCCGGCTGCTCTGCACCGTACCGGGATTCGGATTCATTCCGGGTGGTGTTGCTCTGTGGGATGTGCGTAATCGAATATCGCCTGTCTGGCGGATGGCGACGGGGATGAGGGAGGCTCGTTTTTTGGAAAATAAAATAGGAATTCATTTTGAGTTGTAATTGATATTTTAGCAATGTAAGCTTAGCCGATCCGTAGCTCATTTACGGATTGCTAGGAAATGGAAGTGGTTTTTAACATAGGCTCATCCTAAAAGATGTTATTTTTTTTTGGCTTTACTTTACTTTTTTAATTATTTCGTTCAGTTTAACTGCTTTACAAAAAGAAATAATGTAACGAAGCGTTTTACAGGAACGTTGCGAAACGCTTTAGAAAAGGTTGTTCTCTGAAACACGCGTTAAATATGTTGACTATATTCTGTTTGACCTAGAAAACATCTTTTCACAGCATTACGTTCGATTTTGGGGGAACGAAATTTCCTTGTTAGTTAAATTTTTTTCTGTTCCTCCCTTTGTCGGAGATTTGTGTCGCACGAGTTAATTGCAATATTCAACAAAGGAACATTTTTCGCACACGCAAAAAGTTAGTGTCATCGTAGGTAAATGCTGACCAGTTCTAAGAATCATCAAACCCGCCTGCATCGGAAGGGTCCATCATGCATCCCGACGCATCGAGATGGGCGTGTGAAAGGCCCATGAAAAGTCCCGTTTGCGTGGAGTAGAAAATCAGAAACCAATTAATTACCGACTGGAAGTTGATTAAATAAAGATAATTGAATTTTTCCTCCCCGGGGGTTTGACACAAGGCACCATTGCCACCAGCGCCCACTGGATGAGGATGGAAGGATTTCGGACGCATCGGTTGTCGGATTTTGGAAGGGGCCAAACGAGATTCCCCTTGTTTTGGTCGTCGGTGCTGTGTTTGTGGGATGTCGTTTTTCCCAGACATTAAGGTGAAGACATTGGAATCAACACCGCAAAGCGAGGCCATATGTTTTGCGAAGGGTATTTATGGTGCCGAAGGGTTTGCTCCAGGAAGTTGTACAATTTCACTAATGGCATGATCTTTCAGCTTGATTGTTTCGCAGATGATCGTGAAGTGTTCTTGAAATGTTTTTGTTGATGGACGTAGTTTAATATCTTGATTTGCATCAATTTAGGAATGTTCAAGTGTACAGTTTCTACCAGATAAGACATTTTGGAAGCACAATATGGTCTTTGTCATATTCCGTTTGTTCGTTTAAGATTGTTAACCACCTCCAGTTGAACTTCATTGCGCCTTGAGCGTAACTTGTCAGAGCTGAAGTTTTTATGTATTTAAAAAAAACAAACTGAAAATTCGAAAAATTCTCACACCAAAAAAGATGAGGTTTTTAATTGTTATACGGGAGTTCAACTGAATGCAACTTCAGCAACTTAGGAACTGTTGAAACACTAATTATAAAACTACGTTCCCTTTTTGCTGATGACTTATCTTTGACTCTCTTTTTTTTTCCTCCAGGTCCACTAATTTAATTCCCGAAAAGACCACCGCATGCTTGGAAAATCAAAATGGGCAAACCAATAGCTGCACCGTCGTATCGATTCGCTTCTTCAAAACCTCTTACCATAAACCTTTCGATTTTCTCATCGGCCAACGATGGCCACACTTGTGGCGCATCCTTCCAACAAAAATGTTGGCCACTTGTCTCAACAGTCGGACCAGAAAGAAAAAAAAAAGAAGAAAAGGTGACTTCACGCTACGCTCGAGGAGCGAAGAGATCTCGCGTCGAGTGGTGTTTAAATTTCGCGTAATTTAAATGCGCAAACGAACGCGATGGGGCGTGTGAAGCGTTCCCCCGGGGCCGCCACCGGTCGAGTTTGGTAGATTCCGGTAGCTAACATAAACCACTCGTGTCGCGAGTGTTGAAAATTTCATGAATGATATATTTTCCCACCTCCTTCTGCTTCCACTGGCAACGCGGGGCAGTTACTCTTCGCAGTGTAAAGGTTTTTTTTTTTTAAGTTGAAGGAGTTTTGTAAGGGAACAAATCATCTCCATCGAACGGTTCGTGCGCATTGCTTGGAAGACTCAAACCTGGGAAGCTGCAGCAGAAGCTCTCTATCTCTCTCTCCTTCTCATTCTTTCTTTCTAGCGAAATCAAAAGGCTCACCTTCCAACCATAAGGGGGCGCGTGATTAATTCAAATGAAAATCAATTAACATAATTTATGGCATGCGCTACTTGTGCGGTGTCTTACGGCGGGTGTGTTGGATGGCCCGCCACTCCAATGGAGGCAATACCTACCTGCCCGCGTACTGGTGCTGGAGAGGAGTTGGCGGCGTGGGTCTCCACAAGTTCCCTACGGAGGAAATCAGTCGCGAAAGGTTCCACTGCGGAGGGGTGAGTGGCTGAACGCACCCGATGCGCCGCACGAAGAAACAAAAACTCTTGGCAGCTCGGTAAGTGGCAAGTGAGGTGCCTGCAGCTCTTGTCGATTCCCCTTAGAGACAGGGGGATGCATGTGTGTGTGAGTGTGTGTGGTGTGAAGAAGTTGGCTATCCAACTATCTAGCAGAGAGTCCCTAAGCCCGTTGGGAGTATAAGGCAAGCTTCATCCACCAGACACTGTGGCACTGAAGGGACGTCGCTGCCGGACCAGACGCAGTGTCGTTCGCCGTGGTGCCCCGGGGTCTAAAGCGTTCCCGGCCAGTTCCCGCAGACCAGCGCTTCCTAGCTCAGCATGCGGCATGGAGGTCTGGCCCTAGCAGGTGTGGTCGAAGGCGAAGTATCACTCACTCGCACTTCACACACTTCTCTGCATGTCTGATCCGATGGGCTGATTGATGGTTTTCTTTTAAATAAATCTCTCTCCAGCCTTGTCACTTCAACGCACCGGGAACGTCGTCTTGCGACGAGCGGAACCCTCCGCTGCAGCCCAGGAATGGAATGTGTTTTAAGGTCAGAATCTACCAGCCCGACTGAGGGATAGATTTAGGCTAGAGAGTTATGGTTCTAGGGCTTCCCAAAGCCCATCCGTGCCGGCAGAAAGCGCACATCATCGTCGTCATCGCAAGTCGTTTTGAACCGAGCCGCAAATCGCAAACAGCACCTATCCACTGATCGATCGCTGTCGGAAAGAGATCGTTCTCCGGGGACCGATCGGTTCGGAAAGAAGAGGGTGTACAAAAAAGGAACCCAGAAATTCACCAATGTGTGGGCAAGGTATGCAGTTTGCATATTAGATATTCGCAGAGATAACTTAATGGGAACTATCCGTAGACTCTATTTTCGAAATTACCTGATCGTAAAGGAGATGTGGATCAACCGGTGCTGAAACACACGAAGAGCATCGAGGGTCACCGTAAAGACCTACCTGATCGCGAAACATGCATGATCTTGCTTTCGTTGGGCTGCTACGCATGTGAGGAAGAAAAAAAAAGCTGTTGATGAGGCTACACTTCACGATCCAAGGTTTCTCTTTTCCGCCAAAAAGGCTAACGAATGGCCAGAGGCTAACCTTTCGGCCATCGTTGATAATCCTAATCATCTTAGGGTGTTATGTGTTTGCTAAATCTAAATAATCATCATTATGGGGTCAATTGTGCTCTGCACTGACTATGCGCTTTCGTGGAAACATGGTTTTTGGTACCTTGCAAAGGCAGAAACGCTTCGGCCGCAACGTTATGAACATTTAGGGTGGTACTTAACCTGCCTAATCCCTCGGCAAAAGATTGACCCGGGTAGCTTTTAGGCCACCGTAGACCGCAGTTCTATCTCAGTTGGAAGGCGTTTGGCTTAATCTCTGCCTCTGGCTCCGATTCCGATCGTTAACACCTTCGGTGGGTTGGGGAGAGCATGGTAAAGTGTGTGACCACAAAGTATCGGTAAACACACTCGACAAGGGCACCCGGTATTACGAAACCCTCTCGAGGGGTACATGAAACCGGTGCCAACGCTCCGATAGCAGGTTGCCGTGAACAGGTGCCAAAAGTGGGCTAGTTTTTCGCCGGGTTTTCTTCGCCCTTCGGCTGGTTTTTATGGCCCGGGAAAACCCCAACACGTTGGCCACATCCTTTGAAGCACCTCTAAAACGGGCGGTTGAATGGTAGGGGTGGACCGATTTTATTAACTTTCCGAATAGGACACCGTGAAACTGTCCAGAGTAGGTTGCTGTTCAGCGCGTTAAGGCTTGCATTGATATACCCAATTGTTTCGAAGGGTGCCTAAAGTGGAATGTCCTTTTTCTCCGAGGCAACCGACACTGGGCCAGTTCCGTGGGTAGAACTTGCATAGAAGCTGTTTGCATAAGATTTATTGTGCACGGTAGCAATCCTCTATTTATCGCACAATTTGGAACGAACGGGGAGTGGTTTACAGTTTTATTAGGGATCATCGGCACACGGCGTCCTTTACGCCGTTAAAGTATGGGCGCATTAAGCGGTTATACTGGGAAATTTAGCATAATTACTACAACTGTGATCGGCCTGTACAAATATGTATAAGTTAAAGGCCATTGATATAAAAAGCAAGGTATGCTTACTGGAGTCTGGCTGGAATCAAGCTGATGATAGTAACATATCAAATAATTTTTTCTATAAACTAAGCTTTAACTAACATGGCCCAAGAAATGCAATGTAGATAGCAACTTTATTTTCTATTCAATATTCTTTATCTTTTCACTAATGTAAGTAAGCTGTAGGCAACGGAAAGAAGCTATCCTCCGAACAAACAAGAAGCCATCTTTTGAAGAGGCAGGTATTTACCTTTGCTCGCTTGAAAATGCGCCACCCGGGAAAAATTGCCACGGAGAAAAAACAAAACCCCGACCGACGAAAACTGCCCTCCCATCCAGGGAAGTGGCGTAACGAGCCTCCGTTGAACATGTTTTCTTTGCGTCTGTTTTTTTTTGCTCTCCAGAGACACCTTTACCTAGGACGAGCCCGAGCTTAAGTGCGCGTGCAGGCACGCCAGGATTCAGCGCACACGAAGCAATCATTATCCTCCGCCTGTCAACCCGATCCGGATTTGCCGGAGGTTTGTATTTAATCAGTCGGCTGGAAAATTACAGTAGCAATGTTTTTCTTCCTGCTTTCCGTTTTTGCCGATGCTTCTCCTCTAAAATCGCTGTCGTAAGGAAGATCCAGAGGATTCGCGTGGACCGGTTACGACGAAAGTTTTTTTTTTACTGTTTTGCAACTTCAACAAGACACAGCCCGTTGTAAGGCATGAGGAGAGAGAATAAATCAAAGAAACGAAAGGAGAGAAAAAACAACGCCTGGCATGAGTATTTCAAGGCGAAGGAAAATAATGCACAGTAAAAACAAACCGTAAGCGAAATTGTTACAAGAAGGAGATGTATAAAAAAAAACTTTACAGATGAAGATTTGAAATCGCAGCAAAACGATGCTTCCTTCATGGTGTACCAGTGGCTAGGAGAAAAATATCTTTTCTTTTCGCAAATCTGGTAAAAATGAGTGTGCAAGTGAACAAATTCCTTCCCTTTCGTTTTAGCAGTTAGTGCCTGTAAACTCCACGGAGAGAGATTTGCTGGTAAAAAAAGAAAAACAAATGTATAAAAAACGCAAAGAACAACTCAAGCAAGCGCACCGGATCGTGCCGGATTAGAGTCGTTTTCCAATTTAGGGTTAAGGAAAGCTGCCGGGCAAAAGAAAACAATTGATCTACCCCGTCGCCTGTGACGAAGCGACACAACATTCGAAAAACCAGCGACATCGGTGTGTCCCTACGCCAGGTAGTCCGGGTTAAGCGTCAGGTGAGGCGGGCCGTTTTCTTCCCGTCGTTCGATCACTTCAATCAATTTCAGTGTCTCCAGTGACCGGGGATCGGGAAATATGGAACCCGAGCTAGAGTGTTTTGCTATGGAAATTGGTTGGGAAAAGTGTTATTTCAGCCCATTGCCAAATACCGATAGGCTAATGAGTGCGCCCGAGATCGTTCGAAGGGTTCCAAAGGGGCCAGGTGTGTTCTTTAGCACACCTGTATGCGTAGAAAACCGTAGCTGGAAGATACAGCCAGAAGGACCCAAACTAGTTGGGAGAGTGCATCTAAAATACAGCCCTGGTTCACATGACTTTCGGCAAAATTTGCCAATCACAATTTGTGGCCCCGAAAAATGAGATGTTTGGACATTGCGACCATGAATGGAGCTACATGGGACCTCAAATCGGTGGCATAAGTTTTGTTTTCCTCCCTCCCCACGGTCATTTCCCGCCCCATTCCGTGCAATATTTATCCGGTTTTAATATCGCCATAATTTAATGGTCACAATTACGAGCGTAATGGGAATTGATTGTGTGCTACTCGTGGCGTGGCCGTTATTTATTTCCAGCAAATTTATAATCTAGCACGATAAGAATCGTCAAATTGCTGCTGGTCCCGGGTGACCCATGCCTTTGGATCCGGCCCCGTTCGAAGTCAATGTTGGGCAGTACTCGGTGTAGGTGCATGTGTGCGACTTCTGCGCTCTTCGACCAGAAAACGGCACCATTCCAAACCGGCCGGGGTCAGCCTGTGGATGGGTCATTTATAACCTCGGTGTTTACTCCGTCCTCCGAAGCATTGCTACGGATGTTACGCATTAGGTACACTGGAAAAGTATTCGATAAATGGTGGACATGATTTCGATGAGAATGTATTTTTTCAACGACTGGTGAGTTAAACCTGGAGTCTGGAGCAGTTACAATTATGTATGGCCTTTTGAACTGATAAACATACTTAGAATTTGTCAGCCTTCCATAAAGTAAGATATCTTTCTGTCCACTGTGTTCATGCACTGCCCAAAACCCGTTGGAGACCGTTACTGTACCATACGGAATCGTCGCCATACGGCTAGCTTCAGCCAGCCGGAGACACTGGACCAACTGCCAGCGCCTCCTTTCCGCCATCCATATTGTCGATTGGCAGATTTATTTTATTGCCATTGTTTTGCGCTTAATTCGGTCGATAAATTAGACGCAAGATATGGCCAACCGGCAGTGCATCCGTGTGCCGCTTCCGGGCGCATGATCACGGGCGCGTAATAACGCACGCGGCCAACGACGAATGGCTCCGTTTAGCTTTGTAATAACGCACGCGGCCAACGTTGTGTGCGTTTTAGTTTTTTTTTTTTTTTTAGTGTATCATTGATAGTAACCTGATTTGTTGTTTCCCGCGGGCTTCGCGTATAGGGTTTTGGTTTTTGGGTGGCCTACAGCGGTCTGCAAGTGGAGCGAGGGAAGAGGCTGAAATCAAACTACCTCCGGTTTGACCCCATCCTCACGTGGTCACGTTTGCCCAAGGTTCACGGGCGCAGAACAGATTCTACCGATTAGTTCTAACGACGACTAATGGTAATTTACTTAATTGAATCGATTTCCAATAGCCATTTCGGTGTCATTATTTTGAAATTATGCTAATAGATGATGGATGCAATCAACGCGCTATCAGTGGCCTTGATCTGCCCGGCTATTCTGCCAATTGCTGCAACCTGTCTTTACAAAATCCGTTGTACGGGTGCATGTGTTTGTTTGTGGCATGCAACGATTGTCGAGATGGATATATCATAACCACGACCCGATTTAGTCACGACGCTGATTAGTCCCAAGCTACAGATCCGTCCCACTGGTCAGCTAAATGTCCTTCATTTGATTCCTCTTTCAATCGATTACTTTCTCCTAGTAATGGTGCTCGTTGCACAATGACTTATATTAGTTTAACAATTTGTCATGCCTTATCTCATTGCTTGATAGTGATAGATGATAGTAATTTTCTTTTCAATTTCACGTTAGTTACATTTAAGTATTTTTACATGTTTGAAATTAACTTACCTAATTTAAACGTTGAATGTGGTTTTTCCCTAACCGGAATGTTCCATATGTTGTTCATTGTATGCTGCTTCACACATCTCCAGTTTTGGGTAGTACAGGGTGTCCTTCAGAAGTGCTGCCTGTTTTGGCCTTTGGCAAAACGCAAGGATCCTTTTTGTGTGCTAGACGGTGCAATCATGCACCCAGCGTGAAAGGTTAGAACATGTTCCCACTTCCTTTGCATTACACCACGCCAGGCTCGATGCAAGAGTGTTAGTGCGAATTGGCCCCGGGGAGATTCCGGAAGTGCACTGTCCGGGAAGATTCTGGTGGGGGAAGATATGTATGTTTGCCGTAATAAATATTAATAGTCTTCTAAAGACGGTGTGGATGGCGGCTCAAGCTGCAGATCCTTACCTACTCTGATTTGAAAACCGTGCTGGATGTTGGATACCTTGAGGTGTTTTTTTCCCCCTTTTCTGCCCGCCGTTGTTGGCTCGTCTTGCTAGCCGCACTCACTCTGCGTACATCACTTGACGTTAGGTGCCATGCTCCATAGCTATGGAGTATGTGGAAGCTACCGTGATGGTTCGTCACTTCTAAAAAACTTTTCAAGAATGTAAGCAAATAAAAATATCGCTTCGCTCACCTGTCACCGCGTAATCCATCATGTTAACAGCGGGATCTTTGCGTGGTGTTGCTTGGACAACTACACCTTACAGTTTTGAGGATTTAAATGAAAGTGCTATCCTTGTAAGTGCTACAAGTTCGTAACATTAAAAATAAATAGAAATCGATTAAAAGGCCTTAAAAATATACCGTAACAAGGAACAAGTTAGATGAGGATGTTATATTTTTGAACACAAAAATTATGCAATGGGTAAAACATATAATTGATTGACTTAGATTTTTCCCAACACCAAACGTTTTTCCCCAGCTGTCCAACCTGCTGTTCGGAAAATCTTCCCTTCCCAACACTTCTGCTACGCTGGAGGCATTTGTCAGTCCAAAGATGACGCAGGTGGTCTGAAGAACCTCTCATTGTCACCCGGTAAGTTTGGAAGCCCGTGCGGCAGTAGCTGTCGTGCGATGTTGTTTGCGAAAAGTCCACCCGGACCGTCGTATGTCGTATCCTTCGATGATGTTTACCGATTTGCTCCGCTTAATACCGTGCGGTATCTAGTCGGGGATGCCGTTGGTTGGATGCAAGTGCACCGAGCGACTCATATGGCTGTGCCAAAGTTGTGCCCCGGTGGTCGATAGTGACCGGGTAAAACTCACACCACAGGCTAGACGGCAGGAGCGGTGTTTGAAGATCTTCCACACACTTTTGCGGGAGTGACGTTGCTCTGCTCTGCATCTGCTTAGCGAGAATGAGTCGGCGGACTGGTCCGCGCCGTTGAGTAAAGCAGCTTATAAGAAGCCTCTCTTTTCCCGGGGTGGTCCCCCTCCTCCCGCCGCGCTCTTTTCCGCGATGATTGCGACTGGACTGTTTGCGTTTTCCCCGAGAGCGTTGGATACTTCTGCTGCATGTGCTGCATGTTTGTTGCCAACGGCATTGCACCAGTGCAGTCGTGGCAGTGTGGGTGGCTCGGTATGGATTCCCTATCACTTGATACACATCGACGGGCTTACCACGTTGGTGAATATTTCATATCGTTATTTTGCCTCTGCAAACAGTTATCTTTGGTCAGACTCAACCATGGGCGAACCGTTGCCGTCATGCAGAAGCTCAAGGATGCCACAAGGAATTGATCCGTTTCGAAAAAGCGAAGGACTAACATGAGCTCTACTTAGTGTGGTTTTGGATGTCACTCAAAATTGATCCTTAGGAAGACGATTTTTTTTACAATATTCAACGTTCAAAGAGGCTTGAAAGAGTTTTTGAATTCAAAGCGTTTATTGTCGGAATGTTTTAGTAACTGCTCAAAAGCTCAACATGCTTTCAAATTTTAAATTATTTGAAAGAAATTCACTGATTTAGCGGTTGCGTACTTATTTTGATCATCAAGGTGTGACGACGGATTACAACAATTTTAAGGGGACAATATGGCATGGTTTTGATTCCATTGCAGCTTGCATGAGAAATGAAATCCACAATAACTGCCACCCTTAGTTAGTTCTGATATGAACAGAGAGAAGGTTAAAAACCCCATGATGATCACCGAAACAACTGGATGCACTTGGTGAGGTAATCATGATTGAAGATCGTTTTGAATGGAATTTGATACCAATACTGACTATTGGCTTAAAAACAGTCTTGCACAGAAACTCCCGACGAACTGCTGTTGGCTGATCGTGAAGCAACGATATGAATTTCACTCGTTAAATTATCAAAAATAATTCAACCGCAACCCTTGTGGATCCCGAAACGTCGCTAGGCCGCTGATCTAAGCAGGGGGACATCTTTTACAAGGATTCGTGTAGTCATAATTTCAGGATGTTCCTCCCATCATCCGAAAGGCGCGGGATTGCACTCGCAGCAGTGGATTGAATGAAGTTGAAAAAAAAGGATCATGTTATACGAGCTGTATCGGTGAGGCCATCGTGCCATCGAGTGCACACCGCAGGATATCCTGAAGTCGTCACGAACCGCCGCGTGCGTGTGGAACATCGGCGTGGTCGGAGAACTTCAATAAAAATTGACGATCAGGGCACAACGATAGCGGCAGCGTCGGGCGGGCTCCCGGTTTGAACATGACAACTTCGGCTATTCGGCAGAAGATGCTGCGGTGATGATAAAAAATATCATTAGACTCGTCCCGGGCGTCCCGTGCTCGGAGGCGAAGGGCTCGACATCATAATTGGAATGGCAATAGAAGAGGGTTAATTCCGGGGACTGCTAACGTTTGTTGATACAACTGTGCGGTTTCGACGAAAGCAGACAAAGCTCAAACGCACAACCGCCCGAACGGATTTAACAATTGAGAAACGATTATGCTTCATTCGCTCGAAATTGTGCCCTTGTCTGGCATGATTGTTCGCTGCGCCTTCGGTTGTGTGTTCCTCGTTTATCTCATAATGCACTGTGAGAAAATTGAGATCTTGAAAAAGGATTGCTTGCATAAGCAGAATCCACAAACAAGGAGAAAAAACCACACTACTTTGTCAATTTGTTCTTGTTCCTTTTTTATTGCTTGATATCCTTTTAAATCTTGTTGTTTAAAAGTATTTATTGATTTGGACCGAATTCGACTAATCTAGTTTTATCTGTATAGTATACAACAATCTAGCTTAACTTTTCCTACACTGAAGAGACACATTATGCTTCTTTGCGGATGTGGTCAATAGTTGGTTCGAATCTTGAGTAGATCTTTAGACACTTAACAATGCAAATGCATGAAACTAATATTTTGTGTTGGAACAAATGTAAAGCAAAAGTACTTTACTGAAAAGCGCTTTAATGCCTCCTAAAGGTAATGCTGTATGATCGAATAACGATTCATTGTGTGTGACGAAAAAATCAGTTTTACATCACTCATAACAACCAGGTGATCCCGTGGACTTCCTGTCAGGATGTCAGGGCTCACAGCGGTGCGTCATTTACGAGCACGTGGCATCAATCGAAAGACCCTAAACTTGGAATCCCCCGTCTCATGCTCTTGCCAGCCTGGGCAACAGTGTAAAATGCTTCCATTCCCCTTTGGATTCAGCAAACTTTATAGTTCGCTTTATTGCATAGCAACGGTATTCCTCGCGTTGCCTCAAAATCTGAGCTAAAAAGCGGTGTATACGCCATTTTCCTGCATTCGGCGTCGGCGTGCGGTGGTGTTCGACCGACGCTGTGGTGTCTGATGGATGTGCCAGGTTGTGCGTGGCGGCCCCTCGACGCATGCACCTTGGATTGATCCGCACAGCGGGGAGCGCATCCGCTTCGGGCAGGTCGTCCTTCTGCCCTCGGCTGGATGCTTCCTCTCTCGATCACGAAACCTGAAACTATCGATCGATGATGGCAGTGGGACGGAAGGCCCAGCTTCGGGTGGAACGGGCGGCAGGAAAGCAAAGGTGAAATATGGTAGCACAAGAAAGGACCGTGTACCATGCCTGTAGACCGTGAAGCATGACGTGTCGCCCAGCGTCTACGTGAGTCCTTGGTTTCGCCAAACTTAGAATAAGAGGAAAAGTATGATGCCACGACGGCACAACACACCGCATGTGGAAAGAACGAAAGCAGCAGCAAAGAAATTCACGCACATCCTACCAAGGGAACATCCCAAGCCTCGCCGAGCATCGCTCGTCGGTGTAAAGGTGTGTCAGATTGTCCTTTAAGGGGTCGCGTTTGGAAAAGTCCTCGGCATGGTCCTTGAGTCCCGGTTTGGGTCTTCGTCGAAGGACGCGACAAAAGGACACCGGGTCCACGGTCACGATGCCTACGAGAAACGGAACGAACGGGAGATGAAATAACATCAAACTGTGACACCTGGTGTGGAAAGTGACAGAACTGTCAGGAGCTTTCCGTTTCCCCCTTCCCTCCTCGGTGTGCTCGTTTGCCTTCGGTGTGAGTGCTTGCTCTCCCTCACTCTCCCATCCTCGCTGGGTTTCAGGGTGATTAACAGTGGAACAGTGTGCCCTGTAGGAGAGGAAGAGTAAGCAAAAACACACACACACCCGGTTGCAGCTCGAACCTCCAGGATGCTTGAGTTAAGGATGGCCGAGGAGCGAGTTGAGAGCAAGAGGACATAAATGTCGTGTGACAAGGGAAAAGGACGACATGGGTGGAAAAAAAAGGGAAACGAAGTATTGCAATCAGTGAAATTTATGCCCGAATCGAATAAAAGTCTTCGGCAAAATTCGCTTCGAAGGCGCTCGTTCGCTTTGGGAAGGTGGTTGAAAATTGGGTTTAGAGTTTTTGGGAGCAAAATTTGCCAAATTTGTGACCCATAAATATTAACGGCGTACGGCGCAACGAGGGAAAGAAGGGGGCGACTGCCAGTTTCGGCGAACGTAGGGTCGTCGTAGAATGTTGCTGTCTTGCGAATAGGTGAATCCCTATTATTGGAGTTTTCTTTGAGAAAAGTTTGTTTAATGTCCGAAAAAGAACCACTTTACTAGGCGACATGTTTCATTTATGAAAGTTGGTTGAAAACCACACCGTTGCCAATTATGATTGTCACGCTGTTTTCAAATGTTATAAACCTACAAATATTCATTGTAGACGGATGTTTTCCGCACTCAGGTTGTTTCTCTGGTCAAATAAAAGGAAGATCTGTAGGATAACGCAGACAAGAGTGGTCTCATGCAATCACTTAGCTTGCATTTGTATGGCAGCAAACCATCGATATAATTCGGCATCTTATTCTTCACTGTTTCTTGTGATTGAATTTAAGAAAAATTAGATTGTTGCCTAAGCTTATTTGTCTATGTGTCTATGTCTAAAATGTAAAAATCAAAATGTTTTATGATCTTTAAAGGTTGTTGAATTATATTCCTATTAGCTCCAAATGTTCACTTGCATTAATTCCTGAAGTAAAACATTTGCAGAAGTGTTTACAATGCATAAATTTAAACATAATTAATGTCATCTGGTACCGCCAATTACGGGTTCAATGAGGTGACACAAAACTGCAGGATCGGAAATGGAAATGTTTCCCTACCGCATTGGTAACAACTTTCATGATGCGTAGGAAAAACTACTCAGGGTAGTGGAAAATCAGTTTCGAATCGACGACTTATTTGTAGCAACTAAACGTGCGACATTAAGCACACACACTCATTCTGTTCTCCTAGCATTGTTGTAACTATTTCGTACCAGTAAACGTCGTAGGGACCATTGCCTCAAGAGGAATTTCAGCTAGCACACTCTTCCCACTCGTGCGCACCTAGTTCGAGCTCGAGCGATGAGTATGTGTACGTACTATAAATCAAACTCAGTTTCCCTCCGCCGAACCGCGGCGCCATTGCATCGTGGTGCAAGGGCACGTTGTGCGATTTTTTTTCCCTCTCAACCAGTTTTGTTTTACTTCCTTCCCAGTATCCCAGGCGGCCCCAGGGTGGTGATTGGGTTCTACGGTTCACCGGGGAGGGTTTTCCCTCCCTCCAGACACTCTCCATCAGCATTTCATTCCCGTGTTGTCATTCTTTCGGCGACGTTGAATTGTGACATTGCCGCCAAAGGGCACGATTTTTCCCCCACGTCGCCGGGCGTCGATGACGAGGGCGGCTGCGGCAGTATTGGCTGTTTTCGCGCTTCCGCGTAGATTAATCGGAAGGTGGTGGTGGTGGTGGTGGTGGTGGAAAACACGTGTGCCCGGTGTGCCGCCATGGCGTCGGATGGTGACGGTGCGCGAATGTTTTGCGCGAACGAGTGTAGATGAACTGCCTGTCGATGCGCACGTCGCGCGCCGTGTCGGAAGCGCAATGCTTCATTAGAAGATTTATGAACCGCGCGGACGCCCTTTGGCGGTGGGACCGGCAGGATGATGATGATGACGTTCGAGTACTCGGTCACGGTGCAAGGCGAGGGGTGGTTTGAGTGTGTGTGTCGTAAATTATTTCGGCACACAACGCTTGCGGCTCGATCGGTGCCGTAGCTGGAAACCGTTAGTAGAGCTGTGCTTTACACACACAAAAAAATATGGAAAGAAGAAAAAAAAAAACACCGAAACAAAATAAAGAACCGTTTCACATCGGTCGACCACTTCAGCCGATCGGGAGAGGACAAACCTGGTGGAGCCTGGTGATATGGTGCGATTTTATTGTGTTTGGCCCGTGCGCGCACTTTTTCGATGATTAATTAGTGCAGTATCCTCGGGCCGCGACAAACCCTGATTCCCGGCCGGCTGCTCGCGGTGTCGAATTTTGGCTTTTGGCCCGTCACAGTCGTCCCTTTGCTATCGGCCGTTGGCGATAGCGCTTGCGAACGAGCTAATGAACTTCTGTCAAAAGTGCATATGGCCATTTTTCATTCGAAGGTAAAGTGCAGTGGAACCGTTTTATGGACGTACACATTTTTTTTTAACTTATGTTTACGACAGAGTTGCCGACTTACAGTTTATCAGGGTTTAAATTATGGTTATAGGTACAAATTGAAAGTTCCCTATCGATAATATGACTTTTGGCTTTGTTTTAGTTATTTTAGTTAGAAGCTCGTTTGACAAATATTAATCAGAACCGAACGCAAATCATCAGCAGTAAAGATGAGTTATTCTTGTCGATTTTTCAAGCATTTCTTTTCTGTATTTGACATTATCATTTCTGATATTACTCAGTGAGTGAATTGAAGCTGTTTGAGGCAACTTCTACCTTTCAACCGTAAGGATCAGTAGACTGCCGTGTTATGCGTGTAATTATCTTGGGACGTGTTTTTTAACACAGTTAGTTGATAATTTGGGTGGTTTTTTTGGTTTTGGTTTGTTTTTTTTTTTGGTAACTGGTAGCAAAAAGTCTCAAGTTAAAAATGTCACGTGTTTATCAATCGTGCGGTGCATACAACATAACGATTGTATTTAATGTTTCAAAATACATATATATGTCTGAGATATTTAAACCAGTTTGATTAAAAGACTGTATTACGTAATGCCCAGCCTATATTACCTTTTAAATTGTCCCTTGAACATGATAACAGCATTCGATTATGAAATAAAAAAGAAGTGCTATGGAACCTGTCCCATGTCCGTTATTTTCCGATCGAAACCCGCGTTTTGAATCTGCTGCCCTAAAAAAAACCGAAAAAAACGATGGAATTTTGATTGATATTTGAAGGACAGAAGGGATGCGATAACGTTGGCCATGGATTTTCCGCAAAAAATGGCCTTCTGCTTCGTAATACTTCTTCGTTTTTTTTAATCATCACCAGCGCCTTGATATCGGACGGAATTCGGGTAATTTCTCCTCCATTGCAACCACCACGAGCAGCGATGGCCGACGCGGTCGTGTCTTGGCGTTGGCGCGCTTCGCATAACGGAGGATGAACCGCAGTGAAAGGTTTTGATTGGAGCGATTGTAGGAACGCGGGAAGATTCGCGGGAGCAACGGCTGCGTGGACGAAAGAAAATTACTTCAAGAAGGATAAAGAAAAGCGAGTGGGAGCAACAACAAAAAACACGACACTTTATTCCTTCCCTCTTCCATGATGCCAGCTATGCAATCCTAGCCGCGGTGTCGCTTGCAGGGCGAAAACCGTCTCCCAACCTTGCCATTCCTGCCGAACACGACGATGATGAAGCTGATGAGTTGATTGACTTTCGCAATCGAAACGACAACCGTAGGAAAATTAAATTGAACCCAAACAGCGCGCCATCGGTTCACGGTGCGGTGTCGATGAAAGACGGCGCGGGTAACAGTGGTACAGGATGTTGGACAAAATTGGACAATTCACGAAGTTTTTGTCTTATAAAACACGGTAAGAAATTCATATTCATTTACTGCATTCTTTCCGTGGAGAGCTGGATATATTTCCACACTTTTAACTCATGAGTTTATCTTTTAAGTTTTTCATCCTCAAGGTTCTTCTTTAAAACGGACCAATTATCATCCACGTCCACGGCATAGTGCGGACCGCTGTGCTGCAAACTTGCAACGCCCGATGAGCCGCGGCATTGGCAAAGGTCAGCGAAGTATTTCTTTCTACCCATTTATTTGCCGGCGTGCCTTTATCATTAGCCATTGCATCGGAGGACGACGAGCGCGCACTAGCAAACTCAAATACCCCCGGCCGAAGTCAACCATCTTGCCAACACCTCCCTGGTTTTCGTCCTGGTATGATGTGTCCACGGTGTAGTTGCGGGGTGGAGCAAAATAGAGCAAACATGGCGCAGCATCCGTCCAGGTGTGTGTACCGTTCGTTGTTGATTAAATGCACGTTGCCGCGCGTACTCCCGCGCGCGCGTTTGACTTTCATGGTTGATTAATCGCAAACGCAATAAGGGAGCCCTCGTTTCATCCCTGCCGTCCACCCGGCAGTCCGTCACTTGTGAAGTCCCTCCCGGCTGGCTCCAGGAAGGTGTTGTGCAGCAGGCCGACCATGCTTCCCGAAAAACAACAGTTATTTGCAGCATTTGGGATTTCACCGAAACCGGGCCGAGCCTTTTCATTGAACCAACCTCAATGAGGTCCACCCCGAAACAATCGGGCCCCGAAAAGTTAATTTTCCAGCCATCTGCCTAACTCCGCGTTGAAACGAGTGGATTGATTTGGTCGGGGGCCGCATAATCCACGGCCGGAGCGCATCCAAAATCGTTCATTCGGTTGAGCGAAACGGTCCATGAATGTTGAATGTTTTTAAAGTGAACCCCCTGTGCAAGGGCGCGGAAGTGGAAATTCAAAGTCGCCGTTCCGGGGGTTTTGCGTCCGTGCTGCATTGTTGTTAGTTTGATAATTGAAGTGTTTAATTAGAGCGCTTTGTTGCCCGGGCTCGGGGATGATTATCATCCGGGGGTTTAGTGGTACAGATTTCAAAGGCTTCCAACATCCGGGGGAAAAAAGAAAGATTTATCAAAGAGCTGGTCTATGGCGGTCCGATAAACAAATTAGTCAGATTTTATGCCAAATGTGATGATTACTTTTCTAAATTGATTCTTTGATGTGTGGATACTTCTGTCATGATGTTTTACAGTTAATTGGCATAGTTTACGATTTCAAATCGGGCTCTACTTGAACTATGTGATTCTAGAGAATATTTGTTTTCAATAAACTGCATCTTTCAAATTCTTTCAATGATGCTATGCTACAACATACATTTCCTGAAGTGTATTTCACGCTTATCGCCACATATGCATCCCTCCTAGCCGTTGAGCAACGTTCGTAATCGAGCCGGGCGGCGGATCCTTAACCAATGGTTCCGTTCTCACGTTTGTGGTTGCGAATGTTGTGGGCTTCGATTTCCCGGTGATACTGCTGCACCGTAAAACCTTCATCAGACCCCTCCGAACAATGGTATCAGATTACTTTTATTTCCGATCAGGCCTTCGAAGCATACGGACCGGGTGCTGGCGCCGCTCTTCTTTCGTGCGCTCGTACGCAGGATTTCGCTTTCTTCTTTCCACTTTCTCTACCCGGTGTCCTTTAATCATTTCCCACCGCGTGATTGCACCACGACGAGGGCCGACAGGAAGTTTAATTGATTAGAAAAATCCCACAAATCAGAAACATAATTATCGCTCCAGTGAAATGCATTCCCGGTTGCATTTGAGTTTAGTTATAAAGAAGGGACTAGCTGACAGAAATCTCCTGTGTGTTGCAAGGAAGAAAGACGTGGTGGAAAAAATGAAGAGAAATTATCTTAAAGCAACTTTATCGCACCTTAGGAAAGCAGATAGCGGCTTATAAATATCTGTTATGAATATTTTTAATCCCCTTTTCTCACTATACCTCAATCTTTCTCTCTCGTCATTTCGTGCCGACATCGATATCTTAATCTCTTATGAGTTTAATCCTTCCGGCGGCGCCAGGAAAGAATCTTACCCTCACGATTTACCTGAGCGTTTTTTTTTCTCGTATTGTTTGCATAAAATGAAATCTTTGATTGAGGAAGGGTAGCATTGAAATGTCTCAATTGCTAAAGATCGTTATGACTTTATCGTCGATATGTGTAACAACTTGCTGGAGTGCTCGACACTTCTTAGGACGAAGAATTATTTTCCCCCGTGAAGCGCAACGGCTTTTGTTAAGCCATCAAAATTTTCATTCTGATGTTGTGTCTAGCATGCAATATCTCCTGTAAAAAAAAAGGAAGATTGCATCCAAAAGCTCACTGCAGCGCATGCATTAAGAGGCATTTTCTTCCCGCCAACCTCGGGGACCGCAAATGGATGGAAAATGTGTATCGGTTCCGGAGCGGTGTGCGCCGTAAATCCGACAAAAGGACACAATAAGCAAGCGTGTACAAACAATTCACACGCCGTGAAATTGTTCCAAAAGGGGAAAACAAGCTATACTCCAAACACGATAAACACGCGTGTTCGCTTCAGGCACTTCGGGGGTTTAATCTGCTTCCGGGTTGCGCTTTGGAGGTATGCATTTTTTATTTCAACTTCCCGGTTTTTTTTTCGTGCTCCGTCAAGGGAAGAGAGTGAAAGAGTCATTGTCCCTTACGGTACCAGCCGTACTATTGGTTGGCACGAGTGTTCAGACAGTGCTGGCCGCGGGCGATGTTGTTATCAAGATGCATACATAATTTATTTGCTTATCGATACCCTCCGGGCAACATAATAACTCGCCCCGGTGGCTCCAAAGTGTCCAAGCATGTGTCCTTTATTTTCAGCAGCTGGTTGGGGTGGCGGAAAATTCCCACGAGTCCCGAGCGCCGTAGTCGGGAAAACCCCGGGTCCCCTCGATGGACGGATGGAAATAAAAACAGAAGTATCGCCAACGGCGCAACCGGACCGGAGGTGATGGAAAACAATTGACTTGTAAATTCGATTGACTTAATAAGTTTATTTCCAATGTGTTGCAGATCGATCCTATTTGCTGCCCATCATTTCTTGTCGACGATGGACTTGAACCGACGGGCTGCAGTAAACCCCTCAACCGGCGGATGGGATTGATTAATTGGAAGAATTTACAACCTAACCCAAGGCCCTTGTTGGATGTGACAATCATGAGTGGCACTCAACAATGGAGGAAAGGGGAAAGAGAAAGGAAGACTGCGTGGACAAAAAAAAACGTGGCTAATGTAGTTCGAAGCCCGTTGTAAAAGAGTGTCACAGATTCGGCTCGCTAAATTAATCGAAATTGGATTACGAGACAAAGCGCCAGGGCGCCCCGTTCCGATGCGTCGTTAAATTAGTCTGCCGAGCCCTCCGTTTTCCGATTGGTGGCATAATGTAAAAAAAAAAAAACTCACACATTAAAACACCGAAAGTAGAGAGCATGTACCGAAGGTATATGTTGTAAATGCATCCGGCGAGTGCGTTGGGGTGAAGCAGAGAATGGGGAGGAAAAACAAAACACATCCGGAATGGGATTACCTTGCGGAGGGATTGACCCGGACGGCCTCTACGGTTTGCGTTTTACAGTTTTTCATTGTTTCGGCCCGGTCGACCTTGTTTTTCCTTGTCGCGCCGATCGGACGGCCCGGATAAGACGAGACCTACCAGGGCAGCTTCCGTCTCGGCAACGTTTTTGGCGACACACACGGCGAAAAGCGGAAGCAATAGATGCGTACATCCGGGAAAAAGGGAGTTTGCTGGCGAACCATTCGCCCTGGGTTTCTTGTTTTAAGCAATTCTTTTGTTCGGAGGGAAAATTGGCGAATTGGGCAAATTGGGAAGCGGGAAAATGGAGGCGATCCAATTATGGGCCTAGATTTATTGCAACCTACAAATATGCTTGAACCCATGCCCTAACGGTTGGTTGCACCTTCCTGGCATATTGGAAGGTCGGCTTGACAAACTTTTCAACAGAGTTTTTGATTAATTAAGTTGTTGTTTCTTTGGCTAAATGAATCTGATCTGATCAAAATCAACCTTACCTATAGTTTGCCCATTTTTGTCTGCGAAAAGCATGGTCTAAAAAAGTAACACAAAATTGTGTATGAAAACAGCAGTAGATTTAGTGTTTATTTCACTTTTACCCAACTGTGAGTCATCATTATTGCCATCATGCTTAGTTCATCGTAATGTATTTTAGAAATAAGTCTTATTGAACAGCAACGAAACGCTTTGTACCTGTTCACGATATTGACTTTTGGAAACAAAGGTATCTAATGTGTCCGAGAAAGCATAAAACATATTCGATTACACCTTTCCCGATTCGGAAGCAGCAATTTCATTCAATCAACCTACAACCCGGGCAACGCACAAAAATGAACATCATTTCGAACGTATCAATCACCTCACGTGTCGGTGGCACGTTTCGGCACACCGCGCTAAAAGGCTTTTACCGCTGATTACTTTCGATCCCTGTCGGGGGGGTTGAGAAGGAGATACAAGTCCTAGTTCAACCTGCCTACAGTTTGCGATCGCCTGAGAAACCGGCGTTCCGACGAGTGTATCGGAGTGCTGTTGATGGCTGCATTTGGTGATCCGTTTTGGCATCGGTTACTTGTGGTGAAGATAATTTCAGCCGGCAGCGCACGTTTCGGAACCGCAACCTGCGGTACTGATTTCAACGGGCGTTGCTAATTTTCGTTCGGTAGGCGGTTTTACGGACGCCGCAGCGCACTCCAATTACGCGCCCACGCGGTGACAGTAGAGGTGACCCCTGCCAGTGACCCGCCGACGCGAGGCCTTTAGGGTGTTCCACTTTTGGGCGGCTTGAGGAGGCGAGGGAAAAACACATTTTCATTCCCTACGTGGGAGCGTTTCATGCGCGTCGAAAATGGGCATTTAAATGATGGAGCCTTCCGGTTCCGTGTTGCGGAAGCATTAGCCAAGCGTTGTGTGTTACTTGCGCGACGGAAGCGAGTCAACCAGCAAGGGGAGTCCCAAGTTCCACAGGTTAGCTATGTGAGAACGTTCGTTTCGAGACACATATTCGTGATTCATTCATGTGACGAGCCGGCATGAATCCCACTTTCATATTAAGCAACATATTTGAATTGTTTCCGAGCCTCGAGTAAAATTCAGTCATTTGATTATAATAAGTGGTATTTTATAAGCTCGGTAACTGTAAAGCACGTTAAAATTATGAAGTGCTTGGAAAAAGAGCTGGTTTAAAACATCAAATGGACAATTGTGCTTCAAATAATTATAATTCGAGACATATGGAATATTGCGGAAATATCTGGTGTATCAAATAAATTGTTCTTCTTGATAATTAATTCATACTCAAAACTGTCGTACTCTGGTTCATCGTAGGAAATGTACAGTTGTCTAATTTGAAAAATATACACCGCATTGTAATACGATGCCTCCCCGGCCGGTAGGTGATCGTGGCTCGCCACTCGCAGACTGATTGACGGCCCAAACCCGGACCACCCGGGCCAACCTTTTACGGCCACTGTGGCTGCGAATGCGAATCTGCGCCGAACCGTTCAATGTCGGCTTTGCCTACGTGCAGCGTACCATCTCACCTCGATTTGGCTCGATGCAAATGAGCGTTCCATCTGCGACCTCACGGGTGACAGCAACCGGATTTCGGGACAACTGATCACCGCCCTGTCCACTGCCACCGGTTTCCCTTCCCGCGGGCGCCGGCTGCAACTTTGGCAGCAATTCCGGTCTTCCGGTTCTCGCCGGAGCGCCCTCCTATGCTTCAGTTCCGACGGGCAGTAATGTTGCTGCTGGCGGATCAGTTTTCCATTCCCCCTGCCCGCTGCACTCCATGCCTTACGTACCCCGTTCGTCATGCCTGGACGCTCGGATGCGAGTGCGTTTTTTTTTAACATTTCATGACAGAATGTTCAGTTGCGTGTCGTCTGGAACGTGATGCGTGCACACATCACAAGCGAGAGCTAGAGCACCGACAATAGCGGAAGTATCTAAATATTCCATAATCCCGTTAGTTGGTACATAATGCAACACATTTCCAGTTCGTTATTTCATTACGTTATTTTTTTTTTCTCTGCAAATCTTCTTATACACGCAAACCCATGAAAGTTCTAAAAGAGTGATGTGGTCTGAGTTTATTACCAACAATAAAATAACAACAGCTTACTTAAAGGTAAAAAATATATCACTAGTACAATTTGATTTGAAGAGAATCGATCACCATCTTCTCGAAAAAAAAAACCCCGAATATAACGTTTCATGCTCAAACTATTTAATCCATCCTTCATTGTTCCATTGTTCATGTTCCATTGCATCTGCTAAATTAAACTAATAAATTGTTCTATAATCATCCCATTAGTGATCAACTTTCTATCTCTATCTTTTACAAATAGAAAATCGTTTAGTGATCGAGAGGATGCGTTATCTCCGTAATGTAGGACGGTTATGTCGCTTTGCAAATGTTTTAAGCCTAACTCGCTTATCACTTGTATCACGAAAGTCGGTAATGAGTACGTTTGTGTTGTATCATTTCCGGAGATAATCACACACAAGATGAGGTTTTTTTCAGTCCACTCGCCAAAACGGAACAAAGCTGGAGCATGTTTGAAAAATGAAGGGAAAAAAACGCACACAAACCGGAGTGAATGGATCTATCAGGAACATACCTTTCCGGTAATGGTGTTTAATTAGCATCTGATTTGCAACTGAGCGGAAGGGAAACGGTGTGGCAGTTTTATGTCGTCCGAATGATAATTAAAAGGTAAAGCAAACCCTCAGCAGCCGTGCGTGGACGTCGCGTGGTTCCGTAGCTGGGCGGTTTTGCTCGTCGTGGCAGCTTAACCCGTGATGCGATGCGCGACCTCCAACCGGAAGTGGCCAGCAGAACGGATGATGGAGGGTGGGTAATGGGGGAAGAAAACTACTGGGCGAGAAAACCCGTGGAAAAATGGAACTGGAAAATAACACTTGCACCAACGACGGAGCAAGCCACCTTTTGGGGTGAGTCCGAAATTTGATGTCCAAACAAACAGAATACGATCGAGAACGCTTATGGGTGCGTCGTCGTCAGTTTGCGGAAAAACGTGTGTGCTGCGATGAGACGGAATGTGATCCAGCAGCAGTAACAGCAACAACCACAACAAAATGTACACTTGTCACTCCGATGAAGCAGTTCTACCTCGTCTCATTCGAAACCATCGATCGTTCGGTAAGTCACGCCAGAGCGACGCGCTGGAAATGATGGTGCACGCTCAACGCATCGCTGCTGACCCTTTCGCTTCCGGCACGGCTACCGGAAGTATTAAATCGGAAGTCACTCTCATTAGAATGTTTTAACGCAACCAGCCGGCCAGCCCACTCTTGGGCGGTTCACTAGTTGCAAAAAAAAAAAACCTTGCCGGTGCATATTTTTCCTAGATTTATTATGAATTCACTTAAAACAGTTGGGATGTACAAAGCAGTATGTTTGATCAATTGTGTCAAACGTTACGTATTTGTGCAGAACAAATTGTGTATGATTTAACGCTAAGTCAAAAAAGCAATATTATAAATTTCGGTAGCTAACATGAAAGGTAATCTTTCTAGAATAATTGAAGAAATTGTATATTTTCAAACACAACATACAATATGTTTCGCATATGTATGAATATGTTACTTGACAGCTGATCATTCTAAACGGCAATAGGTTGCTTTGATCCGGTAGTAATCTGTGTCATGTGTCGAATTCGCTGCAAGCAATGAATGAAATCACCGCCTGCTGACTATTTGGCAAAACATCTCTCGGTTAGCTATGGCACCCCTACACGCTTCAACGGAAACCACACTGTGATCGAAACATCGAATCGGTTGTTGCGGAGGGTGGAGAAAATTATTACAGAATGTTATGAATCGTATGATCGAAGAGCTCCTGCGGCGTAGAACTGTGATAGTATCGTGGTACGTAGGAGGGTGTAATTATGTGGGTCGTATTTGCTCAGGTGCAGTGTTTCAGGCAACGGGATCGAACCTTTGGTTGTTGGTGCCAATCGTAGGTGCCAATCCTACTGCGTCCTGAAAATTACCAAAATAAGGTTTGTGGTTTGAGGATGATACTCATTTTGGCTTGGTTGAAAACATTGTGCCTTGGGTGAAAACTAACAATTTAACTGATACAACTCAGTTATGAATTTCGAAAACTTGCTAATACTTTTAGTATCCTCAGCCATTAGTGGAACAGTACCCTTTTGTTTTTACAAACGTAAGCATTGTTATAAGTAACAAAATTTGCAGTCCTTTCCCACGACATCAGTCGGCCGCGATCCGAGAACCTGTCCATTTCCCTAGAACCCTTCCACGGAGGCGTGAAAAGGTTGTCTGATTTCCAATTAATTTAATAATTATCACCCACCACCCGAGACGTCCCCGGTGGCGCAGTGTATTTAAAGCGCCCTCTCCCGAAAGACCCTGCCTCCCCCCCTCCCCAACGCCTTCATTGGACGATGATTCCTCGTGATCCGAGAAGGGGGTGCGATCGATCGCGCCCTAGTTACGATCGGTTGCACCGGTTGGTTGGCTTTGATGATGCGCCGTCCATCTCGGGTCGGACCAGCGATCGGAGGAGCGATTTAGACGATGAGTCAGCGTGTTCGCGTGCTTCGAGTGGCGCGGTGGTTCTCCGTCCAGTGCGGCGCGGAGGATGCTGTCAGAAATGCCGCCTGGGCGTGTTGGATAGGTGATAATCAAAAAATAATAAAATCGAAATTTTTATTTGACTTAGCCGTCACGGGCACCATTCTAGTTTGATATGTGTCGGAAGAAATGATCCCTCCGTTACGAGCCGCTGTTATATAAGGGCTTAAGGTTAGGTCTTGCTATTTATTTTTATTTGAACTGTTATATATTGTTGTTGTTAATCGTAATATTGTTGCAGAAGAATTTTTGCTAAGTCTGATTTTTGAAACTATTTGACTGGTCTAGTTGAAACTTGTCGATTAGAAAACTAAGCAACAAAATAGAAAATGTTCGCAAAACTGCGATTATGAATTTAAACATGTTGCGGGCTTCGGAAACATAATTTCAAGTTATTTCTAAAGAAATGGTTATCCAACATGCATACGAACCTTGTTCCCGCCATCCGCCCAGACCGAGCTCCCGTGGACTCTAAGGTGACCATATTGGAAGCAAAAAAAAGAAACGAAAAGTAAATGAAAATTAAAAACAAGCACACCCTGGAATGGCTTTTCGAAGTCGTCCGTCCCCGTTTGTGGCGTGCCTGATTTAGCCGATTGCTGGTAATGATGACGCTGCATGGCCAAATGTACAACACGTTGACCGTGCCGGCGGGTGCCTCGCGCCGAGGAATCGAACCGGACCCGCGATCGATGGCTGGAGCCGATGGAGCCGCGATTTCTGTTCCTGGCTCCGGGTTTGGTCAGGCGGTTGGACTTCTTTTTACCCCAGCAGTACCCAACCGAAGGACGTGGACGCGCAGCAGGGAAGGTGTCGGGGAAACGGGCAGTTGCCCGGTGTGGATCGTGAGCGGGAAGAACTGCATGCGCCGAGAAGAAACCAGACCCCGGACCGCCGACACCTTAAGTGCGGCAGAGCGATAGCGTCGTCGGAGGAAGCAAAGGCACCATCGTGGGGCCAACGGAACGGGACGATAAATAAACCGCTTGGCGGGGATCTCGCGGCCGGTGCGGTTTCGGTCACGTCGGTGGAAAAAGAGACAAGTCATTTCCAATAATTATTTCACGTGTAATCATTATTTAATCAATATTACACACCGTATAAAACAGGCCCGCCACATAAACCATCGGAACGCTCGTCGGACGTCGATGTTTGATTTGTTCACCATGGCACCGCGATGCACGCTGCCGTTCCGCGTGGGGAAGGAAATGGCCAGGGAGGAGACGCGTCACCAGCGCACTGGCAACCCGGTGAACCACATCGCACCAGGCTCCCCCGGGGCGCTCGGTCGATGCAGAAATCGGTTTTCCACCGCGTTTCGTTCGAATCGATCGGAACGTCGCGCGCAATCACTTCGACCGTTTCGATGCGCCCCGTTTCTGCACCGGGTTTCGGAACCGGGCTAGGGAATGTGCCCTCCTCCACCTCCCACCGTTGCTGCGATCGTTCGAGCCGTTCGTTTACTTGATTGGACAGTTTCAACCGTAACCTATCAAAAGTGGAATACCCTGGGTCTGGGCAAATGAGTATGCCGCGTCCATACCGGTACTCGATCGCCGGTGGAAGGCTTGAAACGAATCTGTCTACGGCAACGTGCTTCGTTTGACGTAACGCTACTTTTGGGAGTAAATAATCGACACGGGACTTTATCCGACCGAAGGTAATTAGCTGAGAGGGAAATAAACATGCCTTGAAAGAGTTACCCGTCAAATACGAATGAAGACTGCAGCACAAAATACAAACGTCACCGTGCAGTGGTTCCATTTAGGCGTTTGATCATTTATGAATCGATCCATGGTCCATTTGTTGTAAATTTTATTTAAATTTAACAACTTTGCATGACAAAATGTGACTATGCTCGTCATATTCGCTGCTCAAAGTTATGCTCTCGCCATTTTTTTTTACGATAAAGTAGAGTTGAGATCCCGCCATTAAACGTTTCCATTAGCGATGAGCCATTTTCGCGGCGTGCATTTTTTCCGCTTCATTACAATTCATTTGGTTTCACGCTAGAACCATACGGAATCCGATTTGCAACGGCTGACTGAAGCACGTGCGCACTCCGCTGAAGCACGTGCGCTGAACATACACGATGTGGAGTTAGTTTGTTCTCACATCGACGTTGTTTGTTATCCACAGAAGGGATGAGTATTTGTGCTTGACGTTGTGAACTAATATCCTCTTTTGGATGGACATAAAATGTTCGATTTTTTTAAAAATATTATTTGCAGAAGTTCACAGAATGAAACCAACATGGTTCATATGTCTATCGATCGCTATCTTGTTGCATCTACAAGGCGCTTACAGTTATTTAAAATAATCTAGCACTGACAATTCATGAATAAATCGTTAAATTTTACATATCTCTAACTATGCTTCGCAAGAACATATCCTCAAGGAAGATGACGATGACTGACATCACCGACAACAGCGTTGATGGACTATCAATACTGGAAAACAATTTATATCATAAATGGAGCCTCGATGTCGATGTTGATGCAGAGGCATCGTTCAATGTAACAATTTATCATCAATCCTGAAAACGTTTCCATTTTTCCCTTTTCTCAGCTATCCTGCTGCTGTTTTCTTTCCCGGACTTACCATCTGGTTTTCGCACTCCCTCTTGCACGCACACCTCCTCTCCCGGTTGCCTCTTACCGACTTATTACTTTATTTAAGCGTGACAAAATTAATGGTATTTCTCATTTTAATTTGTGTTGTTGATTGAGAGAAAATTACTTTCATGTTTTTTTTTTCCTTATTTCAGCCTCACTTTAGTGCTGTTGTTTCTTTCCTTTTTCCAACAAGACCTCCTCCAAGTTTTTTCCCTTGGACACTATGTTGGAGCTAATCGGTGAAAAAGTTCGAGGCCGAGCTGACGCTTTTTCCTCTACGTCTGTACATGCTGGGTTTTTTAGGCATGTTCTAGTGGCTTGTAGCATCCTTCGGTTCTGTGTGCTGTTTTCCTTGCCGTAAAATGTTTAATGGTTTTTGTGACGGTGGGTATCTTGTGAAGGTTGGTATCGTTTTTCTTAACTACTAGTTTCTTAAGTTCTTTTTTTTTCTTTTTTTGTTTTATCAATAGGCCTTGTTGTGTAGTATTTTATTTTTATTTCTTAATTTAACACAGTGCAGTAACATTCGAGTTGATGTGCATTGGTTTGGAGCAGCTTAAATTCAATCTAACTTTTGTACCTTCCTGCGAAAGAGAAAACGATCATTCCATGTGGAAGCGTTTTAAAAAGGTCACATCCTTGATACCGTTGGCTGGCGTTATTATTAGATTGAAGATAGAATCTAGTCCCACAAATGGAAATAATCAGTACAGAAAACTGATGAACAGGAAATTCACATTACCACTGGCACGATCGTACTGTTTTCCATAGGCTGTCGGAGAAAACGACCCAGGACCGCCCCTAAGATCTTCTCATTTCGCCAATTAAATCATTTGGAGTGTCAAATTAAAGCATAACACTCGCATCTTACCATGATGGATTCAATTTTCTCTGGTAGAATAATTGGAAAAGCTTGGCTGCTGCTGTTTTTCTAACCTTCTGTTCACCGCGTTGCATCATAATAATAGTGTTTTTCTCGAGCTCGAACCGTGTCAAAACATTGTTACCTTCCTTCCCGGTTGCGCTGCATATTCCTCCGCAGCCGGAATGGCCAGCTAAACCCGGGCACCAATTTTCCAACACAATTCCACGAGTCCCGACTCCCATCGGCCATATGGGACGGGCCGCTCGATCGGTCAATTATACGGTAACTTTCCGGAAGCGCGTACACATCGGCCCTCTACCCCCGGCCACAAGCAGGCGCTCAGGGTGGTGGCAACATTTGTTTGAGCTGCGTTGCACTTTTCTTTTCTGCCGAAGAAAATTGCATCGACCCTGCCCTGTCGGTCCCGGTCTCATCGCATGGCACAGGGAATGGTAGAAGCGAAAGCGAAGGTCAAATAATCTCCTCCTCGGGAGCAACAGGTTGGCCAGGGTTTTCTAAAGGCCATTGTTATGCGCCCGAAGTGGTACAGTCAAGATACGGTTTGATCCCAGAAGACGGGAGTTTTCGGAAACCTTGTTCCAATGCGATTGTCTCACACTTTGCCGGCAGCCTGGTCTTCATTAGCCATTTTGGGAGAAAATCTGTCTGTAACAGGTGTCAATGCAGCTTCAAACTTTCTTGAAAGTCTTTCGTTCTTTTTTTGTTTTTGTTGTTGCGTTAAACTTGAGCGTTTTCTGCCGCGAACGGTGTTTAATTGATTGAGAATCTGAACGGTGGAACTTCTCCCTGGGTTTCTCGCCGTCGACGTCTTAAACCCGCACACGAAAATGACTTTAATGCACGCCTTTGCCCGCTGCGGACCGGCTCCGTGTGGCTTTGATATTGGCGGATCCGATCCGGCTTTGATATGCTGCCGTGCGTCGCGGTGCAGATGATGGACAGCTAGCTAGATAATGAAAGGAAGTCATAATTGATTGCGTTGCGGTTGCACTGCGGTCGAATGGACCGCCGCCACTCGATGACCCGAGCTGCACCCGGGGTGCGCTTGCAGCCTACATCAGGGTCGTGGTTGCGGACGATGTGGTTTGATGAATCTCGGATGGCAGGCTCAGTCCGACCAGCGACCAAGATCCTTCCGAAAGCGCTTAATTAGCTAAATTAATTTAATTGGTGTCTTTTTATGCTCCTTGCCGTGTGGAAGGGGTTTGCGGTCGGAAAGATAGGATGAAAATCTCGTCCAAGAGGCTAAGATGTTATAGGGAGCTTCGGTTTGCCGTTGTGGTATGTGCGGTTGCGGTATGCATGTCTGCAACATTTGGATAGAAATTAGTCAGAGAACCTAAACTTGAACAATGAAATAATTTGGTCGTAACATTGCTCAGTTTTGATAAAGCGAAGAAGAAAAATTAAATAATCAGGATCAATGAATAAACATCTTTCATAAGACAATTAGCGGTACAAATAAGTTAACGACGAAAATTAAAAGAAAAAATGGCCAATCTTCACTTTAGAACGCTTTTCAACAGCATTGAGTCACGAAACATTTGTTTAACCGTATTACAAAATTTACGTTTCCTACTCGGTTTTCGGTTTTCTACTTTTAAAATAGTTTACTTACAGCTTAAAAAGAACTAACTCGGTTTGGCAAATTCGGGGAAGGAAAAAGAAATCGTTTTTTCAATCCAAAAGCTTCATTTCTATCGTTGCGGTTGAACCTTTTTTAAGCCTTCTATTCAGTACTTCAGGCTTCAGTTTGGACTGAATTCATCCAGAACCGCTTCGCAAGAAAACTGCAAGGGAAAAAAAACAACAAAATATATGCAAAAGAAACCCACCCAGCATATGCACGACTTTTTTCTTCGGACCAACATGCACTCCGCCCATGCGCACACGGGAGCGTATGTTGAGATAAAAATAAATTACAATAATCCATAAACCCACATTAGAAAATCATCCTTCAACGTCCCATTCACGGATTACGGTAATCACACCACACACACACTGCCGTATCCAGAAACCGATGTGCGCTAATGACGGTGAGCTGGGAGCTCCGGGAAAGGGTCCGGGCCGCACCGTGAGCCAGGTGAGCCGCAGATTGTAACTCCCACATGTTGCGAGCTCACATGTCGGGACGGCCCCGGCGGCACCTCATTAGAGTTTTATGGGTTATTTAGGCGAATGCTCGAAACGGAGCTCGACTGGAAGATGAAAAATGTATCTCCGGTTCGCGCGGCTAAGAAGCAAACAATTGAATCTTTGAGCCGCAAAGGAAACAAAGGACTGGCCTCAGATGGGCCCGAGCAGCGCACCGCTCCTGAAGTAGAGCGCTTGCGACGGCCGTCCCTCGGAGGATCGGATGAAGATCACCGTAAAGCCGTGGTGCGATAGTGGCATGCTGCGCCGGCCGGCTGATCTTGAGTGTTCCGGATGCACTTGGTGTGCATTGAGACGGCTCGTGTTCTCATGAGCATGCGTAGGATATGTGCTCCTTAGCGAAGTTTAAGTAGTTCGTGGAACCGATTAATGCTTCGTACGGTAAAAAAAAAGATGTGCTACGTTAATCCGCTTGCAAGAATTTGAACAAAATACATATGATGCTTTGCAGATATTCTAGCGAAGATGTAGATGTACCATTTAAGGATACGAAATTTCCCATGTGTTTTGGAATATGCGATGAAAATTGCTCAGCTTAGATATAAGGAATCCAGCCAGAAAGAGTAATTGTTCGGGCTACAAGCAGGTAATCTCCTCCTGGATAGCAACTAATTCTTACTCTCGAAACGAAAAACTTGAACGAATAAGCGACGAACCTTAATTTCCAATTAAAATTATTTTAAAGTAAAAACAATACTTGTATCATTTGCATTCTTTTTTTGAACGCACATCATTTAAGAATGTAAATACAAGCTCTTGTGGCCAAGCACTTGAACATCCCACCGCATTCCATTCGTTCCACGCTACCGAGTAATTGAAATGGTGTCGTAACGCGACCGATCAAGCCAACGCCGCACGTCAGAGTGACGCAGTAAATGCACCGATGAGAACGGGATCCGCGGATGAAAAAAGAAAACAGAAACACGACCCAATGCGAGCCGCCCGGTCTGGGGCCCGTGAGATAAATCACAAATAATTCTCAATCATCGTAATTAATAACACTTTAGGCTAAATTCCAACATAAGAATTCAAACGTCAAAACTGAATCGGAGAGCAGCGAGGTTTAGGTCCTGCGTTGCGTGTACGACTGAAAGGTGAGCGAGAGAGAAAGAGAAGAAGTCCCACACGCAAAAGAAGGGAAAAGAGTTGTACAAAGCGCGAGGCTCAAGAGCCGTTGGGGTTAAACCCGGCTGAAGATGCGCCTAGTAAACTTTGAGTCACTTCGACCGACTCGGCCCCGTCCGGGAAAGTGATGAGTAACCGGCATTGCCCTTTGCCGTTCCAGAAAGGGGCCCATGTTTCCACCAAAGTCATCCTCTTCGGAGGCACCGTGTTTTTCCTCTTTTTTTCTTATTTTTAGCTTGACCTGAGGAGCGTTTTTCGTGTTTGAACTGGGGCCCGGTTTTTACGACCCACTACCAACATCAGCATGATCATCATTAGCGTCGCCTTTCGTCGTAAAAAGTCATGCCGACCGATCGGTCCACGGTGGAGCTTAAGAACGTTCGCCCGAAGATGGTCTGCGACGACCCCGAACCGGCCAAAAGGAGCCGATCGTCCGGTATATCGCCCAGAACCATCCTCGAAATTGAGACACTACGCCGCTCGCACCGCTAACCAAGCTGGAGAAAACTCCCGTCCCCTGGATGGGTGTAAAAAAAAAACGGAGGTGCTATTTTACTTGTACCGTGATGCTCCTTCGTTACCACCGATACTTCTTCTTGTTTCGCCTATACTTCCAGATCGTGGACCCGGGGAGCTGAGTTTGGTCCGAGCAACACTCATGTCGATTTTGTCGATCTCTTCTTCGCCACGCTAGCAGATTATTGCCGGATCATCAGCCCGGATGATGGGTGAACGTGCCGGTCGCATGGGCTTCTCCCCTGGCCAGCTCGTCGCAGCCACGCCGTCGAACGCGGCACGCTGGATGACAGAGTGACGGTGAAGATTTTACGATTCCGATTTTTCGGTACCGGACGAGACTTACACGCGGGGTCGGCAAGACGCTAGCCGGGCATGGAGGTGGTGAAGTAAACGAACATGAATTATGCGCTTGCTGGTGAACCGGTGGAGCAGGTGAAATAGATGATGCATGCCGAAGGAGAGAAACAGGAGGGAGGATTGGAAGAACGGGGTGAAGGAAAAATGTGTTTACTTATGCGCAAAACGACCATAAACAGCTCCGATTTAGAGGTTCTAGGCGAGCCGGGGATGGAAGCTGAAGGGAACGCGGTGCGGTAAAGGTTCTCGCTCGTTTAGACGTGGAGCGGACGGAGGTGTTCGAAATGGTGCGAAGAAAAATGAAGATCCGAAGCGTAAGATAGATCACTCAGGTCGATCGTTTGTGGAACGATTTTTTTTAAAGCCATTCTTCCATCGTCTATTGCAGCGCGATTGGCGTTGTGAAGCCGTTTGTCGACGTCGAGCAGTCTAGTGTTGGCGTGAGGCGTTTTGTCGGAGATCTTAACGGCCCAACAGAACGAAGCGGTTCGTCTACAAAGGGTGCTCGATCCAACTACTCGGCGACCCTCGGCGAAATGAGAACGGGCAATCACATCTTCGTGCGTATAGATCTTCATCTCAGGCGCGGCCAACGGTGGGGAAAAACACGGAGCCAGCAAATCCAATGCGCGAGGAGCGCGGAGCTAAATGTTTTGTTTCCACCAATGCCGTTTCTCGAGATCCGCGAGCCGCCACACGGCTGGTGATCATAATCGAGCTTGTTATAATTTGCTGCTAACTGTTTGATTGCCTGCCAATAAGTGAGCCCCCCTCGAGCGGTATGGTCCGATGGGAACAATCAACTAGCTTCATCGTGTTGTCGTAAAGTTAATACTGTCTGGCTGTGCTCTTTGCGCTTTGTTTTTTGCACGCCTCGGCTAGGTGTTGCGCTATAAAATCACTAATTACTCACATTATTATGTTGAGCCATGTGCGTGAAAATGATTTCACTTGGTAAGGTAGACATTTTAGTGGCGATAAAATGTGAACGATTAGTATTGCGAGTTAAGAGTTTATTGCTTTGCGTGCGATGTTTATTGACAAACAGGCATGTAATCTTGATCGGTATTTAATATTGAATGTATCAACGGCTCTAGTCAATTACATGAGTGTAAATATGTGACAAAATATGTTGTTCTACAGTTAGCACAGCAAAAAAAAAGTTTCTGCTTGTTCTGGTATTATTAATAGGTAGAACGATTTGAGGGTATAAGAAATGTTAGGCATGTACTTGAAACTGAGGTTGGACTACGAGAAAGAAGGTTTAGAGTAACCTTTTCACTCATCATCGTTTGTTACATAAGTCATGTAGGATTTGTACTAGAAATGTGTTAGGGGGAATTTTTAATGTAACAATAATGAAGTGCGCTATTCTGCATCGAAAAATGCGAATGGCTGCACAATCAAATGATTACATAAGGCATTCCTTGTTGAATGCATCACCATCTAACACCTGACGTCTCGTGGTACCGGGTAAGCCCGAACCTCCCTTTGCTATTAAAATCTTGCTGCTAATTTCTCGACTTAACAATTGTCCCTGAAGAACGCAACGAAAGAGAAAGCATGACATTGTAACCACGCCATGTCATGTCATATTTTTATATGTCATGCGTTGCGGCCAGCTACTGCCGGTCTCAGGCATCCCTTCTTCACCCTCTCACCATTCTGCGTCGAGAGAGAAGAAAGAAAAAAAAAACCCCCACTAGTACCATACCACTTGTGGCAAGCACTCGCACGCCCTAATGCACACTCGAGGGCAGCCACAATCACGGCTCAAGTGTAATGGTCTGACGTCATGCTACGGTGACATCGCCGGCAAGTATCGACCGCACCGTAATCCGACACCGGCGTAAACATTGCATTCCGTCCCACCGCCTCCACCGGGTTCACCGGAACGACATGGATGGAGCGCGGATCGTTGCCCGTGATGCGTTCGGGGTTAGTCCGCAGTCTACCATCGAGCCCACATCCATCCGTCCATCCATCTCCGTAGTGCTGTGTCAACCCGGGACGGTAGTGGGGCCGTTCCTCTCCCGTAGTATCACATTCCACAGGGTGAGATTCGCAACCGAAATAAGCAGAACCAACCCCCACCCCCGCTCTTCTCCCCCACAAACCCAGCCACATGCAGGCAAATGTTGCGAGTAAATGCGCGAGAGAAGGAAGGCAAATAAATAACGAAACAATGTTTACAAATCACTTCGGGTCATTTTGACAAATTATATTTTCGATATGAAAAAAAAAAAAATATTACGCACAGTCAGTGATGCTTTCTCGATCGTTTCGAAGATGGGAGGCAGATTGTTGGGCGGCCTGGGCTTCCCCACTCCCTTCCCAAGCGTGGGGACCTTTCGGCAAACCTTTTTCCATCGCCGCCGGGTCGCATCGATGTCGTTGTTTTCTCGAGAAGGCTGGTTGTTAACATGGTGTATTAATTTAATTGACAAGCACGGCACGGCCACGTCCTGGTGCTGGCTTCGGAGTGTTGAAGTATCGTTATGCAGTGCGCAGGAGTGTGTGCGAGTTGTCGACGCGAAATGCGCTGCCGGGCAGAGTCGACCGTCCGTCGTCCGTCGTTGAGGATGGGGGGAAAAAAGTGTTGTTGTCCGTTGTCACGTTGACGATGGCGTTGGTGGGTAAAGTTTTACGAGTGTATTTTGTTTTTGTGTCTTTGCCTGGCATGGTCCGCTGCGGTCTATCCTTGTGAAGACTTTCCCCCAGAAACATGGGGTACAATCCGTCAATCTAGCCGTGTAATGGTGAGTTTTGTTACCCACGACGAACGTGTGGCTTAACGGCAAGCCGTTTGGAAAGGGTTAAAGCATGTAATTTTCATAGCTTGGAGTTAATATTTGTATTGCATAAAATATGGCGTGTAAAACAAAAAAAGCTTAATTAAAAGAATATGTTTCTATAACCAATAATGTGCGACAAACGATGGCTTACTATTGTCCAACTTAAAATGTTAGGGGTATCGTATAGTAGATACTGATACCAACTGAAATGTTTAGCGGCATTTTTTTTAAATTAAGGGACACATCGTATATGAATTTGTAATAAATGGATTTAGCGTAGGACAGCACCTTCAATCTGCAGTTCGTGCGTACACAACTGTCGCCATTGAAATGGCCGTATGTGCTCAAGGTGCCATTAGATATTTCCTAGCAGACGAAGGTCGGAAAAGTCGCCATCTCGGTGCGTCACTGTAGACCGGGCCAAGTGACAACTCCTCGTCTGCATCGACGGAATCACCACGCCTGAAGGGGTGTAAAATGATGGGATTTTGTGTGTGTGTGTGTCTTGCTAGTAAACCGTCCCTCCCGCTGGGCTTCGGCATCATCAACACCACAGACGTACGTGCTAATTGAAGGATACTGTTTCTTATTTATATTGCACTCACATTTCTAGACCATGTCGGCCGTTTCGGGCTGCTGCCGGTGACGGTGAGAGTGTGCGGTACGATATGAAATCGTGAACCGTGTAAGAGAGTGCAAACAGAGCGACAGAACGTTGGGTTTCAAGGGTTTCATCAGCAGGGGAGCCATTTATTTGGCACCACAGAGCAACATGTAGGGCGTCCCGTAGTCACCTGCGGAATTGCTGTATGAGGACTTATTTTATTCGAAGGGTGTCGTCAAAACAAGCAGCAACATAAATCGGCATTTTTACTATGATTTTGCTATGTTTGAATTCAGAATCAAAGCAATCATTTTTGTACCATTTACTTGGTTCTATAATTGAAATAGCTTTAAAAGTTGACTTGCCTCGTAGTATACCGTTTGTTTACGGTCCGAAGCAGGACATTTGAAACACAGCAATTCCATCGATGAATGTATTACAATGTCTGGAACATTTGAGCCAATGAATAACACAACGTCAGGATATGGCTTGCAGACAGAAGAAGTCGTGTCAGGACATCAAATAAAGCAAGCGATAAAACGCTTCGTCACCGAGCGTAACCGGATGGGCCGGGGAAAAGTGGGAACGACACATCGTAACATTGCTAAGAATCTTGAAGCCAAAAAAAAAAACAAATCCCAGAGCAACACTGAGAACACGCATGTAAAAAAGTGATTAAACCTTCGGCGGGGAAAAATGGAATTTTTGTCGTAAAATTAAGAATTTATGACCGCTCGTCTGGGCCGCCGGGATTCAGAAGTCGATTTTGTGCAGCGAAGCGTAGCAAACACCAACATCTTCAAGGAACGCAGCCTTCACCAAACACGCACACTCGCGCACGGTAACATGTTTCGGGAAATGAAATATCAAGGAGGAGGCTGGAGGCCACCATCTTCTGCACCCTTTGCGCATAATTCCTCCCAAAATGTTGGGCATTCCGGGCTCGCTCTGATATTGATGGATCTGCCTGATCTTTCCATCCCGCATCGGTCGGTCCTCCGCTATCCTTGTTTACCGGCCACTCCCGGTGGTGCTTCCTGCGCTAGTAGCACGCCCAAGGAAGGCGCAGGAAAGAAGCAGCGATGAAAAAAAGGAAGAGCAGAAGTAAAAAAAAAACGACCATAACAACACCATCAATACCACGGTCACGGCAGCATCTCGGCCCTCGGGTGATTAATGGCGTTTGGCATCGAAAGTTGTAATAAATGATGGAACTTATTAGCTTTCAAAGGTGTACGATTTAGATTATTTTGCTTCTCTCCGCTGTCGGCTGCCTGTCGGTTTCGGGTTTTTGTTTGATGATCCCGGAATGGCTCGACAGAAAAAATCCCCGGTAGTGTGTGAAGCTTCATGTTCGAAGAAGATCGGTGGCCGGTGATAATGTTTTGCCGATGTATATACATATATATATATATAAGTGCGTGTGTGGTGTCCTGGACGGGACCTTTATTCTGCGTCTCCCTGGAGACAGTTTACCTCGTGACAGGGCGGCTCGATGACCGATGGCCATCATCGGAACGCTGTGACTTCTGTGGATGTTGATCAATTAATGACTGGCCCCGAAATGTTTACGCTGGACGGTGTGTCGGATCGTATTGGGCCGACTGGAGCGTCTGGGACAACTATGAGGAATCCTTTTTGTGGAACATTTTCCACCCAAGACATACCCGGTTCTGGCATGAACGATAAAAATGCATGCTCATAAAATGTTTACTCATATCCGGGGATTGTGTGAGGATACCCTAGGGGTAAAACATCCTGGGAGAGCAATATAGGCTGTATGTTACCATCAATCAGTATTAGAGATCATTTGAGTGATCATCAAAACTTGTGTTTGAATTTTTCAACGAAAATGAAAATCATGGAAATATCGGTTTGTTTGTTTATACTTCCTTCAGACTTATATTGAAAAGAAACATTTAAAAAATGTAACATATTTTAAGTATTGTCTTGAAAAATTGTAAATATCGGATTACTCAATATGTATAATGAAAAAAAAAAAACAATTTTTAACACCTACAGTGGAGATGTAGAAATGCCTCGATACTACGCGATGCGACGAATACTACGAACGATGCGTTAACTTGAAAATATGAAATTATAGTAGACCATATTCATCCATTCATTTGCTATGAGATCAAACCGTCAAGATTAGTGATCGTTTCGATAATAAACTCATCCTCTGAATATTTCAATCGATTTTGAAACATATTTCGTTAACCCCTCACTTACGTCAAACGGCATTTGTCCAACAATGATTCGTTGATCGCCAGCAAACGATCATAAATTTCTAACAAAAACACCTTTCCCGACACCCGCGAAAGCCCGTTCCTCGGTTGCGATACGATAAAATTAGACTAGATGACATATCGTGCGATTTTATCGCATCCCGCCAGTCGGAGATGTCATTGCCATCGAAAGGACACACCAGCGGCGCAAGATCGTGCGTGCGATGGATGATTGGAATTCCTCTGGCGGAACGCTGTTAGCCACCATGGCCGGGATCAAACGGCGAGCGCGTCCGGGGTTATGGGGGGCGATCGGTTACTATGGCGCTCGCAGAAATTGATCCCGATCCCGAAGGGCTTGATCGGTCAGGACCGGCACAACGATGAATAGGCACAATGTCATATCACCACCGGCCGTAATAACATGGCGGCAAATAAGCCTGCGCGCGCACGCTTTCGTTCAACGCTAGGAACCCGACCGTCTAGCGGACGCAAGTTCGTGCGCTAACCGAAACGAAAGACTTCAACGATCGATAAGCGGCGAACGGTGCTGGGTTGGATCGACGCGAAGGTAAAAAAAAATGGCTGCCCAACCAGTGGAAAATAATGCAAAAAAAACCCCCACTCACACACACACACACTTCGGGTGATACTCCCGGTGGGGGTGGTATTTGAACGGGGTGTTTAATCGGAGCAAGAGGAGTGAAATTAAAAGAAAAGGGGGGCATTTTTTTTTCCTTCCATTCCGTCTCTCTTTATCTCCTTCGTTCTTTCTTTCTATCAAAGTCCGTCGCGCCGTGATTTGCCTTTAATGCAATTATTATGATTAAGTTGTCAATAATGTGAGCATGATATTTATTGTGAAAGGTAAATTCCTACCTGCCATTGCGCGACGTGGAGGAATTCGATACTGACTTGCGTTGTCTTTCTGACACCGGTCAAATGGAACGAGAAGACAGTGAAGGCAGTTTATCAATTTCATTTTATTAAACTTTTGGACGTACGCTTATTTGATATCTGTAAAATGTCTACTAAATATTCAATATTTGCATTGATTCAAAATCGTTTATGAATACTACGAATGAAATAGATTATCTATTCAATTCATTTTTAAGGATCATTCCTTTTTTCTCAATGTGTTCATGAGACAGTTACTTCAGAATGTTATGTACAGCTACAGTTAAAAATAATACAGCATGTTCTTGTAGCAATTTTAAACTAATTTGCTCGTTGGAGGTTCTTTGTTTGTTCGTTTCGCTCCTTATCGGCAGCCTGAATACTCCCATACGTGCGTTTTTCATTCGTTACCGCACGATCTGAAATCGTCCCACGACTCGTGGCAATTAAATGCAAGCGAACTTCAAAGCAAAGATAAACACGCTAGTTAGACGTGAAAGAGTTCGACGTTAGTAAATTAATCTAGCTCGTCCCCGTACCCATTAGCCCATTTGCACCAGCGTGAAGGTAAAAACCCCAGCAACGGAAAGTAGTTTATTTTTATTTTCAAATTTTACACTCCACTTCATTTCCACGGCCCGCCGCGGTGCGATCATTAAACGTAGATTAACATCAAACGGTCACACGCTGATGGGAGATTTAACGGTTGTATCCGAGCTGCGCTGGTGGTGCGGGTGGAGACCGTGCCAAAAAGGTGACCGCAGGCGGTGATTTATGGCAGCGCCCGAACCGGCGATCGAGGTACCCCGGGTTGCCCTTTTCCGTTCCTCCCGACACCTCAGTCCAAGCGACAGTGGTCATTAAAATCCGATATCTTCATCGATGACCGATGATGGTCAATGAAGCCTAAGCATGAATGTGGTTTGATATTTTTTCACCGGACAGGAATAAATTAAGCAATCAATGTGTAAAAAATGAAATAAAAAATATCCACTCATTCGACTTGCTAAAGATATTTGGGACTGTATAATTTTGCAGAACAGGAACGTTCATTAGAACAAACCTCATACGACACGCAGAACAACACATTCCGGTTGAGCAATCGTCAGCCATCGTTTGTTTTGTGGTCAGGCATTCTGAATTGAACACTGGTTTATTAATTTTGCAACATGGGTACAATTATAAACCAGGCAATATATTTAAAAATACTTCTCTTGTATAGTGAACTGATCATTTGCTGAATGAAATTTGTTTAACTCTTGATCTTGCCATTTCCATGCACTTGCGTGCAGATTTTATTTTGTATCACAAGTAAATCACAAAATAAATTTAATTTAATTTATATTGATTGAACGGCCAGGCCATATTAATGCTTTTCATAGCATTCTTGCTCGTCTTGCCGGGGAACTCAGTTACGGGCCAGAATTAGTTTTAAAAACTACATAAAGTGTAAATGAACGGGACAATATTATTTATAGAAAATAATGAATCCGATCGGTAGCCCTATGAAACTCACTTATCTCTTGTTCGGATGCTCAAATGGTCAAACGGGCGATTGGCCATATTTGTCTGTGCGTGATCAAAAATATTCATTTGTTTTTTAAACTCTCCTGCAACGTGCTACCGTATAAACAGCATCGGAACCTAATGGCTTGAACTTAAACCGGAAGCTAATGGATTTTCGGTGCGGTGATTTTTTGGGATCGCGACTCCTCAACCACGACACGACAGAACGCGGACCGTGGCGCATATGTGCTCATTGAACGGTTTCGGGGATTGCGGTTTTTTTTTCTGTTTCCCAGCTCCTCAACTCCTCCTTAAGTCCTCCTTGGATGCATTGCCTTCCCGGTTGCTTGAGAGACACCATCCAGCATCCAACAGAAACTAAGGACCTACTTTTCCTCGTTAGTCTCCTCCGCACTCCGTTGCCAATCCATTGTGTGGCCCCGTCCTAAGCTCAAAGATTTTACCATCCGAAGCCACCGTGTCTCGCATGGGCAAAGGGCACACACACACACTTCATCTCCCGACTGTACAGTTTTCCAGCTCGGCCATCCCGAAGCCCGAGACTTTCGGAACGAATTAACCAAATCGTACCGCATCGTGACCGACGGGGATGAATTTAGATATCCAAATTAGTTCAGTTTGCATTCTAGAATAACTTAAGCGGATTTGACCTCGGTTTTTTTTCTTCTTTTTTTGTTGGGTGCTTTGCACATGTGTAGAGATTTTTTCCTTCCCCTCTTTGATGCATCCCCTCTTTTTAACGTCTTTCTCCGGCTCAGGTAGCATCCAGGGTGCAGCCTCGGTTAGTCCCTTTTTCTTTTTTTTGGAACGCGGCGAACATCATTTATGCGCATCCACCCACTTATGCTCTATCATGTAGGCAACATGTATGGACCCTCGCCGATGATGAATGAGATTCCGTGAGATGAGGAGATACCGCTCCGCCAGCCTCCGCCGTCGGAGCCTGGCCACACAAGCCTGACGGATACGCACATGCATGTATGCGCATTCAGCCCGGTGTGCAGGTCCTTTCGGCAAATCCGTTGGTCATTAGTCGGCGCGTCGTCCTGTCTGGCCCGGGGTTTTCGACTTCGGTCGAAGCTTTTGCTCCGTCTGCGGCGTTTGTTCCTTTGCCGCCGCCATTCAGTCTCGCTCATGGAGAACGTCCCGGTGGGGTAGCAAAAGCGAAACAATGCCTCGCATTGTTCTAGGATTCGACCGAATTTCGGCCTTTTGTTTTGTCCGCGGAGGCGAGGGAAAAATACGCCACAAATCGATTTCGTGCCAGGTTGAGGCATTTTAGTTTAATTTTAAAAAAATCCGAAAAGCCATCTATAAGCAGGATTTCGGCCCAGAAAATGATGAAAGTGAACGATCTTGATGCAAAGATGCTTTCATCGTCTTTGTCAGAAGTAAAACAGGGTTATGAACAATCAACCTTTAGAGTTTGAAGTGAAGTAGTTTCGTATGACTGCTGTTTTTGTGATAGGTTTTTACACCAAAGGTCAAATAAATAATAATTTCTAAATAAATTGTTGGTGAAAGAATTCTCAAACTAAATTTTGCTGTGGTTCTAATCTCTCTCCGCTGTAACATTCCTCTATCCTTTAACCTCCAACAATTGTAAATAGTTTTTAAGTTATAAGTTACAAAGCCATCGGGGCGAGTTACGTTAAGAAATAAATAAATAAATAAATAAATAAATAAATAAACAATGGCCGATTATGTTTCAATTCGGCTTCGTTTCCATAATAACTATTTTAGTTGTTAGTTTTTTACTTAAGATTTAAGAATGCAGCTCGACGTCGTATATAGGTCTAAATAATTGTTGCCAACGTCTCGTAGATCCGTAAAAATAGATTTACGAACGGCAATTAGTTTGAAGAAAAACAGTGGAAGCTGAGACGCGTGCTTTATACTGCAAAGTTTCCAAACCAATAAAACATTCCGTAGTTTAGACCAATCAAACTAAAGCCACTTATTTGTTCAAACGCAGCTTAAATAGAGCGCTCCAAGCCATCTAAAGACTGGCAGGATTATGTTCTCCCTGACAGTCATTCCGGACTAATGATTTCCTTTAAAACCCCGTCAGACAGGCGGAATATGGACGCAAAAACCCGCTTTGCGATCGGTGCGATCTAATTGCCTCTAATTCCTTTCCACGCAAAACATAACTGCTGCTTTATGGTAAAAAAAAAACACGTAATTCCTGATGAAATGTCTGAGGCGGCCTTCGGTCGCGGAAAACTGGCAGAAGCGCGATGGCGGGGAGGGGGCAAGCTTATGATATTGTTTCGCTGTGTGGCCAAATTATTGCCATGGCATCTCCGGCATGGCAAATCCGCGCATTCACAACAGCGCAACAGTGCACACGGTGTGGCTGCGGGTCTGTACGTGTTCGTGGGTGTTTGTGTTTGCGGGGAAGAACAGCATTTCACCGGGAAAGATGGCTGAAAGGCTCCGTGCGTACGGAGAACAGGTAAGCCGCAGCATACGCAAACCTGCGAGCTGGCAAGCATAGTTAGTCAGAAAACATAAAACCCTCTGTGTGTGTGTGGCGAGGTCGGCGAGGAATCAAATGTTAATGCTCGGTTACCAGTGCGACTGATGTGTGTGCCCACTCCGGAAAAAGGCCCGGCCAAAAGAAACCATTTTCCCATTTGCTCGCAGGGAAGACGGCTGGTTGACAGTGGTTGCGTCTAGCTTCTGACAGGCCAATTATTTCATTTTCGTATTCTAATAAACTAATTAACCTGATTGGATTCACGGTTGTGCACGTGCCCGCCCGGAACTTGTTTGCGGGGAATTTGCGGTCGGCGATTTCTGAAGCGACCCGTTCCACCCGGCCAGTTTCACCCCATGGCTTTGCCCCCGCTGTGGTACGATTTAGCGGAAGCATTAGGCCAGAATCAAACGACGAACCTCACCACCACTTACCGGCGCGGCCAGGGGGGGAGGGATTTCTTGGCAATGCAACGCCATCGTTAGGTGCTTCTCCGGATCTGCCGCACATCCGAGCAAGCGATGCCGACTAATAGGTCGGCGCCGTAGGTGGAACGGTGTCGCCATCGTGCGCGTTCAAAAGCAACATGATCGTGACATCCGTTACGGTATTAGGTTTTCTTTTGAAGGGAATAATTACGAACTGTTTGTATGGTTTCACCGCACGGCAACCGTTTTTGTAAAAAAAAAGCGAGTTCAAAGTAATTCCGAACATGCACTTAGCTTCCTTTCGGTAGAGGTAAAACCCGAAAAGGTGATGCTTTCTGGGGAATCCTCTAAGTTCTTTTTGGGTTGGGAAGAAGTTCATAATGTTATCTGTTGGTAGAGCTAAACAAGTCAATACGTTCTGATAAATTTTTGTTCCAAATAAGCGAAATTGGCATTCTTTTTTGGCAATTTGGCATCGGATGCGAACTGAACAGATTGTTGTCATAAGAATTCAGCTTTTTACTTTTTTCAAGCCTATAATATTCTTGTTTCATTTGAATTGCTGAGCCATACAATTAGTAGAAGCTTTCACGGGGGTTTCTTTTCTTAACACACGTGTAATCTAGAAATTGAGGTCAATCCTAACATCAAGAAAGAAATGTCAATCCCCGAAAGCTGTATGGTTTCTATTGTTTTGTCGCAGTAAAATGAATTTAAAATTGTTTCGTCTCTGATCGAACCTGTTTGGTTGAATGTGTTTTCCCCCTGATGCCGATGTTTTGCCAACGATTTCGTTAGTTTTTTTTTGTTTTTTCGCTAGATACAAAATAAGAACTGGTCCCAAAAAAAAAATTATGGCAACCCTTTTGGGATTGGTTTTTCGCAGGGTGGCACGGATCGTTTTTACCCTTTTCTCGGCGACGGCGAGCACCAGCAGCAAATAAGTCGTAAAACTCCTTTTAAAGACCATTTGCCGAAGAATTCGTGGCCCACCAAACAAGGATAACACACCCGGACACACGGCGAACCGCGAACCCTCGCGATCGAGTGATTTTGTGCCGTTTTACGACATGTAAATCGACTTCTCGCTGCTGCACCCGGGCGATCGGGCGGGCTTTCGCGGTCAAAAGCAGCCATTCCCTCTTTTCTTTTCTTTTCTTTTCCTTTTTTTTGCCACGCATTCCCGTTAGGCTCCGGTTTTGTTGGGTATCAAGCGAAACTACCGTTTGTCGTATATTATCGATTTTTATCGATGGAGTGCGATCATCAAAACATCCTAATATCTCAATCAATAAGCTTTCAGCGCTGGCTTGGGCGGCGAAGGAACGGGCGCGGAGAGGGCGACGGTGGCTCATGTTTATAAATTTGTTCATCTGTGACCATCGACAGAATGTTCGCAAACAAATTAAAGCCACCACCGGCACGTCGGCGCGATTCCGTTCCGTTACCATATTTGCAGCTCGTCGATGGCGCTTGACGAAGAGCGTAAGATCGCTGGCGCGTATGATTGTTGAACAAATCTGCTTGGGAGGAGAACGAAAAAAAAAAACAAGATAAACCGAAATGTATCCCTCACGGCGAGCGGATCATGGCGAACCACAAAAGAAAAAAGGTAGCGATGACCAAAAACTGATGGCGTAAACACCTTGCCCATCGTGTCGTGGCTTTCACTCTAGAAATTAATAACCTGTCAAACCGAAACCGCACCATCTTAATAAGCAGCTCTCTCGAGGACTGGCGATTAATTATTCACAGCCTTTTCTGGGGCTTTTCGGGGCTTTTTTTGAGGTTCGTTTACTGTGTTTTTTTTTTGTTTTTTTGCATAGCCTCTACCTCTACGAGGATTAATTTCTCCCATCTGCTCTTCACAGCTCGGTTCGACGCCGGGCTTAGATTGAAAATAATTTCTCAATTTCCCACCCAACACACACTCCCCTAGATAGTCTAGGACGGTAGCCTGGTTGTCAAGGACCTACCGGTATTTTTCCGCAACCTCCACTGCTCTTGGACGGAACCGACTCGAACTGATGTTTGGAAGAACAAGCGAGAGAAAAAAAACGCGAGAGAAGAAAACAAATGCCTGTGCGATCCAAAACTACCGTTCAAGCAAGCTGGTCAAATCAAATACTCCCCTTTTGCGGATCGACATTTTTTGGAGGCTTCTTTTAATGGCCGAGCGGTCGGGGCTGATAGTTGGCAATAAAAATTGTGTTTTTTACAAATTAAAAACAGCTGCAACAAAAGCGCTTGTTTTCCTTCGACAACCAATCGAAATGGGACAACCGTTTGGACATATTTTACATTAGCTTGCGCTGGCGACAACAACCGATGATCGGAAAACGGATTGGAAAAAGTTGTTGTGATTGCAAACGGACAAAATGTGAGTTCGTGCAACAACAAAAAACAAAAAAAAAAACATTTCTAAAGCGTGATCATGTGTTGCATCGCTCGAAAGAATCCGTTAATCGGTAGCCATTAACATTTGATTGTTGCTGGAAAGTGGAAAAAAATCCATGAATGTGAAAAGAATATTCAGTTGAAAGCTTTGTTCTCTTTGTTTTCATGGGGGTTTTTCTAATGCTATTTTAAATTATGTGTTTTGATTGTTCTCATTATTGAAAGCTCGAGTCTACCTTACAGATGCACAAGCATAAATTTATTGAGATGATTGCCTTAGTGAAATTCACATCCATTATCAACATATCTATCGGTTCGTCGAGATGGGGAAATTTTTGCACTTGATAAACATGGGTTCTTTAGAAGGACCTTCTTCAGCAACAGGGTTCAACCATTGACTTTGACAAATATTTCATCCAACAGTTTTCCCCGCATAGGCCTATCTATGGGTCGATAGGAAAATGGTCTTTCCAGAATGGCGGTATCCGTCAAAAGACGCAGAACTCGCCACGGTCGGTGCTTCGTTCGCAAACGTGCAGAAAGCCCTTGCACCCCGCGGCTCGGGTAATTGATGATCGCGCTCTCCACTTTACGTTAGTATCAAAAGGCAGAACGAGACGGCGATCTAGCGGGGGGTCACTGAGGTGAGCAATGAGATATATATATATTCGCACCCGACTAGGAAGGAGGAAAATTAAGTTATTTATAATTAAAAGTAAAAAAAAACCTTTGAGTACTTCAATCTGAGCAGACAAGTCGGAGACGGTTGGTGGTTTTTGGAGGAACCTGAGCGGAAACCACGGTGTAAGAAGTTTGAAGTTTGCGGTGATGATTAAGTGATGAAGATTAATTTTCATTTCGATCCGTTGACGTTGCCGGATAGGGCGGTACGATTGTCGGGTAATTTAGAAATGATTCCAAGCCCGATCGGGCCTTTGGGGTAACACTGAGGCGATGAACAGTTTTCTAGAAGACGGCTCGGTTTCGATTATAATTTGCTTTAGATGATGGATGTGACTTTGCTTACAAGATTTCCAATAATGAAGGTTGGTTGTGATGTGATACTTGCTTTCAAAAATTATTTTAAATACACAAAGTTCAAATAATGTTTATGTCTATTCAAAGTGTCGTGAGGCTTAATTGGTTGTCTGAAATTATAATTTGTATGAAGCAACTAGTTTTTTGTAGCCAGGTATCCTGGCGCTCCCAGACCCCTGGTCTCACAGATTTAAGTTTTATGAAATATAAATAAAAATACATCGAATGAATTGAATTCTTAGTTTTTTTCAACTTATACAGGCGTTTGCTTGAGATTTTTTGGGTTCTGATGATTGAGTTTGGGATTTTTGTTTTCCCTTCGTGGAGATTCGCTACAACCATCGTGTCATCACGCAGCATTTTTTACCACCTTAAAAAAAGATATAGGAAGCATAATATAATTCATAGAAGCATAAATGAGGAAATATAATTTGACTCAAATGATCGCCCATTTGAAGCATGGTCGTCAGTAAAACTAATCTGTGACAACTAATCCGTGGCCGTATGCTGGGCGCGTTCGATGGCAGCCTGACTTGTTGCTTGACTGAATCTGAAAGAACATAGACGAAGCATAGTATTAATGCGTAGGATAGATCCTGCAGGATGGCTTGCAGCCTCAGGCAAAAGATGCGCGCCGCTAGGTCAGGTCGGTCGGTGGCTTGCCCGTCCAAAGATGTTGCGTGATCTCGGGACATCGACGATTGCATCCTCCTGGTCCTGGTAATGGGTGCGCATGTATTGGTCGCTACCGACGATCAATGGCGGCAGGAACCATCGATCGACCCTGTGCCAACCGATAGGTGGCGTCCGTTCCCTTCCTCGGCTCCACCATGGCTGTGGCGACCTGATCACTCATCGTGATGATTCGCTGATTTGCCCCACGACGTCGCTTGGCAATACCTTTGGTCCAAGCGACCTCGCCGTATGGGTGCAACAACGGACACTCCTGACGACCATATGGTTCTACTTGACCGCCTGTTTCAGGAGGACGGTTCTTGCACCATCAGATCGGGACGTATCGTTATCTTTATCCTGGCGGATCGATTAGGGTGCCCGCCACTTCATCCGCTGTTGGCCCATTGTAGCGACGTCGGTCGAGCTCGGGTATGCGGCTTCGGATGAAGAAATGGCATGATGCCGTCTGCTCATTTCCCTCGGCTCCTCCAGGCGGCCCACGGTTATGCACCCCTCATACGGATGGTGTTCGGCCAGGGTGCGTGTGATTTTGGCAACGATGTCGCTGCCAAGCTCTACTTGCGGGAACATGTTGGTCCGTGCATTTACTCTGGCGTCGAAGATGGCCTGCTGCTCTTCCTGCGCATCGTAATAGTAGAGCTGGGCGTAAGCAGGTGTCCGATCGAGTGGGCACTCCATTGAACCAATCCGGTGGCAGAGAGTTCCCTGAATACGGAAGGGAACCGGCCCTCTCTCTCCTTTCAGCAAGGTCTCATCCTGCCGTACCCGATCACCTGCTTTCACAGAGGCCCAATTGGATGTAAATGCAAACGCACTGTTGTACCGCCGAATGTTGTCCATAAAACGCGGGCTTATCGAACAGTGCGGTCAACTCGGGCGGCGGTTCCTCGAAGGCGGGGAGCACGACTTGCAGTAGATCATGCCAGTTTCGGTAGGCCAAAACTAAGTCAATCGCATGGTCAGCCAGGCGGCAGTAGAAGGCGCCCTTCCGTTGGATGGCCACAATCGTCGTGTTACTGAGAGCAATTCGCAAGCGTCGCAGACTTCTGGCCCGTGTAGTCGCCACTAAAACACGACGTCCCATAATCTCCCTCTTAGCCGCAGAAGATTCAAACGATCGGCCCCTAACCCTGCCTTCTTATCAACCAACACTGGCAGCCTTGCTACAACGGATGTTGATGCTGGGCGCGGCAGTACGGGAGGTTCCCGCTCCATCGACGGCCCTGCTGCTGGCCCTTGCTCGGTCTCCTGCTCCGGCTCCGGCTGCCCTGTGGACTCGGTCGTGTAATGGCGTTGCCAAATTTGCCGTGTCCGGCCTCACACCACGCGCACCGCCCGTTGGCCCACTGTCTCCGCTGCCCTGAGATCGGCGTAGGACTGGCGTTGCGTTGCCGTTTCCGTTCCACTTGCTCGTCGTCGAACATTGTGGGCACTTTTTTTTAACTAAAAAAAACACAATAGCCCAAGGTCGGATGCAGAGAGTAATTAGCAAAAATGCTAACCTTAACAGTAACGAACTTACTTTAATGAACTTCTAAAACTTGCACTGTCGATCTCAATTTGTACTATTGATCGCGATGACGATGAGTACAAAGGAAAAGAATTATTTAAACGGCATGCTTCGCTTACCTTAAATAACTTCTATAAGCACTGGTTCACTGATAATAATTTTTGGATTGAATCTCGATGAGAGAGCGCTTCAATACACTTTTCGTTTCTGGGTAGGCACGTGAACCAAAGCCTGTTTAGATATAACGTGACAACACCAATGTGCAGCACACAGAATACAAACCATACGCACTGCATAAAGAATATCATCTACAGTTCAATATTGCCGAACCATCAACGGCGGTGCGGTGAGATCTGTTTCCCTAACAAATATCGTTCGCAAATCTGCTTTACATGCATACATTTTAAAGCGAAGTGAAAAGAAGAGCAGAGAGAAAGCAGCATACGATTTGGTCATCAAATACGTATCAACGTCAACCGTAACAGTTATTTTAAAATGGTTTAACGTGATAACGTGAACTTGGTATAAAGTGATCGATAAAAACGATCGATTGAGCCAGCGCGCATTTGTTTAACCTTCAGTTAAATAGGGTAAAGGGTGCGTGAAATTGCTTTCATTTCACGTGATTCATTTTGCTATCCTTTGTTTAAGTTCTAAATTCGAAAACTGCCGGTAAAGTGAGCCAGCGCGGTTGTTGGTATGTTCTTTTCTCGCCGGCAAGCCAGTAATCTCCATGCAGAGATGCTTTTAGTAAGTGAGGTAAAAGTGCGTCTTTTTTATTGTTAAGGTGTTTTCCTATATTTTTAGTCCTGAAAACTGACGAAAACCGACGAAGATCGATTGAGCCAGTGCGCTTGGCTTGTTTTGTTTATTCGCGCCGCTGTCAAAAACGATTGAGGGCCCAATGTAAACATTTGTCTAAAGAACTAATGTAAACATTAGTCTACGCATTTGTTTTGATCTAAGCGCAATTAATATAGGGAGTAGATGAAAACTATATTTAAAAGTCAGTAAAAGGATAATCGTTTTATACATGTGTGTCCGGAGCTACACATACTTGTAAGATTATTGAATTAATGTAGCAAAGTCTACATTAAGGTTTCAAACGTCTCCACTTAGTGTAAATTTGAGAACGCTTGTAATATAAGAATTTACTCAGTTTTTAATCATTCTTCCCCATTGCAGGAAAATTGAGCAGAAAGGCTTTTCAATGCACTCATTTTTCATTCATGTTTCATGTTAAGATATCAGCTGTTAAATCCTTCCTTTACGTTCCTTCCCAATTTAATGTCTCTTTAAAAGTTTCATTTTCCATCAATCAATCCACCTCTCGCCGTTCCACCGCTGCATTTCGGACAGGTTCTTAACACCTCAGCCCTTCGAAGGGTGTGCATCTCGCTGACTCTCGATTGAAACCGGAATCGAGGAATATCGTCACCACTAAAAATGCTCTAATCCTCTTGCAATCCAAACAGATTACTTTCGCCCAGCCCTACGCTTCGCCGATCACCCTCTGCTGTGGCTCGCCTTGGCTTGTTTCAGGACCCAGGCCACCCCATTTAAACGGGCAAAACCGCCGGAACGAGTCAACGAGCTTGCTGCGGCCGTCGGCGATACACCGGCCCCTCTGTTAGTTGCCAACCCATCGCTCACCCACCCAATTCCCCCAACGCACGGGGCGATTTTTATGTAACGTTCCAACAATCGTGCCTGTCATCGGACGGAATAACACGGCGGCAAGTTATCGGAGGCAGTTCCATCATCGGGCGCTACCGACACGAAGCAGTACAACTACATTTTATCGCACACACGATTTCCTTTCCACCCTCGCCCGCCACCGATCCCACCGATTTTGCCCTGGGTCGAGCTTGTCCCACCTAATGTTTGTTATTAATGAATGTGTGAAAGTGTTTTAAATTTATGCACCCTCTCGGGATAGCATTTTATTTCACCCCTTTTTCTCGGTCTCGGCTTGGTTGGTTGAGCTGACTATTTTATTTTTCTACCAAAAAAAAAAAAAACCCCTCGCTCGCCCGAAGGATAGGCCGTAATTGTGGAGGAGGTTTCTGCGGTGTCCACCCGACGACGCAAGGACACGGCGCGGCACAACAGGGACAGGCCTCCGCGGTAAGGATAGTTTTTATCGACTGGGAAACCTCTTAATTCAGGGACTGAGGTTTTTGCGCTCCCTTCCCCGGGCAAATCGAAGCACGCCGGAGTGTGGGACAATGTTTCCACCATCGAACCTTTCATGGGAGGATGGAAGAAGTACAGAAAAAAATCATGCGTCTCCCAGCTTGCCGGAACTGTGCGGCGGAATGGGATTTTCTGCCTCGTGGTAATTTAATTCGATCCGCCAGATTTATGGGAGTTGTTAAAAGTGATTTTTGGTTTTAAATATTTATTACGCACAAAACATAAGGCACCGGATGTAGCAGATCGAGCCGGCAGTAACAGGGGGTAGATTGGAGAGTATGGGACACTGGGTGGGTTACTGGCCACGGTTTGGCACACATCGCACTACCACACCAATGGTTTGTACCGAGCGGGGGGGGAATCGGCAAACAGAACCACATTCCGCTCCGACACGTTTGACTTGCCGGCGAACTTGATCGATGGTGGCGGCGGGCGGGCCTTCCTGTGCGATGGGATGTGGTCGAAACTCTATCGTGCCCCCTCCGCAGCAAGGGCGTTAGTGGCCAAATGCTGATTGACCTTCTTTTCCTATTTCAACTCGTTTCTCGTTGCCCCGTTCTCGGGCGGGTTAACTTGTGATCCCACGCTCGCACACCCCGGATGGGCTCGGGATCGATTGGAATCAGATTTCGATACTTACGGTCAATTGGGTGGATATGATGGGCTTTTTGCGTGGGTTTTATTAATCTGTGCGAGCTTTGATTGTTTCACGCTAATCAAGTGAACTTGGAAGGTTTCGTCGATGTATTGATCGGATTGACGTTCGATCCGATAGAAAACTATGGAGTTATGTCACCTTCTTTTATCACTTTAAATCAACACTTGGTTCACATTTTCGAGTTCGATAAAACATTAAAGGGTCAAATTTTAAACCAAAGCAAATATGTACTACCATGGAATGCATAAAATTAAATTTTTTTTTCAGCTGTGATGCTTATTTATCTTTTATAGCTCCTACGACAAAATATTAATTTTCTCTGTCAAATTTTACACGAATAATACACGTACTAATAGTATTCGTAGGCAATGGCACCCAAGATAGCCGAGCGCACACGCCTGCTAAGACACGAACCACGGCGGCGTGGGTTCGAATCCAGACCTCGAACCCTCCAAAGCAGGGTACGAAGGACTAACTATTGACGGATGTTAAAGGAGGGGGCAAAAGTCTCAAAAGTCCTAAAGCAAGTAGGCTTGACCACAAATGGCGCTCGTTACGCCAAGAAGAAGACTTAAAGTAATACAAATAAATATATCAATATGTGCCTCTATAACTTAAACAGAAACTATTCTTCATTATCTAAATGATATTTATTCATTTTTTTGTATTAATTGTGTATACTTAACGATTTACAGCTAATTGTTCTATCGAAAGCATAACATGAGTAAAACACATTCCTAACCTGAAGGCAACAATGGAAAGGAAGCAAAGCAAACAAAACTGATACATGCGGGCAAAAAAAAAGAAAGAATGGAGATGGTTACGCACATTATTTTGCATTACCGCGAAGGTGCAGCCATAAATTCACAGCATTAACGTCGCGCTGGCCCTCGGCGGTAGAATTCAATTAGCACCTCATCAGCGTCGGTAGCGAATTTGCGAATTGCACTCGACTACGCCGTCGACAACGGCTGTGGACTGCGATGGCTACGAGGCGACCGTCACCTATCGCTCGGCAGCGTTGAAGCCTGGGGAAAAGGCGAACGGAAATGGCAGCATCACCATCATTATGCCGGCCCGGGGGTCACATCTTGAAGGGTCGCACTGGAAGGCAGCCCCAGCGCGTTCGGGTTTCGGTTTATCGGTCCGTTTCGGTGTAATTAAATTTAAATCAAACGTTCAATGGAACCAAAAAATAATGACCCAATATTAGCGAACGGATGGACGAAGCGGCCGCGCGAAGGTGCATCCTTTTTGGCATCCTCTCGGATCGCCACCGAGCTCCTTCCTCAGCTCGCGCCAGCCAGGCAACCCACACGTCCTTCCGGGTTGCCGTGGTTGGGACGGGGACACCCCTTTTGTTGGTCCCAACCGGCCGGTTTCTCGCGCACGCTTGATTGGCGTAACTGCAACGGATGTTCGATTGATGATGGATAAAACGCTGCAATCACAATCACCTGCGATTAACAGTGCAGTGCGCGGTGCTGCTGCAGCTAATGAGTGCAGCACATTAATGCTCCTTCTGCTGCTTCCTCTCGAAGGGGGGTTTACGAGATGGGAAGCGCTCGAGCGCAAACCGCAAGGATCACGTCGGCCATTTTTCCGTCCGCGTAGACTTGACGCGTTCTCGACTCGCGGCGGGAGAATGGGGGAGGGCTGAAGAGGGAGGATGCCTTGCGGTTTGTGGTCGCCGACCGTGTTGCAATCGCGCCGATGCTGATGTTGATTGATGGCTGCCACTGCCGAAGACGGAGCAGCGTTTTCGCAACAAATTTGTGGCATGTTCACCTTGACCAAGAACGATTTTCTTTGCAGTTTTTGCAATGGGTTAGATAAATTTAAAATTGGTTTGACTTGCTTTCTTACATTTTCTTGCAGTTGGAAAAATGTTTTCAGAAATACATTGTACGGTTGTGGGACATTCTCATAATAGTAATATAATATAAATAAAATATTTTAAATCTGTTGTAACACTTAAACAAAATATTTATACGCAATTCGTTTAAAATCCTTGAACGCTAAAAGAATCTGGTAAACATAAAATTTTAACTTATATCAATAAATATCTCCTCTTAATATTTTATGCATTTCACGTTTAGTCTTGTAAGTACCAGTCTTTGTACATGTCTTGGTGCGTGTACGGTTGATAATTCATCATAACGAATGAATTTGCAGAAAAAAAACCCCCCCATTGTGGAGGATGGAAAGAAATGCTTGCGCTGGGAGCCATAAAGAATTGCAGCACTGCACCAGTAACATCGCGAGGCACGGTTTCGTCCAGGCAGACATACAAGTGAAAAAAAGGGTCGAAATTGCTGCACTTCCTTCCCGATTTTCGGTGTTGTCCCAGACTGAACCAGACTGAATTTTTAGGAGTCAACCACCGTTCGTCGGGGGAAGGGAAATAATGATCTCCCCAGGCACTTATCTCGCCTACCGTTTATCGAGTCGCTCGCTTCCGGTCCATTATGGCACATTTTTTAACCACCAGGAGGCAAATCGCCCAACCAAACCACCGAAACCTGCAGCTTCCAAAGCTGCGCTGCTCCCAAGGAATGCCTAAACACACTTTGCATGCTTATTACGTGGTGTGTGGGTTGGTATCTTTATGTTGTATTAATTATATATCCCCGTCCCTCCTTGGAAAGCGTCGCCGGGGCGACTCGGGTCCATCGGGCTGTTTAATTGCGCCATTTCGAACCAAACTGCACCGTAACTAATGATTCGAGCCGGGCGCGACGCTGGCAGGAAGCGCAATCGTTAACGCTGCTGCAACATACTAACGAGAATGAAATTCAAAATGACTGCGTTGATGTACCGCGTGGAGTAATTAGAGCTGAAAACGTGGCGTCTGGAGAACGATCGGAACATTCCATCGATCGGAACCGATCGGCGCGCGGAATGATTGATCGACACCAAATGACGCGGTGGCTATGGGTGGGATTTTTCTTCTTCTTTTTTGTTGTTGTTGTTGGGGTAAACTTCATGCCTTTGGCGAGAACCGTGCGTGGCACGGAAGTCGCTGAGTGGACGGAGATCAAGCTGCGATTAGGCTGGATGTTGAAGGAGGACATTCGGCGTGGGCTCATGTCAATGTGACCTTCAGCACTTCGCAATGGTAAGCTGATGATGCTTTACAAGATTCCCAAATGAGGCAGTTGTTACTTAAATTTGACATCTTGTGAACCTATAATAATTGTTAGTTACCGTGTATATTCGCTTTGACAACTAATTTTGTTTCTGTTCCCTTTTTTTTTAATCATCAAAAACAATCCAAAGATGTTTTTCCTCAAAGTATCGTAAGTTAAGTAGATTTGTAAACGAACTGGTTTACAAGCGATCGTCGAGTCGGGCAGTCGCGATTCCGGTCGCAGGAACTATAGATAGGTTAAATAATTAGAGAACGAGGTTGAGATAAGAATTTGAGATTGAGATTATAAATAGAGAACTCTCGGCGCCAGCAGCCCTTTTCCGCACTAAGGTGGGTTGCTGGAGGTACATTTTTAATTTGGAACACAAGTTAATAAAGTTGCAAATAAGTGTTAAAAGCAAACCCAACAAGATTGATGAGTTTGTTCGTTTCAGTTCATACATTTATTCCAATATATTTTAGCCTGCTAATTAAAAAATTACTATTCTCATAAAGCGCTTAGTGAGCTAGATGATTATTGAATTCACACAATTCTTAACAATTTTTTAAACACCGCAGATTAATAAGACAAGATACGCTTCTATGAAAATACATTGTAATGATGTTGACCAAAACTAAAATAAAATAAGTGTGAGAAACTATTTTGCTATCTTAATCCGCTTGAAACAGTTTAACTGAAATTTTCCATTTTTTGCATCGTGGATCTTTAGCTGCACGCTTTATTTTTAACGGAGGGTACTTTTCTTACGGCGTATGAAACATATTTAAAACATCGTGTATTGAAACGCTAAGCTTTGCATATTTTATTGCCGTGCAAAACATGTTATGTTCGGTTTTTTAAACATTCATCAGCTTCAGCAGAGTGGCGCAGCCCAGAAAGAAAAAGAATTTCATTGCAAACATCGCTCCGGTCGCAGGCGACACTCAAACTTTGCAGCCCCGAACTGCTCCATTGTAAGAACCGTTTTTCCACCAGCATACATTAAATGTGTGGACATATTGGCTTGCACTTGGTTTTTCCACCTTTCTTCCACCAACACGCCACCACATGAGCCAACCGAACAAAGCATCTGGTTGGAGTGGTGAATTATTGATCTGCACGTGCCAAAAAAGAAAAAGGAAAAAAGGCGCATCCCTGCCAAGGGTTCGTCCAAGAACGTGTCCCTAAAGCGAACCATAAAACGCTAGAAGTAGAAGCAAAACGTTCCAAACGACAAGGAAAATCTCCGCGAGCCCGGAGGCGTGCGAGAATAAAGAAACCACTAATCAAACAACATTCCATCCCATTCATGGTTATACTTTTTCGTCTTAAACATGACTTTTTTTTTCTCTTGCTAAAATAATGCTTCGATTTGTTTCGTAAAGTAGCTGCCGCGCAGCGAAAACCGGCGAAAGAAAGCCTGGATCCCGGAGGGGTTTGGCCTGGGAAGTAACCGTAAAAAAAAGGCCCGAAAACTCAGGCTGGTAATAATGTTGTATATTTTATGGTGCGCCCCGAAACCGAAGGCACTGGGCCTACGCGGCGGTGAACGAAGCACCACGTGAAGGTGGAGTTTTAAGACAAAACAAGTAAGGCCACAAAGGGAGAAAGATACACATGAATAGAAAGAAACAATCGGAGAAGCTGCCACCACAGACTGTCAAAATGTAAAAAAAAAACGGGCACACACACACCCATACGTGGAGACAAACGCGCTCCCCCATAAGCTACCAGCTAAGTATGCATTTAGTCAAATTAAGCCTAATGATCGCGGACAGACGGAGAAGAGAAAGGGCTCGCTCCTCTGGCCGGCGCTGCGCGTGTGGAGTGAAGGCGGAGGAAAAGCAAAACGAAGTGCTCTCCATTTTTCATCGCCCAAGGATTATCCGATCGAAGAGCTTCGCGAGAAACAGAGGGAGCTGTGAGAGAGAAATCGGAAGAGGGAGGGAATTATGACTTAATTAAAACAGGTGTAAAGGCTCATTTGCCAGTCGATTAATATAAAAGCCAGCATGGACAGGCGGCAGTTAGGGCTTCCCTTCGGACCGGTATCTGTTCGCTGTCTCGGGGCTCCAGATGGCTCGATCGATCCTGGTAAACGACGATAAGCTACGATCGTCCCGGTTCGAAACTGACCGACGACAAATTTCTCACATTTGTCATCCCACGAGCCGGATAAGACGGCTGTTAGGGCAGAAGTTCGAAGTATTGGACTTTTTCACACCCGATTGGAGGGTGATTTGGAAAAACGGTTGATATTGAGACGTCAACTTGTTGTAAAAGACATTGCCCAAGTTGGAGAAATTATTTTTCAAATCATAATTATTTGCGTGAATGAGATCAGACATTGGCTCTATGAAGATTATGGCTTATCTTAAGATGTCATTCGTTCCCCTTGTTATAATTATCCAACACAACTCGTCTCGTCATCAATGGGAAAAACGTTATTCAGTCAAAGCATAATATGCTCACCATCATATTGAAAGCATCAAACATCATTAAATGCATCATTTGTTGGATCAGGTGTGATGCGTTTCTTTTCATTAAATGTTCCTATTGCCCCTGCAATGTACGATTTACCATCGCGGTTGTTTGTATTCGTTGTTTAAAAACGTGTATCAATTTAAATGGTTACAGTTTGCAGCATTCTAAAGGGGTTTTAAGGACGATTCGACAGCCGTTCTCATAGAACATGCGAACCGTTCCATTCATCGACCCGGCTAGGCAGAGCTTTACGCGATGCTACCGAACCACTGTCTCTGCACTTGCTTCTGATGAGCATGGCCAACAGGAAAGGCCAGAAGTAGAAAGTAAAAAAACTGCCGAGAAGCTCCATCGAAGAAAAAACAAAAAAAAGTGAAGCATCCCAGCGAGAACCGCGTCGCCGATCGTAATGAAATGTTAATTGCAATTAACGTTTACGTTTGCTTAATTGCTAGCATCATTAGAGCGTAACGTTTCGGATTTTTGTTTCGCCTATCTGCTTATAGGCACTACTGTGTATATCGTCGTATCTGTCGGTTCTGTAATGGTCGCTACCGAAAACGCGTCAACATGAGTGGAGCCATCTTCTCTCTGTTTCTTTTCGCTTCTCGTTGTACCCCCGCGCCTCCCGGGATGGGGATACTCAACCGAATTTCCGAAGCATAAAGTTGGATTCCTTTTGGATTGGTGTGTGCATTCTGCCCGTTTTTCCTACCCATCGCTCAATCTCGCGATACCCTCATCAACATATAGCGCGCGCGAAACGCTAATGAAGACATCATGTCTAGCAGTACAAGCCAGTACAAGTTGTTTTTTTGTTTTAAGAACCCTTGGATTCCTCCTTCGAAAGAGGCAAAGCAGTGGGGAACAGTCCACAGGTTCAATGGAGCATTAATTTTGATTTCAATGAATGATTTGTGCAGAACTATTTCGCACAAGGTATAGAGATAAGATGTTATTTTAATAGTAATGTAGAGCTCTGTTGCAAATAAGAGCATGTGTAAGTAAAGAAAAAAAAGCATAACATTAAATTTGTCATAAGCAGTTGCTGCTTTTCTAACACGTATAATAAACGCCATAATTGTTTTCAATGAAAGGAATATGTTTTAATGACCCTGAACTAGTTTTTTGTTTTTGTACGCCAGATACCTTGCCCGATATATGCAATTCATCTTGACCCTGAATGTATAAATCCCGGAGACGAATCAAAGGGGTGTTCAGTATTACTTTAGGTTTATTTTCTACGAAGATGCGGAAGAGCCGAGATACTTCCCTCAAACCAAATGCAACTCATCCAGTCCAACTGTGTTCTTTATTTCATTACACAAACAGTTTATGAATTGATTGCAAAACATAACTATACTATAACATAGCAGCTTTGAAAGCTTCAACCGGTGCTACAAATGTTGCTCTTATCGCCAATCAGGATTCAAAAGTAGACATAATTCTTCCAATTACGAACAAACCAGCAGTTCGTTGCAATGTTTCGAAGGAAATGCAACAACACAAAACCTTCATCCCCCTTTTAGTTCCTTGGGGAACGCTAATTACCGCACTGCCGCAGCAGCTTCGGGACGGGAGCGATATGGTTGTCGGCGGAAATTGTTGCTGCAAATAGCTATCATTGTGAGGTCACGAGTTTTTTCCAGAAATTAAATCAATCATATACCACCTTTTTACCACTTTTTTTTTTGTTGAATTTTAGAATTTTGTATGCTGCGTTCTCCCGGTGCATAATCGCAGACGGGTGCAACGAAGGCTACCTCGCCGACGCCGAACGCGTTTCCTTTCGCAGCTAATGAGTGTGATTCTCATCATTACCGCCAGAGAAGCCAGATGAACGAAGGCAATATAGGATTGCTGAACAACCAACCAAAAATCCCAAGAAAATTAGAGCAAACCCCCTAAAACATCCAGCCAGCGGTTAAGCACACGCGGCCGCTGTCTTCTAGGAAACATCACAGATGGTCCCGCTCACGACGGAAGCATGGATGGCGAATTAAAAGCTGGCTGCGTGTGCGATGCGTCAGTGGGTAGCGCTCGGTGCGGTTTAGGAACCTTTGCCCAGCTGTTGCCGCTCCAGATTCTCCAGAGACCGCACCTTTTCTTCATTTGCATGGTAGCGGGGGGGTTCTTTTTTTTCTTTCTTCTTTTTCGTGCGATCCCGTGACCCGGGCGTATCCGGTAGCACGCCACGGAAACCGACGATCAAATCATCATATTTCACTTTAATTCGCCGCCTGCCAAGAGGCCAGGCCCGCGTGCGACGAGCTTCCGTGTGTCTACGCGCCGGGAATGCTGACGTGCCACCCCAACCGCACGGAAGTTGCGATCCGTCCTTTCCCCGGCCCCGAGCCGTCCAAGGTGTCGGCCGCCGAGGTGTCTCTGGCCGGATCGATGATCATAAAATCGATCAATTTATCGATCGACGCCTACCGTCTTGGCGTTTTTGCCGCTCGGCTGCTCGTTCCGATTGAGGTTAGGTGTCGGATGTGATTCAGTAGTGTTCACAGTGACGGTGCTGCCCTGCAAACGTGCTGCAACAAAGTCGGTTGTCTTCGCTTGCAGAACGAGAGAAACGAAACAACGAAAAAACGCTGGTCAAATTAGGCGAACCGTTTGCGAATGTGAGAAAATTCACTCCGAAGCTGCAGGTTCCAAACTAATTAGGTTTTTTTTGTTTGTGTCTTCTCTCGTCTTGCTGCAGACGTGCTGCTTGCGCGAACAATTTTCGGTTGCATTTCTGCGCACGGGGTCGTCCACCAGCGGTTTGCGTTGCAGTGCGCCAGCCGTTTAGAAGCAATTTGGCAAGCAGCTTTCCTGGTACGGATCACAGGATGTGAGAATGCGGGAAGCAAAGCACGAGAAATTGGTGGAACTGTTGCAAATGCACCGCATGCGAATGTGGTCTTCTACCGTTGAGGTGGATCTAATCGATTTATTTGCAACAATGTAAATCATACTGCAAATGATCAGCAGAGTAAGAGCATTGCAAGGAATGTTAGTCGAAAAATCCTAAGATTTGCTCAGTTTGGAACGAATTTGAATAGATTAAACTTTATAGCTCATAAAACACAATTGATACCTTTGGAGAATTGGCTGCTTAAATGAATTTGTAAAGCCATTATTTATTTAACTTACTTGTCAATTGAAGCGAGAAGACATGAATTGGTCAATTGATTGAAATGAAGTTTCCTTCCTGCAGTGAACAACTACAAATGAAAAACGTCAGATATGAACGATTACAAGAATTAACTACTATTTAAAGCTCAACATGAATTTACTCAGATAAAAAGAAGTTATCGTGAAGCTGGTGTGAAAAAAACGCATTTAAAAAAGACGGTTGCCCCCATGGATTTTTTTTTCGTTTGCCAATAATCAACCTGTTCGCAAACAAACAAAAATCGTACACGAAAGAAAAAAATTGGACAAATCGTTATTAGACACAGGTCATTTTAGCTGATCATGTCTGTTGGGTCCCAAACCTCTTGGCTCCTGGTGCATTTGCATGATGTTCGCAAGGGATGGAGCAGGTAAGCCATGTTTGTCGAACATCGAAGCCTAACGAGACATGGTCAAAAGTAATCGGGAGGGTCCTCTGCATGGCGTGACTTTTTGCAATGAAACCCATTAGATCGGGGTGTGAACAGTTTTACTGCCCATTACTTTCTTTGCGCTGCCATGGCAAGTATATAGCAATTACGTCCGGCAGAGATTCACCCGGGAAAGCGTGAGGTGCAACAGGCAAGCGGTATGGACCGGTTTTTTTTTAAATCTTTTTTGTCGCTGATGTCCAAGCTTCTTGTCTTTTTTCCTGCATAATTTCGTCCAACCTATCTTCCATCGACGAAAGACAGAGGCTACGTTTCATTCGTCGACACCAGCAGGTTGTGGGGCCATCTGTAATGATGGGTTTAAATTGGACTGTTGTCGGTCGTAGCCGGACGGTCCCCAAGGCGAACAGAAGGTACCAATTTTCACCGCCAACTGTTGCATTGGCCGAGGGCACCAACACCGGTTTGGGACACGCAACAGCACGGCACGTGGCAACAACACCCGAGGAGCTCGGACACACGTTGGCTTGACGTTAGGAAGGGGGAGTCAGTGATATTTAAAAAAAAAGGATCCCTGAGGAAACCGTTCTGTCCCTAGGCTAAATATTAAGATTCCTTCGAACTCAGACCATCCAGTTTGGGGATGGATCTGTTGGACCTAAAATTTTTTTTGTTTTGTTTCGCCTTGGCCTTCCGTTGAAACCAAAGACGCCGCAGGTAATAAAATACCTCGCGATCTTTCGATACAACACTCCCCCCCCCCAACCCCACCCTCCACAATCCCACACCATCGCGGTCACTACAGTTTATGAACAAATGTTCTTCGCCATTTTCTAGAATTTGATACTGCGTGGTATGCAAGGAACTTATTTTCCCGACACTATCGGTAGATGAATATCAAAAATTCAAAGGTGTGATCCTGTGGAGAGACCCTTGAAATCTTTGTAGGTGCCTTGGACGGAGAACATTTGAAAATGGAACACTCACTAAAAGAATGAAGTTTTATGAAATCAACAAAATACCTATGAATGCATTGGCACACATTGAACCATTTAAATGTTTATGCTATTAAATTTAAACATTTGTATTTTTTTTTCAACTTATAATATTTTATGATGAGTTTACTTTCGGTAAAGGATTGTTGTTACATAAACTACAGACAAAAAAATCTTCACATACTATAATGACTTGTTAACAGTGCATATGAATAATCCTCTTTTGTCCACAACGTCATACAATCCCACCCATGGATAAGGAAGCCAACTGATCCTAACCACGTGGATGGGGTGAATCGTAAAGGAGAGAAAAAGACAAAGGCAAAACAACAACAATCTCACACCGGACACTCGTGCCGGGAAGGAGGACAAGCGAATGGAGGAGCCCGTCACGATCACGCTACTGAATTTAGCTCATTCATAATAAAACGGGCACCATTAATATGGCGGATGTTATCGGCTTTATTACATCTTTATATGATTTGTTTTCCTCTCGCTCGCGGAAAACAATAAAATGGCAAAACAGAAAGCAAAGGCTTGAAAAATAAATTAAATAAAATAAACCACACACTCTGCACCGCGAATTGCGCACCCCAAAATGAGACCCCCGTGGTGTGCAAAAGGAAGGAAAGTGTTGAAAAAAAAAAGGTGGAAAAGAAATGTGAAATATTTCTTACCAACCATTTGCTGTCCGCCTCTTTTTCATTGAATTTTCATGAACACTAAAGCACCGCATGGGAATAGTGAATTCAACCCGTTCGTTGAATGACCCGAAGGGAAAAAGACCTTCATCTTTATCGTTAAATGGAAGCAACAACAACCAAAAAAACACCTAATGTACGAGTCCTATGGTACTGACACTAAAAGGTACTTTTTTGTAATTTCCAGCAAAACCCATTTTCCGCACGATTTGTGAAACAAATATTTCAAGACTAGGTAAACGATGATTCGAACAGTCGTCCCAAGAGGTTTGCAAAAATGGGCGTAAGAAATAGTAATTATTAAAAATAAGTTGGTGTCAGCCAAGCTTCATCTTTAAATGGATCCGTTTGACGATGGTCGGCCTTTTGAACAAGCATAAAAGATTTTGAGAAAGTTTTTCAACGGCGCGTCAAGATCAAACCATGTTAAATGTATTATGCTGTATGAGTAATCTGAATAAAAGTATCGTTGACATTATTTGAGATTTACTAATCGATTTGGAGATCTTGCGATTGCAAGGAGTTTTCGATATCCTTCTGAAATAAAAGTCCATTTTTACGATATTAAGGCAAATTTGATTTTTCAAACTTCTTTATGCGAGTTTTATTTTGTCTCAAGCAAATGATTGATGCATTCGCATGAGTATTCAATTTCATACAATAATATTTGACTTACGGAAAACAAACACAAACTGCAGGTAAAGTGCGGAAGACCTTCCCTGGTATTTTTTTTAAGTATACAAAATCAAACCACCTCCCGGAGTTAACCACCGCCGCAGATCGTAACGGATCGGTTCATTCCAAGGTGGTATATTGCATCGCGTAATGCAAGATCTCGCAATCTCGCGCTTCACGGCGTTCGCTGCGATGATGTATCGCACCAGACGGCAGCCACCGCAGAGTCGGAAGCAGCAGCGATCAGGCCACAACAACAGCAGCAGCAGCAGCAGCAGCAGTAAAAGTGTAGGGTTTCAAATTTATAACCCACGCTGCCACCGCAAATGTTCTTGAGGCGAGTCCCGCGGCAACGCTCGCAACCTATGCGCTATCTATGGCTTTAGAACTAACAAAATCTTCCTACCGCATCTTCGACCTTTATACAGGTGTGGGAAAAAGTGTAGGTTTCTCCGAAAAATTTTGATACACTTGAATGGCACAACATCGATTTGGACGATTTTTTTTATAACTGGCGGTGTTGAAGTGGGTCTTTTATGCGTACATTAAAAGCAATACCAAGGAATACTTTAAAATTCGTCCATGGAGAACTGAGACACACGCTGCCTTCAAAATTCGTTGCCTCTTTACCTACAAAATTGTAGTAAAAAGTTGCCTAGCGATGGTGCTTATCTAGAATAGCATTAGCAGAAGAGTGGTAAAAAGTTTGTCAAGTAAAACCACAAAGCTTAAAAATACACAATCTAACTCTTATGAAAACACAACAAATGAACAATGATGTAAACAAATTTACATTCTCCAAATTAATCGATAAATGTCTAAGATAATGCACATACATTTCAGTTTTAAACGTACCGGAATATATCTTTGATATGTTACCTTTATGTTCTCATGAGTTTCGTTTAGAATGTTCGATCAACTTTCAACAACACGGGAATTTTACATTGTGTTTTATTAAGCGGAAAAATAAATGAACGATTGATCATTAACGTATGCCCACCCCTGTAGCTCCAGGGACGATCCGGGAGAAAGTTTCTTTGTCACCTACTGGCAATACTGGGCTCTTCTGCACACTTCTCTTTAGATCTGCCAGCTTCCTTCGCCACTCCACTTCCGGTGCCGCCTGCTGATGATGAAGCCGTCCCGGAAAGCTAACTCCACGCACGCGGAGGGGTTAGTTTACAAATTGTCTTCCCTTCCCTTGGAAGTTTGCGCTGAGTAAAAAAGGTTTCCCGGAGATCACCCAAATACCCAAGGGGGTTGAGGTTGCCGTGCCGGTTGCAAAAGTTACCACCACAAAACCCGGCACCTCCCGGTACTCACCGGTTGTGATTCCATCCGGATTGTTGAGCCCCGTTTCCGGCTCGGGAGCTCCCGCGATGCTCGTGAACTTTTTGAGTCCTTTTGGCGCCCGTTCCGTTTAAAGACGATTTGGGTGTATGTTTCGCTGATCCGGCAGGGGCTTTTAGCGTGTTCCGTAGCTTGTAAGACGCGTGTAGCCCCAACACCACCGCCACCTTCCATCCACTTCTGGAGCCGGGGCACAGGCACAAGACGTCACCGATGGTCCACCACACGTCGTGCGGGTTCGGGGCATAATTTATCACCTTCGCCGTGGGTATTAATTCAACGTGACAAACAGTTGGATATCTCTTTCTCTCGCTCTCACTCTTTCGCGGCCCGTCCCTTCTTGCTCACTTTGTCCAACCGCACTCCCAATCGCCTTTTTGTTTTGCATTCGTCCGCGCGACGCATCTTGCATCTTCCTCCGGCCGGGTTGGTTCAACCGGACTCAACATTTCGCAGCATCATTGCCTCGGTGTGCACCGTCCCCTGCTGGTTGAAGGGACGAACGTCCCTGACCGACCGATGCCAGCAGCAGGTGGATAGATGGATTCGATCCGCATGACACTCCACATGCCGATCGCAGCCCGTAATGTGCGAAATGAAAAAAAAAACAAGCCGAAAATCCATTTCCCACACCCGGGGACGATGTGCAGTTTTGTTAAGTTGGTAAGACCACCAGCCCTCGCACGGGTTTGGCGTTGGTGACGCGAGGACACGGGAACGCAATAACTCTCGCCCCGAGGATCTCCAACTGTTCGGTTTGTCCGTGTGCATTAACGCACCGGTTTTCTCCTGCTGTCGATAAAGATTTTTGTTTTCGAGCTCAGCTCTCTTCATTGCTATTGCTTGTCTGGCGTCTTTACTTGCCAAAAAGCTTGCGTGATGTGCGAGATCGAGAATTGAAATATTGTACCAAATTTACGACAAATACACACTATGCGTCCATACTGTTGTAGCAGGTGTTATTTACAAAATCCTGAATATTCAAAGATAATAATTATCCAACTGCTTTTCTCTGACTTTTATTGTGAGAACCCTCACTTTGCCCGGGTGATCATCATCATAAATTAATTAAACCTAGCATTGATGCCGGCTTCTTCCTGGGGAAAGTGAGGGTTCTTGCGATACATGTTCCTTGGTATAAACATATTTCTTAAGAACAAAGGACGGTTTAAAAGCAATGTACAACATAAAATAAGAAGTAACGTAAATCTTTATACATTTTACTCCTTTCCGAAAGGTGTAACCGGCGCTTTCTAAATTTGTTGGATTCTTAATTTGAGTTATAATAGCTTGTTATAACATGCGTAACGCCTATGCGTATGATTTGTCGTAGAATGTTTTTTTTTTTTGTTGCAATCTTTGACCTCTTCCTAGATGATAATCTAACTCCAGGGATCGGGGTAGAAACCTGCCAACTAGCTTCGATCTGAAATCTTCAAGTGCGAACCGACGTGTTAACCATCACACCTTCCAATTAACCTTTCGGGCGGCCGGAATGAAGTTCCCCCCCTTTTTTTCGTGCCACCCCGCCGTGAATTCGGTACTGGCTAAATTGAAATTATCGCATCAAAACCCCGCCAGGCCGATGATCGACGATCGCGATATGTGATCGCCACCTCGCCGCCAAAAGCACCGAAAACCGAATGGTGGAAAGAGGCCAGAGCAGCGCGGCCAGGAATCGGATAGGAAATCATGATAGAACGAAAACAGCTTGATCGTGGGGCGAGGCCCGTGGAGACGCAAAGAAAAGCTGACAGCGGGATTAGAGAGAAAAGCACTACCTCATCTATTAATTACTGCCGGCCACGACCCCGCTCTAACTGTTGCGCATTGCCGTTCGTCGGAGCTGGCACTGCCGGAACCGGTTCCGCCAATTCCGCTGGCAGGCATACACACCTCATGGCAAGGACGCTCGCGAGCCCCCTCCATCGTATGCGGCCTAGCTAGGGGTCAGGGGGAGGGCTTTGATTGGAAAGAAATTTCACTAGATCGATATCCAGATTCGGACGACCGACGCGCCGCTGGAGATCGAGGGGGAGGGTTTTCGATCATTGATTCGAATTAGAAACCATCCAGCACGACGACTGATGATAGTGATTTGGAAAATCATCCAACTGTTGTTATGCGATGTTTTTCTCTCCTTCATTCTCCTGTGTGGCTCTTCGCTTTCCACTTCTCCTCGAAATTTTTCACGATGTTTGTTTAGGTTATTCAATTAACAGTTTACATAATTCATATCACATTATAGTTAAGCTTTTTGGGCCATTCTTCGAAACAAATATAATTTATAAAAGACCATTGATTTGACCATTTCATAGTTTTTGTGTTTTTATTGAAGCAAACAAGCATGCTTTTCAATTTTATCACGTGTAAAATTTTGTTCAAATCGAGGATTCATTACGTCTCATGTCTTCTATTTTCAGAAAAGTATTTCATGAAGGTTTAACTATGCCACTTTCATTTACCTAGGCTAGGTTTGGCGCAAATCCATCTTTGAACAATACACATTTTCTTTTTTCAAAATTGTAGTTATTTAATTAGCATGGTTGTGCACGCCACCTATATTTGATTACGGAAAGCTAGTAATTTAGTTCTTCGTAGCAAACATTAGCGCCACCTTTATATGATTTTATGAACCTATGTTTGGTTTTTTGGGATATCGGTCACCAATAACCGTCCGTTTCTAAAGGGGTTCTTTTTTGATAAATGAGTCACGTAGAAAATGATTTGCTGTGGCTTCAATCTGTTTAGCTACTTAAAAGAATTTAATAATAAGGTTTTCAATTTTGTGGAACAGTTCTTAACTCATCTTCGTGACAAATATAGTCATTAACTCACATCAAATTCCCTTCTGAAACGTGCATTTATTGAAAGATTGCCTATTGGATTTGCACGGTTCGTTCTCTCGGTCAACTTATGCTCGTTATTTAAATTGGTATTATACCTTATCGATGATGTTAATCAGGCTGATCAGCCGATTACTTTAAAGTTCAAATAAAATTGTTGTTGCTCCTGAGATACCATCGAGGTTGTGCAGGTATTTTGTAATTTTTTTGAAAAGATATGCTGTCACGTGAGTTAGTAGTTATCGGAACTAAGTCCATTATTGCTCTTCACGGAACGGCTTGATCCAGGTAGGTGCGTCAAGGAACTGTCATCATTGTGCGCTTTTTTTGCGAAAAAAACTGCACGTAGTGCAAAACAAAATCGATTTTTGGTACCGCCAGTGCGGTATCCGCCATTCCACAGTCGGTCGTTCTTCCAAAGCCATGGGTCGCTCTAGGTCCCGCAGCCGTTCGCCTAAAAAGCACAAAAGCAAGCACCGCAAGCGAAGCAAGTCTCGTTCGTCCTCCCACAGCAAGCACGACCACCATCACCGCAGCAGTTACGATAAATACAGAGAGCGCAGCTCGAAGTCCAGGTAATATTGCCATGCAGTACCCTTCCTCCCGGTGGGCCACTGTGACCGCCTGGCCCGCGGCCGTGATACGCTTGATTACGTTTCCAACTGTTCAGATATTGTTTCGTCCTGCTATCTATCTTCTATCTATCCTCTGCTTCTACTATCCACCACCACCCCGTTTCCTGTCCTTCCCACTAGAGCCTGCTTCCCTTTTCCCTCTGGTATTTCCTTGTTTACATTGGCCCTGCAAGAATTCCCGAACTACCGCTAATTTAAACGCAAAAGAAAAACCATCTCAACAACATAAACACATAACCAATCGCCACTAGTCAACCCCCGCCCCCCACTAGCGCCTCGTCGGAAGAGGGGTGAAAAAACCGATCGCGGGCAAGACACCCGGGTATTGATTTTTTCTCCGGTCCTCCATCCGGGCAACCGCAAAAACACATCCACCGCTGCCATCATCATCAAAATTCGCATTGCGCGAAACCGGGCCTGCCTGAACCGGGTGGAATAAAAAGGCCGGCCAATCAAACCTTTTACAGCAGCTGCCCCGCAGTAAGCCGGCCGACAGTAGGATCCAAGCAATCTTTTTAAATCAAAAAGGAAATGTGGTTGCTACCCAACGTATGCACGATGCAACACGGAAGCAGAGTGAAGCGAATTTGGTTCGAATCCCCCGAAAACAAGCGTAGGTAGCTCATACACAACAAAAGCAATAACTAAATGGGAAACAAAAATTTTGTGAAGAAAACGTGTCGTGGTCGGGGTAAGAAGAGCGCTCCGAACGCCGCTGTCGGAAAGGGAATAGCTAAGGGTCAGCTAGTTCGGATAAAGCAGATATGCGTGTGGTTCGAGCAGAGTGTTTGACGATGCATGCCTGTGGAGGAATGATAGCGAAGCCTGGAAGACCACTGTTGGACAGAAGCAGCAGCAAACTGTACAGTTCAAGTCTATGTCATCGAAGCGGCACATCGCGCTCTGTAAAGCACCCGTCCTTCTAGAGGAATTACTAGCGGAAATAATTCGGTTTGTTATCTTAATCTTAAGTTTAACATAGTACTATTTGTTTGATTTTGTTGTCGTTGAAACTCATCGTCCGTGAAGATCGTTCGTCTGTTTCGTAGTCTTTCTTTCGATCTGTGCGTCAACGGAATCCTGCAATGGTACTGCATCACACTAATGGATCCATTTTTGTACTCTATTTTCTTTCTCTTTTCTGTGAAAAAAAAAACGAAAACAAAAAACCATACACGAAACATTTCCCATGCGTCGGCGTAGAAAACGGTCGCTTTCCGCGTCCTCAGATAGTAGCAGCGATGGGTCGAACAGTGGCTCCCGGCATCATCATCACCACAAGAAAAATTCCCGCAGCCGGAAGCTTACCGAGGTGGAACGTTTGGCAGAGATGGAACGTCAGAGGAGACAGAAGGAGGCAGAACAAAAGGTAGCTATTGCCGAAGCACTGCTTGCTAGATTGCATGGCATCATTTCATCTCTTTTCCCTTCGTAGATGATAGAGGAAGAGGCTGCCAAACGGATCGAGCTGTTAGTGAAGAAACGCGTCGAAGAGGAGCTGGAAAAGCGCAAAGACGAGATCGAAATGGAGGTGCAGCGGCGAGTTGAGGCCGCCAAAAAGCAGATGGAGCAGGAGATGATGCTCGAGCTGGAAAAGCGAAGGGAGCAGGCACGGGAAGAGGAACGGCGCCGCGAGGTAAGCATTCCCTCCATAAGATCCTACTGGATGTTTCTTGTCAACGATAGTTGCTATCGTGTGCAGTTTATGGATTTGCCAGTGAAGGTTTTTACTTTCGCTGCCTGATATGCCACTGCGGTTGCTGTGATCCATTTTCTTCATTTAGCTTGCCACCCGTCGAAGCTCACTTGTGGTACGAGTTTCCGGTCTCAGAGGCATCATAGGAATTTTAACAAATTTCATTATTTTTAGATCCATTTCGCTTACACTTGCCCTGTATATTTTCCCAAAATACAAACTGCACATTGTAATAACATGTGACATGTAACAATTTGATGTTCTCGAGTCCCAACTGTTTACCTGATGTGTAAAGGCCACGGCGTTCAAGCATTCCAGTGTGGCATTGCGTGACCTAGCAAAGACATGACCTGACTCTGCCCCGTTTTTGGATAAAATGTATCATTGATGTTCTTTTGCGCAATTATATTTCCATTCAATTGCGTCGTCGATCGGTAGACTTTCAATCCATTTGGCTATTGACACGATCACTAGATCGAGGAAAAAAGTGTTCAAATCATTTTTTTTCATATCTGTCCTATGTTGTTCATGCACAAATGGTGAAAAAATGTTCGGCATGTGGCCAACATTATAATGTTATACTGGCCAGTATACTGGCGGTTTGTTTATGGTTAATATGACCAAAAGAGGTGTTATAGCCATTAAGGTGAAGCCTGTGTCTGACGGAGAAATATATTGTCTATTTAGAACAGTTGGGAAAATAGAAATAAAGCACGTGTGCAGATTGAAAAAAAAAAACCAACAAACTGCTTTCCCAATTTGCTGCCTTCACTTGCCCCAATCTGAACGAATCACAGGAATAATGCCGGAGCAGGGCGGAAAGAGATGAAGCTTGAGAGGAGATGAAGAAGAGCATTAACAGGATGCAATCGATGCCAGCGAACAGGGGCCATGTCAATCCGTAAGTTTTGAAGCGATCGAGCGTCCAAATTGCCACTCACTCGTCCAATACAGGGGTAAACCAACTTTGCCGCCTGGTTGGCAGTTGTTGAGGTGAAAGCAACTGCAGATGTTTGAACCGTACGGGATACTAGTCGGACTGAGTGTGTGCTAAATGGAACACTTCCCCACCCTAAGATTGGATTTCGCTAGGCAAATGGAAGACGGTTGTGTCTGTCGATGTTGCTTTCTCGTTTGAACTCCTCGCGAGCAAAACCCCCAACAAAGCGACGGACATTAATGGAATGGACGGTGAATGTCGCTTGGTTTTTTTTTGTGGTGTAAATTATCCGTTCTAGTGGCCAGTTTTAATTAGTATGAATTATGCAGTTTGGTGTGATTGATTTGATAAATTTCAATTAAATTCAGTTATGTATACAATTTTATCCGAAAATATATTTATCGAACAACGAGCCTCAACTCAATTCATCTGTATACGATAAGAAACTAGTGTGAAATAATGTTAACGTATAACGAACCTCTTTACTGAATGCAGTGTGGAACAGGAAGTCAAGATACGCTTGTCAAAGGAATTAGTGATACTACGAAGTTATAACGACTGGTTTCCAAAATCTCGCATCTTGTTTGCACTCCCTGGAGAACACAGAGACCTTTTTTTATGACTTGCAGACACAATGTGATTTCTTAATATAAATTTCTAATTCATTATGGTTTTACTGGGGCGCGCCTGTGATAAGTACGACAATTACGCCACAGGTAGCCACTGCCGTACTTCTTCAACCTTCCTAATTCTACTTCTTGCCCGATCCCGGGGTCGATCGAGCCCCCTACTCCTGCCCCTCTTCAAATCAACGCTTAGATTCCCCACCGTCATCGTGTAACGAAGAGAACGGAAGTGCTCGAGCTTCCCGGCCGGGGATGGGGCCAGATGATAATCATGTGTGTAAAACTTTCGCTTTCTTCTTGTCCGTGGCGGTGTCGCGTCCTCCCCCCTGGCGCCATCGCCATCCGCGACGTAATCGTCGTCGTCGTCGTCGTTGCCACGGCGTCGTCGTCGTCGTCGTCGGATGTGTGCCCTGAGCAAGCGTGCTTTGCTCGGCGCGATGTCCCACCACGTAGACGGTAGTTCTAATCGCGTTTTTCGTTCTTATAGGAGGAAGAGCTTAAAAAGCGCCAGGAACTAGAGAATATTGTCGCTGAAAATAATCGCAAAATCGAGGAGGCCCAGCGGAAGTTGGTAAGTCCGTTCACTAGCTGTTTCCGAAGACTTTGAGACTGATGTACGTCTTCACTTTATCTTCCGCAGGCCGAAGATCGTTTGGCGATTATCGAAGAGCAAAGAAAGATGGACGAAGAGCGCCAGAAGATGCGAAAAGAGCAAGAGAAGCGCATCAAAGAAGAGCAAAAGATGATCCTGGGCAAGAACAACTCGCGACCGAAACTGTCGTTCTCGCTGAAACCGGGTGTCTCGTGAATAGATGGATCGGCGGCGGTGGTTCGATCGCGAGTGCTCGAGAAAGATCCATCCATATCCATTCCCTGCGTCCCGTCCCATCCCGTAACGCCATCGTTTCCCGGCCCCGGCTCCCTATCCCTCATCTACCATCCGTCATCCGTAAGTGTCATCTCCTGTATGTTGTAAGCACCATGTAAATGGTGATGTTAGGAATACTTTTGAGGGACATTAGCATGGGAAGCGACTTACACACACACACACGCACACATCCACACACACACACAGACACCTACACATACACTACATTTTTCAATTTAATCAAAAGTGAAATCGTAACCGAGGCGAGCGAGTCGAGAGAATGGATTCACTGTTGTGTCTTCTTCCAGCATAAAAATGCTGTTCTTTTGTTGCCCGGTGCGAATCAATCATTATTATTTGTTGTACTTTTGACTAGCTGTAAGGCACACGCAGTGCAATGAGTCCGATGTGTCCGTACTCTGAAGGAACGCATCGTACGCGGAAATCGCGTATCGCGATTTTCCCTTTCTTCCATTTTACGATCGGTTGTGACGATGATCGGCAATGGTTTCCAACCGTTTTATCCTGACTTCCACGGAGCTGGGAAGGGGGGGGTTGAAGCCCTACAAGCTAAGGAAACATAAGCCTTATCTAACTGAATAATCCAGTAATTTGATTTGAATCAACAGTTGCCATTGCCTCTGCAAAACCCGCTAAACAAAGCTCGTAACAAGCAATTTTCTTTTTTAATCCAAATAATTTTTGTTGTTCCTTCCTTACTGACAAACGTACGTTTACTGACCGGACTGCGCTATCGATAGCAAAACATCGTCTGGGAAAGGGACGAAAGAAAGCAAACGATCAAATAAGTTTAGAACAGCAATAATTGCCCGTGCCGCGCTTGGGCGCGATATTAGGGGGCAAGTCCTCCAATCAAAGTTCTTTTCACAATTGTGTGGCAGCATTTTTGGCGCGTAATGATGAAGTTGTGTACAGAGTCGTCGATTGATCGTAGAATATCCTTTCACACGCATCGTAAAACAACATAATCTATGTGGCACGGGTAACAAATCGGCAACGTGTCCGGTATATCACGATGCATGGTAAATAAAGTTTCGGAGAAAGATTTTTCCCTCGTTTACAACATATAGATTGCGATGAGATTGTGTTAGTATCTATCATGCATGTGAAAGAACCTATTAAAATAATGTTTTCTCTATTTGTTCAAAAAATTAAGGAACCATTAATTTTTCTTCATGTATTATTTGGATTAGAACGAAACCATTAAAGACAAAATAAACAGTCAATTATAGGTTGTTATAATTTAACCAAAAAAAGTAATAAACAAATATTAATATATGTATCAAATAACGCAAAAGTAATTTATTTTTTCATTGTAGACGAAAGAACCCCAACTGCAAGAATCAAAGGTTACATGTTGGACAATGTAACTAATTGGGAGCAATAGAAAAGATTTATGCAAGTGTTTCGAATAAGAAGAGCATAGAATTTACAACCAGACCCTCCCATTTGCATGCTCCCAACTGAAGGGTTTCAAATTAACTTGCATTGATTTGCCCGTTACCTTCGGGAGTGGGCCAATGAACTTCGCAAGGATGGCGTACATGAAGAAAAGCTTTAGTTTTTTTTAAACCATATTTTTAGAACTCAATTTGCTTCGCTGGAGAAACTTACAACCTTGCCGAAAAGATCGTTTTGCCCCATTTTGCTGTCACGAATCGCTTCGCCAGAAGTTGTTGGGCATTTGTGGTTCCCGGTCTGCAAGGTACCTATTTTGGAGTAAACACTTCCAAGCCAAAAGCGCTACCGTGCTATTTCGGTTACAAAACTTTGCCCACAAACTTCAATTTGCTTTTAAAAAGTTTTCCCTCACCGGTTCCGAAGAGAAGGTTCCCCGCTGATTTTGGGTCCGACGACCGATTGAGAGTGAAGCTTGCGGTTACTACTGCACCTTCCCGCCATAGCAACTGCTTGCCTTTATTATCGACCAACCTTTTCATTTTGTCTACCCATGCCTATTTCGATTCAACCACCGACGATGGATACGTTTTTCTCTTATCTCACTGTCCTGAATTCCCAACTTTCGACGTAACGTTAAAAAAGCCTTACGCGGAAGTCACCGATGGTTCTTCCGTCGTATTACGGGTGGTGTAAGTTTTACTAATTATTTCTGATTATCATTATCAACTGACATGCTATAGGTTTGGCCACCCGTTGCAGCCCGGGCAGCAGATCCTGGAGGGGACGAATTAAAAAATAACACACTCACACAAACCCATTCAGGTGTTCAGAACTGCGTGTTCTGGGACAGTTTTTAAGTTAGAAAATTGCTGTTGCTTCTGTAACATTCCCTGCGGTTCCAACTTCCATTTGTTTCCAAGCCCACACGGAATAGAAACACGTTTCTGCAAAGAAGCCACCTTAATTAAGGCACTATCTGCTGCTAATTATCTAGTGGAGAGTAACGAAAACGACATTCAGCTTTGATAACGACATAAAATGTATTTTAGAAATATAGCTATGTCATACGGGGCCTGTATACATTCGGTTTGCAATAGACTACTTTCGCTAGAAGAGTGGGTTGGGATCATCATCGACGGTGGCCGCGCTACTTCACCGTCGACCGAGGCCGATCCAGGATAACGTTCGTGAGCGAAGACTTGCTTCCTCTGCTCGAACCGGAGCTGCTGGTGGCTGTCGTGTTTCGCAAGAATTTGGTGCAGCCAGAGAGCCCCGTTCCCGTTCCAGTGCCGCCCGCCGTCGATGGAGTCGTTGCGCCGGTACCGCTGGTCCGTGGCGTCGAAGCGCCAGTCGAGGGCGCCGTCGACGACCCTCCGCCGGTGGTGCATATCGGTGGCAGGGGACTCCGGGAGCGATGCTTCGACTGCATCGAGCGTCCGTCCACCGTCAGCCCGTAACCGTACGGGGCGACGCGTGGAATCTCCAGCGAGTGGATCAACTCGAACTGTCCGGTCCCGGCCCGTTTGTCCTTCGTGTTATCGATAACGACTGCAATGGAAACAACGCCCACGTGGGAAGAAATGATCATTTTAGAGTTTTCCTATCTTGTTCTGCCCTTTTCTTACCTTTCACTAAGTCTTCCAGCACCGCAGGGCAAATCACTGCCGTCACCTCGGTGGAGGACGACAGGTCCGGGCTGGTGTTGATCTCGATCAGCAGCGTGCGAAAGTTCTCCGTCACCATAAAGTCGGCTCCGTACAGCTCGAACATGTTGCGCTCGAGCTTCATGCCGTCCAGGCTGGCGCACACGATCGCAAGGATGTTCTTCTTCATGTCTGGGTAGATCTTGCGCTCCCAGTAGAAGCCCTTGTCGAGCGATTGAAGGTGTTCCTGGAAGCGCCGCAGCGACCACATGTTGCAGGTGGGCAGCGCATCGCCACCTTCGCGCACCTCTTTGGCGTAGTTCTTCTGGATCGAGTAGTTGGTCAGGTGGATCGACTCGCAGAAGTCGTCCAGGTTGAACTGGCGCGAGCTGAAGCGCAGATAGCAGCTCTTGTACATCCACACCTTGAGCAGGTTGTTCGTGTAGGTGATGAGAAAGTACTGGCGGATGTCGAACTTGGTGCTGTGAATCAGTAGTGGTCGCTCTAGAAGGGAAGCAGATTGATTGCAAGAGAATCTTGTTGGTTTTTAAGATATTTTGAGTGATCCTTACAGCTCAGCGGTGGTTACTGAGCATACTTTCTCTCATAATGTATAGCTAATTCTTGCTTCATTAGCAGTAATGCTGCATAAGAGATTGATGCAAGTTCAAATGGACTTATCTTGAACGTAAAAGAACTAGCAAGTTGTGTGGATAGCTAAGCGACACGTGCGCGATGCTGCAGATATGAGAGCAGACCAGAAGGTGTTTATATAAATCGTCGCTATTAACACTAATGTGTACATTTATTTTGACGATTAAAAATCAATACAAAGAATAGATAGAAAAAAAAACACCCATTCGAAAGCAACGGCACAACCGGGTATCCTGCTTTATCTAAAATTGAATTTAGACATTGTTGTGGAGGCCCGGCCACCACGGTTGGGCTCAATAGTTTCACCAAGCGCCGTTGGATTACAACACAAATTGCCACATTTCCAACGGGAGCGATGGTGGCGCGGGGATATTCGCGGCCCGATTCTTCCTGCCGGTTTTTGCACGGAAAAATGAGGCCAATTATCCAATCAACCCCCGGCATCGCGATATCGCCTCTTTTCCATAACATTTTAACGGTTCGGAAAGGGAAAACTTCCTCCTCCTCCATTACCTCACTCTCCGGCCCCTTTTTGTGTTCACCCGGAGGAAGAAAGCCAATGTTCATCTATTTAATGTAGTTTGTTTTATTGAGGATCGCGCGCGCTCGGGAAAGCTATCCGCGTTCCGGAACTAACTTTGCTCGGAAAACCTGTTGGATCGAACAGTCGACCTTCACCCGGAAACGTCCTGTGGGGCTGGGCTCCTAGATTTCGGGCAGGTTTCAACGGGGGATGGATTTGACTACGGCAGGGTAATGGTGTTGGCAACGGAGCCAGGTATTCACTTGTTAACCACCCACCAACTGCCACCCAAACCCCGCATACGCCAGGATCGATCCGGCGCCCCGCGCCGCGAACAACGGAGTTATATGACGCTCGCAAGCAAGGGTGCGTGGGAGAAGGTGGGTGAAACAATATTTAAGTTACAACCATCCCTGACCTGCTTGCTGCGCACCGTTTGAAGCATTCATTAGATCCCACAATACGATACTGACCCCTCTCCGAGCACAATGATGGGGCACGGTTATTGGGAACGCGCTTTTCAATTTCCGCCCAGGTGTCGAAATCTATTCCGCAATTGCCTTTCAGCGTGGTGGTGCCTAGTTTTCATTACGCGTCCCGCTAAATCTAGAACAAAAAGTAACATGCAATATAATCTGGGATGCATGCAGCAAGGACCTTCAGATAGGTTCGTTTTACATTTTGCTTGGTATCAGTAGACCGTAACGCATCACAAAGACTAGGTCACTGAAATTCACTCAATGGAAATGGCCCCAACAAAGCGAAACCCTCCACACCACCATCTGCGTGCGGATTGAATTGTCACGTGGTGGGAACACATTATCGGTACCATCATGCGGCACATGTCACCATATGTCTGGCACCACAACGTAGTCGAAAAGGAGGCGTTTGTGCACGAGGACATACCGCATATGTCACACGTCCGTTTGGGGGTCATTGCAGACAGTTGTGGGGGCTTGCAAGCGGTCCCTCTCTCGGTGGTTTGGTTTATGGGGGCGACGTAAAGCGTGCCCAATGCCATAAGAATCGTAATGTTTGGGGTGTTATGGCTCACATAAATAACCGCAACTCAACTTACGCGATTCAATAAATTGTAAGCGGGAAAAAGCCAAAGCGGGAAAGATGGTTGTTTTGCGGAGTTTTTTTTTCTTATAAAGTAAAACTATTTTTTGTCTTAAAAAATATGCAGATATCGATTGCAATTAGTCTATCAGTGCGAAGAACTGTTTCAGGTCAAAAACAACGATTAATTTAGTTTTGCTTGGCAACATTTGTTAGCTTGCAAATAGCAACACGAGCTGCAATACATCTCACCTTTTTGCACCGCGAGGGCCATGGCAATGGAGTGCAACTGTACGTCAATTATAAAAAAGCAATAATTAAACTTAAAACGTTCCTAGGCGCTACATTCCTTTTCCAAGGGCATACCCTTCCTTACCTGTGAGTGGAGCATAAAAATAAACCCTCCAACCGAGGTCAAAGAAATGCACCTTGCCAGGGTGCGAGAAATTGAGACAAGCTGTGGCTCGGCTCGCAATTATCGGCGATATCAGTCTGACCCTATCGCGCCCGTCTTCAGGGGTGGCATCGAGACATTCGTTTGTGCACTAAAGAAGCAAGAGCCCTTCCCGCCAATCGGTGCTCGGTTGAAAATATCGAATTTTTGCATTCCGGCATTCGCAACATGGGGTTTGCACGAGGGAGCAAGCTACGGAGGGTGTACGTTATGCGAAACTTTGCCCGTTACCAGGGTGTAGTGTTAGGGAAAATTGTGTTTGGCCCCGTTTTGCATTCCTTTCTACTTCCGCGCTGCGGACGGGTGATGCAGCACACAGGGACTAGCTAGAGAGAAATGGGAGGTTGGTGATAATTGTTCTGTTTGGCCACCTCACTGGTCTACGCATAGGATCTTAGGTGCGTGCCTAGCCGTTAATTAAATAAAATTTGCCGTTCAATCAGCCGAAACCCATAAGGTTTAAATAGTATCACATTCTATTACTATTAGTACAATTGGGTTCAATGATCATCGTAGAAATGTGTTTTCCAACTAGGGAAATTCCCGCATAATATTCTAGACCCTTTGAATCCATCCATCCTCCACTGGCGATACCCTTCGCCGAAACGTATCCAATCGATGACATTTTCTACAATAAAGCATAGAGCAGCATACTAGTCCTGCTGAATGCTCCCGGTTGTAGCCATGCAGTTCCCTTTTCGAATGCGATCCCTGAGCTTCCTGGCGTTCAATTGTGTTGTGGGCAAAAAAGTTGGGAAACATAAAGGGATAAAGCTTACCCCAAAATTGATCGATTAGATTTCGGCGAACCAATAACTTCTGAGCCCCACCGGGGAAAGGATTCGCTCAAGGCGATTCTCAGCCATAATAAAAGGGATAATCAGGTAATGAAATCAGTTCAAACCTGAGTTCTCATGGCCACGCTGTCGCTGCGCAGCGTTGAGACAGTTGGTGGACGAGCATTCAACAATTAAGCAAATGGACGAAGCAAGACTTTTGTGAAGCACCGAAAGGCACCGTAGCGGACTCAACCGATAGTCACTAGTCATGGTTCGGCGATTCCCCCCCGGGAATGGAATGCAACGTTTGCGAAACAGTTTTACCACATATTTGATTCAATTTTTTTTTTCTCTACTCCTGGGTAGCGCTCGTCAGGACAGGGCCATAAAGTAATGGAAGTTTCGTACGGTAGGCCCAGGGAATCAGGAAACTATGGCAAAACGTTCGACACACTAAATACCCCAAAAATTGTTACTATTTATAACCCCGCGTTAGTAATCGCTTTCGACATCCCTTTTGACCCCTCCACCACTTAGATCGGTTTCAGGGGCAGCTTGGTGCTCACAAAAGACAGGAAGAAACAAAAATTGGAGGTTGATTTAATGTCCTGATACGAGCAGCGAACGGGGGAACGGAACTCGCCTTCAGACGCGAGCGCCGGCCGAGCAAGAACATTCTGGGGCAATCGAAACCCCCGAAATGCTAATTTTCTTCGACCAAATCATGTCGTTATCATTTTAGGTAGCAAGCAACAACAAATGATGGAAATTTACGATAGGCTGAGCCGTAGGCAAGAGTCGTTCTAGATTGTTTCACATTTTGAGCAGTTCTCGTTATTTTGTAGTTTTCGAAACATCAATCATAATTATAAACGTGTAAAAGCTGTCTAGGAGTTCAATTTTATGTAGAAAAAAATAATTAAATAAATGCCTTGTTGCACATGTGTGACGCAGTGGAGGATGGGGTAAGGATCCTAGTACTCGTAGATATATTACATCATATTAGTTACATCATATTAGTTACTATACGATGTACGAGTAAGCATAAACGTAATTGAAATGACGGATTGAGCTTATTGATATTTAAAATATTAGTTTTTTAGGTCAATCAAGAATGAGATATGGTTAGTTGAATGTTGAAAAGTGTTTGATCAGCAGCGAAAAGTTAATTGACGGTAAATATGAAATATGAGACAGAAGTATTTCAACTAATCTTACTACATACCCCTGTTTAAGCTGATGATGAAAGTTTATAATCGTGCAGACTTACCGATGTACTTCTGGGCAACGTACTTTATATCCGGATTACTGTCCACGTGCTCCAGCAGCTTGCGGTCGTCGTTGAAGAGCATAATACCGAGCCCGCGGCACCGGTTGCCCGGCTTCAGTATCCACATGTTGCGTATGCCATCGATTTTCATGTCCGGGAACACCTTGGCCGCCTCGTGCACAAGCTTCTTAACCTGGGCGACCAACGACAACACCTCGTACCCAGGGATGCTGGCGAACTGCCACTCGCCCGCCAGTATCTGCTCCATCTCGTGGCGATTCTCGGGCGTCAGCAGCGGCTCACAGAACTCCTGTTGGTCGATGTCCTCGTGCTGCATGCAGCCCATGTAGTACCGCAGGTACTTCATCGCCGTCGTGAGGACGTCAGTCGGCAGCGTGCCGTCCTCGTCGAACGTGTGCTCCAGATGTTTAGACATGTGGTACAGGAAGCTGCTAACGATCGTGAGCTGGTAGTCCTCCTGGAACTTGGTGATGATGTCCTCCGTGTCGAGCAGGTACGTCCGGGGGTAGTCCAGCTCGGCGAAGCCCTCCTCCTGGTGCCAGTGGGCGGCATTGATCAGGCGGATGAGATTTTCCTTCACCGCAAAGTCGTACGGCCGCTCGTAGTGGATGCGGCTGCGGAACGGGGCATAGAACCGGTCCTGCTTTGAGTCGCGCATGTTCCGGTGCTGCCAGATGAAATATGGCAGGTACGGCTTGAGGAACTTGGACACCAGTGCCTCCTCGTACTCGTTCCCGTTGGAGGCCTTCTGCAGCAGTGCATGGTGCGAGAGATCCCGCAACAGTGCACTCCGGAACGTCTGCTTCTCCAGCCAGTGGCGCGTCTTGAGCGCTTTCCGCAGCGCCGGGTAGTGGCCAACGATCGAGAAGATGTGCTTCTTCTCCACCGCCGACGCGATCTTCGTCTTCAGTTGTTTCTGCTTGAGAAAGTCAAAGCTGTAGTTTCGAAAAAACCGGTGCTTGGGCGTCCGGTTCGAGTCGTCGTCGTCCTCGAACGCGTGTAGTCGCGGTGCCATGCGGGGGAACGTTTGGAGGTGCGCGCTCGGCGTTGGGAACGGTCTCGACAGGGGCGACAGGGGACGGTCGTCATCCGTCGTGTTGGCGTAGCGCGACCGATTGGGTGAGCGTTCGACGGCCGGGAGCGCCCTCAGAAAGCGCCGGGTCAGCTGGGCCGGTGCCTGTTCGAAACGCTGGTCCATCCGCTGACCAAAGTCGATCTCACCCAGCTCCAGCGTGATGTCCGCTAGGTCAACACCGGGATCACTGTCCCATACATCACTGTTAACAAGTTTTATCTTTAAATGCATTTCGTTTAGCTACTATTTTCCCACCAACAAGAGTCCAGGTTCCGGTGCCTTCCACCTTCGCTAGAAACTCATCAGCGCGCGGCACTCGATAAGCGGTACAATTACAACAGCTGAACGGTGTATCACCACGGTGATCCACTCGTTTTTGATTTTCGTTAAAATTTTCTCTAGACTATTATACTAGGAGGGTATGGAATGGATGGTGTTCGTAATCATTCACATCAACAATATTCTCCGATATAGATAACTTTGCGGTGGCGAACGTCGGTTGCCCTAATTTTCACGTCCTAGCCGGTCCCAGAGACGGCTGGTTGGCCAAACACTTATACACCGAGTAAACTTACACTACTGAAACTACTGAAACACAAAACAATTTGGTTTAAGTAAGGCAGAACCTTCAATTTTCACCAGAGGTACACGGAAAAGCGCTTCGTGGAAACGTGTGGCGGGGCTTGTGGCGTTGTGTCTACTTTTTTTTACATCGTTATGGCCAGCACGGTGGCAGCTGGTGGTGCTGCTGCTGCTGCCGCCGCCATGGCTACTAGTGGCAGTGGAAGAGGAGGAGGCGTTTGCTTTGTGCTTTGCGTTGGCGTAGCTGTTGCCTCCGGCGCTGTTGCTGAGGCTGCTCAGCCCGTAACCATAGTTACTGCTGCCGGTGGCAGTGCTGCAGTTGCTGCCCGCGTTGCTGCCCATGAAGCAGTGGCCACGCGTGATGGGAAGATTGTAGCGCGAGTGCCAGTGGGACTGTGGGTTGGAGGGGAAAGGTGGCGCCATTGTGGAGCTGGAGGATGGTGCCTGGTGGTAGGGTGGCAAGAAAGTGGTTTGCGGGTGGTGGTGGGAAACCGTGGCGGATTTGGCGGCGTACGGCGGTGCAAAGGTGGTGGATTTTAGCAGGAGCTGAGAAAATTCGTCACCGTTCTTTCCGCCCCAGCAACGGGCGGCGGTGTTCCACGGCTGCTAGAAAGCCGCCGACGGTCCTGCGGCGGTGGCTGCACCGACGACACCGTTGCGGTCCGTGCCAGAACGTGCCGCGTGGTGCGGCGGCGACGACGCCGACGACGACGACGAGAGGTCCTCGGCTGATTGTGCGTGGTGCAGTTTGGTGCTACCCGTGCCCGAACGGGCCAACTTCGGAGGTCGCGCCCTCAGGCTGAACCCGAGCGTGTAGAAGTTGTTCGAGGTCGTGGCCGAGGGGCGTCCGGCGGACGGCTTCCCGTGGCGGATGGCCGTTGGGAAACCGCTCGAGGTACCGCCGCTGTTTCCACCGGTGGCGGAAGGAATATTCTCCACACTTCCGGTGCGTCTCTCGCCGTCGCTGTTCATCCCGGTCGAGTGGTCGTCACAGCAGTCGGTTATCTTGATCGAACAGCGGGGTCCGGTCCGCGATTCCGTGGGATCGATGGCAGCCGCCAGCTGTGAGCTGAGTGCACCGGAGAAGTTGTGCTGGAAGAAGTTGGTCGTGGCCCGCTCCCACGCTTCCACGCTGTCGATGTACGTCTCGCCGTCGGTCAGATACCTGGCACCGGAGCCGGCCGCCCCGTTGCGCCGGAACAGTTCGCCCGTTTTCGAGATGATGTACGACTTCTTCTTCTCGAAGTCGTACCGCAGGTTGGTGCTCTTGTGCGAGAAGTTGGACCGCTTGTAGAGTGTGGCCGACGTGACGCCGCAGGGCCCTGCCCGGACCATGCCCTGGTGGCGGCCCGCACCGCCCGGCAGTATCATATCCTCGTCCGGCTTTCCGTCCCGGAACTGCATGCACTCGATGAGATCCATGATGACCGGCGAGGCGGACTGTTTCACCACGGAGCTGGCCGCGGCCGAGGTCGCCAGCCGGGACACCTGGAGCACGTTCTGCACCGGCTTCAGCGGAAGTATACGCATCCGGTCTTTCTTCATCGAACTCTTCGGCGTGATGCGGTGGCCGCGTAGCTGCAGGTTGAGCCCCATGTAGGCCGGCGTTTTCGGTATGACCTGCTTGTAAATCAACTCGAACGACCCGGTCAGCGCGTTGGGGTCGCTCCGCCGGTCGATCACCACTGCCAGAGAAAGCCGGAAACCATCAGTCTTCCTGGCACACCTGGGCGCTCCCCGCAAGCAAACTTACCTCTAATCGTATCCTCGACACACTGCGGACATAGCCTCGCCGTGACGCTCGTGCTCGGGGCCAGGTCCGGGCTGGAGTTTATCTCGATCAGCCACGGGTAGAAGTCCTCGGTGATCATGAAGTCGGCCCCGTACAGCTCGAACGTGTTCGGCCGCCGGTCCATGTTGTCCTGGCAGGCCAACAGGGAGCCGATGATTGCCTTCTGCATGCCGGGATAGATGCGCTCGGACCACATCTCATACCTGTCGATCTGGCGCAGGTACGCCTGGAACGTGTGGCAGTCCCACATGTTCTCGTGCGGCAGCCGCTCGTCCCGGACCGCGTTGTGGTACTTCTTCTGGATCGCGTGGTTCGTCAGGTGCACCGACTCGTGATAGTTCATCAGATTGTACTGCTGCGAGCTGAAGCGTAGGTAGCTTTCCTTGTAGAACCAGATGTTCAACGGCTGCACGCTGGTGATCATGAACCACTGCCGGATGTCGAACTTGGTGTTGTGGATGATGAGCGGACGCTCTGTAATGGGAAAATCGTTGCGAATTATGCGAATTTAAATGTACAAATTCTAACGAGATCTCCAATAGCCTCGATGGACTGATGTGTTGGAAATCACAATCATTTTTAACTCTCTGTTACAAATTTCAGTTCCTAATGCTGTCTCACAGATTAAATTTTTACTTTTAATTAAATTTTCGGTTTCTTAAAAAATGACGCATTAGTCATTCATATTAGGTATCAAACAATTTTTTTCAATTACATATTTCTTTCATAGCTTATTGGCCGCCAAAAATTGCCAGCACCCTCTAAATGTAGGGGAATGCAAAATACACGAAAAAAGCTGCATTCGAAACTAACACAAACGGTGTTCAAAACAGCTGGAAAATAAACAACGTTACTATGGTAAGGCGCAAGTAAATAAAATCCTTTCCCTCACTACTACGAAAGGGTCGCACGGACATTTTCCCATGAGGGCCTTTTCTGTGTGTTTTGCAGGGAAACTCACGTGGAAAGCCGAACGACTTGTAACCGGCAGAGAAGGGGACCCACATAGCCCACTTTCCTTTCTTTGAACGAAGGACGTAGCGTTTTGCAAATCACAAATACAAACGCGCGTGGACTGGCGGCAGACAGGATGCCTTCAAGCGGGCATTCCATCGCACACGGAACCAGTTCACCCCGGGTACTTACCGATGTACTTTTGTATGACGTAGCGCGTTTTGCTGACGATCGGCGGGTTCACCATGGCGATGATTTGCTTGATGTTGTTCATGAGATGGATGCCTCGGCCTCGGCACTTATTGCCCGGCTTCACGATCCAGATGTTGAGGTACCCGTCGAGTGCGTACTGCGGCCAGTAGCCCTTGATCTGCTCCAGCACTGACTTCGCCTCGGCCAGGTACTGGTCGATCGCGTCCGCCTCCCGCTCCTCCTTGAGCAGCTGTATCCGGTTGTCCTCGTGCGTGAGCAGGTAGTGGTGCGTGAGGAAGACGTCCCAATCGTGGTCCCACACCTTCGCGTCCTCCTCGAGGTCGATGTCGTTGTGCAGGCAGTAGTCCAGGTACTCCTTGCAGCGCGTCAGTGCAAAGGTAATGCACGTGCTCGGCACGTTGCCATCGTCTGCGATGATGGCGCCGAGGCCCTCCTCGGTCGCGTGCCGCTCGACGAGCCACTTGAGCAGGCCCATCGACGCCGTCAGCCGGAAGTTGTCGACGAACTCGTTCAACTCCTCCGGGTTCCAGACGTTGTAGCACCGGGGAAAGTAGGTCTCGGACATGCCCTCCTCGTAGAACCAATGGAAATCGTGCAGCGCCGAGCAGAGGCCTTCCTTCGTAGTGAACGGTGCCTTCGCGAACCGGTTGATGATCAGCGCCGAGTTCTTCGTCAGGTCGAGCCAGTCCGCCTTCTCGCGCCGCGCCGTCCACAGGAAGTCGATCGGCGTGTGCTCGAGGAAGCGCGACATGATGCTGCGCTCGCACTTGGCGATGTGGTTCTTGCGCGACTCGCCCGGCTTGCGCTCCGGCAGCTGCGACACCAGGTCCTCCAAGATGAACCCGGACGAGGAGGTGGACGCTTGCGCCTTCACTCGGAACCCGTCCAGCTTCTCCACCCAGCCGCGCTCGACAAGCGCCCGGCGGACGGTGTGGAACGACCCGCGCAGGAGGAACACCCGATGGTGCTTAGTCGCGTCCTGCACCTTCTTCCGCAGCTCGTTGAGCCGGTCGGCATTGATCCAGTTGTTCTTGTACGGATTGATGAATTTCACCGTCGCCGTCAGCGGCCCCAGGTTGCCCTCGATAACTTTCGCGATGACCGTCGTCGGCTTTCCACCCTGCTCCGTTGCTCCATTGCTGCCCGTCGAACTGGCTCCGGCACTGTCCTCCGTTCCTCTAGCCTCCCTTTCCTCCGATGAGGCCGCAACTTCTGCCGAGGACTGGCAGCTTTTCTTTTCCGATTCACTCTCGTCGTCCTTATCGTTTTCACTGCACACACTGCTGCTGCTGGTCTTATCACTGTCGCTGCTGCAGGTACTGCTGGTGAGGCTACTGCGGCCAGTGTGGCTATTGCTGGTGCTGCAGCTCACACGGCTGTTGGAACCACTATCGCTGCTGCTGCAGCTAGTCAGTTCATCCTCCATCCCCATGGCACGGAATCCCCACCCAGGCACGGAAGTTGTGGCCGATATGCGTGGTGTGAAAATTCGGTACGTCCCTCCTCGCTCGCGGGCTGCTGTATGGTCTCAAGCTTCTAGAGACGGCGCAGACACTGGTGTTCCGCTTCCGTCGGAACGTTCCATTGGACTGCTGGCTGTGCCGTACAATAGAAAGCAGGCCACCCTGCCCTGGGAGTGTTGGGTTAGGCTTTTCCTCCACTGCCGGCTCGACGGACGGCCGTCCCGTCTTCTCCCGTCTCGTAGTTGTCGTGGGCCCAAATCAGGCGAACCATCACTCTCGCCGTTGGTGCTCCGCACGCTGGTTGTGGAACTGTGTCATTCCGCCAACAAACTTGACGATCATGCCTTCCAGTGCACAACGGCTAAGGGGTTTCGCGGCGGAGGTACGGGCCTTCACAGCTGGTCTAGTTTAGGCTGGCAGTGTGGGCCAATGGGGCTTCTCGTTTTGGGCCTCAACCAACTTCTGGCCACTGCAGCTCCTACTCCCATTTCCCGGCCATGATATTCCGAGCAGGCGTGTGGCGGCGGGCTCTTTCACCTCCGTTTTATTTTCACAGGCACGCCACCGCTTCCGCCTGTCTGCACATCAACAGAATGCACACACAAACACACCACACGACACTAGTGTACACCGGGGACCAAGTTTAACGATGGCATGGTGCTCCTCGGCTCGGCTCCTTCCGGTTCCTCAAACTAGTTGGAGGAATGGAGTGGAATACAAAACAGAGAAAAAAGGGCTGGTTGTGGAGCCAGGACGTGATCGGTGTCCGCATTCCGCCCACACTAAGCATCTAAGCTGCTAACCAACACTAAGCAAAGCAACCACCGTCAATCCCCACGTTCTACTTCCGCACTTCGGTTTCCACTGCCTGTCCTAGTCTAGTCCTAGTGCTTCTGCTGCTACTATCACAATAGTAACACTACTCCAATACTATTTTCCCCCAAAAGCCCCTTCCAGGGGGTACTCCACACGACGACCATCGCAGCACATGGTATTTCGATTTCTTTGTTTGGCTCTGTGTCGTTGTTTCCGGTCTAGCACTCCGATACCTTCCTTCTAATAGCACAAACAAACCCCTTCCCCCACAAAAACGCCTCGAACTATCACTCGGTTCTATCGCGATTCAAACATGCTCCCCGCTTTTCGCGGGGGCTCGGCAATCAAACACAGAAAAACCCCAGTCTCACAACCCCCTACACAATCACACACAGACATACATGAACACACTCACACTGGGCCCATAACCGGCTTCCACTTTCCCCCAAATAGTCTCCCTTGGGTCCAAAGTACCAAAAAGGATAAAAACTCTAGCGCCGAATCGCGTTTTCCCGGGAACCGTCCGCGTGGGCTCACGATGGCGCTAATACTGGCCGGTCTTGGGACCGGTTGGACCGTATTTATACTCGCGGAGCGTACGCGTACCTCGTCTTCAATGCATTCGGTTCCTGCGCCGCAAGGACATTCCGATGAAGGTAATCCCGAGCGCAACCGAAGGGACCTATGTTTAACGGGTTGATTTAAATAATGGGTTACCACGTGGCGGAAAGGTTTCTAACCTGGCAATGAGCTGTTATAGAACGGTTAGAGGAAAAGGATTGAAAATGGTATAAGAATGGTAAGGCTGATAAAAGATACGGTTTAGAAAATAAATTACAAATTACCATGATTTTCAAATTCCTTTATGATGAGTGAGTATTTTTTTATACTGAATAAATCACATGACAATTAACATACAATGGTTTTAGAATTTCATTTGCTTTCACGCTGATTCATTTTTTAAAAAAACCTGAAGTTGTACTTCATCAATTGAAACAGAAATAATCAATTTGTAAAGCAGAAACGGTAAAATAAATTTGCATTTTATTTGAATTTGAAAAAGGCAATTTCACCACCCGGGTTGGAGAAATAAAACGGCTTCAAATTTGACAGCTCATTCCATCGTTCACGATAGTGGTGGAAATGTTTTGGTTTATTATGACCGTTCCAAACTTTGAAAAAGAATGAACTAATGGAACCAACACGCATTGGATTCGTCACTTAAATTGGTCGTCAAGCGCGAGAATCGTTTAAAGCAACGTTTGATTTGGTTAAACTGTTACCTCATTACATTAATTTTGCAACGTGATTGGAAAGAAGGATGCATTTTTATACATGTTTTGTCAATGGCGTATATTTTCGCTGGGTTCGGCATGGAACACCGGTTTGATGAACTTATAAGTTCCTCCTATAGGACCACGAACCTGTTGTTTTTTTGCAGATCGGAACGCTTGACACTAGCGACAGGACAAATTGGTAGCCGTCTCGCTCTGGCGTGCGCGATCGTCGATGCCTCCGACCACCAGCACTCGTTCTGCGCGCACTAGAACCCGCACAGAGAATCGTCGTAGACGGGGCGAGAAAAAACAGTAAGCAACTGCAGGTCGAACACAAAAAAAAAACAGTGAAACAAGTTTTGGATGTGTCGCGATTTGGCGAAGTTAGACGTAATCTGCTGCCCACGAATCTGCCTGCCCGAACGGCGCACCAGTTTGCTGCAGGAGTAAAGTGCTGTGAATAGTTGCGTAAAATTGCACGTAGCCGTGGGAGAACACTGCGAGTGTGTGATGTGAAGCGAAAATTGTTCGCACGTACTCTGCCGGAATGTTCTGCGCCACAACAGCATTGATGGTCGATGTTGTGGAAAGACTGATGTAGGAGAAAAAGAAAACATATATCGAGCGAAACCACCGATCGTCGTCATCGTGGTGGCGTAAATTTCGCTGGAATAATCTCCGGGGCAGGCAGCATCCGGGAAGAGTCCAAATATTCTCCGTAGTTCTGGCAGCCGTCGCCGTCGCGAACGGGAAGCTGCTGTGTGTTCTATTTTTTTCTGGTGAGAATATCTATTGTGTTATTGACATCCCCACGTCGGTTGTAACGGATGCTCGCAAGAGCGCAACGTACGAAAGAACGGTACTAGGACGAAGGAGGGAGATGCGGTTGGTGTTCAACGTTGTGAAAACCCCGAGTCGCGGGAACGCTGCAATTCGCGTCGATTGCGTAGCCTGTGAATAGCGCACGACACCGTACTTCACATTTGACAGTGAATTTTTTAGGTATATTTCTGAACAGCAAACGCTGGCCCCAATGGTCCGTCTCTCGGCAGAGCAGTCCACGGAACACCTGCGTCTGGATTTGCGCTCCATCGCTCGCTCCCTTGGTGGACTTCGCGGTACACGAACGACGCGACAGAGGAGTGTTCATTTCTGCACTTCCTCAAGTCATAAACCATCAGTTCTATTTCCGGACATCCTTTTATCGTTGTAACTGCGACAGACGTGTGCACCGTGGCTGGCAGGCTATTCGGTCATCGCCAGCGATTCCGTTCCGTCGCATACGGTGGCGGAAAGGCAAAACAGTAGTAATTACGTAATAATAGTGGCGAAACGAAACTTTGCACACAATTGGATTTGGTAAACAGTCAAACAAAACCCCGCTTATCGAAGTCGTCCTTGGGTGACGTGAGTAGAAACAGAACAGCAACGAACGCAAGTAACGCAGCAGGCGGTGGGAAGCTTGGCTCCACCAAACGAACGTGTCAATTAGTTCAGTTGCTTCTGAACAGAAAAAAGTAGCAACCTAGACGGTTTCGAAGCGTGGTCTGTGAGGGAAGCGAGTTGGTAAACCGTGCCGGAGGAGAACGTCACACTTAATTGGTCACACGCCAGTTGTTTTCGATTTTTCGCCCGCAAGCAGGTTCATTCTTCGCATCCGTCAGTCGCCTCTTGGTCGGGTGTTGTAGCTTTGCCATTTGCGTTTGCAGTTTTCCAGAGGCACCTTGGATGTTGTTGGTGCTGTAGGCCTCTTCCGTCGTCAGCACAATCAACTCCAACCGCAAGGCTAAACCCGTGTAGTCGGCCGAAAGACATCCTTGTAAACTAACCGTTCTTGTCACCTTTTGCAACAGCGACGAGGGACCGCGCTAGGTCCGCATGTTTTCGCAGAACAATCGGCCGAAGAAAGGCCACGGCTAGTGTATTTACAAACATTGACTGTCGCGGTGAAAGTAAGGTGGAACGACCGAGACTACCATCAGTCTCCTTGGTGAATGTTTGATGGTTCGTCTGTTTGTGAGCGCAGTGAGCTGTGATGCGAACGAGCATATGTCCTGCGCAGCCTCCTTCAAGCAGACGTGTGCTAGTTTCAGCTAAGCATACCTTTTAGCATCCTGTGTGGGTCAGTTCCGGCATCAGTAAGATTTTAAGAAAGTTTTCAGAAGAAGCTACAAAAGCGGTCATATTCTCACAAACGACGACATCGACATCCTGCAGCAGCGGCAGGATCGACAGGAGCAGTAGCAGCAATGGCTTTCAACGAGGTAAGTGACGTTGCTTCGTTGGACCTATTAATCTGGCTTTATGTACCAATTTTAGCACACACTCAGAGCAATGGGACTAATCCCCAGAGTTTTCACTAAGAGGTAGAGTTCTCCCATCGAGGGAAGGCACGGACACAGGCTAATTGCGGATTAGACTGCAGATGAAAGTTGCAGTCCATTTAGTCACAAACGACCTTGACCGGCAAGTGTGTCTCGATGCGGCTAAAATGCACGAGAAAAGCAAACATAAAACGAAAAAAAAAAGCCGAACGTTAACTCGGAGAACATGTTTTCTCTAACATCTCCGTGTGCCTCTTGCGTTTCTACATCAAACGAAGGGGGGAACGTGTCGACAAATTCACAACCAACGGAGAAGGATAATATCGTACACGTCATAAGGCGGATAGCAAAGCCTGCTTGGACCGGCCTTAAGCAAATGGCAAGCTTATTGAATGCGCCACGAATGATCGATAGTCGCATCTTTGTTTCCCATTCGGTTTAATCGCTAAACAGTTTTATTGCTTCCTTGTTCATCTTTGCAAAGGAGTATTCGCCTATCCGGTGACACATTCCATCCATGTATGCTGATGATCTGTCGACAAGAAAAAAGCCTCTGCTAAAATGAGCGGATTTGATACGGTGAAATCGGATTGGCGATTATTAATTTCAATTAGTTTGCAATAGATTTAGAAACATTTCCAATGTGTTTCTTAGTGCATGTTCCTGTTGCGCAATACCTGGAAACAAACTGCAAACCCTAAGAATCCAGATTACGGATACAGCTTAGTTTAACTTTTGCTTTTCGGGACGGATGAATGAATCACACCACATTCCATGACCGGCACAGAAGCATTCGCGGCAAGTGCAAGTCACCTCGGGGTCGATATCGGTGCGTTCGGTTTACAGTAAATATTGCGCTGCGTTTGTTAACCGCAGGATAAGCCGTTCGCTCGCACCCTCGCACTGGTTTGATAAGAAACCGCTGGTACTGTACTGGTCGATTTTTGGTTTACCTAATTTGCGTCTATTTATGGTTTCACTTATCTTTGCAATTGAAATCGGTTGAGGCGATAAAGTGTAACCGGAATCGGAAGTAATGCCAACGATTTCATCGTTTGCAACCCATGACTAAAGGCTAATGATAAGCCGATACGGTTGTGTGCACGGCGGTACGTTCCCTCCAAAGGTAATATGTGTGTCAAAAAGCGTGCAGTATAAGCGAAACTAATACTCACGGTCGTGCTCGTTACGCGACCCGGAACGCGAATCCCAATTTATTGGTGCGTCCGTTCACCGGATGTCCCCACAGCGCTACCTGCCGGTGAATGTGCGGCGTCTAACGAACTATTTTCCATGTGATCTTGGGTAAATGTTTTCGCTCGTGTGCCGTGGCCTCTGTTGCCCCTTTGTCTCCCACCTGCACCAGATGGATACAATTGGATTGTTCGGGCGTCAGATTTTTTGGTTGGGAAATCTATTTCCCGATCGCTCCATTGCACGCCGTGATGCAAAGTGCGCTTTTCGTTTCGCCAACGTTTTTGCCACAATGCAATGGAAGTGCATCTGGCAATATGCTGTGCACCGTGCAAAGGCTGCCGCCGCCGCCGCCGGCTGTGATGCTCAACCGTTCCAAAATCGCTACGTCGTGAATGGAAATAAAAGTAAGAGGAAATCCATGCGAGTAAATGCAGCGGGCACCTGTGCAGCTCTTGCACAGCACGAGCACAACAATGCACCGCACGAGCACGCCGGTTTGCAACAGGTCTCCTGCTATTTCTCACTCCTCTATCTTTCTCTTTCTCTGTGGTCAAATGATCCTCGGGTGGCAAATTGATCGCGTGCACCTTATTCACGACCCTCCTCGCACGACGTGGCTCTACCCATTTTCTCTCGCTTACAGGCCGCAATTCTTACGCGTTGCACTGATAATGATAATGAGGTTCCCGGGTAACGTTTTCTCCTTTGTCTCGGCGGGGGTAGACGACGGTGAGTCTGCGGCACTGTTTACCACATGGACGAGCGAGCACACAACCCGCAGATCGAGTTAATCCGCGTCGAGACAGCAAGTAAACGCAGCTTCTTCCCCCGGCCAAACGTTTAGATGAACTTTCGCTTCTCCCACATGTGTTGCATTGTGCGCAGTTTTTTTTTACATCTTTTTGCATGCCCTTTCACCAACCTTCCGCAACGGAAGATAGGTAGAAGTAAATTGCATTAGGGAGTCAAGAGACCATGCTAAATATCTTCATTATTAGCCGTTAGGGTTTCTAACATGAGCATGAAAGTCTAGTAGTAGTCGATCATCATGGATCAATTGTGTTGAAGTTCAGTTGTGTCGAAGGTGATCGTTATCAACCATCACGAGTGACAAAGTTTCCTTGGTCGATCGATTACCACTAACCAGCTTTCTTGGAGTAATTTCGAATAAGCTAATCTTGTTGGGTAAACGATCCGGTTCAACAAGACCCTGATTAGAGTTCTTTCCTACTTTGAGAATTACCGGGGTCGATTGATCGATCGATCGATCGGTCGACTGGACCAACTAGAGCAAATGAGTTTCGTTGCACGAACGCGTGGGGAGCTCCCTGGATTGTAGTGTTTTCTGAAACCCACCGTAGCATAGATAAACATTTAATCACATGGACGCATGGGACGTAATCTTCGCCGGGCCAGGCTAAAGTGTGCGACTCGAGTGTGCCTTCTGCCGCAACCGGAGCGTGTTCTGCCTCTTGTGTCTGTAGCAACAGCCGACCTGGTCCCGGGCATTAGTCTCCCCTCTCCCCTCCCCCTTCCCGTCTCCATTTGGCTTTAATTGGAATCTGAAGGGTCTCGTAAAGGATGGACGGCAACGCGGGCGGATGATGCGCGGCCTGAGAAAGGAAACGAGGGGCTGCTCCGAGGAGCATGTTTTCAGTTAGCGCTTATTACCCAAATCCGCCGTAGATGGCATGATGGAATGGCTCGCTCTTCGTCGCTGCAGCCCCGCTCAGGGTCTAGCATTGATTAGTCTCCGTCCAGCGATGGGCAAATGATCGGTCGATCGTGTGCTTGCTGCCGGCTCCGACGAAAACATCGTTACTGAAAAGATTTCGCTGTTTTTGGGACGCGCTAAGAGGTGCTCCAAGTGAGGAGTTGCAATTGTTTTTTTTTATTGTGTGGGGATTTATCTTATCGTCAACCTATGTTTGAAACATTTTATATGAAAACACTACTGCTCTTTTGCTTTTCAGAGTCGCTTGCAGAGTCGTTAAGAAAAAAAAGTCAAGTGTGGAATTTGGAATAAAAGATAGTAGTTACATTTTTGAGTTTTTAAATTTCAATTAAGAAATGTTGAAAATCAGATTTGTACGAAATGGATCAAATGTTTGTCGTTTAACAAACGGTTGTGTTCTTTTTTAAATACCAGCTGTGGGAATGCAATTATTAAACGCTGTTACTTGGGCAAAAACAGAAGAATCAATATGATAATCATCGCATTATCATTAATTGAGCAGTAAAAGTAGGTTAACTCGTGGCATGTGCGTCCGTGCAACCTGTTGGCTGTTGGACGATCGATCTGCTCAATGAAGACTTTCGCGTGGATTCGCTCGCGATTCTTGCCAATGGACGCACACCAGCGTGGGGCCCATCGTGGTGTCAAGAGGATGCAAGATCAAGATCAAACGGGAGATGCCAGCTCGTTGGTGCGCCGGGTCCCGGTGCTGCCGTCCCGTTGACTTACTTACTGTGACAGCTCGGAATGCGGTGGAACTCTTGTTTCTGTTTGTGTGCGTATGCGAAGACCCAGTGGCCTTGCGTGGCACGATACGGACTGTTGGGGGGTAGCGACAGTGCGACCTCCCTCGTTCCCAAAGCCGGTTCTCCGACAAAAAAATACACCGCTGCCGGTGTTGGGAAGCACCTTAAAAGTGACGCTTTTCCATCGTTCCTTCCTCCCCGACCGACCGGATGCTGCTAGGGCGAATTGCTCCCCCTCACAAAGTGTCCCACGAGAGCGGCGCTTTCGCCAGGTGAAAGAACACACTTTTCTCCCGATCTCGCTGTTTCACTCTTGGTGTACGCGGTTCGGCACCACCACCTGCCGGGCACAGCGGGATTTCATTTTCACTATCGACATGTGGGTATGTTACAATGTATTTGCGCATGCAATGAATGGGTTGACCGTGTATGAATATAAGCAAAAATGTATGTTAGCCGTTCTTTCAATGTGTTTTTTAAACATGCACATTTGATTTTTATAGTACCACAATTGTCTCATCGCATAGAACATACAAACGGAAAATGTACAAATCTATTCCTTGCCCCTACTGTCTATTCTTTGACCCTATATTGCACTATTTTGATGGTTTGAATAAAATGGAAAATGTCTTTAAAACAGGTTTTGCACCTCATTGCACCACTAAACAGTTAAAGGTGGTTCTATACTTTATTTGTGCCCGTTTTCGATTTAATAAAAAAATTAATACAGCAATTTCCTTTATCTGGGGAAGGATCACATCAATAAAAAAATGAAAATAAAAATGGAGCATTAAAAGCACTAATTTTTTTTGCTGTAGAACGCTTCACTTGATGTCGGGTTTTCTTTGCATTGTATCTCATTTTCCGAACTGTTCAATCCTGTCGGAAAAAAAAAAACCACTAAGAAAGTATGATTTTGGCCGCTCTATACAACCGCAACGTCCTGCTGTGCCACGGGTCCATCGCGTTTTGAACTATTTAGCCGTCATCGGCTTCGTCGGCACACACCCCCGGCCAGCGCACCCCATCGTCTCAACCTGGCCGCTTGATCGGGAGAGCTTACCGGCTCACGCAGACTCTGCTGCGCTTTCAGTATCTTTCTCCCATCGGCCGCAAGCGGTCGTGCATTTTTCGCAGCGTCAGTCCCGACCCTGCCTTTCCCTCGCGGTTCCGCAGTGCTTGGTTTTTTTTTCGTTTCCTAGATTGGCTCTTCCGCGGGTCGGTATTTCCTTTACGGAAGGGAAAGAGAAAGAAAACCGCAACCCGAACGGAACTGGTTCGATCTCGTCTTCTCGGCGAAACCGGAAAATACCGGCGGGCCAGCGGACTTAAAACCTGCCTCAAATAACTGTGAATAACTCACCGTCACCGGATTCCCGTGTGCTCGTGTTTGGGATCGCTCGTGTTTGGGTCGATCGATTGGTTCCTGTCCTGCATTTGTTGTTGTTCGTTCTCCCGTGTGATGCTGGGCGTGTGATGAATTGTGGTGGTGCGAAAAAAAAGGGCAGCCCCATCCAGTCCCCTTTTGCTCTTGGAAGCTCGATTTAGGGTACTCCACATTGATTAAATGATATTTTTCCTGTCCGGCTGCTTGGTGGGTGGACGGGAGAGGGAGCTATCTTCGTTGTGGTGATAGCATTTATTGAGCCATCGCGTCCTCCATCGAGTGTTCGACCCTGCCCCGCCATTCCCGTGAGTGAATCACACTCGAGTGTATGTCCGTTGACCGTGAGTCGTGAGTCGTTGGGGCGTACATCGCGAGTTTCTCGCCCGCCCGACGACGGGAGAAAGAGGTTAGAAGTGTCGCGAATTCGACACCATCATATCGCGTCCGATACGGTCGTGCGAAGGTGTATTATTGTGAAGTTTGTCTTGTTTCCTGCCCGCGTTGTGGTGGCCTTGGCATATCTTCCTGGGAGAGGGAGATAAAGTTTGTGCAGTGGAGAGTTCGCCTCGTTGGTTTGTGTTGGTTCGTTCTGTTCCCGTGTGTGTTTGCATACCATGGTGTATTCAAGTCGTGACAGTGACTGCAGCAACAACTATCCCATAACGACATCCTTCCTGGCCAGCGCATCATTGGCGACGACGACGACGACGACGGCTGCAGATCCCGACATGACGTCACGTACGCTGACGATGGTCGACGAAACGATCGTGCACGACTGGCAGATAAGCCCGCCGATAACCGGTGGTGGAGGAGACGGCGGAGGAGGAGGAGGTGGAGGATTGTATGGCCACGTCCACGGGCTCCCACTGTCCGCGCTCCACCAACCTCCGACACCGCCACGGCCAGTTTCCACCGGGTCCGGCTCCTGGTCCACGGCGAGTGGCATCGAATCGGCAACGGATGAGTTCACCGTTAACCAGCACTACCATCAGCAGGAAAAACAGGTATCCGATTGCTTGGGGATTCCTTTTTTCATGTCTCTCGCGCGCTCCGGGTAGCTCCAAAGGCCGCCGGAGTTGCTTCTGGGGCCGCCGCTTGGCCTCAAAATGTGCGGCCCGGGAAGTGGCCGACGGTGTAGTCCAAAACGAGTGCAGCGGCGGACGGCTTTCCAAACGCCGAATAAACCTTTACCGGGACTGGGATTGCGGGGGAAATGGACGTTGAAAGTGTGTCGGGTTTCGGGTTGTTTTGGTTCGCTTTCTCCCATTTCTGCTGGCGGGCGTTTGTTCCTTTTTATGATCGATATTGTTTGGACGGTTCCGTCTGGGTTGGACAGGTGTGTGCCTTAAGGTGCTAAGTATGCGCCTTGTCCCGTAAGAGGAGTTCTATCATATCATACGGCTTGCTTGCTATTAACGATTCAATCTCTTTTTAATTAACCACTGCTAATCGCAAAATCCGTGATTTGACTTTATCGCTATCTGCACCAACGGCATGTCGGAGGGTTTATTGTTTTTCGTTCTCTTTCTTTGTGCTCCTGCCCTTCATATTTCTTGGCAAGCCCATCTTAGACCGCACACTTATCTTGCGATAAAACTCTTTGTTTGTCTCGCAGACATCTTTCGTTATGGGTGGAGTTGAAAGTTACCTAAGTTGGCCCAATTCAAGGAACATTCATTCAAGAATATTTTCAACATTACGATGGATGAACTTATTCTCTTTCCTAGTGATAAAAATGCTTCCATTTTATATGCTGCATCTCTTTAATGCCACCCTTTAACCTTCCCGTTTGGCGTGTTTTGACCTATCATCAATCATTAGGCACACCGTTTCCCATTTTGCCCCGAAACTGGATCGGGAAGATCATTACATCTGCGTTTTGCTGGGGTAAAGCGGGAAACGAAACACACCTGATGTGTTGTTGTTGTTGTTGCTTCTATCGGGGGGGGATGAGAAGAGAATTCTCGGTACTCCCCTCGCCTTGGTACAGTTATGCGCGGGGTGCGAGGTTCGCGGAATGGAGCGAACGTAAAAGAAAGAAACACCGAGACCAATGAATCGTGAAGAGCGGCGTTAGCGAGGCCGAAAACCGGAGCCGGATTCCCGAGATTCCCCCCTGAGAGCCTTCAACTTAACGCTCCCCGGTATCATCGGCCATATGCCGGTCGGTTTGTGGAGAGCTTTTGTACCGGTAATGGGTTGTCGTGGTCGTGGAATGTAGCATATTCTGGCGCTGGCTGGGTGGAGGGTGCTTGAAATTAGCTGAAGAATTGTTCCCGGCCCCATCGCGCATTTGTTTCGAAAGTACTTCTTAGTTACAAACATTTTCCACCCGTTTTAGTTTCCTTCCTTTTCCACATGTTGTGACGACGACGGATCCCCCCATCAAAACCCCCCGCCATTCTCCGTGGCACCTGCTTGGTTTCTTCGCATGATTGGAATTTGTTTGTCGTTTTGTCAAACGACGGACACCGAGCCGAAGTGAGCGCAACCCGGAGGAGAAAGCTGAACCAAAAAGGAACCGATAGAAAATTCGATCACCCCAATGCGGTTCGGCCCGGTGGGAAAATGGGAGAGAAAATGTAAAACGTAACGTGGCCGGCGGGTTGGGAAAAGCTTATGCACGGTCAGTTAGTTCCGTTTGCTGTAAAACAAAAGCTGCTTCCGCATCGAAGATTGACTGCGGCTGCGACTAACGGTGGCGGTAGTAAACTGGCGAAGATGTAACAGGCGGATGGCTATAAATGAAATATTGTAAGTAAGTGGATTCGCCGGTTTTTTTTTCGCTCTGTGTGTCTGTGTACGAACCGAGCGTTTCCTCCCTCTCCGTTTGGAGCATAGTTAAGACTTCATTTGATTGCGTAATAAATTAAATAAGGGCAAGCGGTCCATCTTTATGGGATGAAAATGTGTCCATTTGAGAGCCTTAAATTTCAGCGATATGCCGAACCTAGCTTTGACTTGCAGGCTTTGGACGTGTATGGTACAAGTTGCAGACAGGCTGAATGTGGAGATCCGAACAAAACATGTCCGAATCATCACCCCTACAAAGTAACATACCGGTGCACGTGAGGAGTGAGACTGTGGGAGCATAATGTTCTATATTTGTGGCTCTAGGATGGGTGGACCTTAGGCTATGTGTGTGCTGGTGAATCCAGGGCCTGCGCGAGACATTCACTAGTTCATTAAGCTTAAGAGAGGCCGATGGTGGGATCGAAATGACGCCCGGGGTAAAAAAAAAACGGAGGTCCGTTTTTCGTGGTGTTATTTAGTACTAGGCTGTACGATTTTTTCACATTTACTTTTACTTTAGTCAACGCCAGGGTGCGCACACTTGCTATAGTGCGACGGGCACCAGTTTAACGACCCTAAAAGCTGGAAGATTATTTCCTCTTCATTAACGGCTTTCTTTCCTAGTTCGAGGGTTTCGATGTTGTTTTGGGGCTCGCAGCCGCTTTGGCGTTTGCGGCTTTTGAGGGAGTTGGAAAATGGTTCCGACTGGGCTCGGAAAAACAAATCACCATCAAACCGAATGATGGAGGGTTTTGACACACTTTTTTTCGTCCGTTACACCGTCGACCGGCCGTTGTTGCTTTCAAATCCGGGAAAATGACGGATGTGTGGTTGTTTCCTCAATAATCTCTCCAGATTGAGGAGGTGGAAGACACGCCATTGGAGACATTGTGAGCCACATTACAAAAAAAAAAAAAAAATAATAAAAATTAAAAAATACGGATGTATTTATGAGGTAGGCTTGTTTGGAAATTGTTTCATTTTGTGTATCATGCTGCTGAATGACACCGGTTCATGTAATGTGGGTCTAAATTAATCCCAAAGCTCGGAAAGGTAAAACTCAATTTATCAGTGACACATTGTAAATTGTGTTAGAACGTTCCTAGCACAAAAAAGGCTTTGGAATGTGTTACACCAGCTAGAAAGTGTTCCATCAACGTAGTACTAATCCAAATTCCGTCACATATACCTCACCTTCCCGCGAAAGCACTTCGCCCCGGGCAAAGGATGATCGTCGTAACTGTAATTGAAATGAACGTTTTTCGCAATTTCGACCAGGTTCCGAAGCATAAAAAAAAACTTGTGACCTGCTGTCATCGCCCGCCGTCGGTCGAATCGATGAAAAGTAATTAAATTTTCACATCTCAAATCCATGGATGGCCCTCTTTCGGCGGAGGATGGTATCGATTTTCTGCTCAGAGTAAACCTGGAGTAAATTGGAACTGTTCGGAAAAGGGACAGCGTGCTTCTCCATCAGCCGGAGGGACAATATTGGTTCATTTTTTGGGAGGAATTGGGGCGAACCTACGCGCTGTTCGCTCGGCTCGGTAGAGTTATGACGATAAATTTAATCTGGCACGAAGGAAGAAGAGATGCAAAGCGCTTCCATCCAACAGCGCCGCGTTACATAGATTACATTTTATTCATATTCACTATCTATCTATTTCGATTACCTTTTTCTGCGTTGGTACGCGCTTAAGTTGTCCCCAAAACGTCGTCATGTGGATAATCGATGAAAAATGGCAACCAAGATTAGAGTGGACGGGTTTCAATAGCAGCAACACAGCAAGGGTGGGTTGCAGGGCTAGGACTGGATTTGCTGAACAAGCGCATGGGAATTTTTTAAATGTTTAAACATAATTTAAACATTGTTGGCAATTGCATGCATGTGCAGCTTTCTGTCGACGGGCGCAACACATTTTTATTATCTGCACATGCTGCACTTCATTGCGAAGAAAAACGCATGCCATGTCTAGCCTGTGGTACAGAATCGCCAGCCCATTTTGCTTTCCGATGGCTTCCGTCCAACGGACGTATAAGAACAAAGGCTCATTTGAGGTTCAATTTTGGCTTCGGTTTCAGTGGGGTGTGTTTGGCTACTGGCGGGGACTTCCGGTAGAAAAAGGCTCAATGCCAATGGCGGATGGCTGTTAGCGGCCTCAACGCAAGTCAAACAGTCTGACTGCTTTTATCGGGTGCATCCGGGCGTGACGTGATATGAAAATGTATGTGGAGAACTGTCCTTCCAGTTGCAGGCCGTTTTTATTCGAAGCCAAGGAGGGATTTGATTACCAGATATTTATATGAAGGGATAGATAGAAATATCGGAAAATATTCTGGTTTAATTTGCATACACATAGAAGCACAATTGAAATGTATGTGTTTTTTTTTTCGGATGCGGATTTTCACAGTACATCTGGTTACGTGTTTTAGGGCTGTTCGGTTTTTTCTAAGTTGAAAAATTACTTGAGAAAATTGGATAATTTTACTTTTTTATGTCCAGGACCTGTTTTTTTCTGTAGTTGACAGATCTGAGCTCACTATTAGAAAGATGTTCGTGATTTTGCGTCTCCCGAACGGCAAACCCCTTTTTTGTGGCAACTAATTCATATCTCAATCACAATTTAAGGCCGCACGATCTGTGACGTATTGCATTCGTTTTCGTTCTCGTGATTTCTAAATGGTTCATGAATAGACATAACCAAGACCGACCACCGAGCTCCTCAATGGTCATAAATCAGCCGCAGAATCCAGTTGGCCTGTGAATCATAGCGTCCTACCTCGCCTCTCGGCGGCGGCAATCAGGAAATGCGTTTCTTTGGCCAAGGCGCGTGGAACATGTTCGCTTATTAAAATTCCTGCAACGTGGTTCTGCTCTAAGGGGAATCCTTGGGCTGTGCTCCATGTTTTCACCAACAAAGTGGTGGTGATTGTTATGCAGGGAATAAAATCCCAGTAAAATGGTGATTCATCTAATCGCAAAAATACCCCTTTATTCTGGGATGGAAATAGAAGAAAAAAATGGTTGGTTGGTTGTCATTGCATCAGCAAAAGTTTTCTAGAGAATCGATTATGAACTTACTAAAATCGTGAATGCCACTATGGATTGGTATTAACGTACACTTTCTTTATAGAGTATCGTTCAGCGTTAAGTATGTCCCTGGCCATGAGTATGCGGGTAAGGCGATTTAAAGAAGGGTAAAGGGTAAAGCAATGGCAAGTGGAAATCCGTTCCTTTTTTCCGCGTTTCGAGGCTTACTGTTTATTCCACTCCGAAGCCAACCGACAGCGGCGTCGTCGACCGGCATTTTTATGCTTTTATTTTGTCGGCATGCGCCACGAGCATCGTTCGACGGATCTACCACCACCGTATCCTTTGCCCGTGGTTGCAAAAATCCAGTATCCAGTCGTGCCTGTTTCCTTCTCTCTCATTGTCCCTACATCCTGACGGACAGAAACGAACGTCGAATGTCACCGCTTTCCCGAGTCGCTGCACGTCGCGTCGGAAGGAATTTTCACGTTCGGCAGCTGCTCGACGAACTGCTCGATTTTTCCTTCCGTCGGCGGTTCGGCTTCCGGTCCTTGGTGCGCATGTATGTGTATTGTTTTGCGCTGGTTCGGTTCGGGTGCGATTTTCCCGAGCCGGCGAACGGTTTCAGCTGACGGTGTCGCGTCAGAAGTCCTTCAGAAGCCTTGCCGGACGGTGGTGCTGCGGATCGCTCTGGTTGGTTCGGTCTCAAGTTTTTGGCAGTCGTCGATACGCCGATTACCGGAAAACGTTTCAGTCAGGCTTTCCGATACCGCGTGCTAGCTTACGTCCTTCTGTTTTCCGTCCACCCCATCGACATTCCGGGCCTGTGTGCGTGTACGTCACCGTCGTTTGGGTGTTTTTCTTTTTATTTTATTTTTTATGTGAAGGAAAAGCGTTTCCCCACCGGGTGCGTGTCCGCCGGGTTTGCTGTGAAGGGTCGATTTAGTTTCCGTGTTTTCGCTGGACCGCGGGTTTTGCCACCTGGGAGTGATTAGTTAGAATTCGCCGCAATCGCAAACATATGTTCGCGTTCGCTGCGGTGTCCAGTGGCTTCTAACCGGCAGTTGACGGCCGCAGGTGGAAAAACTGGTGCTGGTTGCGTGAATTTCGGTGCTTTTGTGGTGGCATTGTGAATTTATCTTTTCCGGCGTCCCCGGTGGGAGATAACCCCGGAGCTCTCCTACTTCGCGTGCGACAAGACGGGTTCAATTATTTTCCCTTTCGGTTGCCCATCTTCTTTTTTTTCTGTTTGGCGACACGCGACCCCCGGTACAGCGCCGCCACCATTGATAATCATCGCGTGGGGCAGCGCAAGGCGAGCGGGGAGAAGAAGAAGCGGGAGAAGAGGCGAAGGATCAGTTTCTTCAAGTACATCCTGTCGTTTACGATATTTCGCCGCTGGAAAACGGTCCACAAGGCTGAGGAGTGCCCATCGCCCGGTGGATTCGCGATGGTGCTCCAAGATGCCTCCGGTGGTGCGAACAACTCCTGCACCACCGTCCCCCCGGACGGTGGGACAACGCTGCCCGATCACAATCACCTCGACCGTCACGTCGACAATCGAACTACCGACACCGGCCAACCGACCCTGGCGGAATCCGGCACCGCCGTCGATGGCAATGGCAACAAAGCCGGTGGCTTCATCCTTGCTTCGCCCTCGTCATCGACCGGCTCGGCTTGCTCATCGATCGTTCGCACCACCGACTGCAACCGGAACCGGATAGTGGTGGTGGATGATTCGAACCACCGCCATGACTCAGCCCAGCCGGTGAATCATCTTGCTGCAAAGCAGAGCGGTAAACGGGGCGGCGGCAAGCGGCAGCATCCGTCAAAGGCGGCATCGAGCGGGAAAGGGTTCGGTGCGTCGTTTTTCGCCTCGGTTCGTTCACCTCCGCCACAGCAGCAGCAGCAGCAGCAGCAGCAGAATAACAACAACGAGCCGACGGGGTGCGTTCGCAGGACGAAAGCTGCGAGCTCGGGATGCCGCATGTCTCTGGTACGTTTGGTTTTTTTTTCCCCACTGTCCTGCGTTTTTTCTCATATAGAATGCGGAGGGGAAAAAGCCAGAAAACGGGAACACGAAAATCTTTGTCCATTTTCCTTATTACTTCTGTGCCGGCCGGGGCGGGTCTGCTCGAGAAACGGAAGGATATGTTCGTTCTTTTTTTCAATCCTCGCCGTACGACAACTTTGCTCAAGAAGGGCCAACTATTCAGCGCTGGATAACCTTTGTGGGGGAAAAACGAGAAAGAAAAAAAAACCACTTTACACTAGCATCCTGCTGTACGACGCCGACTCCACTGGACGCTTCTTACGCTCGCAGTCCTAGCAGGATAGGGCGCCTCCACTCCACGGCTTTCATGCGAAGGAGAAGCTAAAAAAGGGAAACCCCGGAAAAAGCCTGTAACGCGAAAATTGTAATCGATTTTTTCCTCCTTCCTTCACCTACGACCGTTGGTGGGTGTGAGTTTCCGCTTGTGTGCGTGTATGCAATGGACGGGAGCAACATGAGCGGGTCGGTTGCAGGTTCTACGGCTGGAGTGTTCGGGGTTGTATATTTGCATATTTCAAGTCATGTGGTATTTAGAGAGTTACGAATATGAATAATAACTTTTTTATTGGATTATATTTTCCTCGCAGTGGGCCGCACGTGAACCGACCACTTTCGTACCACACAAGATTCCTTTTTGGTTTCGTTCTTCCGTGACGATAGTTGAGACGGGTGTGTTGATATTTGCGAGGATGCACTTATTTTATTTGCCTTTGCACTTTCTTTCCTCCCTATCACTCCTCTTCACCCATATGCCGTTCCGGCTCGAGGCAGGAGCATGTCGTTGGTGGAAAATTGATCGACCGATGACGGCTTACACGCCACCGTGCTTTTCCATTATCGTTCGTGTTGCGTGGTGCTATTTTACCGCTGGGGAAAAACATTTTTCTTCGGTTTGCTTGCGCGAGACTGCGAGTTGGTTGGTACGGGTGGTATTTTGTTTCGCTGTAAATGTCAGTCCCCATGGATTATAGGACTTGTCCGCTTTTTGAAAGGCTTTCCCGACTCCTAAGAAGCCTCCGCTGTCCGGTGCAATTATGGATGAGGAGTGAAATACTATGGGCCGATACGTAAAGTTCGTGGACAAGTTTCATCAGGTGAAGATACGTGATATTTTATCGCTATCACCGAACGTTTGCCTTCTTGCTGCATCTCAACAAACAGTTGCGCTCGGCTCTATTGGTGACCATGACCGGAGGGCAGGAAGTTTCATTAACGTAATGTGATTTTGGCTGGGTTGGCCATAATTCTAGCTAACGCTGTTTGACCGGGATTCCGTCGCGTGGAGGAAAGATTGATTGGGTGATAAAGGTGATTTACTGTCCAAAGTATGCACCTCGGGGTTGCTGATCCTAGGCGACCGGTTTGGTTGGGTTTGAGGCGTTGCGTACACAACGCTACATATATATCGATCGCCTCGGAACATCCTGCGCTCTCGTTAGAGAAAATCATGTCGCGATGATCCCTCTACACACGGGATGTTCCATACGCAGTGTTTCGCAAAATGCTACAGTAGCGGATATTGAATATTGTTCTCGGACTTGAAGCAGGTCCATCGTTGCAGAATTTTCCCCGCATTGGAAAGCCGTACAAGTGCCCAAGGTGCCCCTTCTCCACAACATTGACGCTTCTTTACTCCATGCCGTTCGATTGGCACTGGATGACGGTGACCTGGAAAAGCTGTTCCTAAAATAGGCTCGTCGTTCTTCCACGCGTCCGGTTCGTGGATGGTTGATGGGCACGTGGGAGCGAAGGACGATGGGCAACTTCAAAAACAGTCCCCTATCAGCTCACTCCCGCTGGAAAGGACAAGCGTGTTGTCGTTTAACGTCCAGCATACTTTGCAATCCTTCTTCCGCGCGTTTGACGCGTGCGGACCCTCCGCTCACTTCCGCTCCACTTCACATTCCGGTGCTAATTTCCGCTGGCACCGATCGATAAGGCCCTAAAAATAGCAAAATTCTCGTTCAGGGAAATTCCTTCCGCTTCCCGGTGCGTAAAAACTTTAGGATGAACGGAGAGGAAACTTTGCGCCCGTTTGGAGTATCTTTCGCGTACCGAGACGAATGGTTCATGTCTAAGTTGTTCCTAAAATATAGACAGATGTTCATTGGCCGCTGTGAATTGAACAGGATAAACATAGAATTCAATGTCTAAAATGCAAATGGTAATTTTGCAAATTAAATAATTTGGCTTTCGAATTTCTGTTTCGATCCTTCCCTACTTTCGCATATTTTCGAATAAGGCAAACTAGTTTTGATCTGGGACTACGTTTCAATATCTTTCGGTTTAAAATATCATTTTCCATACCGTATCATTGTCCTTGCTCTTTGATGTCATATGAAAAGAAAAGCTTTGGAAATGAGTTTTCTATATGGGCTGTTTCCTTGCACCGGGTCATCCTGTTCTACCACCATGCGCAAACCTCTTCCGTTCCCTTGGCGCCAGGAAGTGCTTAATAATCGTTTAATCTCAAATGCAAATGACGCGCTGAACTTGAAATATGCTGTTTGCGTTGCTGTTGATCCGTAGTTCGCCTGTGTGATAATTTATCGACCGCAAGATTGAACGACTATCTTCAACCCGGTTGCTTTGCCTTCCCGGTTGTGCTGCTTCGTCAGTTTTGTACGGAAAGATTCTGGGGCGGAAGAGGCCATCACTCATCGGGAAAAAGAGGGGAGTAGCCGGTATGCTTTTCTTCTATCCTACGGAATCACGAAGATCCGATGAGATCGATCGGTCCTGGTTATTGCTTGCAATTTTTTTTCCATGAACCTTTGCTTCCCATTTTATGGACCGCTTCATTACGGGAATATTGCAATTATGACTGTGTGATCATTTATATTTTGACTCCGAACACCAATTTTAAACCAATCATCACTTCATCCTTGTCCAATGGTTACACCTTTTCGGTGTTGTTTCTTAATCGATTGAGACTTTCATTTTTTAATTAATCCTTTCAATTAGTACTTGGGTTGGAAAGGGTTGAATAGTGGTAATCGTTGGTATGAATTTATTTATTTTTCTTACGGTTTAAATTCTGCATGCAGTTGTTTAGTTTGTAAAAACTATGGCACGAAGAATGTTTGTAGTTACCTTTCAGGAATAATTGCTTGATCGCTGTTTCCTGTATTATGAACATATTATATCAACTATTGTGGAAATAATAAGCATATTATATTATTTAAAAATGAACATGCTGCCGGGTATTGTTAATTTACTGATCTCACAGTATAGTGTAGTATTCCTGTCCATAGTATTTTCTCCATGTTTTATCCGTTTACATATTAATCATCGGTGGTGGTTCGATTCGGAAAGGGTGCACGAAAAACGGATGGTGCATCGCGTGTTCTATTTTACCAGCATGCGAAATTTATTGCCTACGCCAAAGCCCATTTTCGGGTGCTTGAAAACCACCCAATATTGACCGTCCGCTGCCCTGCCTTTGCTGGTGCCTGTTCGAAAATGCAATAACGCGACGAGGATCTTCTTTTTTGTGTGCGCACACTGGAAGCTTTTTATAGCTTCCGTGGTGCTACGACATGATCGTTGTCCCAGCTCGTCCAGTCCGAATTAAGAGCCTCCGAGGCAAAACGGGAAATCATGCCAGTGGGCGGGTTGCGCTTGGGGCGGTAAATATTCCCGCGAGCGTGTGCGGGAGGTCCTTATGGTAAAGTTTATTTGATGCTTTAATTACAATCACCATCTGTGGGATGCCGCTGGAGCCGAAGTGACCGGTGGGTTGAAAGCCCCAGCGTGGGTACGGGGGGAAAAAGTAAAAACAAAGTTTTCCGACAAGTGGCAGACTCGAAATGCCGTCTGACGGTGTGTGGTGCTGAAAAGATTTGTAAGGCCAAAAGCTGTACTAAAAATGGACACCAAGTCCTGGCGAGGTACACTTGGGCTGCAATTTTAGGAGCAATTTATGCGCGACCGGAAAATGGTGTGCTATTTTGAGGAAGTTTTTGTTCGTGTTTAACCCTCTGGAGAGTACGAGGTGTTGGAGGGTGGTATTCAGACCGCGGAAAACACCTTCGTGGACACATTTAAAGTCTGTATGCTTGCACATTCACCCTCCCGTTAGTGAAGTTCGTGTGGAGAGGCTTACTAATGGGAAATGAAAACTAACCTGCCTTTTCTTCACCTGCCGGCGGGGATGACACATGTCATCCGGATTGGACCTCCCAGCGGATTGGGGTAGGTGTTAGTGGGCGCTGGTTAGGTACCGAAATGTCACGTTCCTCGGGCCAGATTAGGCGAGGTGACGTGTGGCAGTATTTGCCTAGCGTTTCCCTCCACCCTGGGTGAGTTATGCAGACATTCAGCGGCAGCAGCTCGGTCGGAGGCACTCAGAACCAAGGCCACAGCGACACAACGTGACAAACGTGCCCCGTTGGGCTTTTGTCGCAATGTTCGATGCCCGGGAGTTTGCGAGTGCTAAAAATACATCAAAGGGCTTCAAACATGGCACATCCGAAAGCGAGCAGCTCGTTTGAGTTTCGGAAATTATCACTTCATCAGGGGGAGCTAACGTTGAAAGCTCCCAATGGTACCAATGTAAGTGAATTGGGCGATACAGTGGTTACATAAATGCGACGTGCATCAGGCATTCCACTTTTTTTTGCTTAGCAGAAGAAAAGCTTAATTTTCAGCAAAGCAAAGGTACGCGAGACACGCATGGAATGATTTGTGCATTGTTTAAGATACTACATTCGTCCCGATTATTCCGAATCAATGACCATAGTTAACAACATATTAAGTTAAAGAATAATAAGTAAATAGACATATAAGAATTATCTCGGTTTGGTGCTTCAATGTTTAATCTTTCATTTTCTTTTTTTTCAGGTGAGTTCCAGTGTTCTTTCTAACATCTATTTGGGCATCCCATTGGGTGAGAATTAACATTCCTTCCTTAAACCCTTGACATACAAATGAAGTGCGCATCCACGTATCTACAGAATACTACTTAAATTGACTAAAAGTTTACTATAGCACACACAAAAATGCTTGGGGTTAAATGACAGATAAGAATGCTGCTTGCCAATACTTGTTATTGTTTTAGTGATCCTGAAAAAAGGCTGACCTTATTTGTTTGGCCACCCATTTTTCATTTTAATCTAATGCCTACAGTATGGTAATGTACAAAAAGCGGAGTACAAATTCCACGGACGATGGAACGTTTATAGACACGTTCGAATGTTTTTGTTGCCTTTCCAGTAATTTGCGAATGATAGCTTTTAGAATTCCTTCGTTGTTATTTTCTTAGTTCAGTTCTTGGGTTATTCTTGCATGCATACAAGAAAAGCTAAAAGAAAAGCTTATTGTCGCTATACTTGTATCATGGAACACACGTTTTTCTCAAACCACTTCCGACTGTCGACGTTTTCCTTTTTCTGTTTGTTATTTGGACCCAGTTTCGTAAAGCAAGAATCTCGCTGACGTGGGCGTGATTTGAATGGAAAGTGCATTGATGCATTGTCACAAAACAGAAACCAGTTTACATCCGTGTTGTGTTCTTAAACTGCCTGTGGATCACGTGTTTGCTGAAAATAACCAGAAAATCATAGCTCGATGGTAGTTGTTCATTTAGAAGGTTTAACGTTCAATTGCGTTATGCTTGTGGAAAGTGTACGGTCGCTTGCTGCATTCCATGCCTACGGCTATGCAACTGTTAGGCATCTAGATACGCACCGTGATAGTGCACGAATAAGCATAGATTGATGCATCATCGACAGTGCTTCAATTATACGGGCATGACAGGCAGACAAGAAATAGAAAAGCACATCCCCGCACTTTTTCTTCGACGATTCCGGTCGGTCGTACTTTCGTTGCCGTCTGTTCGTTTGTGGGTCGAAGTGCGCGTGCACTACAGCACAGCGGCTCATGCTCTCTGAACGTGGAATGCATTTTTTAATGATCCAGCATTGGTGCTTCTGTCACGATTTTCGATTAACAGCAGGTCGACAAGAACCTTCTCGGGGTGCCACATCGAAGCGAAGTAGTTTGTCCTGTGCACGGAAGCTAAAGCTAGGAGCAGCCATTTTTCACCCAAGTCTTTTTTTTTCACTTCGGTTCAGTTCTGAATGCCGCGGCAACCGCCATTCCGTTCGTTTGGTGATTTGCGGCGTTGCAGCTGATCCAATTACTGGTTCGTCGAACGCTATCGATGTACGTCAATTTAGCTTCTTGCGTCACTGTATGCAAACGACCGATCGGCTCCCTTTTGGCATCAGCATGGCAATGCAAACATGATCTGTTGATTGATTTTTGTTGTTTTGAAATCCCCATTATGGGCTCATATTTATTTTTGGTGCTTGGAATTTGAATTATTTCAATTGGCTAACGAATGGTGTAGCACGTGACAATCTCTGTGCGTTACTCAGCGTAAGAAAATGGGACAAACAGTTGTCTAGTGCTAGGATTTATTATTGCGCTAGTGTCCTTTTTTATTTTGAATTTCAATGTGAAATGTTTTATGAATACCCTTGAATCAAAGATAACGAAACAACATTAAAGTCTCATCTCATTGGAACCGTTTGAGCCGAGCATTAAGTCGTCGCTATTGTTTTTTTTTAAATATTTATAAAATAAGGAAATGTAACTTCTTGTATCTTGTAAAAAATCGTTCCAAATTGAAAAGATGAATAATAATTTATGTAAATCTTATCTGATTCGGACCGTTGAAAAATTCGACCGCAGTGTGGTTGCTGTTTTCTGTTGTTTCACACTAGGTGTCGCTTCTCAATAACGCCAGTGTAACCGGTTCAGTTTTTCGAGCTGGTTTCTGATTCCGTGTACCGGTTCGCTTCGGATTCATGCATTTGACGTCACCGGGCAACACTTTCGCGTTGCTTTACACGACCGGCCGCAACATCTGGCAGCAGATTGTGTATCGCGCTACGATCGCGGCGTGTGTTTTGTAAAATTGTAAAGTGGAGGAAAAAGATCGTGCATCGTATTACGCCGCCGGGTCCCCCAAGGCCTCTTCCGTTTCGTCCCCAAAAGTCCCCCATTACCCCATGAGTCCAACCAACGGTGCGCAACGCAGAGCCACACGGGCGCGACGGAATGGTTGGCGCGGACGAATAATAGGTTGTTTGCCGTTTGCCCCAGCTTTCGTGTAGGGCTTTTGGGCGGCGGGCCGTGGAATGGACGGGCTGGGAGGGGCAGCTCTGACCGGCGGCAGGCGGGCGGGATTGGTTCGTGCGCAGCAAAGCAAGCAGCGCACGCTGCCGGGACCGGTCGGTTGCGTTGCGCGGTTGGTTTCGGCGTTCAGTTTCAGTCGAACTTTCGGCCGAAAGACTCCACGACGACAGCGTCGTCTTTTCCGGGCGCTCAACAAGCGCTACGTGCGTATCGTAAAAGCTTTCGGGAACTGCTTTCGAATCGAATCGGGTCGGAAAACTTCTTCCAAACACGGTTAGCCAAACGTGGGTGTGAAGTTACTGGAGTGTCTCCACATTAAATGTGTTTAACTGGGGTCGGATTGTTTGCGGTGTGGTGGATGGGTTTACCTCGAAAGGGATAAAATGTTTGTCGGAGTGTGTTGAGAATTCTTCCCTATGGGGCGTGTGAATATTATCATGGTCTCGCGATCGCCGTTCCTGTCGCGTGTGAAAATCGGGCAGAAAATCGTCGGTTATTGTGGCGATGCTCGCGCTTATTGGTGGTTTCGCTCGGCAAAGGGTGTTTACCTCACAACTGTAAACTACGCAGATTTCTCCGTTGATTTCATGGTTACTAAAACCTGAAAGAAAACCCGTGCAACAGTGAAAATTATTTTCGAAACGCATACTGTCTTGAGGAAAATGAAAAATGAAAAATGTTCATTCAACCTAATCAGCAAAGTGAGAGAGGACAGCTTTTTCCTGAAAAAAAGGGAGTAAATGTTTGCTAAGCGACGCACCAAATTTGAGAAAACACAAACAGATCGGTCTTTTGTATCCGTGCTCTGTAAAATGTCCTTTCTCCTCCAGTACTCTGGTGGAGAAGAAGGTATATTGCGGGGCTGTGCTTGAGTGAAAGGAAAACTGGAGATCGTGTTTTCCTTGAGAGTGATATGCAATCGTTGAAGCAATGTTTAAAGTGTGATAATGTTTTGAAAACAAACACCAAACCATAATGAGAAAGCCCAATGTTTGCTCTCGTTTTTGCTGCTTCGGTTGTTGAGTCAGTGTGATTCGTGTACATTTGGATTATCTTTTTTAACAACGCGTCGAAAAATGTCTTGTTCCATTTAAATTGCGAAGTACGCTCGAGACCGATATGTACCCGTTGTGCTTGTGCAGTGATATTGTATGCTTTGCTGTGCTGGCATTCTTCCCCGGTGTTGTGGTTTTTCATTTTCATATCGTGCCGTTTAGGGTTATAAAGAAAATAATCTCGCTCTGCAATGTCACACAGGGGGAAAACGATTACTTCGCTAACGGTTAAGTTTTGCTACAATATTCCGAACACACTCGAAACCTTAAAAAATTAAGGCTTTTACCAATCAGAAGAGCTATTTTACATACTAGAATTTCCCATTCATTCAGACGACCATAACAACAAATTCGACCTTTTTGTTTCCGTTCGCACTTCGGCCCATTTCTTCTACCCGATAGTTACAACTAGGTCAAAACGTTGTAGCTGTGAAACTATTTTACTATCGGCAGATACCGCATTTTTCCCACCCCATAACCCACACAGTGGACCGTGGATGTTTCCGACAGTTTTTTTTTTGTAGGTGCTACCTTTTTGCTTTGGCTATCTTTACCGTGTTTTGTGCCACCCCTCTAGATGCACTCTGCAATACAAAAGGGAGTAAAGTGCTGGCGTCTTTATAGCGCCACCAAAATGGATACAGATTGATTTAGTGCGGTGGCCGCCGTTTCCGAGCAGCCGGCAGATGTGTAGGAAAACTGCTGGAGGAAAACTCACACTGTGTAAAACTGCGGCCGGATAATGGTTTTGATAAAAAGTAGAGCATAACGAGTGCTCTAACACTTTTCTTTTGTTTGCCATGTGCCAGCGATGGATCGGACTGGAAATAGTTTTTCAAGTTCAATCGCTGCCGTACTGGACCCTGGCCACTTTGATGCACCCGTGAAAAGCTGGCGTCAACAATGCATTTGTCATGTCTTTTCATTGCAGTGCAGAATTTGTCTTTGGAAAAAATATGAATTTTAATGGCAGTAAATTATTGTGGATTCATAACTATTCCCTCTTGAAAAAAAGTTCAAAAGTTCAGTGTATGAGTAATCATATTATTTCGAGTCAAACATTCCTCCAAAGAAATTTGCAAGACGCTAACATCATCAGTTTTTATCAACGGGGTATACGAGCTTTGTGCTTGATCGGTAGTGAATCATCATCATTCTCAAATATAGGGGGAAAGGCAAAATGTAATCATTAATTTATAGCTATTGATGTCATCTCTGTGTCATATTTATGAGTTTCATTTTGGTTCATAAATTTGAGCAGAATAGTTTAAATTATTTAGAGCCCTATTAATCATTTTTTGGGTTTGGCTAATGGACATTGTTTGTAAATTGTTAATTTACTAATCATTCATTGATTCACGGTTATTCGCTGGTTTTGTCATCATCAAGCATAGTGTTGGGTACGATAACATATTCCCAAGTTGATTTCCAGGTTGTAACATTGTCCTGTAGTATCATCGTCGATAAGGCATTTTTTTAAATATGTATCGTACTTTTTCTGCAACGAAAAGCAATTCCACTTTATTGTTCCACTGTCCGTGTCATGGACCGAGAAAGCACACGGGAAGGCATAATCGTGTAGTTAAAATACGATAGCATTGAAAGTAGTCCTCCAAATCGATGCTCGGCTTCCAACAGACCAGCAACATGTTGGCCGTGCGGGGACGCGTTAACCTTCCGTACGCTCGCTGTCGGTGGGAGGCTTAAAATAACCGGCAAACCTGTTCGATGAACCGGTTGGATTTTTGTGAGAGTGAATTAACAAAAAAAAAAAAAAAAAACAAAGATCGAAAAACGAATATCACACATGTGGAAAGAATGTTTGCTGAGCATAAGCAACTCTCGTCGTTATCATCCGATAATCTTGAGCGAGAAAGACGGCAAAGTCGTACTTGAGACCAAATGATTTGGATTTTTGTTTACTGTATATGAAATCTTTATTCCTGAGAGTTCAAAATGTTTTACGAAGGATCTTGATGGAACACAAAGTTATTCCGTTTTTAAAACATCTGTTTCCATTTCGAATTGGAGAATGTTTTGTGTTAAATATGCCAAAGCAGAGCACATTCCTTGCTCCAACTGCTAACGTGTCATTCGTATGCAAATGTGTTGAATTCGAACGACAAGTTGTCGAAGGTTCTTCCCGATGCTCACCAGAAAGCAACTTCTAGCAGTGGGGTTGGTGTATTTTCTCACATCCCATCAAGTGTGGTCAAGTCTTTCCGTGCATTTTCGCTGTTGTGTATTGGTTCGTCCAAAGCGGTCCTCTGCTGGTGAAGGTGCGGCGTCTTTCACCTACTGATAGGTATGAATATTTATGTTTATAAGGTACGAATGCGATATCGTCTGTCGGGCAGCGGTCAGACAGGTTCAATTCGCACCAACGCGGTGCGAGGAGCCCCGACCTGTGCACCCTTTCGGTCCGCTCTCGTCGCGGTCACTTGCTGCATGGTCAAAAGTGAAAGAAAGAGAGATCCCCCAGGGCGACCAAAAAGCTCAACAAAATATTAATGAAACGAAAAACGTACACTTTAAGGTGTATCTGCGTGCAAAATGGTGGAGCTATCGTGTGGCAGGGCGGATAGGGCACTGGGAGGACCGGGTGGTGTTGGGTTGATGGTGGGAAATAGTGGGAGACTTTCGTCCACTTCGCTTTTTCTCTGCCCAGCTCCGAGGAGGGAAGAGGCTAAAACAAACTATCCAAACATTCCGTCGCGCACGGCAGCGATGGATGGATGGATGGCTGGTTGGTTGGTTGGCTTGGACTGGGCTGGGATGAATATGTGTGAACACTCCACACCGCCTCGGAGGCCGCGAGGCCGCGGAAAGGTAACCTACTTTCTCCCCGCTTGCGGACGAGCAACAACGTACCTCCCTCCTGTGGCTGGTTCTGCTTTCGGTTGCGTACGCGCGCGCGCCTCAGCTCGCTCGCGCCCAATTTGCTCATAAACACGCACACCGCTGGCGTGCCTGCGACGGCTGGCAGGGGTCGGTCCGTTGCCGCCGAAATAAACGTTTTCCCCGGCAGAGAAACAAAAAAAAAACCAATCCTCCAAAAATACTCCAACGCGGCGTCCATTGGCATGCTTACGCATAACAGATATAAATGCTCGGCTGGAATGGAACTGGCGCATGCGGCGACCTCTCCGACGCATCCGGTGTGATCGAACTTCTTCGCAGTCCCGGAAATTCTGGCATTTCCAATCTCGACACTCACCTCAGCAAGCGGCCGTCTTTCGAGGCTACCGCCCTCCACAAAATCGCTCGCGCTCAAGTTGTCAGGGGGCTCGGCATCGAGAAGAACTTTTGATTTTCAACCCAACGATAGTCCGCAGGCCCCCGCCGAATTTCAGTAGCCGATAGTGTGCCTCGTCCTACACCGAAATTGGGAACAGCGTTTAGCTAACGGTTGTTCGAGTTTTGTTTCCGACCGCGAAGCGCTGCTTGCCTAGGTTGTTGTGTTTTGAACTTGCCCGGTCTGGCTGGAATGTGGAAGTTGGAAGCTCATCATCTGGCGTATGTTTATCGATGAACCGTCGGAACACAGGTTGTGCTCGAAGTAGCACAGCCCGGGCATACAATCGCCATTTGAACCTGAATCGAAACGGCTGTTTCGCTGCTTGTCGAATTTGGACACGCATGGCACCTCGTCGTGGATTGACACAGATTCGAGGTAAATAATAAAACCGACGCAGCATATCTCGGTCGGAGCGCGCTTTTACGATGTCGCTGATATCGTCACGATACATCCACGGGGTGGACAAGATCCAGTCGGTTGCATAAAGTGTTTCTTGCAGCAATAGCCGCGTATGACATAACGCGATCAGTCGAGGGAGCCGCACTGTCGAGATTTTTTTTTTTTTCTGTTGCCCGCCGTAGGGCTCCACTGCTACTCTCTTATGGCAGACCGAGACCCGATTCGCTACCGCCGACGGAATGTGCCGGTCACTTTGTAGACGAACATAATCCCCGCTCGTCTTTCTAGACCGGTAGCACACATTCGCCGCTTGCCACCCTGGAGGCATTGAATGGGAGGTTTCGTCATCCGTCATCCATTAAAGGTATCATTCGGTTCACCAGGGTTTCGCCAGCTCCAGGGATCCAGTCTAGTACGGGGGAAGGCACGACCAGAAACATCCGCGAGAAATAGTTTGCGATCGAACGGTTGGGAAAGGAAAGTTTTTCTCTGGGCGCTGAGTTGCAACTGTGCCGTCTACCATGTCTAGGTACGCTATCGATATTTTAATGAGAATCTATATCGGGCGCTGGAGCTGTACGATCTCCGTGGCTTTACTAGCAAAGCTTGCCATAGAACGTTTCAGAGGAGCCTTTTCGGAACGATATAGGTGCAGGTTCTATGATGTTTATGCTGCCTGTGGCTCAAATGGGCCCAATTAGCCAATAGTTGTTCTGATGATAGTCGGGCAACTATCCGACCTACAATATAGCTTCATAATTATCTACACTGGACCGTATCGTAGATCTTAACTAGGCCAATAATTTAAACTATCTGCACTTTCCATCAATCACTGCGTGTTAAATCTATTCGCACTACGAGAATAGAAAGTCCAAGAACTAAACTTCAGGCCTGTTGAAGGGTGAAACATTTTTCTGTTACCCTCACGGTCGTTGTGGTTGTGGAAATAGCGATAAAGATCGGTTCACTATACATACAGCCACAACAGCACAGGAAAGCTGCCGTCGCTAATGTTATGGCGCCAATTGATTTCCGAAACGAAGCGCAACAAACGAACCGCCGCAGCTCGATTTTCGAGATGTTGATTGAGGCTCGTGATTGGGCTCCGAATCGGTTGTGCTCACCGTCGTCCCGTCAACATCTGCATCTTTCGAAATCGGTCGATCGTTGATTTCGTCGCTTGAAAGCGCATCAACACGGACGGCTGCTTGTTGGTTGAGTGTGTTCGGGCTCGGGGTTGGAGAGCGCAACATGGTCACGAAAAATTCACTTCAAAATTCGATGCGTGAGCCCATATTTTATGTCGTATGCCGTGGAATGACGACATCCGTGAGGTGTAGGTGGGCGTTTTGTCCCTCTTTCGTAGAGTTCACTAATTGTCGGCGGATTGGTCCATCCCATGTTGAGGTGGGTACCGCAGAAGGCGAAATGATGCATCGATGGTTTTGACCACACCGAATGGAAAATGCTCAAGCAACATGGTTTTGCTATGCCGCGCTCTGACCACATCGAAACATCGGTTTGTTTCGCGAAACGACGTTCAACCGCAAACCGATCGACGGTTCATTTGCGTCATGGAATATTGGAATATCGGACTAAATGCTGCTGCCGCCGCTGCTAGTGTCGTGTATGGTTTGCCGGGTTGGCATGCCGCAACAACGGTGTTCAAGGTTGCTCACCTTGAACCGGATAGTAGTTCGTAAAACATGTACGCCACTCCTCGTCCTTGCACTCTTACCGTCTCGCACTGAGCACTGGGTTGGGTTTGGTCGAGTGTGTATAACAGTGTACCACAAAGCCCCTACGCCACCTACTATGCGGCGATGCTATGCAGCTCTAAATGACAAAGGTGCAACCACCGGACCAAACGACTCCGCCGATGTGGTGCAGCCTCGTGGCCTCGAGGTTTTGAATCATATTCTCTCCATTCCGCTCCTCTTTTTTTTTCTGCGCACCGTCCTCTGCCTTTTCTGCCGGGCCACACCTTCTGTGTTCCGGTGCCAAAATTCGAGATTGCATAGGCTGCTACTAACCGATCTGCCGTGCCCCCGGCAGAACACATTGCGCCGGGAGACTATCTATCCGGTTGGCAATGTGTTCGATGCTGTTGGGCCCGTATTGTGTTCATGCTGGTCGATTGTTGTGTTCGCCCACGGGCACAATTGTCCAGCGGCGGGTTCCGTTGATCATTCCGCCGGCGTGGCCTCGAACTTTGACACCGTCAGTCGTCGGTCGCTGCAGTGGAGGTTTTGGAGTGGATTCCTGTTTCTTTTATTCCTCTCAACATGGCCGTATGTCTCTCGCTATGACAAATCAAGAATCACTAGGGGTGAGGTGTCGGTTCCAAGTGGGGTAGCAGCAGGGTGTTCCAGGTGGTGAACACTACTGTACAGCCAGGTACCTCACCGACCGGCCGTCATTGTTGTGCCATTGATTATCGATTGTTGAACCCAATGCGCCACTTCGTCGACGACGTCAACTTGGCACGGATCCGAACTCTCCCACGATTGTTTGCCCTGAAACCGGCAGGGCCGGAGGTTGTACACGTGGCACAAGGCATTTCCTTTTTCGTTTTGCTTTTCTTTTGATGGCATGTTTTGGCAGCCAGGGGATACCAGAATTTTCCAAAGTGATTGCGCAATTTTTATCCACTGCCACTGGAGGGAACTCTGCCCGCCAGTGCAAGGTTCCTAAAGCTTCGGTTTGTGGTTCGAGAAAAAAAAACCGCATCGTTTGTCAATGTTGAACAGCCATGCTCGACTATTTGGGGATGATGAATTGTGGCCTTCGGAGCACGGTGATACTGGTACCTTCTAAAGCTCCGTAGTAGCAAAATGTTACCTTTGATGATAAGTTTTATAATCTAGTTAAAACTATCAAAAATTGTTATGCAAAGTAAGTTCAAACGACGCTTTTGAAAACGATCGGCGTGGATTGAATATCAGCTTGTAATGTACGTTAATGTTTAACGCATAATGACGTGGGGAATATGGGTTTTTTTGCATTGGAATGGTCACACTCTGCCTCGAGGTGTATTTTTGTAGTGTTTTCCTATTTTTTTTACTGTTTTGATATGAATAATCGCCCTTCAGATACCGCACTGAACTGGTCCGCCGGTTCCACTGGTGTCCAAACTTACAGTTCGAACATAAGAACCGGCTAGCGCTTCTGTTATGCTGCCGTTGGCTTCCGATATGGTGTGTCTCTATTGCCAGCAATTAGCCGAACGTACATAAATTGTTGCTAATTGCCCTCTGCACCCTATGCCGCAAGCTGTATACTCGACACTGCACTCTCGCATCGGACCCCCTTCGGACGTTCGTACGTCATCGTTCCATTTGGCAGGTGGCGCGGAATTTGCCATGTCAGTGCAATCGTGTTGGTGCATCATCTTTCATGCTCTTTCACCACGAAGCGAACAGGGGATGTTGCGTCTGTTTCGTCTGCTGCACCTCAGGTTGGGGTTTTGTTTCTTTCTTTTCCGGCGTCTTCTGCTTACCCCTCCGTGGTGGAGTATCATCATGCTGCATTCTAGAGAAATGAGCAATTGCAACGATTCAGCCGGCTTGATATGCAATGAAGACGATCATCACTATCATTAGCCGATGCATCGTTGCTGCATCGGCGGCGGGTTGCACTGCCCCCCCTTGGGTCGGTAGATTAATGTGCTTTCGGTGGCTTGGCGATCGTTCACTCTCAACTATGTGTGCTACTGTGCGTGCATAATTTGCACAATACGACCGTCATACTTGCACACCACGTGGGCCATTTTTATCGGCCCATTTTCGCCGGTTGGGTTTTCTTTTCTTGCAGTTGGCAAGAATGACTGAACGTTTTTCCGTTGAACCGAACGCCACCGCCAGGAGCGGCGTGAATGAGTCGGATGATTTACGACAGTCCTCGGGCGCATCGATGTACGGCGAAAGTAAAATTGTATGCAGCGGGATGTTTTCCAACACCGCGTAACCGTTTCTTCCATGGAGCAGGCGATGGTTTCGTTCGGTGTTGTTTCGTACGGTCTGTCAGTCCCGGTGGGGAAGTGTTGTGGAAATTCTGGGCGACCTTCGCTCGCAGCACTGGCAGGTTTAAACCTTTCCCCCTCCTGATAGAAACACCCCGAAGGTGTATTTATACACACCTTTTATTTGCAAGTGCAACTAGGAAGTGGTGTCTGCGACAGAGCACTGACGATTAAAGTGCTGGATTGCCATGAGCGTGGTGCCGTACCAGAAGGTTAATGTTGGTGTTTGACAAGTAATGGGAGTACAAAAAGAATAAAAAAAAAAAATGCTGGTTAAACTTGATTTGCGTGGTTAATGGTGGTCAATAAAATCCGAAGATACAGACATTTGATCTGAAAAAATAGGTCCATGCATTGGAATACCGACCGAATGAATTTCTTAATGGTTTTTTTTTTGGTTTGATGAGGATTGTATGTATATTTAACCACTTTATGAAATAGTTATCCATTTTATTTCAACTTCACCGACTTCCAAATGTGTACTCTCTTCCCCAAAAACACATGATACAGTTAAAGGCGTGTCGGCATCTTTCGCAAATTTGTAATAAATAGAATCAACTGTAAAGCAGTTCAAGACAATATCCTGTTTTACATTTTGACCTAGTTTTGTACCTTTTCTAGGATAAACCTGTTTGTATGTTGCCTACGTCATTCGTTTCACTGTCCATAATCCTTTGGGAACGGCAAAGCTGATATCGAACGGTTCTGGAGTGAAACCCGTCGATTCCATGAACACACGCACGTCGTCCGGTTGCAAGCAAGTCGTGCACATATTCAAAGCAGCTGCATCATACTCGTGGCGAGATAGTGCTTCGTTGGTGGCTGTGTTGTCGCTAAGCTCACGCTCAGGAAAGTGCTCTAAGATTGAAGACCGGACAGGGAAAGGCAGGGTACCGACTCCTTGCACTGAGTTGTGGTACTCGTTCGATAACCATGCGCCGCCCTGTATTTGGGTTTACGTGTACGGTTGTGTTGTGGCCCCTTTAGGCTCACCACTCGACACAGGTGGAAGGAAGCGGTTCAGTTGATGGTCGGAAAGTCGGATCTGGCTGGTGGATGGATGGATGGTTTGTCTGCCAATCGGTCCGTAACATTCGTCCATCGCAGTTGCAGCTTCATCGTCGTACCCGTCATCCACCAAAACTCGTCGCCATGGAGCCGCCGCGCTGTTGGAAACCCTCGTTGTTGAAGGTATCCCAACCCCCTCCGGCAACAACTATGGTCGAATAACATATAGTAGTCTAGTATCGGTCGGTGGGGGGTCCGTTTAATATTACCATTTTTTGCCTCGATCAACCTGTTGCATTGGCAACAGGAGGGGGGACCGAGTCGAGCCGAGCCTGTTTTTGTATTTTGTTGTGCTGTTTTTGAACCGGGGTGAGATTGGTTGTTTTTTATGCTTGTGACTTGGATCGATCGAAATGGCTGTACCACTTTCTGCCATCGTTAGACCCCGCACTAATGCCGCCCCAACACGGGCTGGTAATATTTTGTTACAAACGTTCCGCGTCGTCGCCAGTGGAGAGTCGAGTTGACTGACTGACTGACCGATCGACCGACCGACCGACCGACTGACTGACCTCAGTCGTGAGCCGGCCGACACCTCCTGCACAGTGGTGATACTCGACAACTATCGGTTTCCTGTCGCCAGAGCTGGGTGTGTGCACATGGAGCGTGGTGGTAGACCGTCTAACCTACATTCCACAAAACCGACGAAACACGAGGACGGGGAGCTGTCGCGGTTGTAGCTAAAAATGGTGGAGAAGGAAACGAGGTGCCACTAAAGGTGTCACTTCATGAACCTGCGTCACAGCTCATAAAACACCTCGCTCGTTGAACTCGCGCGCGCCACCCAACCACGAACCCCACCCGGCAAGGCCTCTCCGCGATGCTAACCTTCATGGATGAGCTTTTCTAACCTTCGCCGGGGTGGAAAATATTGTTTTTCAATATCCATTTCCTGGGTTGCACAGGGTCGCCGCACAATGCACAAAGTCGCGCTCGGGAGATACATCCACGGCGGGAGTGCAATCTCGATCAGGATTTCCCGAAGAACTTTTCCTTTTTGTTTTTCGGGGTGCAACAAAGTTGTTACTGACCGGTTGGCTGACTGGCTGCATCTTTATTCTTTTTCACTTTCTGCATTCATCCGACGGAAAAGCGACGAAAAGCGAAAGGGGGAACGGGAACCGGGCAGCTCCAATGGGCGCGACTCAGTTGGCTAGAGAAGCGCGGTGTTTCGGAAAACAATGGTCTTGTTTTCTAAATTTATGTTTCAGTCTGTGTCTTGAGCTTCCGTTGCTCAAGTTCTTCGCCGAAGACGGTGCAGAAGGTTGGAAATATGAAATGGAGCTTGCGCGTTTCAACGGAAGTGCAGCCCAGCCGTTGAGAAAATCCCTCTTTAGAGTTCACTGCTGCTGTTCTTTCTGTTCACCCTCGCCACCATCGTAACCGTGAAACCAACTCCTATTCTTTACCGTTGCGACGTGGGAAACTGAAAGTTTTCACGTCCACCAAACCACTCTTTTGCGAGTTTTCATCGTTCACGAGCCAGCTTGTGTGACTGTGTGTTTGTCTGTGTTTATTTGTGACAGTGGTAAAGAAGGCCAGCCCAATTCACTTACAAAAAAGGGCCGTAGAACAATTTCCGTCCATAGCTGTAGGGAGGAAATCAAAATCTGCTCTAGCTTCCTCTCAATTTCTCGTTCTCGACTCTTTCTTCGCCATGCGCTTCACGCTGCGCCTTGAACCCTTGAACGAATGGGTTTGCTTGCGTTGTTCATTTTCCGAAGCACCCGGGTGGGAGGTGACCTCCTCGAATGACGAGGCGGAGGAGTTGGGACCGGTACACTCGGAACCTTTAACTCAATTACAGCTTTTGCTCGATTTCTTCATCGCTAAATTATACCCACGGCTGCTGCTCAGTGCGATGCAGTAGAGGGAGGGTTGGGAAACTTGAATGATTCTGCTATTCCGCTGCCTCCATTCTGGTTTGCAGTAAAGTCCGTGTGCTAGCGCTCTCGGACTCACTGTGTTATGATTGCATTTGCTGGATTGTTGTGGATGTTTTATTTTTTCTTGCCGGCACAGAAACATCATCCGCAGAAGCATCATCTTACAGCCTGGCGAGCTGGCGAAGTGTTTGTAAGACGTAGAGTAGGGCAGGGAGAGAACGAGAGATGGATGTAGAAAGGAGGATCGCTTGTTAGGCAAGAGGTCTGTTGTGCGTTTTGTTCGAAAGCTCCGAGAAAAGATTCCGGTTCATTTTGGACTGGATTCTTGGCTCTGGCAGAGGTGTCTTCGACAAGGACGATCATTCTAATTGGATTTGAAGCACTGCAAAAATCTTTCACAGTTTCTTACCACTGCATCGTCGGGTTGTAGTCGGCTAGGTAAAGTGGTGTAACAGTGGTGTGCATTTGTTCTGGCCTTTGCCATTCTGATGCTAAGTGGATGAAGTTGAAAATTGCAAATGTTCACCCGAAGCAGTATAAATGATGGGCGTAAGAATATTATTTATTTATGAGATGTTGATCTTCTATTCAACGGTCCAGGATAGTTTAAAACTTGGTACAAATGTTCTTGATAAACCATTTCAATATTTGATCAGTTTGGACTATTTAGGTCAATACCCGAATTTACCAAAGCGTCAAGTTGGACAGTCTTTGCTCTCTTGCCGAAGGATATTGACATTTGTTGATTAGAACATCAAATATTCACTGTTTGGGGACGTCATAGATTTAACTAAGGCATATGGCCGTTCCTCTTTATGTCCATAAGGGTAATTCATGTAAAACCCAACGGTAGTATATCCACCGCACACCGTTGGGAGGTCAGCATCAATCGTCAGCTCTAGCACCGTTAATTTACAGTAACATCAGTGAAAACCTTCATAACGTTCTCACCATCTCGTTCCCCGGCCTAAGAGGATAGGGTGGACCGCTGGCAGTGGTTAATGCTATCCTCATTTATTAATCATCGAAATGAGGTTGGATGCATAACGAGATTTCGAACGCCACTGCGGGATGCTGTACACCAAAGAATAGCGACCACTAATTCTCCTGCATGGATCGGGGAAAGCACCCGGCTTTTGTCAGTTCTTCCTTCGCCGACGCGCCACTTGCAGCAAACCCGTTTCGGAGCATCGCAAAGATAAAAAGAGAGAGGGAGAGAAACTTCTTCAACCGTAAAATCAATCAACCACATTATGAGACGGGGGAGCATCTTCGGTTAGCGTCGATTTAAAGAGTTTTCTTCGCCTCCCTTTTTTTCGTTGCTTCTCTCACGGCACAGAAAAACACGCACACCTTATGCTGCAGTCCGACCTATTAGTGATGGTGATTTACATGTTTTTGGTGCTGTTTATAACTTGTTTTCTACCGTCCACATTTACTATCGTAGTCCGTAGACCTTGCACTGATCCCGTTACGCAAAAAAAAAAACTCTGATAGGAAGAAGGAGAGAGACAGGTTGCTCCTTTGTGCATGTTGAGCGGTGCACTCGCTGCACCAGACGGAAAATCTGTAGACCAACTCCTACCACCACCCTTAACGCTGATCGATATGGTTGATTGATTTTAAGCAATTTTTCGCCGTCGGCGTGGGGACGGCGGCGGTTCTCATCCTTGTTCCCCGCCTCGGACATCCACATACAGTGGTGTGATTTTTAATTACATCTGATCCACAACTGTTCCACATCGTCCAGCGCTGTTTTGGCTGCTTTTCCCCACGCTCACGGATTGTGGCACAGACGGTTGATTGATGTACGGTCGCCAGGTGTTGGTGCTTGGTGCCTTGCTACCACTAATGGCCCTTGCTCGCTGCAAAGGACGGGAGGAATTGGCCAGTAAGAAGTGGGAACCAAAAAGAAAACAAATGTTGAACACATAAAAAAAAAATGCCCCAAACTGAATGTGAAAATGATTGGAAGTGAAATCTGTAGCCCTCTAACCAATCAGCACAGACTGCGGCTGGGCTAAACATACTCACTTGTTGCATGTGTGCCCTGGGTTCGCTATGATTGGTAACATTTGGAGCACCTACTTCATCATCATTAGCTGTTGACATGCGGCGGAACGTGATGGAAGGGTCCTTCAAATCACAGGTGCATCTGGTGTTGCTTAGCGCGACCTTGTCGTCCAAATGGTGGTCTTTATTGGCTTATTTCAGAACTCGCTTTTTTTACGTTTTGCTTATACTTTATCAATGAAACCTCCAGTGTTGTTCTTTATTTGGCTAGGAAATTATAGATGGTGTTATAAACTACCGGCGCTTCACATGATTGGTACTGATATGGTACGATCAAAATGTGTTTAACTATTGAAGTATGATGTGAGCTTCTTCCCCAAGGAATTTTTTCTAAGGTGTTCGCTCGTGTTTCTTGTGGACTCATTTTACATTCCATCCACCTCCCAACTAGTCGTTGTCGCAAACTGTTCTTTTGAAAATTACAACTCCGGGAAGATATCGTACAGCGCAAAGCATCTTGACAATCCCTTAGATTTCCGCACCGGGCTCAAATTTCCTCTTCTCTACACGCGTACGCAGCGAACGCTAATCCAACGGTACTTCTTCCTCCCAACGCTGCCAACTAATCTAATCAGTGAAACGGTGCGTAAAGTTATATGACATTTGGTACGCCGGAGACATTCCAAGCGAACCGAACCGACGTCTGCGCTGCCAAGCGCGAAGGAACCTCAAGGGCTCTTGAGAATGCACCAGTGGAGTGGAAAATACGAGTGGTAAAAGGGAAAGCAACAGGTGCGCGCGTTTGAGTGTGCATAGGTGTATGTGCAATGTTCACAAGACGTAGAAGTGAGAAGTGAGAACTTGACATCCCTACAATAGAGCCCATCGTTGGGCCATTGGGCTCGTTAACCGGGGCTGAGGTGACATATAGCGTACTCTAGTCAGCAAGTCTCGCTAAGCAAGTGTCCGATAGCTCAACTTCGGTTTCAGTTCTGCGTGTCCGGTTCCTCCGGTGCCGAGAGAGAGAGAGCGAGAGAGTCGAATATGCTGTGATCATGAGCTCCATTACTGATGAGCAATCGTGAGTAATCAGAGCACGTACGAAAGTGATTTGGAGTGTCAAACAAAAGTGGAAAAATTATTGCCAAGAAGCAACCAACGCCGCACTCCGTATGAAGCGAGACGAGGAACGGGCCCGCAAAATGTGGCGAGACATTGGCGTGGCGGCGATGCAGCATGGGCCGAATTCTCTCCATCACCATCAGCCTGCGATGTACGGACCAGGGGTTGGCAATGGTGCGGCCGCGACCCTCCCGAACAATCCGCACTGGAACCAGCCGGGCTACCGGAACTCCTACAGTCTGCCCCATCCGAGCTCGCAGAATGGGGCCGGCGAGCGGAACGGGGGCGGTGGCGTCCGACGCGGTGGCGATGTCGGCGGGGACGCTGGCCGCTATCCGCACTACGACATCAAGCCCCTCTCGCAGGCACCCTCGTTTCCGGAGATTTCGGCCGCCAGCTACACCGGCAACGGGTACCACCATCCACCGCACCACCATGCGCACCTGATCCAACAACAAGGTGGTGGTGGTGGTGGTCAGCAGCATCCGCATGCCCATGGGCTGAAGCCTCCGCGGCCCATGTCGATGTACGAGCTGCATCACAACGGTCACCACAACAACGGTGGGGGCAATAGCAGTCCCCAGCAGCTGCACTCGCTTCCACCGAACTTTGTGCCACACCAAACGCGCGCGCCCAACGGCCGGTCACCTCCGCTGGCGAACGGGGGAGGTGGTGCCAGTGGTGGAAGCAATGGTACCAACCACCACCAGTACGGTATGGTGGGCCCACGGTCACCCATAAGCACGGCGGGTGGAGGAAGTTACGACGGTGGCGGCGGTGGTGGTGGTGGAGGACGTGCTCTTTTACAACAACCGGAAGAACTGGTGAGTTGGAAGGTTTCACCTTGCCTAATTGGATCTTGGAAGTCGCGGAGCTACCGTGTTCAACTACCGTGCTTCTTTTGCGGTTTTGGCGACGCGATTTTAAACCGAACGACTGTCTTCTCTTGGTGTTTGCGTGCGGCGGTCCATTTCGTGACTTGTTCTTACCGGGCGAAACCATTTTTTTTTAGTCGTTGTTAATTTTGTTTTACGTAACCTACATAGTGGACGTTGGAAGGTGCGATGTATTTCTGCAATGGCGTGAAGCTAAAGTAAATAAATGTGATAAGTTACTGCCAAAGGGGAGGAGCGCATGCTATATGTCGTGTTCAGCAGGATGGCCAACTTTTATGATTCTTCGAGTAATAATTAATACCTTCATTGAGAGCTAGCTATGATATTCTTGAAGTTGCCTGCTGGATTGATTGAAGTATACATCAAGGATACGATTCTGCACATTGCCAGTTTTCGAAACAGAATTGGAGGAATATGTATGCATCGCCAATTTTTGGATATGATTTTGTGTGTGAATATATTTAATTGCACTTCTTGCCTGATCTCAGTAAGTTCCAGAAGCCAGATGGATGATTGTGCGGCGAGTTGTTTAAATTCATTACTTACACAAGGATAATGACGTTCGCGTAAAAAAATTGAAAACGAAAATTACCTTCTGCAAATGAAAGTCGATATTGTAATCAAACACTGAGTATGTCTGCACTGAACAAATAATTATCCTGACGGCTGTTTGTCAATCGGAGATGCCAAAATGAATCAGTAAGGTGTATGCAAAACAACATTTCAGTGGGAAACAAAATTACCCGGGTAGAGTAATTTGTAGGTTTAATGAACAAATTATCCATGGAATTACACAAACTCACGAGAATTCGCCAAGTGACCTGTTCCACTTTCGAAAGCACGGTAATGATTATGAAGTTCAATCGAAGGCACAAATCGTGATCCGTTTATTCAATGTGCCAGCTGATCGGTCGCCGGCCCGGGTCGGCATCGCGGCATTCGATATAAAACTTGCCCCCTCCCTACTCGGCGTACGCTGGCGTAACCTTTTCGTCGGCTTCGATGCCGTGAAGTTCGCGAAACGAACGCCGTCCGCGGAGCTGAGCCATTTCGGAGACTCGATTGAGGCTTGTCACCTTTAGCAAGGTTGCGGAGCGAACCGACCGGATGGGTGGAAGTGGAAGGGCAAGCTGGGGGCGGGTGCACCAAGAATTGAAAGTTGAGACCTTCACGGCAGGCTGTGTGTTTCATTTGGCATGTTTCGGTGCGTCAAATCTTCCGCGCTTTTATCTGCCCTTTTAGCGTGGAGGGTTAGGTTTACATTTAATGTTGCAATGGGGGACGTCTAAACAATCGCAGTGCCTTAAAAGCCCTTGTTTATAACACACCTTTCGCCTTTCGTTTAGGGTGGTCCTTGTTTCGTCGGCAAACTTTGTGCAGAGTTCTAATGGCTGTGTGTTCCACATTTAGTGTACTGGGGATGATAATGTGGATCCTCATAAAAAAAAAAACATACGTTTAACAGGTCATCCCAGATACATTTTCATTTAAAGGGTAGTTGAATAGCCGGCTTCTTGTCATAGCTTTTATTTTCCAATGCACAATTTCGCGTTTATCGAAGCTTTCACGTGCTTCGTCTTCGTTCCACCTCCCACAGCTGCCTGCAGCATCAAATAGGCGGTCCAGCCCTTGGATTGAAATCGTTAAACTTTCCTTGTCGGGCGGCGGAATTATGTTGAAAATTGTCTAAACACGCAAAACACCGAACACGACTGATTTCACTTTTTCTCTCACCTTTAATGCCTTTCCCTTTCGGGTGGGACGGAAAATCTAATGGTGGGTTCGGCGTGCTGCGGAAAATACCGACTGGAAACGATCTGCTCGGCGGTGTATCGAAAGTTGTGATTTTCCATTTCATGTTACTCCCCGGGCGAACGTTATGCTAACGGAAGATTTCATCATTACTATGTTTGGCGGTTTTTTTTACCCAACACCCCCCCGAATACCGACGTGTGTGCCGACGACTCCCTTTCCGGCGATGGTATTTATCTTACAAATCTCGAAGCAGTAATGGGAAGGAGAACTCTCTCGCTCTGTTCGGTGGCAGGGCAGCCCCTTCGCCTCAGCAAAGAGATCCGAATTTGCTTCGAAACTCGTTCGTATGGAACACGATTTTTTGTTTCGATTCGAGTTCCGTTTCGGAAGCGCTGCTACTGCTAATCGCTGCTACGCCGTTTTCCCCCCAGAGCGTACGATCTTTGTCGATGAATTTTCCGCCAACGGTCGCCTGATATCGCAAACAAGGCCCCGGTATGTAAATAACGACATTGGAAAAGCCCCTTTCACGACTCTGTGTTTTACACAGTCCATCCCAATCTTTCTTAGCATCGATTGTTCAATGATACTGATTTCAATTAAACTTGGTTTGATTATTTTCCGAATGGAAAATGCCTACTGAAGCCGTTTCAGTTAGAGCAAATAGAGCAAAACAAACTTGTTTAAAAATATACTTGTTTGCCTTTCTTAAAGTTTAAAAAACCCAAGTTTAAAAAAAATTATGTACTTTGATATAGTTTTTGGAATATATCATAATAATTAAGAAGACTAAAGATTTTTACGAAGAAGTAATTCTTTCATATGGTTCCCAGAATAAGGAGCTACAGCCTGATGCCTACTATTATTTGCTGAACTTTTTTCAGAAAATTTGTCTCTTCATTCCAATGCGGATGTTATGATTTACTCCGTTATCATTTTCTACAACTGCAAGATGCGATTTTACATTATGTTCACTGTTTGTGTTTACATCGTACTCACATAATCATTCCTACAGAGATATACGATAGTGAAACATTCTGTTCATATTCTACAGTACTTTCCATCCATTCAAAATCCATCACCTTATTACTTAGATTGTGTTTTTCTTTTATCTTTCCATATTTCCAATTCATATATCACATTCAATTTAAGCGCTCACATTTCGGACGCATTACTGGAAGTGTTTTTTTATTTATCGAAGCGATTGATCATTGATACGAAGATTGTAAACACGAGCACGATTTTGATTTTCCCAAAAGACTCCTCATTTCCGTATCAATCGTTGTGTAGACATTGGTCCAAGCAACCGTCATTGGTCAGTGATATAGATAAAATAATCATTAGGAAAATAAGTGCGTAGCATTCGAGCTACGGCGACGACCGGGGTGTCGAGGAGACGTAGATAACACTCGAATGGAAACGTCACCCACATTCCGATGCTATCGGCTCGATGGTGGCACTTTTATCAACATCGCCGCACAACGCTTCACCTTCAAGGGGCTTCGTTTAACCCGAGCCTGTTGATGCTGCTGCTCCTCGAGCAATGGAACAGTGTTATTGGTTGGTGGCTTGCTCGCTCGTAAGTGTCATTAGATAAGATAGTGGAATCTTTATTTTGCCACCTCCTCCCGTCCGGTGTTAAACACGACGTAGCGTGAAAGAATCCGCTGCCGTTGTATTTCCTTATTTGGCTGCATTATGCCCTTAGCCCTTTCCCTTTCTCTGTTCGGCGATCCCCGTTAGCCTTATTCTGGTTGACTCACGCGTGCGCCCGCGCCTTGACACAATTTACGAGCCACGCAGAGCGGTACAATGCGGGTCGGGAGAATAATAGACGCATAGACACATCGAGTGCGGCTCCTTGAAAGTTTAACACCGAACACACCATGCTTTCCGATGTGCACGCCATTCAGCAATGAGTAATTTGATCGTTATCCTTTGACTGGTTCGAGTTGGACAACGTTTGAACCTTGAAAGAGTGAAAGAGCTCACTACGAAGCGCCGCATTCGACCACAACGCCATTGTCCCACATCATCCAGGCTAGCGCGGGTCCATTCCATTCCGCTGCGATTCCACTGGGAGAACTTTCCTGTCAGGGGAAACTTATCTAACTGTTGCCCCGTTAGCATAAATAAGATAAGCTGCGGCACACAGCTATGGTGTTGGGTAAATTAACGCTGAAAATGATTCAGCACAAGCAAAACCTCTGGTAAAAAACGCAATTCAGGGGAGCCCGTACGTCTAACACTAGCACTAGACCGCCACCAAGCATTTGCGGAGGGTTTTGGAGTTGTCACGCCGATGGAGTATGACGTTGTGCAATGCGCCTCGAGAGGCACGGCGTAATTGTACGGTTCTACTGCGGAATCATCGCCTCCTCGAACGTCAGCTGTTCGGCTTTGCGCCACCAACGTATGCAAACGTATGTACAGTACGCAAAGTCTAATGTATACCACTCCCTCGGAGCGATCGGGTTTCATTGGGTGCTATTGTTTTCCCGTTTCCTATTCCCTTTCTTACCGCGGTGCACGATCGTTTTCTGGCGGCTCAAGGAGAATTGAGACGACATTTGTTGAACTCTCCGGAGCCACAAATTTCAAGGTGCACGGTACGTTATGAGCCAAATGAAACTTGGATCCGATTCACCACATTATAGTCGATGGTTTATCGAGGATTGGGGAAGGAGAATCAGTTGGAAAAGTTTTTTTTAAAGATGTGAGACCGATCGAACCTCTAATGCTGCCATTAGAAGTAATTTAACTTTCATTTTTTCCTCACCTGATCGCTGCCTCAACGTTTTCTTCGCTGGTTCCAATGATGGGCACAACCGCAGTTTCAACCCACAAGCGGATGGGTGAACCGCGTCTAGAAACAAAAGATATAAAAACCGGGTATAGCCAAGGGGGGACTATTGAACTCCTACATCATATCTTTCGCAACGTGTGCCTCTTTGCCCTGCACCCTTTTGTGCATTGCTGTGCAGCGACTGCATTAGATTCCGTTGGTGGAGGCTTCGCTTCGGCCAACTGTACCAACGCGTAGGATTAAGACGGGCGAATGACGTCATCTTTTTTACCACCAATTTTCCTTATATTTACACTTCATTGCAGCGACATTTGTGCAGAATAGCAACGTTACAAATGGCTCTACTTGCAAAGGTCCCTTCGGTTTATTGTTGGATCACCGTTGTTGACATTAGAGAAATGTGTCCTTGTTGACCTTTCAAAGCGTTCGACCATTTGTTGTGACCTCGCCGGGTACGTTTGGTACGTTGTGTTGATTAGTGACCACAACTAATCGTTACGCGCCATGCAGGCCTAACGAAATGGTAGCGAAATGGGTAAGGGTTGACGACAACCGTATTATTCGGACCTGGCAATGGACGTTGAGTGAAGATTTTCCTAAGCCATTTGAGTTCAAACGTTTGGAGTTGAAGTCATGGGGCTAAAGGTTTCCAATTCATGGAGTAACATTTGTCAGCTGTTGTTAACTACCACAAGTTTATGAAATATCACTTGCTTACAGTGCATAGAAAGCTTAAAAGTGTTATATTAAATTTCTTGGTTTTATTTTTTATGATTCCAATGTAGATGCTAGAGATGAATATTTGACTTCACTTAGTTCGTTAACGCTAGTTAGATTAATAATATTTTGGAATGAGCAATGAGTTCTTATTTATGGTGGAAGTGTAGGACTATTAATACCGTCATCAGCTTTGCGATTGTGACTCAATAAGTTTATCCAAAGCCATACATCATCGCCAGCGTTGAAGCGAGGCTTACGGAACTCAAGGATTCAACTGGTCCAATTCCAAACGATATGTTATACGGAGACGCTTAAACGAATTAAAGTTAAATTGAAAAGATTTTAATTAAATCACATACTAGCACAGTGTGGAGTAGCACCGGGTACAACACTGTACCAGATTGCATGTCGTCTCGCCATTGTTTGTCTTGGAGTACACCATTCATTCCCCGGCACTGTCGAGAATGGATAATGGAGTCTCTAACAAACCGGGGAATACTAGTTAACTGGGTCGCTCCACGTCTAGAGTCCTGGTCTGTTGACAACCGCGCTAATATCTCATTTCCTTTCTTCTTTTCTTTTCCCGCCCTCTCCGCACACCAACAGAAAGTCGACCCGGAGCTTATCTTTACAAAGCAGGAGCGAATCGGTAAAGGATCCTTCGGCGAAGTGTTCAAGGGTGTTGACAACCGGACGCAGCAGGTAGGCAATGGGTAGCAGTTGGTCCAATTTTAGACTCGCCGGGCGTAAGGGCCAGATTTAACCGGCAGGAGTTTTCTGTCGGTGACAAATATCCTTCCCTCGCCTTCCAATCCACATCAACTACTCAAGGATGAAATCCAATCCTCACTGTACGTTCTATCCCGATCCATGGGGTGGATGGTAAAATTTATTTCACGTCTGTTCCATTCCCAGTGTGGAGTATAGTGTTTGTCGGAAACGAATGGCAACATACTTTCCAACGGCGGTTCACGGACGACTAGTTGCACGATAACGGCGTGAATTCCCGGGAACTGTGAACAAGGGATTGTAATCATCCATTCCTTATCCCAGACACACCTTTCTAGCAGATTACCCCGTTATTCTTCACTGATATTCGACGGTCGTTTTTTTTTTCATCCCTCCATTAGGTGGTTGCAATTAAGATCATCGATCTTGAAGAAGCCGAAGATGAAATTGAAGACATACAGCAGGAAATTATGGTGCTATCACAGTGTGACTCGCCGTACGTCACCAAGTACTTCGGTTCATATCTTAAGGTAAGTGTGAGGAGGTTTACATTCGTTTAATAGCCAAAGACGGAAACGGGATGAACGAAAGATATTTATCAAACGATCTGTTGCGCTGGTGTCTTTTCGATTGTTTCCCGTAACGCCATATCCGCTTTCCCGTATCACACACTGGCCACTTTGCCCCTGTGCCACGAATGTAACTGACGTCAGCGCACAGGTGATAGTGATCTAATCATTTACAAGATGTCATATACGAACGTCTCCTACCACGTACGACGTCCTCCATCTCCGACGAGGCCAGTGAATGTGTAGTATTTTTGTTTTTTTTTTCTTCGCTCGCCATCGTCTCAAAGACGCGTTCTTCGTTTCACTGCACCACTCCATCATTCGCCCGATCTCCGAGAGAGCGGCCGCCGGAGCTACAACGGTAAACAAATACCATCGCATCTGTACACGAGAATTAGCATACAAACTCCCCTCGATAAACACTCTCGTTATGGCTCGTAGGAAGCCAGCATACTTAAAATTGCTAATTCGATTCGTCGCTCGGAACCTGGCCTCGGAACACGGTTCGATTTCTTCGAGTTCTTCCAACTAGCAAGGGCGGGGGTGATGGTGATCCTACGTAAATGGAATCTTGCACATGAAGGAAATTTTTGATAGAACGTTAAAAATAAACTCTGTTCCATTACCATGTCACCAAGGGAGAAGACATGAGAAGCGTTGCTGGATGCTTCTCCGGCAGCGACATTATTCAAAGGCCGAAAGATTGTTGCGAATTGACAGATTTCCTGCAGCCGTTGTCATTCATTATAAAGAATTTATCGATTCACCGGTTCCAATGCGGTATGAAATCTGCAAAAATGCAATTCAATACGTTTGATGTGCTGTCACAATCGATCGCTGAGCACGTTTGTTGTCGAATGTAACTCTAGTAAAATACAAATTCATTATGGCAATTGAATTTGTCAAATGCATATTGTCTTACAATCAATCAATTTGCGAGCAAACTATCTAAATATGATTTGCCTACGCATTCGTCTTACTTTTTACCTTTGCTGTTTGTTAAATTGTATTTGTTGGTTGTAGATTTAACCTTTGTTTGAATGAGAAAGTTACGCGTCTCATATTCATTTCATATTATTTGCTCGCAAATGATCCACAAGAGCAAACCTATTGCACACTTAATATTCTTTCCATGTAGATGCATAGAAGGGCATTCGGTTTCGAATAATGGTCCAACCGTTTGTTTTATGACAAATGGTTGACCCTTGTCAGCTAGTTGTCTTTTCATGATTCTCGAGGAAAGATACTAGACACCGCACCGGTTGCCACAATAGAACTGATGAGCAGAAATTCCAAAGTGCACGTCGCAAGTCGTTCTTCGTACAAACCAGCCACGTACGGTAGACCACCATAGTGCACCGGAGGCAGCGAAATCCCCAGGTCTCTTCGTCTGGTTTTTGTTTGATATCCAACCGTACGCAAAAGTTCAACGTCACCGATGTTAGCGATGGTGCCGGGCGGGAGCAGAACGCCATCTGAAATCCGTATCTGAATAGCTTTCTACAACCCTTCGCAATGCCTCCCGTTGTTGGACGCACATAGTATGTGGGGTGAATGTCAATTGGTATGTTATTGTTCCCCTTTCTGGCCACGGGAAGGTAACCGCGTACAGTGCTGTGCTGGCAGAACGGTAATGGATGAGGCTGTCAGAAGCATAATTAACGCAGGGTATCCATCATCAGCTCCATGACAAACGTGGCACAACACAACCACAGCCCTGGCTGAGGTGATGTATCCCCAATGCCGGCGTAACCACGGCACGAAACTGATGGCAAACCTGGCTAGCTGCGTTTGGGGATTGTTTCAAGTGTCTACTTCCGCTCTGCACGGGAAATCTGCCCCGTCCCCAAACCGGTGAAATCACTTTTATCTAAATCAGTACAACGCTGGGCGCGCGGCACTTTATAGTGCGCGTATCTCCCAGCTCCTCCACCCGGTGCCTGTTTGGCTGTTGTTCCGGCTGTGCGTGTTTGTTTTAATAACGACCGCAGTCGTGCTGCCATATACCGGAGCAACGGTGAACGGCCCAGCGTTGTGTAGAACTCTTCCCAAAGGCAAGCCCTCGCAAATACTCAAACGTATGGCCGGCAGGGGTTGGTTCGGTCTGCCCGACGATTGCGTGGTTTATGAGTCATTCCTAACAGTCATACGAATGCGCTACGCTTATGATTTGCCCGACCAAGCCACTAGTGGTTCTCCAGCGTGCCACCGGTGACCCATTCGGCATCGGTTTGATGCAAAATATGGCCACGAATGGTTTCTTTTTTTGTTCTTTTTTATTTACTTCCGTACCTCGGTGTACCTCCCTTTTTTCGCCTCGCTTTCGCTGGGTTGGCGTTGTGTGTGCGAATGTCACCGTTCGGGAGCGAGGATTGCGATTTCTCGCGATCGTTGTTGTGGCACGCGCTGTTGGAGGTGTGTTTTGGGTTTGGCCATTCGCATCTATAATCGGCCAATCAAAATACAGTACAGTTGTACTGGGGCCTCAAAAAAGGAAAAAAAAAGAAAAAGTCATGCTTACTGGAAAGTAGTACAATGGACCATATTTTTCGCGCTTTGGTATTTGGTGACGCTCCTTAACATCATTCATCGAACTAGCAGAAAGTTTCAAAGTGCAAATAATCCCAAACAGTGATGGTTTGTCCACCACCTTCTTATGATCAAAAGCTTTCTGTGTTTTTCTTTGCTTGCAATTGTATTTCCTTTCAATGACGAATGTAAATTTCAACATAAGACAAAACGTTACTAAACGATCGAATTGAACGTTCTCCCTATGGTTCGAAACATAGCCTTGTTCTTTCGGGTCGATGCTTTGAAAATGATTCAAAGAGTTTCCACCTTCCATTAGCATCCGAGTGCCGTTTATGTATCTCTGTTTGTGCTGTATGAATGTAACGCTTTGATGTATCTTGTTACCACTTTCCCCTTTTCATTTTCCTCCGGTGAAACGAAAACCGAAAGATGCATGCATGGTGCAACAATGAACGAAATTTTCCGCATCACTGTGCAGTATCGATGCCTGGGTATGAAAGGGATGGGCCTGGTAAGGACACAGCGTTAGAGGCGAAGGGCTTGGGAAAGAATGTGTTAAGTATGGTACCGTCTGCCGTCCGGTTCTGTTCCGTTGAGCACCAGACAAATGAATTTCACGGAGAAAACCATGCATAGCACCACAACGGAGCGGTGAGAAGATGATGGTGCGGTCAGATAGCTTTCGGTTCGCGCTTTCCAACTGTTTCCGACGTGATATGAGGTTCATTTCATGATTAGTGGAAAAAGTAACTAAAACAGTGAGAGTTGCTAATTTGCATTTTTACATTCCATTGCTCTTTCGTACAGGGCACCAAACTATGGATCATCATGGAGTACCTCGGGGGAGGGTCCGCCCTGGACCTCATGAAGGCAGGCCTGTTCGAGGAGATGCACATCGCCATCATCCTACGCGAGGTGCTCAAAGGCCTGGACTATCTGCACTCGGAGCGCAAGCTGCACCGGGATATCAAGGCGGCCAATGTGCTGCTGAGCGAGCTGGGCGACGTCAAGCTGGCCGACTTCGGAGTGGCCGGCCAGCTCACCAACACCACCTCCAAACGGAACACCTTCGTCGGCACGCCGTTCTGGATGGCGCCGGAGGTTATCAAGCAGTCGATGTACGACTCGAAGGCCGACATCTGGTCGCTCGGCATCACGGCGATCGAGCTGGCCAAGGGCGAGCCGCCCAATAGCGAGCTGCATCCGATGCGGGTGCTGTTTCTCATTCCGAAGAACAATCCACCCCAGCTGACCGGTAGCTACACGAAGCCATTCAAAGATTTTGTCGAAGCGTGCCTAAACAAAGATCCAGAAAATGTAAGCCGTGAAATGGTCTGGTTTCAAGCGATCGCTCAAACTCAAACGCTCCTTTTCTGTTCTTCCTTTTTAGAGACCAACGGCCAAGGAACTGCTAAAGTTTCCGTTCATCAAGAAAGCGAAGAAAAATTCCTACTTGATCGATCTGATCGATCGGTACAAGAAGTGGAAAACTCAGAAGGGCGAGGAAAGTGAAACGGAGTCGGAAAATTCAGACTCGTAAGTTGAAGATTACATCATTAAATAAAGTTTTCCGTCGTTTCTGTATATTAATTATAATAATTTATTCATTTCCTGTGTACATTTTTTAAATTTCAGTGAGGATTCCAAGCAAGACAGTGATCTCGACGAACCGTGGATCATGACGGTAAAGGGTATGAATTTTAACAACTTTAACAAAAATGTGATGGAAGATCCGCTCGGTTCACCGGTGAAGCATAACGGCACCAGTAACGTCGGAGTCAGCTCGAACCGTGATAGGGATTACAATTTGAATCAGCAAAAGACGAGTCAGGTAAAACGAGTGCTTACAGTGCGTGTAGAAAAAGGAATCAAAAGAGAGTTTTAAGGGAACGTTTCATACTCTAAATTGTGTCTTTGTTTCGATTTTAGCCACGAACGTCCACATCGCCATCGCATCAGTCTTCGTCGACGTTGATTTCGGCCAACAATGTGACCAACAACACCAGCAGCACCACCAGCCCCATCATCGTGGACTCCCGGAAGGACCGCGAGATGCAGAACCAGTTCTCCGCCATGCAGCTGCAGAAGGAGAAGGAAGCGAGCTTAGAGCGGCAGCAACGAGATCACCGGCTCGAGCGTGAGGCCGAGTGGGAGAAGGACCGTGAGAAGGAGCGGGAGCGCGAGCGCGACCGGGATCGTGAGCGGGAGCGCGAAAGGGATCGCGAGCGTGAACGGGAGCGCGATCGAGAGCGGGATCACCGTGAGCGGATAGAGCGCGCAGAGAAGGATCGTGATCGTGACAGTAAGGAACGGAAGCTGGTTGCCTCCGACGGCCACCACCACGGTGGGTCGGCGGGAGGCAGCGAGCCGGAAAAGCGCAGCAGCAGTTTGCGGCGCGAACGAGACTCACCGAGCCACAACAGCACCGGCAGCAATGGCAACCCGCGCACCAACAGTATTACGAGTGTAAATAATAACTCCAGCAAAGGCTCGAGTCGGTCGTCGTCGACAGCGTCGTCGGCGAACAGTGGTTGTCTTAAGGCGATTATCTTCCCCCTGCTATCGGAGGTACGTGAACAGTCATATTGTGCTTCTTGCAGAGGCAACCATAGCCATACCCTACATCGAGTTGCAGATACTTACCAAAAACCCATGGTTTTATCGTCTCTCTTGTTTTAGATGCAGCGAAATTACAACAGCGGCTCGGACATGGGCGACCTCCGGCTGGCCTTCGAGAGTGCCGAGCGAAGTAGTCCGGGCGTGAGCGACCTGTTCGTGAAGGAAATCATCCACAAACTCGTACCCGGATTCTCCGAGACGCGAATCAATACGCTTATAGACAAAGTGACACGGTAGGTTCTGTTCCATGTGGACACAGGAGGCCGGACCTTGGTGGTCGTCTTCATCAGTCCCGTTTTGCTATCACACTCCCGGGTGGCGCGGTTGGTGTATGGCTAGGGTAGGATGATGAGGATGGATGATGGTGATGGAACGGTTTTCTAGTGCTAAAATTCGATTGTTTGTTACTAGTATGTATGTAATATTTTATCTTGGCGAACGTGACAGTTTTGCGTATGCGTTTCAACACACAAAAACACCTATATTTCCATGTACAATACTTCGGTTTGCAAACCTACGAATGTAACATCAACTGTCGCAAAGAACTAACTCCAATTTCTGACCTGGTCAGATCAGTAGTTCACTCACATAATTTTTCCAGAGTAATTTTTTGCACCGGTGCTAAGTTCTCTTACAACTCTGACGGAGTGAGACAGTCCAGGCATGAACAAATTAGATAAGGCTGGTGGTGAGGTTCATAATCTTTTCTCGTTCATAAGTTGTTCACGATAATGTTTTGTACTGCACCCAGCAAATACGTTCAAATTACACATCTTCCCAAACATAACAAGGATGGCACTTCAAAGTTCCTAAACATCCGGTGAACCGCATTCCAAAACTCTATTCCGCAATCTTTTCTCTACTTTCAGTGAGTCAAGAATAAAACGATAGAGACCAGTTTTATTGATCTTCTCTTTCCAATGCGTTGTTGGTTTTGCTTACCGAGAGCCACTTGAAAAATAAGAAACAACACAACGTTCTCCATTATCAGCATGTTAGGGTCGGTGATTCGACGGTCAGCTATCTGTCGATTTTGCATTCGGCGATGATTTTAACTGTGCTGAAACTGGTTTTTCCCTGATTAGAATTTATTTACAAGCATCAACTCAAACTATCATGCTTATGAGCGCGGAATGAAACCAAAACTCATGAACGTCGTCAACCGATGTAATTGCTATCAAATGACTAATCGTCCGTGTAGTTTCAATCAAATTATATTCTTTGCTAACAAAATCGATGCAGATCGTGTGTCACGGGTGTAAAGGTAAATGCAATGAATTTATCGTATTATTCTGTTCAAAACAAGTATAACATTCGCTTGGGAAACCAATTTTTGTAACTTTTTTGAAGTGAACAAAGCATTCGCACAGGGTAGAAAATTCTCGAGATAGTGGCCCGTTGTCACATGTTTGATTCTCGGGTTTAGAAATAACAAGTGTCAAGAAATGCAACCGAAAAGGAATAAACAGGTGAAGAGTAGAAGCATAATGAACGTTCGGAGGTCTATGACAATATTGTCCGTTTTTTGCTATTTAGAGATTAATACCGATCCAGCTGGAATCACAAATAAAATGAGACAGAAGCATAGAAGTCAGTCAGAAACACTGATTATCATGAGATGATTTATTGCGTCATAACAGGAAAAGAGAAGAACTGAACGGCAGAGAGGTGGGATGGACGCCTGATTTTGTTTTTCAAATATAGTCACATTACCTAAACGCTACGTATACATAAAATTGCCGAAGTTTGTTGACTTGAGACCGACCGCATAAAGGTTATGTAGTTTTTTTCCTCGTTGGCTTTTTTTTGCAAAATGTAAATTGTTTATGTTTTGGTTTGATGAGTTGTTACATCGCCCATTTTTGTCTTTGCCTGTAACGTGCAAATGCAGTAACACACTAATTATCCCGTCTTGTAAATAGCTGTACATTTTTTATACTAAACCTTTATTTTATAAAGTGCACATAAAAGACAGTAGAGAAATGTTTTGTTTGACTCTATTTTTATGTATGATCCTTTATTCTTCTCTCTGTTTGAACATTTCACCGCATTTCGATTAGTACGACAATAATTGAAGCTTATATTCATTCTTCTCTGTTCACAAATTCGAATCACGAATGATATATCACATAACGTTAACCGTGATGATCTTTCTACTGTGTAATGGCAAAATACACGAGGGCTGTTTCGTACTGTTCAGCAAATTGTGCTTTGTGCCTTCATATTTCTTACTGAACGATCTAATCCTTATTGTTCTATTGATTTTTTTTTGTAGTGAAATAAGTTATAATCGAAAATAACAATACAACATCTTCGGTTTTTATACTACGTGGAACAATGGGCTCTGTGAATATAAACAAGCGTTACAAGGTGTTACAGAACGTTTTCATACGGTTTGAAATGGAATTATGTGTTATCATTTCTATTCTTTTTTCCGTTTCTTCTCCACTCTCCTCTAGACGAGCTTCCGGTAATTCTTCCAAGATGACCGTTCTTTACTAGATTTCCTACCGATTCTTACTCGTAAAGCAATGTTTTGGACCAAATTCTCCCGCTTCTATTTTTTTAAATTTTTTCCCACTCTTATTTTATGCCGCTTGATTTTCCACAGCGTGTTAAAAGGAAGATAAACCTCTGCATAATTTATTACGACACCTAACAGCTGTTTATTTCGTTCTCTTTTCTCACAAGAATGTACATCCTACCTGCGATAGGTATTTAAGAAGTTACGACGTGTATTGTTCTATTGTTTGTTCCTGTTTGCTTTTGTTTTTATTTTGATGAGAATAATATTACCATTGGAAAGATGAAAGATGTCCCATGGGACCAACTTTGGTCGCAATGGAATGTTAGTTTTGTTTCCTCTCTTTCAAACCACTCGAGGAAAAAAATAGCACCATGTGGGCATCACTGTTCCGTTAGCGGACCCCTACACCGTGGAGGAAAAGTGGGTATTTTTTCTAAGTTGTTGTCATCGTCCGTATGAATAGAGTTGACGCTGTGGTGAAACAGGTACTCCGACTGTTTGATGTAAGAAATAAAAAATTAAGAACGGGAAGGAATAACAGTAAGGAAATACGTTTTATTTTGTACATTAACCAGCACGTCAGTAACAATGAAAAAAAAAGAAGGTTAACAAAGATGGGTTTGCATTCTTTTCTACAAATCACACAGGATTTATTTAAAATAGAACAAATTCGAAACACATAACAGATAGTGAATTCAGCTCTTCAGGTCAGTCAACAGAATGGTTCAACAGAAACCAATCGTTGTATGAAAAGACGGTTGCAACAAGTTTCCGTTTCGGATCGTCAAAATGCATCGGTTTAATAGGAACACATGATAATTCTGCTTACAAGATTCCAAAAACTATGCTGGCAATTTTTGCCGGTTGACATAAAACAAAACGAAGGAAAAAACAAAAAGGCAACCTAGCGTTCATGATACAAGTAAGACTTATTCTACACCAAGGCAAATTGCAACATGAATCCCATTACCCAAACACTTGCGTGCGGCTCAAATAAACCCACGAAGCCCGCATGTAGAACTAGTGGAATCAATTAACAATGATGAAAGGAAACTAAACCACACAAGCACACGAGCAACATACGAGAGTGAATGAAAAGAAAACTGGTTAAATGCAAACGGTCCTTGTGTTGAAACTCTGATGGAAAAAAAGATAGAGAATAAAATGTATTAATAAAAAAGTATAGATAGCAGGAAAGGGAGGGTAACCGTGCGAGGGGACAATGCAAATAATAATGCAAAGAATGAATGTCTAAAGGAAAACTGTACTTGTTTGCACGATGTAACAAACCCTCATTCACACACAACCCCCATACACACATGCAGAACGTATGTTGGACGGAATTTGCTCGAAGAATCAATCGCGAAGAAAGGGTCGCAGCAAAGAGCAATGGGGGTAATGTTAGGATACAGAATGAAAGCCAAGAAAAATAAGTTCAGAATAAACATTAGAGCAGAAAAAGAGGAAAACAAACGAAAGAAAAAAAAAGTCAATAAAATCACATATGAAGAAAACAAAATATTTTATTAATACAAGTAAAGCGCATTCATCTGTTGGATAATATCTTTCGAATACGATGTCCGAATAACGATGTCCGAATCCGCAAGTGGTACGGTTCTGCCACATCAGACGATCGAAACAAGGCGATTTTCTCGTTAATTCGTATCTTTATTCGCTTAACGGTATGATTCTTGCACTCCGTACAACAGAGGCCAACAAATGCACAATTTATGTTTCGTTATTGTTTCACTAGTAAGAGTTCCTGTTTCTACAACACTTTTTTTGCTCTTCTTTTCCGCGCTCTCCCTTGAACAGAAACGCGAAACAATTTCCTCAACACGATGACACAAACTACGTGAAGAAAATAGAATTTAAAAAAAACTGGGAAGGACACTCTAGTTACCACCTTTACCACAATCCACGCCGCGCGCCAATGGCGCAGAAACAATGCGAAATTGGAATACATCTTTCCCTTACGTTCGTAGTGTATAAATTGGTGTATATTATAAATCTATCGACGATGCATGCACCTAAGCCGACGGGAAGCGAAACGGGAGACAGAACCGCAACGCGGATTGGATATATTCTCTATTTACGAGCTAGAGGCAACGGTTAGATATTCGGCGCCCACACGGCTTCGCCTGCGCCATTCGAAAACCGACAAACGGGTGTTCGGTACAGAATTTAGAACGGGAAATTGATTGAAACTGTCTACAGCCGGCACGGAAAAGATTTTGTTTCGTTCCGGAATCTTTTGTTTTTTTTTTCATCGCAACGAGGGTTAAATATGATTATGCTGAATTCGTCTGTTTTCTTTTAGATGTGTTCCGAGTATTATTTTGACGTTTTCTTCTCGACTGTGCTAGTACACTCATACAAACACGCAGTAAATATACTATTCTCTAGGTCACTACTGTACAAGGCTCAACCGAAATGCTAGGATCCCTTTTTTTCGAGATCTGATAGGGTGTATTTCTGTTTCTTGCTTACTTAAGGGTGTGTGTGTAGCATGCCTGTCACTCTTCAGACCTTTACCTTTCGTGTTTAGCAGCCGCCGGAAACATCGCTCCCGGAAATGCTCGCCGATCAGCTGCTGGGCGGCTCGGTGTCCTTCAACGTGGCACCCGTTTCGCTGAGGACGCGGTTCTTCAGCTGCTCGATCTCCAGAAGCAGCTCCTTGGTGTCGAAGTCGAGCGACTCGTTCTCGGACTTCAGCTGCCGGTCCTGGTCGACGTCCCACTCGAGCGAACCCTCGGGCGTCGTTGATATGTGCGACAGGTCCGACGAGCCGCCGTGGGCGATCCGATCGACGCTACTGAGACTGGCGCCCGGTGGAAAGCGGCGTCGTGCGTGCTCTCCGGAAGTTTCGCGTATGCACTCGAGCGATCCGGCCAGCTCCTCCGGGGAGGTTCGCATCAGTGAACTGCTAACCGGCTGCTGCTGCGCATGTGGATCGAGCCGCCGGAGCGCATTGATACGATCTTTGCTTCGCTTGAGCGTCGACCATTCTTCAATCTTGAACACCGACTCCTGTACGGACGCCGGAAAGCTACCCAGCTGCGTTGGCATTCCCGGGGGATCCTCCTCTTGACTTAACCTGTGGAAAAAAAAAAATACAATGTTAAAACAACTCTTTCTCTAATAAAGCTGTTAGTATCAAACGTTGATAGTTTCCCCCTGATATAAATGCGTGATCACAAACAAACTATAAGATATCTAAGCAGTTTGCGTATTGAAACTTTTCAGTTCCTACTCTTCTACAAACATACGGCACATGGAGTGGATACATTTGTTAACAAGTGAACTAGATAAACGGTCTGTTAAAAGTCAAATTAAAGCTTTTACTCTGCTTGAACATTTCTACCTAGGGCATTAGCCAGCCCGGGGTGCAGGGAAAATGCTTGCAAAGGGTTCATGGAAAAGTAGGGTGTTTTATCGTAGCTCAAAATTCGTAACAATAAAAAAAAGGTACAAGGAAGAAGTGGGACAACAGTCGTTAAAATGTTCTCAAAACTCCCTCAATCTATGGAAACTAAATTTTCCCGGGTCGATTTTTCAAACAAACGCACTCGTGAAAAACATTCACATAGTACGATAAAGCACCGGGCGTCTCCACCACAGTCCGCCCGTCGTGCCACGTGGCCACACACTTACCACTGGCCGTGCTGGTAGCCGTAGTCGTTCTCCCACTCCAGGTCGAGCGAGCTGCCGGGTGTGGAGGTTTGGTCCGTTTGCAGATCGCTGTAGCCGGCGTTCGCTTTCCGATGGCCATCCTTCGACACGAGCAGCAAAGAATGTGCATCGAGGCACTGCAGTTGAATATCAAATCTGTGCGGCAGAGGCGAAAGAGAGAGAGGGGGGGGGGGGATGTTATAAAAGAAAACACTTAATGAACGAAGGAAGGGGGCCTTACCCTGGCTTAGGATGCTGATTATGTTTGCTTTGGTTGGCGCCGGCGGTGCCGCGCTGCGAAAAATTATTGTGTTTTGCTTTGTTCAGTCTTGCGTAGTCCACCGGCTTCGTTCTTGTCCAGAAGTTACGGAAAATCTTCAATTTTCCCTGCAATACCGACAGAGAGCATACGAAAGGTAACGAACCACGCGGAACCGAAAGCTGTGCGTGGAAAGTAATGGAAGCACTTACGCTTGATTTGATTTGTATTGCCTCTTGTTGCGAGTCGCCCTCGTCATCCCGCCGTCCGTCTGTGCACTGCATGCCCTCGAGCAGGATCTGGAAAAATGGGGAAAATGTATTTTTTTTAAATAAAAATTTTCCCTTGCCGAGATTGTTTGTCAATTGCATACCTCATAGTGACTATCGCTGGCATTCATACGCGTTCGGCTGGTGGTAGATTTGCGATGGATGGTGTCACAGGTTCGTTCAAATCGATTCCATTTCAATCGATTCAACCACAAAACACAAGGAGCAACAACAACAAAAAAGGTGAAAAAAGTTATGATAAACAAATGTTGGCTGACTGGTTTCGGCACAATATGACATCTAATCGAAACAGGAAATTGAAGAGCTGGTTTGTGCCGCTTTTCATTCGTGGTTTTTCCTAACCCTTCACTTCCTTTCAACCCTCAGCCATCCCCTTACCACGTCCGTTCTCCGTTGGTGTCATCCGAAAGGCATCCTTTCAGGCAGTTGCCCATTATTTCGCATTGGCGAGCCGGGGGGGAAGGGCCGGAGAGCAAATGCGGGTCGATGGCAAGAAGCTAGTAGCTTTTCCTCCCGCCCGATCCCCTGCGGTCGTCGCTGACGTCTCCTACTGCGCCGTTGTTTGCTACAACCCGTAATCATGTGACGTGACGGCCAGCGGAATGCGTACACAACGCCACGCACGGCATAGTACGTCCGTGCAATCGCATCCAGCGGAAACCATTAATTTGCACACACACACACACCACACATACACGCTCGTTTCCACAGGCAGGAGCTCTAGAGCCACTCCTTCCCACTGTCGAAGGGCCGCACGGTGAACTGAACGTACGCGTCCCGATGGAGCAAACCGTCGGCGGTTGGAAAATGACTCATTTCTCGCAGAAAAGGTCGGTTTCCACGGGGCCCCGCAGCACTTTCTTTGTCAGCACACGGGTCGGGGTGAAAATTGTACCTTATTTTACTTTCCGTCACTGCATCACCTTCCGGGTTTCCTCCGCGACCGAAACGCACTCCGGTAGAAGGCGGTAGAAGGAAAATGTGAACCGAAACAAAACAAGAGCCTTCGAGCGAGAAAAACCCGTACCACCGCCGCTGCCGTCCGTGCGAACGTCAAACAAACAAATGCGAACGCGCGGCCGACAACTTTCTTCCCGCAAACATGATCAATAAAGTGAAACCGTCGCCCGTCCGACACCGAATCGTGCCAGCTCTACTCGCCGTCTCGCTCTTCCGGCTCGCACACAGAAAACGCACGGACACAGACGACAGCCGCGACGGGCCGCGTTTTGCTGGCTGCCGTGTGAGGGAAAACGTGTGGGCCGAAAATAGCGGAACCTAGGGGCTACGAACCGCTGCGTTTTCGAAATGATTCATATTCCACGGTGCGATAATACCAAAATGTCGTACAACAAAAAAGGCGGCCGTGTGCGTGCGAGAGAAATGTAAATTATTTCCTCATGACTCACCGTGCAAACCGAAGGAAAGGGAAAAAATTTCAACCCGAGTTCAAGGGGCAAGAATGATTTAAAAAGAAAAAAAAAAGGAGAGAGAGAGCTTGGGGAAGCGAACTGTCATCATGGCGAACAGCTGACTTTGATTGCAGCTGAAGGGTTTCGCGCGGGGATGGGACGCAGGCGCTCTCGCTTTGTTTACGTTTACATCGGCGATCCGGCCGGTATGGGTGAAAAGCGTGAAAAGCAGCCACGCACACGGGTTGAAGGGAGGGGCTTGTTTGTGTGCAAAAAGGCGGAAAGGTGCCGTCCGCTTGAAAATGAAACTGGAGCGGAAAGTTTAACTTGCCAGGAAAACATCTATTTGAATATGCGTTATGGACTATGGGAATATTGTACAAAAATATTTCCATTTGGTTATTTAAATAATTAGATTAAATAAACAAAATGCTTGACAAGTTAAAGCCAAACATTCTATTTAACATTTGAACAGTGATCATCTTCTTTATCTTTGAAAAAAATTAATTAAATTAAACAAATTGGCAACATTTGCAATTAAAATAAGAAGCTTCATAGAACACTATTTTTCCTGGATAAATAGGGTTTTAAATATGTTCAAACATTGTGACCGTCTTGTATGTTTGTCATCCTTGCTGAAAATAACATGGATTAAGGGGTATGTTGCACTTAAATGAAATTTATTTCAATTTCTCCTTCATCTTCTAGGCGTGACGTTCAATTTGGTCATGCCTACCCATGTTTAAGGCTTGCGAAAAAAAATTTCCCGGACTCTTCAGCTATAAAACCTTAAGACATCAAATAGAACTCGACATAGAAGTGAAAACTAAGAAAGATTTACGTTTATCCTTAGAATAATGAATTATTTGAAAATCGTCGTGCTCTGTTTAATTTTGTTCATTTCTATCTGCATTTTGATTAAACTAAACGTTATTAGTTAAAACGTTATTAGTAAATTAGTTAAAAATTATTGTCATGCAACGCATGTTTTAATCGACAAGGCGAATTCAAATTTGGTTCGGATTTATTTGTTATGAGCTTAATACCAAACAATAGAAGCAACAGTTTAACTACTTCATGCATTACTTTACCATTGGAATTGTGCCCCGATATAATTGGGCAAATATCTTAATTACTGCACTGTAGATTAGACATATAACATGTATGATTGATGTACAAAAAACTGGCATGGAAACTGCTTCAACCACGGACCGAGAGAGTTCGAGAACGATTGGTAATCAAACCAGAGAAATAGGAGAAAAAGGGGCAGAGAAAAAAGCGATTTAAAGATATGCAAACATCTCAATTGAACGTAAATCATTCGTAGGTACATTTTCAATTTAAGTTGTCTTTTGAATTTAGATAAATCTAGGAAACAATTCCTGTAAATTCAAACATTGTATGTAGCGTTTCAGTTTGTACTATTTTTGTTAATTTCTACATAATAAATCTATCAAGTATCTAATATCAAATAAATACTGAAAAATGTTTCCTTCTCTGACTGAAAACTAACACGAAAATTGCAAACTGCAGTCACTGGCATATTTTTTTTAATACTATCAAAATATGAATCAATTCATTGTTGAATATTCGAAATGGTCAAACATTTGTTTATGTTTCATAAGAAATGAATAACTTTTATGGTTTGAAACCCTTGCCATCCTGTTAGATATTGATCAGGTAGAGATTCGTATCGTTTTTTTTATGTTTATACTAGGGTCACAGACGCTATTAATGTTCTTCGTGAGCTATTACTCTCCCTTTGCTGCTATCGAGCGATATTGGTACGGCTCTCACACATTCTGCACACCACGCACATGACGGATCTATTAAGCCCGGCTTGACTGTCGCAATTTGCAAAGTCGGAGCTGGCATTATCTGGCGTACGATGCCACTGCATGCCCCCTCCGTCTCCTCAGGCACCTTCCGGCGGGCAGACTTTTCCCCGATGTCGCACGTGGCAGAACGTCCCGTTCGGTCGGCTCGCTCAAACAGCTGTTCCAGAGCAGCTTGGCATTAAAGCTGATCTCAGATTGTCCCGCCGGCGATGGGACTCCGTAGATTAGCGGACACCCCTCGAACGGGGGTGGTGTTTGTGTTGGAGGACCCGTCCCGCTCCGCACAGCTTGTCCTCGGGCTCGCCAGTTGCAGTTCGCCATCCTGAAAACTGCATGATGATGTCGGGCACGTCGTCCTTGGGGTCAATGTTACTCCGGAATCCCGCCCCTCGATCTCTGTGATCCACGGGGCGGGGTGTGGGGAACCCTGCAAGGAAGGGCAGAGAAAACACTGCGGCGAATACAGACTGCATTCCTTCGGGCCATCCAAGGTTTGCGTGCGGCAACGCCATGGCTCGTTTCTATCAGAACATACAGAGGTTTTTCTACTCTGAAAAAATTCTTTTTTTGTCATCAGCTTTTTGTGAATCAGTAAAAGGTGGAGGAAGAAACGAAATGCTTCCCCTGGAAAATCGAACCAGACACGAACGCTGCCGGCTCGGACCTGGCCCAATATGGTGCGATACCCGTGCAAGATGGAGCACTCCGACATGGCTCAAAGCAGCAAAGGATGGAGGGTTAGAACACAAGACAAAAAGAACTACGCCAACCCCTTGCCAAGGAGCGGCCGCACGAATTGGGCCATCCTGCCTGCTATGGCAGAAATGCGCAGCATCCGAAGCACATTCGTCGCGCGGCATCCGAGAGGAAACACGTTCACGAAGACAAGCGAGTTAGTGAAACGAAAAAAAAAAGAATTAGAAATGTTGCAAAAATCCTGCAAAAAAGTTTCTCGATTCGGCAAAGAAGAAACGTAAGACGCGAAGCTTTTCCACCGCTTGCTTGTGGACGTCGTGGATAGGAAAAGCGCATCGCCGTTCGCTCCACCGACGGATGCCCAGCCTTGTCGCGGCGCTAGAAAGAGAGAACAAGAGATTTCGCGCGTCCCTTCAAGACGGACGAAGCCACCTTCAGAAAGGATTCCGGTCGTTCGTCAGCATCCGACGCGCGTGAGAAGATTGGAAGAAACCAACTCCACGACGACGATTCCAAGGATGATGCAGGCGTCCCAAGGACACACACGCACACACATACGCGTGCGCACCCGTTCGTCCTGGGTGGAGGTGGCAAGTGGAGCAACGTGGGGAAGAGTGGGGCGCAAATGGGAACACGCTGTTTGCAAATGGATCGAACGAATTTGATTGGTCCCCGAATGCGGTGAAATGGGAGTGAGCGAAACAGGAAGATTGGATTGGCGCTTCGTGTCGGTGCTGAACGCAGCGACACCAAAACAATCTGGGAAAATCAGATGATTTTCCGGTTGTGGAACTGAAGAAGCGAGAGAGAGAGCGAACAAGCGAAAGAGCAAGAAAGGGAAACATCGTTAGAACGTGGAGAAAAATACCCGAACAGAGTCGCCGCCTGATGGCCCAAAAGATGTTGGTGATTTTTTGTTCGTTTCGGGAAACGGGACACCCGAAGGATGTGGATCGGCCGGCGTTGCGCCGGAAATCAGGACGGGGAAATTACCTCCGGTTGATCAGTGCTTTTTCCTTTTTGAGCCCTGCAAAACAGCGCCCGCATGCGCCGTAACATGAGCTACTCCCGACGAGCGGCCCTACCAACGCGCGTGGAAAACTCGTTCGTGTTCGCCCGACGGAGGGGAAAATCCGTGCAATAAAACGCGAGAGCAACCGCGGCGCCGGCCTTCTCTGATCTCGATGAAATGTAAACAAACTCACCTCAAGCAAGCGCACGACGGGCGAGAGAGCGAGCCAGCGCGAGTGAAATATTTCAGTCACAGCATCCGCGAACGCTCAGTTGAGGGAGGATGCTCGCAGCTGGAGTAATCAAATCCGTTTTTGACGTTTCGAAAAGTAAACACAGAGAGCGTGCGAGCGTGAGGCGAGAGCATATACAGTTGGACCGCGTGGCCGCGACCGAATATTCGCGGAGGATGATGACGACGCGCGGCCGTAAAACCGAAAGGCCACTGACGACGCCAATGACGAACGACGACGACGACGACGACGATGACGACGCTGATGATGATGAAGCCGCTCCGGATACTCTACATGTGAGCGGCTCAGCGCAGTGTGCGCTCGGATGGATGCGGCACACGGGATGCGTTTTCAGTGTTGTTTCGGATGCAGCGTCGTGTGGAAGCAAACTTCCCGTTCGCCCCGTTCGCGTTGCTTTGCTCGCTGGCCGGCTGGGAAAAGCGGAACGGCATTGTGCGGTCCGGTTGGGAAATCACGCGTCACTTCTGCTATCGATAATGTCCGATCGAAAGCGGTTGGCGTCGAACGAAACTAGAAGAGAAATTGAACTGTGAGACAAGTGGCGAAATTTTCGGAAGATGTTGGGGACTCTTGTGTGATTGGGAGTGTAATTGTGTTCGAAATCGATGTGCAAAGTTCAATTGTGATTGTGCTGGTTCCAAGTGAAGGCAGGATATTGTAGATGCAAGTCTCTCAGCGTGTCTTCAAACAGTATCACAGTGATCTTTCGAGAGGGTTGTTTTCGTGAAATGCAACGAGCTAGAATCGAAATGTCGTCTATTTCTGGAAAGCTATCTATTGCATAACAATAAAACCTGATTGGTAAATGCTTGAATTGCACGAAACAGTTGATATCGATTCGGACAGAATTGTGCTTCAAAATACTTTGTACAACATAGTGCACTCTGAAGTCAACGTCAACGTGATCATTTGAAGGAAGTTCATCAGAAAGCGACGAGTAAAAAGGATCCCATATAGTGGAAAGTTATCGATCGTGATTAGAAACATACAGTGAAAGTTGTGTTAAGTGATCGTGACCGGCGCTTTCAGTTCATCTTGCTCATACTTCTACTAACTGCGTTTGCTGCCGGAAATTGCTTCACGTCGGCAAGGATGGCCCCCTTTGACGGTACGGGGGCCTTCCTGATGATGGTCACCCTGTTGCCAGCTAAGCTGCTGCTCATCTCTCTGCTAGCCCACGAAGCCACGATCGCCAGTCCAGCGCCTTCGTCCAACAACAATATGGTCGCAAACGGTAAGTAACAGTAACGAGATCTGTGGTTATTTTGTGGAGCACTTTGCGTCCTCTAACGTCCTCTATAGTATTTAGAACTATTAAACTTATTTGAGAACATATGTCAAATCAAGATTCCACTTGACCTTTCGTTTCGGTTTCAGTTCAATTACGTTAAAAGGATCAGAGGATCATTACTTTCCAAAAAATATTAGTATATTTTCAATGAATACTCAATAGCGTCGATTTGATTCTTTAAAGATATTTTTTGTTATCGCTTCATCATATGCTACATATTAGTTTCCTTATTCTAACAATTTTAACAAACATTTTCCACTGTTCAACATGAGGAAAAAAATTATAATTTACTCGTCCCTTTTCTCTTACGCTTATGTCGTTTACACACAATAGGGAGCTCTCTAAGAACTAAGACAAACAACATTCGTCTTGCGAATGCTTCGCCAATTACACTCAATCTTAAGTTCAATGCTTTTCGCAGAACTCGGTCACAGATTTGCACGTTTGGAATTATTTATTTATATCATTAAGCTACCGCTGCCAGGGGGAAGCGATCCTCCAACAATCTGACCTCCTCAGGGCAGGGAGGGTAAAATAAAAGAAAAAACATCCCCGAGCTACCCGACGACGCCGGCTCGTGCTACTCGGGCCCCTAGTTATCGACTTCCCGACCAAGGAGTCAGTTCGTCTCAGTTTAACCTGCTGCTCCCAGCAGATGTTCAGGATCAGAGGGAAAGCACGGCGTAACTCCGCACCCACTTGCTCAGGTTCACTTTACTTTCCGAACTCGTACCATCGACCGTCGCGGATGCGGGATAAGCTGTTTTGTTTGTCTTTTCTTCCGCCTCCGATACCGGTCGTCGCTTTTCCGCGTTTTCTTTGTCCGCCTTCCTGCCCACGGCTGTGGGCCGATATCGTCCGATATGGGCGAGGAAAAGCCAGTTACGCCAATTCGCTGCCATCGTCACCAGTGGGGGTGTTTCGGAGCAAAGGAGGGGGCTTTCGCGACCCATTGTTCACCGGGTTCGAGACTTCGTTAGCATTGATCAAATGTTTGCCCACGGTGTCTATTTGTCGAACGGTGTTCCGTGGATGAACTTCAGGATAAATTGCGTTCAGTGCTGCGCGGCCGGGGGGGGGAGGTAGAAGGAGCAAGTACCCGGGTCAGGTACACGCCGTGCACGTAGACAGTGCACCTCAACCAATACGCCTCCAACACTCCAAGCGGCAGCTAATAGATGATCACTATTTAAAAGACGATTAAGAAAGCCGGTCTCGGTGCGTTGCGTTTGAGTGTCCTGTCCGGCCGGCAACAAATTGAATAATGCACAACAACGTTGACCTGATTTTGCTAACGAACTCCGCCGACGCTCTACGAGTGCACCAATGCCCGGTGTTGCCCGGTGTTCGGTGTCCTTTTCCGAACTTGTGAGACGAACGTGAGAAACTGTCTTCCCAAAGTTCGCGAAGAAGAACAACGATCGAACCCGGGAAAGAGTGAAAGGGATAGTGAGGAGGGCAGCACGCAGAAGGATTTCCCGAGTGGCATGCTAGTGCCAATTGGGTGTATCACATTTTACCGATCTCATCTCGCAAACTACACCGAACATGTCCTTCGTCTCATCAATAAATCGAAATTCATTAGACTTCAATGGTGGCAATTAATTGTGAGGATTATTTCTTCGCCTTCGACCTTCAAGCTGGCCCGGGAGATGACGTTTGCGGGAAAGGCATGCATGTCTGCCCTCGGTACCGTTTCCTGGCATTATGCACATGCAAAATGGCTCCCATAACAATCTTCTCGTGCCATAATCACCCCGGCATTGTGTTCGGCATCGGGCCGGCTCGTTATCGTTGTGAAGGTTTACTTCACTGCTTCGAATCACACTCCCCGTTTCCCGGAGGGCCGACAGGGCAGGGCCATATTGTTTCACGTTGCCTTATCGCACGGCCGATAATCTTGCAATTGATTTGACGCTCAACGAGCGCCACTTTCGGCACGTACTGTTGTTGACTTTATCACTCGGTTCTACTTTTTTTTTTGTTCCTTCACTTCACTTGTCTTTCCAAAAAGGCTAGGCAGGCGGGAGAAAGACAAACACGAACAACCAAACCGTCCTCCCTCACGGTTGGCCGCGTCGTGCGGTGCAAAATTTAATCGAATCCAACGCTTAACGCAATTGCCGGCAGGTCGTACGTTTCTGTTTAAAACGGCACATTAGATCCAACGGCTGAACGAGGGGGTGGCTGGGTGGCAGGCATTCGGTCATTTAGGATTCATCGGACCTAGTCTCGGGCGACGTAGACGAAAGAATAAATAAATGCAAATGCAAATAGCGAGCAAACGCAGGCGGCGCGGTCCAAGCCCAAGGACGGAGGGCAGAGGTACCTAAATGAAAGTAGGAAAAACGAAGAAAACCCACGGAAGGAAAGTAGGGGAAAAAAAAACGCAACAGATTCAGATAACTTTTGCAACCGAGGAAAACTCGAGCGACAAAACGGAATGGCTGGACGGCTGGAAAACTGGAGATGGTGGACAGTGTAAGACACGCACACACACACTAACAGACGCATGCACAAAGTAGGAAAAATCCGTAGCGTATCAACAACAAGCAAACAAGCATCCTACCGCACTTTACATAACGACTTCGAGTACATTTCGAGCGATAAAAAGCTGATCTGTATGCATTCGCTGGTGCGCCCGCCATGTCCAGAGGGTTTTCTGGGTTTCCTTTTTCCTTTTTTTGTGTGTTGATGTTGTTCCGTTCGGTGTGTGTGTGTGTGTGTGTGTGTGTTTCTTTCCACCGGCGCAATGTTTATTTTGCAAATTTAACGTGAAAAGTTAAAGCGTTAATCGCCCCAGGCCAGCCGAGACGTTCAGCCAAGTCGCCGGCCAGGGGTTTGTATGTCTTGTGTTTTGTGTCTCTCCTTCTCCACACCGGCGCCAGAAGGAGTCCATCCCTCATCTATCGAGGAAATTCTAAAGCAGGTCACATGCAAGCTTTACAAACAAAAAAACAGTTAAGGAAAACCACCCTCCGAGTGTTGTCGGATCATTCGGAGCGATTGGAGTGTCTGGCGAGCGAAGCGAGATGAAGAGAGGAGGAAAAAGCAAAAGAAAACACTCGTCGTTCTTCGTCCTAGACCTGCCGAACGAAATGACCGCTCGAGAGCCATGTTCGGTGTGCGTGTTTGCCCGAAGGCGGTGTCCTTAAGTCGCTGCCTCTCATCGGGTCGAGCAAGGAATGTTATCCATCGCCTTGTACAAGGAAGATTTTTATTTAACACACCTCCGCCCACTGCAGCCCATCCTTCCGCTCTGTCATCGGCTTTCCGATGGCTCCCCCGAGGGAAGTGCAAAAATGAGTACCGAAGGTGAATGCATATTGTGCGCCGACGTTCTTTCGCTTACTTACAAAGTCGACCGGTTGTTGGCAGAACTCCCATTACCTTGTAAAACCTTGCCCTTGCGCTCGTGAGCCTCGTCATACGTCGTTACAGTCCGTTTGCTTCCGGTTCAGGTTGATAATCTGCCCACTTCATTAATTCAGATTTCTTCCGGCGGTAAGATGTGACATGAATCGATCGTACCCCTGGTCAGTCAGCTTGCTTGGGATGGGACTCGGGGTCGGTCCTCGTGGGAGAGGGATCTTGTTTTGATTGTGCGTGTTTTGGGGAGTGCAAGGAACCTGTGGGGCGTCCGGGAAGTAGATGAACATGTTAACGATAAATTGCACGTACCACAAGCTGTTATGATTGGCTTAAGAGCTTCCTTTCACAGTACGAAACTGTGCAGTGTTGTGTTAAACGCTTTCTGTAGACTCTTGGCTACAAATGTTTCAGTCATTGCAAGATAAAACGATACAAGCTACGGCTGCGTAGCTATCAGTGATGGAAAAAACCACATATCAGAAACGTGATTCAAAGTTTGATCTACAAAAAATAAACCAATTCGCAACATGTCAAATTATTCCTCTCCTTTTTTTCATCAATATTTTGCAGCAGAAAAGCTATGCAATTGTTAGTTATTTAAAATGAACAGGTTTTCGTCGTCTGACACTATCGCAAATGCACACCATAGCAATGGTGGGTAAGAAGACGATCTTTTAATTTTTGTATTTTGTATGTCTGTAAGTTTCAATTCAACTAGCGATGGAATAATATCTCACGGATCGATTTTAACGTGCATATTAACTTCCAAAAAGCTGCTTGAATGTGTACTAATGACGAAAACATGAAGTTTTTAAACAAATAACGCCCTACATCCTGACACGAACCATTCTGATATTCAAAACGTGCCTTCAGACTGACATCAGCAATGAATGGAAACATCACATTCCAATACGCGGCATTTCCAATCTTTTCCATTGTAAGCATCCATTTTATTAATCAAAGATGCCGTCAAAGGAAAACATCGGGAAGGGTGTCGAAAATGCCCCTCTCCTTGGAGTAAATGCACGTTTTCCGAGCCATTGCTTTTCGTTAACGACTTTCGCCGTCTACCGTTGCAGCAACTCCATCAAACCACATCGGCTGGAGCGATCGAAGCAGTCACGTAAAAATTTGACAGCAGTTTTGAAGGCCAAGTAGGCTTCGTTTGCTTTCAGCAAGCACAAAATGGTAATCGAAACATGGTATAGAGGACACCGGAGAATTGAACGTTCTCCTGCAATCGGTAAACAAAAGGAGTGAAACGCACGAGTGAAAAGTAAGAAGCACGGAAGCGAAGGCACCGTACGGAGCAACGGGGGAGCGGTTGTTGAAACATTAAAACATTCGTGGCGCAAGGAGCTCACTGTCACCAACCGCCGCCAACGTGCGTATGCGCCATTATCCGGTTTTCCGGCATTCATTCCGGGCACGCCGCACGCCTCACTTCCATTAACCATTATTAGGTGCGAAGTGAAAAGATTGGAAAATTAAATTGAAATTCGTGAAATTTTCTGCATAATTTAATCGAACGAATAGCCCATCGTGCACGGCCCGCGTCTCGCACCAGCGCACCGCGGGGGGAATCCTTTGCCCGGACTCGCTCGCCCTACGTGTTGCTCTTAAAGCCCTTCTTGACTTCCTCCTTTCGGTGAATGGTCCCTGTACCACCGGGCGTATCGCCTGTCCTTGCAATCCTTTTCCCGGTATCCGGTAGCTTTACGCATCGTCGGAAAGTCAACCGTTCGTTTGGTTCGGTCGTTCATTCGTTTGTTTGCTGGTTCTTAATTTCGACTGATGGCAAACTCTCGCGGCAAGTGTTGACTGTTGTTCATTTTGCCGTTTCAACAGGACGGCGCGAAGGTACGGTGAAAAACGATACTGTGCGAACTTTTGCCGCGTCCTTCGAGTGCGCCAACCCGGCAAAGGGTTAGATGTTCAACCATTGAATAAACAAATAAATGGGAAGTTCTTGAGGAAAGCTGAAGGCGATTAGGAATTTCATTCGGAGGGGCGAATTTTTAAAGCGACCGGAGTGTAAAACCCCTTAGAATACGGGCAGGATTGATTGTGTTTCTCTCGATTTAGTAGTGTGTTATCATGCTGCAAAATAAGGAGAGCACTTGGTGTTTCTACTTCACAATGTTTGTGACCCAAAAATTCAAAGATGATCTGAAGATTCTTTGTGTCCTACGGCATGACTTTAAGGGAAGCTTTAAAAGTTAATTCTACGACTTCTTATGAAAGTCGTAGAATTTATGTTGCTTGGTGAAGATGGTACATTTGTAATGAACCTTAGTTTTACCATTGATCAGGTTGAGTAGTTTTATGTATAACTTTGTATTTAATGCTCGATGCATACATGGGACATCAGAATTTAATTAATCATTGAACTTTGTATGCCATGTAGTGAAATGTGATCCGCTTGGAGTAAATTTCAATATATTTTTAAGTTTATATTTTATACACGCTGATGTTGAAGAATGCCTATGATAAAACATTTAATGTTACTAATGTGCAAAAGGGGAAATGATCAAAAGAAACGAGATAGATGATAAGTGTGATTACTCAATCATTACCACAGCCGCGGTCACGCCGATCGCTGCTCATTATTTAGGCAGCAACCATGTAAACTGTCAGCATATTACGAATTGCGATCGAAGGTCGCCCAAGTCCGCCCCGCTCGGGTGCTTTCATTTCCTGCGCCATTCGAGCACCATCTGCGATCGTTTAACACCGGCCGAAAATTAATAGCTACAAGCTTACATTAAAATCTGCCAAAACCATGTCGTTGGGAGGCGTGTGGCATGGAACGCGTCTTGCTTTTCCCAGTGTTCCTCTGGCGACGCACTCGGCAGCGGTTTCGATCTGGACCAAGTTCAGGCCTGGGATTCTTTTTTAGTTGTTGTCAGCTGTGGTTTTATTTGACGCTCCATTTCTAAAACTGCAGCGAACGGAATAAATAACGATCGTTCAAAAATAGCATTCCTCCCCCCTGAACGAAGCATTAAGACGCTCGATATCGCGGAGGAGCCGGGGCGGGGCTGGAGCAACCGACACCAGTTTTGCTTTCCATTCCGGCCAGCTTCCGAAAACGATCGGGATGGCCGAGAAGTGAAACAAAAATTGCCACCCCTACTGGCGTGGCCAGAATTTCAGATGGCGATTCCATTTGTAGTGCGCCACGAACGGCGGCGACGACGGCGACGACGACGACGACGAAGGCGAGGTCCTATTTCCGCTCCGTGCCGGCGGTGTCCTCCAGAGTTCGGTGACTGCGGGACTGTCGGAAGACCACAGTCAGAAGTTATACAAATAAATGTCAATAGTTTTCCAATTTCTGAGCGTAAAAAGAAAAACCTCTTCCGTCCAACCTTTGTTTCGCTAGGTAAGAAGGGTTGCAGCGGGAGAAGCCGGCAAGGCGGAGGGGTGGCAATGGCGGCATGCATTTTAATTTTGGCCTGCAAATACTTCCGGGTGTGTCCGTGAAGCAACTGGCACCATTTTCGCTCGGAGCATGATTTTCTTTTCAATGTGTTTTAGTTCCCTTCCTTGGACAGTTCGGATATTTTTTCTTCATCTTTTCGGCCCCTTTCTTCTGGCCCGAGGAAAAAATAGGGAGCACAAAAGAAAAACTAGGTTGCTGATTACGGGTTTTCGGATGCGAATGCAACTGCAGCTTAGGACGTGCAGACTGAGGACGGGCCAAACGAATCGGCTGTAGAATTCATCAATCGGCAGTTATTGGACAAATTTTTAATGCCATTCCATTCACGAGCGTAACGATGTCGATGTTTTTTACGGTTTTTTCTCACGTCGGTAGCCAGCAACCGCTGGAAATGTTACACAAGTAGTTATTACGGCTGACCAAATGTTTCTTGGGAAAGGATAGGCTGGTGAGATTTTTATACAAATGTGTCAGTGGTACACAAGAAAACGTAAAAAGGCACAGTTTTTGGAAAAATCATCCTATACTTCTTTGCGTGTTTTATAAAATACACATTATGATAACTAGTCAAGTTTAACATTTCCTTTTCAAAGGTTTGTTTTTAATATTTAAATCTTATCATATAAAATATCATCATAACGCTTTTGCTTGCACTATCGAAGTCTCTCGCACAGAAATGAAACACACGTTAGTTATCTCTTTTTCTGGAGAAATGTTCACACCATTTGGCTGGCCGTTCCTCCTTTCTATCCGGGGTAAACCGGCAATCAGCTTGACATCGATTGGAACAAACGCCCGGTTGCGTCTCCGGCCCCGGGATCGCCCACTCCGGCCTGTAATTGGCAAGGACGACAAAACATCACTCCGACCTTCCGGGGCCGAATGCGAAATCGGCGTACCCTCGGGGAACGCACCGCCATCCGTCCGATACATAATACATTAGGGCAACAACAATGGCGTAATTTCGTTTCGCTAAGAACCATCTGCTTCAGTTTTTGAGGGTTTCCTATTTATTTTTATTTCGTGTCGCTATGTTTGGCTTCTGCACGGTGCGCACTTGGTGGCCCAAAGCAGTTTCGCCTGTTGGCAAACTTCGATTCGCTTCGTCCCCTCCGGCACCCTAGGGGCATCAAAGGGAACGGACGAACGAGGCGAGGATGCGAAAAGATGAAAGATGAAAGTGCAGCTTTTGAGCAAAACCTTTCGTTCGCACTAACGATGTTTATTTGCGTGTAAAGTGGATTGGTCGCATTAGTTGCCTTTTGTTTCCATTTCATGTTGTAAAAAAGTGGTGTATGCTACATGATTATGTTGGCGTTACTGACCCTTTTCAGAGAATTTGTATCATTTGTAAATACAATTTCACAGCTGCAACGGAAATGCAACTTTTCCCACTTTTAAAATGTATTATTTTCAGGAACTAATTATAGACAATAATTGCATTCTGTCTATTTTACTGACTGTAGCTATTAATGTCAACATTTGAAATACCAACAAATTTCAACTTGTAATGAATGAGTTTATCTACACTGACGCCAACTGTATTTTTCCCTGAAGAATTTCAATATAACTCAACTTCAGCTTCATCAAAATAATGAACTCCTACAAAACGAAATATTTGTACGAAGAGTAAGTCTTCTTTTTCCTTGAATGTATCAAATTTATGGGTTTTTTTTTCAAGCAATAAAAATCGCAGAGAAGGTACAAACACTGTGCGATTGGAACTAGGACGAATGCCCCGAGAATGTGTGAAAGGTGAATTTGTTTCCGCTTACAATGAGAATTTATTACTTTGCACTATGAGAAAGTCAAATTCCATATTATTAAGTTTAAAAGCATACATACTGTTTCAATAGAAACATTATTTTGGATTTTTTTAAAATGCCATGTCATAAGACTATCAAATATATTTGTGTTTGGTTTGCATTTTTTTAAATTTTAAATAAAAAAATTGTGTTAAATATTTTCATTATCAAGGTACAGGTTCCCACATTTTTTTTTCTAAGGTCACCAATTTTAATAATCTTTAAAATGCATGACCTGCAATATCGCTACCATACTTTCGTATGCTATAACATCTGTTACTTGAACAATGCTGGTGCCTTACACGTCAGTTGTAGCCTGCATCCTTTGAGGAACCTCTTTCAATTTCATTGTCTTCCTTTGCACTCCCAAAAAGCAGCCCGCTTTTGCGAACAACATGCAACGGTAGCAAATTATCATCCACAACGGGAAACCCAACCCGCTTGCTGGCAGGAAATCTTTCCCTTCCTCTTGCGACCTTCACCACTGCGGATACCAGCGTTCAAGCGATGATCGCATTTAAATTTAGCTAATTTACAAATCTTCCCCGTCGACCGTAACAACACTTTGTGTAGGACGGAAGAACGGTGGTTCACTTACAAAACCCGTGGTGTCGCTGTCGTTCTCGCTGAACAATGCTCCGAGAAGGGGCGCGATCACGACAGATGGATGACAAACCGCTGCCAAAAAGGTTCAACCGACCGCTTGCGGCACTTGGGCGCAAGCCCTTGCGTCGACGAAGATCTGGATGATGCTTCGCGTGCCGTGACGATGATGGTCATGATTTAGATGAGGTTAAGAGGATCGCAGGGGAACGACGCCGCGGAACAAGCGGGAACACCGTACCGAAGTTCATTAAAATCATAATGTTTGTACGCATAAAGTTGCCATCGCACGGTCGGTTTTATTTAACGCGTGGCTTACTCGGGCTGGCAGCGACATCAAGACGGCATTCGCCGTTCGAGCCGAGGCCGTTTGCAGCGTTGGAAGGAAATGCGCTGGAGCTAAGGAGGAAGGAAATCCAAGAAGACACTCGTTTAGCTAAACGGTGTTAAAAATAGCGCCCGGTTATTTATGTTAAAAAAGAAAAATCAAACATCATCGGGTGACATTCGAGTACCACATACACAACCGTGCGCTCGGGAAGAAGTAGTGCAAGATGGCAAAAGATGTTGAAAGAGGAAATTCCAACATCGCCAGACTTCGAGTCTACCGAGTTTCATGAGTCTGTACGCGAGAGACTGCGTTCTTTTATGGGTTTTTGGGGATGAAACGATGAATGCCTAGCCTAGCAATGCAGAAAGGTGAAGCGGATTGCATTCCGAGCGCATTGTCTATTTGTCGAGAGTCTTCACGCTCTGTCCTTCGGATGCCTGCCTGTGAAACCTGTGCGGGCACATTCATCTTCATCGATGCAATCACGATGACTTAAAACGTGGAACCTCACATCTGATGAGGCCTTAGCACACGGCAAGCAACACAAATTCAAAGTTTATCTTACGTGCGTGTTTCGGAGCGATAGGAAAATGTTTGGTTTTCCGCGAACAACACAACCTCCGCAGCGATGTACATGCGTCGATAACGGCGAGTTGAGCAAACCGAACGCCGGGTGGGCTTTTCTCTGCCGGTGATCGATAAAATATGCTTCACGATTTGTGTTCAGGCTCCTTTTTTTTTTTTTGGTGCAACTTGCGGAATCCCTTCGTTTTTCCTGTTCTTCATCTCTCTTTCTCGTCCTCGCTCCTCCTGCTTACCTTTCTTCGCTAGAGCGAATGTTTCATGCAAAGTCTAGCAAACCGCAGGTTTATCCCAGCCACGTGCCGTCGACGGGTGGATGTGGAGCAACATGGTGGACGGGAAAGCAAAAGTAAGATTACCAGCCAGCACACACCGGGCGCCCCGAGGTTGATTCTGGCTGGCGGTGTCTTGGTCTTGGAAAAGGTTGAAAAATGACTGCAGTGATAACGCGCGGCCTGATCCGAGTTGGGGTTTTGCCGGAGTTAAAGGTACGGACTGTTTGTGCGGGATGCGTTAGGCGAGCACCGGACACATTTGTTCGAGCCGGATTTTCCAGGACAGAAGTGAACAAAAAACCCTGGCTGGGGGGTTTTTTTTTTTTTTGTTCGCAAAGATTTGTTTTGATAAGTCGCCGCTTCGTGGCGAACTTAAGCCACGACAGGCGCCCGACAGCTTGGAATAGATTGTTAAACTTTTCCATCGATCGCCATTACAGCTGCCGGTGGAAAACATTGAAAGGGCGCTCGATATAAGGAAACACAAATGTTCGACAAGTAAGGCGTTACTCTGCGGAGTAAATGGTTGTTGGTTTATAACGTTCCTCACCCAATTGCTTTGGATGAAAGAGGTTACTTAACTATTGGTTCCTAATCACGTTCACTACTAGGACTTGCAATGAAGGACAAACAAATGCTACGATAAAGCTAAGATTATAGCTCACATAGCAACTTTGATATTGGATAAATCATGTAGGCATTCGTCAAAGCAGGTTACGCTTTTTCCAATAGCAACAGAATACTAATCAACAACAGGCAAAGGAAGATAACAAATTGTACAGGTATTCTTCTTCATGGCCAATCAATTTTCGTTCTAATTTTCGCATAACGCAGTGCAACACTGATAGAGCTCCACCTTTAAGGTGAGTAAAACCAAAACAGAAAGCGTCAGACAACAAGCTGACACTGCAAAAGACGCATACGCCGGAGTCGTCGTTGCCATTGAATTCTAGGAACGGGCAGCAGATCCTTTCGCTTCCCGGCCAGGTCAAGTGCAGTTGAAGTGAATATGCACACCCGGAGCACTCCAGCTTCCGACACGACTGCAGATGTTCAATCTCAGCACATTACTTGCACGTGCAGCAACGGGAAGCTTGGCCGGTTTGCCTGCCTCCTTGAAGAATTCATCATCAATCTCGAATAAACGAACACCGGCTCATCACGTCAGCTGTTGGACCATTATCGGGCGTAATGTGTACACACCTGATGCACCAGCCTGAAGGGAGGAATCATTAAAATTTTCGCCATTCCATGAATAGCAATCATTTTGCAATCTTGGCTCCATCCATTGGCGCACCAGGCAGAGTGCGATCGAGCCAGTGCGGGGGGCGAAAGGTGGGATGATCCGGGCCGACGGATGTACTCATGTTCACAAATATTAAACGTGCTTGAATGTTTTCCATTGTTCGGCAAGGTCTCCCCGTTGAGAAACGCATTGCAGGCGAGGTCGTGCCATTTTCCCATGGATTAACCATATGCACTGAAATTGAATACGCAGTTGCTAGTTTTATGTTGCATGGAAAGTGCAGTGCAAAACAACTTCATTTTTTTTTTTACATTGCAATAACGAATTTAATACATTTCGAAATGCCATTTATATTTGTTTCAGCATTTCATGCGTTCTAAAATTGCACGAAAATATCTGATTTACTGATAGTCGTTACTCTTTACTTATGTCACTGTTTTGCCTCTGGTTTTGGATAACAATCCGTGGTTCGTTGGAATGTGATTTATTTCCATAGAATATTTAAACACAAACTGCGAATTTAATTAAGATGGACTTACACGCTTTTTTGATAAAAACTGTTCAATTACATTTTATAGCTGTAACCTAACCTTCAAATAACCTTCATGCTCGCGGTTCACCAGACGACCAGATCGCGTCCTCGTGGTTGATTGGTGCACGATTTTTGGCAACATGTTGCGTCCCGCGACATTTCCATTCGCTCGAACTAACATTTATCAGCCTTTGCGGAAGGGCAACCAGAGTGGCTGAGTGATATTGACATTTAGAGAGCTATTTTCATCGTACCGCTTATAAATAAAATCCAGACGCCTGCTAGCGTCGATTTCGACGCTACGCTCACCTTTGACATTCCGCGCCAACTGTCATGCGGTCGTCATGTGTGATTTAACGCGAATGCCCGGTCCCGGTGCCGAGGGAGGGCAAAGAAATGAAAATTTTGCAACCATAGATCGCCTCGCATCGTTTAGTGCTTAATGGAGTGAATCTGAGGAATCGAAAGCTGATGTCAGGTCCACTTTTAATAAACATAATTTCCTCGCGCCACGACGGAAGCATCCTCTTCGGGCGGGGAAAATTAAGAAAGAAATAGCAACCAAAGTGCACGACCGGAGGCAACTGAAACCGGTGCGCCCTCACGAATCGATGCAATCCGAAAGTCGGTGGTCGTAAATCTGTTAGGGAAAGGGGTATGAAAATGGATTTATTTTGGAAAATATTAATGTCAAACGGCGAACAGAACAAGGCAGCCGGAAAAGTGCGGTCATTATTGGTGCGTGGGTTGCGGGTTGGAGAAGCAGAGGGAAGCAGCGGTAAGGGAAGGGGGTTGAGTGGATGTTGGTATACTCGATGACAAACGTAATGTAGCAACAAGTTTTCCAACCCATTCAACCGAGGGCAGGGCCTCGCGCCTACGCACACCTCTCGGCACAAGCGGAAACGGATATCGGGATATCATTTAACCATTTTCATAATTTCCATAAATTACTCCCCACCCCTCCCACCTCCCCCTCTTCCGATTCAAACCTCTTTCCGGGTCGGATGCACGCATTCGGATGGGATCATCGAGAACGATTAGCACACCGTTTCGGTTGAAGGTTGGCGTGAAAACCCCTTTTTCACTTTGGGCGGTTTGTTCGATCGGGAGCGAACCGGGTGGAAACATGAAAAAAGGGCCGGAAAATAACACGAGCAACAAAGGGCCAAGTGTCCGCTCCGGGAGCGGAGGGTTCAAAAGGGGAAAAGCCTCGTGTCGAGTGGTGTGTTCGAGTCCGCCCCGCCGTGCACGAGCGAACGATGGAAGGCGACAGACGGAGGTTCGAGGTCGACGCCGGGGCTGTTTGCTCCTAAACGGTCGGAAAATGCCCACCGGACGAATCGAGCGGCGGGGGGCGGGGCGGGCTGGAATGTTTACACATTCATGAGTACGTACGTTTTTCGCTCCGGCGCTGAATTTCGATGGCGTTCTGACATTCTCCCGTTCGAGTCGCGTCGCCGTCGTCGTTCGAGCGCTCCATGTGTGTCTCTTTTCCGTCCGTGATCCGTCTTGTTGGCGGTCCTATCCTTTCGCCAGGGCGTCGTCGTTGGGTGGGCGGGACAAGGGCGGGGATAGCATGATAAATAATAGAAACATCGCCATCAGCAGTACAAATACGACAGCGTGGGTCGATTCATTTTCGACCGAAGATGATACGCCATCCGAGCGTGGGGAAAGGAAGGGTTTGGAACGATCTTTGGTGGGGTTGCGTTTGATTCAATCGTCTTCCCCAATCGACGCCGACGGTGCCAATGGCGATGCCCGGCGAAAAACGAACCCTGCTCTTTAGCAGAAGCAACTTTTCTAGGGGTAAAATGTAAATGTTTTTAAATTCAACAAAAAGCGGATTGTCTCAAACAATTTATGATTTATTTGGAGTAATTAAAGCCTACAATTTATATCAATAGAATCAGGAGCATTTATAAATAATCACGTTGCATCGCCTATAACTTATTGATATGGGTATCTTCAATAATCGTCAGGACTCCATTTTTTACCAGGTATATTCTCTTTTAAATATGCAGATTCGTTATTGAATGCATTTAAAAAAAAAAACCCACTGGAAGACGAAGTTTAAAGGTAGTACAACCTCCAAGTCTTCTTTTTTTAAAGAGGGGTATTCGATTTCTTTAAATAATGATAAACTCAGGCTTATAAGTGAATTTAGTAAAAAGTCAATCTGGAAAATTTAACCACACAATAATTGGCATGGAAGAAATCTGTAGCAAAAGAGGTGCTGCTAGTGTAAGTGTATTGTTAGAGATTCATTAACACCTTGGCTAAAAGCAGCCCTTACGTTTCCAAAGGCAGAAGGGAAGCGGTCCGTTCTGTAAAAGTGAACAAAACGTTTCAATTAAGACGGTAACACCGGGTGCCATGTTTTCCCAGCTTGAGTGGCCCCCGAAGACGACGGGTATCGTTTCCTTACCCTTTAACTACCGTGACGACCACGGTCCGATCATGATGATGGGTCACACATGGACGGAGACAACAATCGCATTGGGGTAAAAAGGCGAAGATTAGTTGGATTCCTTGCCTATCGCCGGCTGTCGAAAAAAAAAAACAACATTGCGCCGTTCGAACAGGGGAAAACGCAACCATCAAACACCGGTTGTAAAGCATCACCCGTCGGGGACGAACGTTGGAAGGCAAGAGGCAATAAGAGACGAGCAAGAAAGAGCGAAAGGGGAAAATCCAACTTCTGGTAACAAAGCGTCCCGCTTCCCGGTCTGCCGGTGACTGCTGTAAACAAGTGTGCGAAGTAAACATTTTCCTCCCAAGGCGGGACGGGACGGTTTTTCCACGGCGAACGCGGCACGTGATCGATTGCATATTGTGGCAGCTGAATGTGTCGAATCTTGTGGCGTGTGGATGAATATAAAAAAAAAAAAAAACAATCCGATCCACAGTCCAAATCTTTGCCCCATACATCGGCGAGGTGCTGGGAAGGAATGGTACGGGAAAAGCGAGGAAAAGCGACACCGCTTCCATCCGAAACGGGGCCCTCCGCTCGGTGGACGGATGTTTTCATTTCGGCTAATGATATCATCAGTCGTTTAGAACGTGGTTTCACTGTTTATTGTTACAATCCCTAGACAAACCCTTGGCGATTTATTCTGTCGAATTGAACTAGTCCGGGAGGCAAAAAAAAGGGCTGCATGTGTGCGGGGCGAGATGTTTCTTTAAAGAAAATGCATAGAACGTCGCCGAGGCGCAAGCGGGCGGATCGTTAACCAAAATAAATCATTAGCCCTTCGCTTTCGGTAGCTTTATAGAGATGGTGCGTTGACGTCGAGACAATGTTCTTAATTTGTTTGATAAAACAATATTCCCTGTCTAGCCGGCGGTGGATGCTGTGTAAATAAACGTCAAAGGGTTATGAGACAGACACAAAAATAGCTGATGGAAAAAAGGAATCTTTTCATATCACATGAAACATCTGCATCGAAAATGGTTATCTGAACTATGGAGCAAACAGAATTTGAACTCAATACTTAACTTTTTTTCCTGCATTTTATAATATTAGGCATTATTTTATTTAATTGTTATAAAATATTAATTTATACTCTACGTGTTGTACTTCTATAATTCAAAAGGAGTTATTCTTATTCTTAAAACAAATTTACATATTTTTCATCAATTTTCTTTTAATCTGTTGTGCTATCTCAATCATCTGAGCCATAAATATTAAACATTATTGTGCTTAATATGTCACGTTGATGAAATTGCATTGCACTCAATCATCTTAACCCTCCTTAATTGCGTTTTCTATGGTGAAATTTATTACTTACTCGCTCGGCAGCTGCTGCAGAAATGCAGAAATGAATTAAAGAAAATAAAACCACTGGAAGAGATTTTCACGCACTCCGTGAATCCCAATGGCAATATGGCAATTAGAATTCGAAGGCGGTCTTCTTCTGGTCTGGTGTGTTACTGCTGTGTATCAGAAGAAAGCAGCGGAAATAAGATAATCGAACAAAAACAACGTCCTAGGACAACAACTGGCGTCGCATGTGACGCTTGCAACTTCCCTGAAGACAACAACAGGACCGGCGCGAATAGAAGAGCAAGGGAAAAAGAAATCCACTATCAATTTATTACATTTTAACGCAACATGTGCCGATGGATTAATTTTGATTCCGACCGCAACGAAACGAGAACGCCGGATGTTGTGCCGTGCGTCCCTTCACGATAAGTTTCTCCCTTGTTTCCCCCGAAAGCGAAGGGTGAAGGGCAGTGGAAGAGACCGATGCTGTCGGATCGGAGCACGATACAAGCCGCTTGGCAAAACAAAACCCCGTGACATTATGGGCAAATGTATCGAATAGTCGATATCGGGTTCGATTCCGGCGAATCTCAAGCTGTTATCGGACCAAATTGAGCCCTTTTGCTAGCGGACTCCCGTGATCGTGTGCCAACATAATTCACGCAAGTGCTTCCTTCCATCCTTGCCAAGGGTGCCCGGCCCAGCCTTTCCATGTCTCCTGCGAAGGGTGTGCTGCGGCTAGGAAGACCGAACCGTCCGAACCCAGCTGATGGTGGCGTTAAGGTCTCCATCTTATATCCTTCCTTTCGAGGGAAAAGTTGCACGAAAAGGAACACAATGATGGGACGAGATAGCGGATCGGGTCACATAAGGAAAATGAGTTTCCCCTGTCCCTGTTTTTCCGGAGATGGCGCACAATCCGAAGATGGTCGGTAGGTACGATCCGACGCCACGTTTTGACTCTGGCAGTCGGAAGGAATCGCAAACAGCGAAGCACAATCGGGAAAGGGGGAAAAATTGTCGATTTGAATTTAGTGAAATTATTTGCCCAGCCCAGCTTCCTTGGAGTTGGGGTACGGTGGTTCCATACTTCCACCCCGAAACGGCGGTTGACGGTTGTGTGTCGCAGACAATTTCTCTCAAAAAACTTCTCCCCGAATCGCATCGCATTCATCCAGTCGGTTTGGTGGTCTCGTTTTTCTGCCTGTAGAATTTTGCCGCCGGGAAGTACGGAAGCGTAACCGCGCCACCGCAGAGTACTTGGCGTGTACTTGGAAATGTTCTGCATTTTCGTATGCCTGTTTTATTTTCCCCGTTTGCTTTTGGTCGGAAACAAATCGAGGAGATGCCATTACGGAAGTCTTTCGCATGCTACACTTGTATTTGCTTATTTTTATTATCTCACGCTCGTGGTTTCTGCTTTTTGGCAGTAATAAAATGGAGCTAGGATGTCCTATCCACCCATGTGGGAAAGAAACCCAGAAAAATGTGGCCTTTTCTGCAGAATAACATATAAAGGTACATGTACATCACGACATGTTCACTTATAAATTTGAGTAAAATGATTGAGATTGATCTTTTTTTTTATTTTTTGAACGATTTGTGTTTTCTTTCAATGGGGCCGCTTTCCGTGCAAGCAAACCCTTGCCATCGTGCCAAATGGACCGGAACGAAACCATAACAAGAGCGCTTCCATCAGGAATTACACGCATGAAGGCACCATTAACAATGCAAAAGGTGGTTTGGATTCTTTCTGCTTGAATCTTAGACAAAAGCCCATACTAGAAATTTGCATTGACGAAAGTATGCGTGAAGAAATGATGAATGAAAAATTATTAAATGGTGTCGATTAACAATCCGTGAAACAAGGCTAATATCCCTATGTTTGCAATTGTTTTTTTAATCGATTTTGAAAAATAAAAAAAAATTAGGCATGGCTTATTCTTAGGTAAGAACAAGCGGTTTAAACAGCTCTTATGATGTGAAGTGAAAGTAATGAATGAACTTCTCTTGGCTCATGTAGATTAGCACAGCGGACATCTGGTTAAGTATAGGTTGAAAATCAACCTCCTAGAGGATTCAGAGCAGGCATAAAATTGAAAGTCCTTAGGAGAAGAAGGAGAGAGAGGAAAACTCCCTTCTTCGCAACGCCGGTACGAGAGTGGTTATTAAATCTGATTTTATAGTCTCATAATATCGGCGTAAATATGAAGAGCGATGTTCTTCAGCCATGCCCGCGACGCAAGGACGACCCGGACGAAGTTAGGCAAAATGTCGGCAATCCGCAGCCGAAACGGTTCGTTACGGGAACGGGAAATTTATGTTGTGTAATGAGCATAACATGGTTCCCCGCGGAGCCGCAGGCAGAGCAGATGATGACGACAGATGGCAGGCGGTGGCAACGCCGGAGGGAACAGTGGAAAACTTCCCTGGCCCACACCGTTCCCTTCAAGCGGCTAATGAAATGCATTCCTGCGCTGGCGCCAGCCTCCCTGGTTGGTTGGTTCTATCTGTTTTGCCACTTCGTTTTTTTTTTGTATGCTCGATCAGCTGATGTCAGCCGGAAAATGTTGCGAGCACGTTGGGCCACAACAACCAGAACTACCCATACGTCCGCTTTTGAATTCGTTTACCTCCAAAATGTCGTCCCAGCTCGCCCATGACTTCAATTGGCTGATGGTGGCGGTTACTTTGCGGTTTGAAGGGAGCATCACACAAAACTAATCACCGGTGACAAGTGACAACTTTTTCCCGCACATTTCGGCACCTTCTGTTGGAAAAGCCTTAGGCTTCCCCTCACCCGTCCACGTGACCGAGATTACGGGTGCGCAACGGAATGCGTAAAATGTTGGCTGACGTTAGAAGCAGACTGACGAAAAGGATTGAGGTGCTATTTTTGGACACGTACACCGTGTCGATGGCCATCGGTGCCGGTAGTTTGTTTTGTTTTGTTTTGTTTATTTTAACTTCTGGTCAGTGGACAGCAAAGGCGGAGGTCATGGAAAAGATTCATCATCCGTACGGGTGACATTTCTCCCGCGGCAGGAAGGTGAAACGGACCAGAAATACAAGTATGATTGATTTCTGGGTGAAGAGCGTGGCGGTTTGGCTTTCTTTAGCAAGACCTTAGTTGAACAAAGAAAAAAAAACTACCCAACAAACATAACAGCTTTTTTGTAAGCAATCTCCATGATGTCACTTGTCACATAAACAAGTGGAACCATTTGTTTCGGTCAGAGCGAACGAGATTTTGGTGACAATTGTGAAGGAAAGACAAGAAAGACTTTTTTAGAATTCACCAAAAAAGTAATTTAAATACGAAAATGAACTCCCCAAAAATTCCATAATTCGACAATTATTTGACTTGATTTGATTGTAAATGGCTCGGATATAAGTCCATTCTTCTATTCTTCTGTATTCTGTGCATTCCATTACTCGTACTCCAACAAATCGTTTATTGTCACTAACCCATTAATCAAATTACTAACGGTGGTTTCTCAAAGTGATTGCATTCGTTCGCATATGATCAACAAATCATTTTATCAGCTCCCAACCGAAAAAAAAACACACAGAAGGGAATGCTTGCCGAAGAGTTTCACTCGTTGAGATCCTTTTAACAAAATCAATCAATATCTCCTACACCATACGTTTGCCTTTTTTATATGCCGGCTCGCAACAGACTGTGTAGTCTGCGGCCTTTGCCTGCCTCCCACGGACACGATTGTTGTCTGGAGTATCTTCCTTTTTTTTCTGTGCCTTTGCTACTATAGTTTATTCTCTCTCCGTTTCCTCGAGCTCAAACCACATCCCCATACTTTGGCAAGCGGAAACATACTTTTGACATCGTTTGACAGCAGGAAATCGAAATATGGAAATGGCGAGTACGTAAAAATCATAATACATGGCGGAACAGTTGGGGCCAGCCGGGGGGGGGGGGGGGGGGGGGTGAAAACGTTCCGATTTTCCAGATGCTTTTATGGACGTACCTTCAAACCTCCAGTCCTCTTAGTCCTTTCCTCGCCGTCAGCCTGTGCCAGTGGTTTTGAGATTTCGTCGGCGTTTTTGTCGCTCCCGAGTGTCTATTTGATTTGGCAGAATGGCTTTGTGCGTTGTGGCCCCTTCGTCGTGCCATTGTGGCTATAGGTGGGTTGTTCAGGTGGGGAAAATGTTTTCAATCCTGTCTTCAAACCACCACTTTGTTACCTTCGGTTTCAGATTCTGCTACTTCGTAAATCTCTGGTTTTTTCAACATGCACAGAAACCAATCACACATTTGAAAAACATTTTTCGAAACCGAACCGAACGCAAGACGGAGTTTAAACGAATATGCTGAAGTTTGAACGTAAATCCTTTTCCTCCATTCATCTCTAAAAAATGGACCGTTGGAAAATGAACAAGAATTCAAGTACAGTGATAATGGACTAGCGTTCTGTGGAAAAGAATCATGATCTACATTTTATTATTTTCTACCAATCTTAAATCCAGCGATGATGGAACATATTTTTAGTTCATTAAATTTCCCAGATAATCAGTTGCATTAAAATGTTGCTGGATATACTGGAGCTGGGTTTAATTTTCGTTTTCATCTAGTTCTATTTTTTTAACGATCAGTTCCATCAGCTTATCACAGAGAATATTTTGCACCTTATTTAACAAGTTAAATCTTTTATACTCTCTAAGTAATGCCCAAAGAATGTAACAAATTCGTGCACTTTCCGTGAATCACATCTGCGATTGCCACTTCAAATGACAAACACTTTATTCTAAAGCAATTGAAAGGTTTACTCACCAACTTTGTGGCAAACAAAATCCCAAAATCAACACTCGAATCCCCACCGACGCCATTTGGATCGCTGCCGATCGTGCCCTACAAGTACGTCTGATCCCTGCAGCATGCATCCCGTCGAGCGTATTCTTCGCGACTTCTGACCCGTCCCCGGGACGCCATCATCAAGAACATGCACAACAACAACCACCGGCGACACTAACAATTCCACCTGCGTTCCACCACCCACCACGCCCAACAAATGTGTTGCCTCGTTTTTGCTATTTTCTTTATACGTTCCCTTGCACATTTGCAACATTCGACGATGGTATAGCAGTTCATTCCCACACTCGCCTGGAACCAGCAGAACGTCGTGCACGAAATGTGATCTGACCGGGTCCAAATCGGCAGGAGGAGATCGGTCGGTGTCGGTGTGCCGGCTCGACAATGCACGAAAGTACAAACTTTTTCCCGCACTACGGGAGTCGCTCCTTTTTTGTTCTTTCTTTCGACGCTACGGTGCTCCATCTTTCCCTGTTTTGTCGCGCTGGTTGTGGTTGTTTGGGAGTGTTTGGGGTTTCCCTTTTTTTTTTTGTTTTCCTGCATTTTACATTCCTTTCGCCCTTTTTCCTCATTGTCGATTTCGTAGACCCTCGTCCTCTCGCACCCTCCACAAAGCGCGCGGATGGAGCGAGAGTGGAAAAAGTTTATGTTTATTGAAAAACCTGCGAGTAAATCGCACTTTTGGAAAGCTTTCCACCTCGCAACCGTAAGGATTGCGAAGACAGGGGCAAAAGTATTTCATGCGTGCTTAATTTAGAAAAATATGCTTGGACCCCTCCCTCGAGTCAGCGTGTTCGGCTGCGTCTCATTGTACCGGATGTTTTCGTACGTGTATTATCGCACATGTAAGAGTGTCCTACCTCCCAGGCGAAGGGCGTGGGCGACAGCATTGATCGAAAACAGAAAACCTCCGGCTAACATAAATTCAGCAGCTCGCTAGACAAAAACCGGAAATGGAGAGGTTGCATTTATTGTAACACAAATGGGCGTTTGCAGTAGTTGGTTGGACAATCGAAAGTCGTTTCAGTCGAAGTGGGCCACATGGAAATGTCCGGGAAAACTACATACTACAGTGCTTCAAAAGTTGAATGGTGACCGAGTCAAGAGGTTGGCGTCAATAGTGGATAAGAACCAAGTGGGAACTAATTATTCTACGATAAGAACAACGCCTAATACAATTGAAACGAAGGCAAAAGCGAGCATTGATTTTAAAATTTAAACAGTAAAAGCGAGTTTAAATCTCCAGAATTCTTTTATTCTGTTTATTATACGCTCTTTTCGAAAGATATAAGCGCTGCTTTTATATCAGTTATTGGGATTTATATTTATATTTCCTTACTTCTTTCATATAACTTTGCTATGAGATTAATATATATTTAATCCCAAATTCCCTTAATATTTTAATCCCAAATTATCTATACTACTTTCTTCGTTTCGAATCTGAGACCACGGAAATTGTACAATGGAGGTAATAAGAATTCAATCAAGGCACTAACGTTGCCGGACAGCGTTCCTCCATAAAGCTCGCTTTCAGGTGGAGTGGGGCGTCTGTGTGGGTTCTCCAAAAAAGTTTCCGATGGGACAGTGCTACGGTTGAATTCGACGCTCGTTAAAACAATCTTGAACTCATCGACTTCATTAGACGCCCTTGCGGCAGACGTCCCGTGCCCGTCTGGGCGTCGGTTGGATTGGTGAAAAAGAGCGGGACGTACGGGACGTCGAATTGCTCCAGGAAAGGTCCGAGGGGTTAAGTCGTTTGTGTGCCCTTGTGTCGGAACGCCGCCGACGCCCCCGTTCCCGTCGGAGGCCGTTCGTTTCCTGTGCGCAGGCGAGCGCCACATTCCGAATAGCTAAACGTGGCCCCGGCAACCACGGCTACCGAAAGGAAAGGAATGCCTGCAGCCTTTAATTTTATTTACTTCGACTGTCGACATTTCCGGAATATTAAAAGAAAATACGTAACCCATCCTCTTATCGGGCGCCGGGAAGACCAGAGCCAGATTGGTTTCACATTCTGCCGGACTGCGGGCTCGCATTAGAACAGAAGATAAATACAGTCCAATGCGAAAAACTCACCGTGACACGGGTGGACACACCGTTATCCTTCGTCCGTGGATGCACCGGACCGTATGGCGCCGGTGTGTGTAACTTTCTCCATGCCACGGGACCCTTCTTTCCCCGTGCCACAAAAGTCCCCTTTGCGGATCTCGGTGGACTCGGAAGAATCGAAATTAGGTTGAATCACCATTTTCAGTATCAACCTTAATTGAATTACAATTGTATCCTTTCATTCACCGTTCCTTGCGATTACGTGCCACGGAGTTCGCCCCGCGTCAGCCCGATCGGCTTAAGCGCAGAGGATGCTCTAGCACCGGACCAGCGTTCGTCTGGCCGGGCGCTTGCCTTACACGCGACATTATCGGTTTCGATTGAATGTGAACTTTTAACCAGTCCCGTAGCTCGTAGCCGATGGAAGTGTTGCGGAAAATTGTCGCTGAAGGAAGAAGAAAAGCGTGCCATGAAACTGGAAACTGATTTGACAGATTAGTATGCTGGAGCCGTTGCGAGGAAAGGACTAGATAAATTAAAGACGTTCCCATACAACAGCAAATTTTTTTCTTCGAACGGTGGAATTTGAAAACTTTTGATTTGGTAAAAGTTTATTTACCCTCAGATTGCTTGTGAAGAAATACGATGGTGCAATCGAAACATACACATGGAGCTGGATGAACGACATTATCGAAATTCTTCAAGAGAAAATTTAGTTTCCATCAATGTTCTTGCCGCTTTTAAACATTTCAATCAAATTAAAAAAATTCACATGAACATGTTGCTGTCCAATGAGGAATACTTCCCCAGAATAACTTTCTACAGTATACTGTAAGTAGTTTTCTAAAAAGTATATCCTGCTTTCCCAGGCTTGATGCATGGAAACGAAAGTTGGAGTAACTCCCTCAGTAAGTAGTTCGAAAAAGCAGAAAAGTATATTTAACGTGACCAGAATTACAGAATTAAAAAATGTATGCATTGCTTCTCAACTTAGGAATGAAATGTGCTTATGCGCGTGTACCGACAACTTTGTCTAATCATTGCTTCAACTTACGGACGATGGAAAATAAATTTTTGAAAAGCCATCTGTTCACAGATTGGTTACTTCGAATTCGTGGCAGGAACCTTGTGAATATGCGACCCATTGTTATAAACAGCAAAATTTCGCAGAGATACGTACTTGCCACATTTCATGTCAAAAGATTCGAGCGCTTTATCTCATTCGACTAGCAGGCCATGAAACATCGTAATGAAGGATAATTTAACCCAGCGGCAGGAAAATATGGTCGTGACAAGGTCCGACAACCGGCTGGTCGCTTTTATTCGGCTCGGATGCTGGCCATGCTTACATGCACAACCTTCGACGATCCGGAACATCTCCTGCACCTTCGTGCTCCGAGCAAACCAATCCGAGTCGTAGTTGGCGCTGCTTTATGCTCGCTCCTGTCAAACTCAATGTTAACTCCTCGCCGGCTCCTGTCGATTATAATGAGCACCTAAGGAATACACACCGGTGCACAGGTATCCTCGACGGTAAACTCCGAGTGTGCTGCCGGAACTTCGTCCTGCTGATAGCGACGTCAAACATGTGGCAGCAGATGGAGCAACAAATGTCAGACAAATCAACACGTCCCTGGTGCGCAATAGGATGCCGCTGCGATGTAACATATTTTTGCCGGTGGGGCTCGCAGTGGAGCAGTGTTTTCCAATGGCATCATCAGTTTCCATTTTCTTCTTGCTTTTATTTCCAGCTGTCCTGGAGGATCCCGAGTTCACCGACGTTATAGAAAATATCACCGTGCCGGCAGGACGAAACGTTAAACTGGCATGTTCAGTGAAAAATCTAGGATCCTATAAGGTAAGTGTGGCCGGAAGTAGAGTAGAATTCAGCGTGTTGTGGTTTGGTAGATTTTCCCTCTTGAAAGAAAAGTTTCGATTTAATTTAACATGACATTAGGTTGAATGAAAGGCTCATGGTTCTCCAAATCGCATACATGATATAACTTGTACCGTTCGTGGAATTAACAGCTCGTTGCAGTAGGTTCAAAGTAACATAAGGCTCGGATATTAGTTGTATTTAATTACTTCTCATTAATCGTTACTTACATATAAGTCCTCTTTTTCTCAGGACAATTGTTGTGTGTAATTTTGTATTGATCTACTATGATCTACTTGCCTTATCCTAGTCGTGTTTATATCACGCTTACCTGCTCCATTTGACCTCCTTTTGCTGTTTCCTTTTTTCTCGCCATCACATTTGCTTCTCCTCCTCCGCTTGGATTGCAGCGGACAAAGTTTCTCTATTCCTCTCCAGCTCCACCCAAAGCGGGAAAGCCGTCTCGATTGTCGGAGGGGTTTTCCCGATTGTCCTGATTTCACGGTTCTCGACTAAATTCCTCCCGCCCGTCGCCTACATCTACTCCCGCTCGCCACCGACACCGGTCGAGACGATTTATAGGTTTGTTTACGAAATTTTCGCAGCACATTTTTCGGCTAGACTGATGTAATGGATTTTCCTCTGGTGAGCGAAGGAATGGGAGTGTGGCAGGCTGGAATGTGGACCTGGACTGGTTTCAAAACCGCGTGCCCGTCTGCGTTTAACTTCCTTGGCCAGTGCAGTGATTCGTGTTTTGCTGAGTCGGGGGAAACTGTTCGAAATTCGCTTCCGTATTCGTTTTGCAGCACCCCCCGGGCGGAACCCGGACATTCCGAGCTGGTCGTCGTGTGTCGCCATCGATGCTGGCAGATTAGCAGACATGGAAGTTTGGCTTCGGCGGCGGACCTGAATGGTGGTGGCGGCAAGCGTCCAGATTATCAGATTGAGAGGCAAGGAATTTTTGCACCTCCTCGACACGCGTTCCGTCCGCCGTTTTGCTTTGATCCATCTCGGTTTTCGCAACCCGGATGCGCTCGTTACCGGTGAATGGTTCGAGGTTAAGAGGCTGTAGGACATAAATTATGTACGGCCAAAGATCGAACCCGTAACACTCACAGTCCGATGCTGTTCAAGTGTGCGTGGTTGGGCGCGCGTCTCCGTGTCGGGACGGATTTGTTCCTTTTTCTTCTTGCTTTCACATCGATTCTCCGGTCCGAGATATCGGCGGGGTGGCATTTAAGTTTTCGACCGTATCCTTGCACCTTTAGCTTTGGGCATTCGTGCGACAATTACCGTTCACGTAAATATAGAGACAACAAGGAGTGAGTATGAGACACGGGAAGAAAGGTAAAAGGGGACGAAGGCAAATAGTTCGAGCCATTCGTCGCAAGGTTGTTTTTACCAATGTAGAATGTCTTGGTGGCCTTGTTCCTACTTTGTTATGGAACGTTTTACGAATGCGATTATTGATCACAATATTCATTTGAAATCAATAAACGATGGCGTGTCTTTGTCGTGCTTGATTTTACGATGAAATTTTCATTTTATAAGCATGATTTAAATTCCTTTTGAAACTCTACTCATTGATGATGATTAAGATTAATAATAGCTTGTATATTTTCATATTTCTGACTGAATGGAACGTTAAAAAATCGTTTTCGATTAATTTCACGGAAGATTAACAAACAAACCAAACCAAAATTGGCAGGAGGTTCTAAAGTAATGCAATAAGCCAAGCGAAAAGCATTAATTATCCCAGTGCTTTCTTCGTGTACAATCGATGAAGCATGATTCGCGTTTCATAGATGATAACCGTTCGTAACAATGAACAACTCCGGAGCGCATATCTTTGCAGGTTTTCTTCCGCCCGTGTTCTGACTTAGACAGCTGTTTTGAATAAAATTCTCGTAGAACAGAAGCTTCCACAAGACAGGTTTACCAGTCGTTACCGCTGCCTTCACCCGCTGATGCCACAGAAAAGGGCGTTACATTGCGAACGGTGAATTTTTCTCGCAAGGTTGTTGCAATTTACCTTCCCCATCCCCCCTTCGGACCGTATGATAACCTTCCCGCCAGTTCGCAGTAGCTAAAGTGGGTATAATTCATCAAATATACAGCTGTGCCTTCCGTTCGCTTCCGTTTTACGAGGAAAGTTCCTGCAGTCGACTTTCGGTGCGGCCGAGATCATGCCGGTGGATGCGGATGGAAAAAAATCAAAATAAAAAAGGAAGACGAGTAGCGACACAGACAGCGGATGGAAAAAGCGGACATGCTTGCTGGGCTGTCGTTGCTTTAGAGATTGCAGCGGGGTACGGCCGTGATAAGGCATGTTCCCCAAAGTCGGTCCTTGCAACCGGTGTGAGACTTCCATACGCTCAATTTAGTGACACCTTGGTGTCTGGTGTTGCCGGTGTTTGCCGTTACTGTGACGAGTACATATGGCATTCGAAATGTATATGTAAAGGTCAAAAAGCAATTTTACTGAACGAGGTTGAGAAGATATATTTTAGTCTGAAATTGATCAAAGTGAAAATGTTCCAAATGAAGGTATGAATATTTTGTTTTAATTTAAATTTACATTTATGATTTTGCCATTTTTTGTTTGCCTTGTAGAATATTCATACATCATCCATTCATTCGTTTGAAACAATAATTTAGGAAATCATTGCAAAAAAATTCGCCTTAAATTTGGCTGCATTTCTCCCGCTGTCCAATGCTTTCAGTTTTTCATTGTTCCTCCAATTTGACACCATGCCGTGCCGGAACAGCGCTTAGACACAGTGTGAAACGATCTCGATTAGGTTAGGCGGGGTGGTTGCTGGGAAAAAGGGCCAAAACTGAAAATGGCTGGCTGGCAAAAGCGCCCCCAGTGCGAACGAGGTCACCCGATGGGTAGGGGGTGTCGGTGAACGAAGCTTAGCACATCGGAAGCACCAGCCAGCCCGTCTTCCCGTTCCCCGGGGGTGGGAATGGGGGTGATTCCCGCCCGGCGGTGTAAACAATAAAGGTCGACAAAAGCGATAATGGGAAGAAAATGACGTTGGCTGTTTTGTTGACTCAGTTTGAAATTAGTTTAATTTTAAAGCTTCCTTTATTAATTATGGTAGCGTGAAAAGCGGGTGGCACCGTTTACCATCCGCTTGCTGAAGATTGGAGAGGACCGTTACGTACGCCAGCGAATGGGTGGGAAATAGGAAACGGAAAGAAAGAGAGAGAGAGAGAGAGAGAGAGAGAGAGAGGGAGAACCGCAGAGTGTTGGAACCGTTTGATCGTTGTTTGGGTTTCGTGCGAGCGATGGATTCGGATGGGGGACCATTCGGTGAAATGGGCTGCTGTATAGGAGTTTTTTCTTTGCTCACCTCTTAGGAGCTCTGATAGGGGATCGCTTATGCATGATCACGACCCGACGCGGTTTATAGGCGGCTATAAAGATTAAAAAATGCATGTATAGTACAAGAGTTTCAGTCCTATAAAACTGCTGAATAATTTTTATCGTGAGTGTTTTAGCAAAAAGATTGGAAGGAACAAACATAAGTTTTGCAACTATTGCATGAAAAATCCTTACCTCTAAACATGTTTTTAAAAACGAAAACATACGCCAATAAACTACTCTTTCCTTCCGTTAGAGCTTTTCAACGAATTTGTAATGCCATAAAAAAAATAACTTCAGAAAAAACATCGACAAATCTGGAATGTCCCCTTTTGTGGTGCACTTTGCTCAATTCCAAACGTCCAAGTTGCAGAATGCATGGAGCCCTTTGGCTCAATCCCAGCTCGAAACCGGCCGGTAATGTTTGTTTTATTTAAATTACACCGTTTCCAGGCCGCCTAAGGTTGTTCGAGAAACCTTGAGCCGCGTCCGAAGCGGCAGGGTTCGTGGGGGCCTCTAGTCTAGCATATGTTTACACGCTCTCCTCCCAAATGCTCACACCATCGCAGACGGGAAACGGACACTCGGCACTCGGGTTTTCAATTAAAAGGACATTTCCCAGCCCGCTGATGGCCATTCGGATGAGCTAATTTTCCGCACAGTAGACGTAGCCCATTGCAGTGGTCTTTTATCCCGCCGGTGCCGGTGCAGACAGTCGGCGCTACGATAACCGTTCGGATCGGGTGCTCTGCCCAATGGCCAATCTACTACTTCTTCCCGAGGCCCATAAAATGGGCCGCTTTTCATCCGCATCCGGGAGTCATTACGGACGTTTTGCGGCCCCGTTCGGATACGGACGGACAGTACACTGCCGACGAAACAAAACGGTGGCAGCACACGGAATGCTGTAATGTCGCTCGGGAAAACACGGCCAAACCCGGCCTCAGGAGACCGTGATTTAATGCAAGCCTTCTCTTCCTTTCTCTGTGGTAGGCTTCTTATTCTGTTGTGCTTTGGGGTTTTGCGGACTTGGTGTTGGGAAATTTATGTTTGCAGTCATCATTGTTTATGACAAATATTGGCCAAACCGGAACGACCCGAAACGGGACGAAGGAGGTCGTGTTTACATTCGATTAGCATCCCTCGTCCTGGTCTCTGACACTTCTTTTGGGAAACGCAAGCTGCCGGTTTAGGGTGAGTTTGTTTGATGCAAGGCAAAACTTTCGATTGATTGATGGTGCGAAATTGAGCAATGATGGACTATCAGGACTTTGGAGAAAATGGTAAGATTCCTCTCATTTCCATTCCATTTTGTCCAGTAAGATATTTAGAATAGAATTGGGAGTCAATAACAACGAAAAGCATTCTTTTTAACATGCAAGTGTTTTTTGATTCTCTTGAACATCTAGAATTCGACAGCAATCGGTTGTTTTAATGTTCTCTCTTCAATTCAATCAACAGGTCGCCTGGATGCACTTCGAGCAGTCGGCCATCCTGACGGTGCACAATCACGTCATCACGCGAAATCCGCGAATCAGCGTCACGCACGACAAGCACGACAAGCACAAAACGTGGTTCCTGCACATCACCAACGTGCAGGAGGAGGACAAGGGGCGCTACATGTGCCAGATCAACACGGTGACAGCAAAAACGCAGTTCGGATATTTGCACGTTGTGGGTAAGTGTTATGTCTGCCAAATGAACTACTTAACGGTTGTAAAAGAATTATTCGTTACTGGATCATGTTGGGGCATTGTTTTATGTTGAGAAATGATTTCCTTAACCTAAAATATTAATGCACTTACAATACACTTAAACCTATCCTGATCCATTGTAATCTGTCATGATTGATTCGTTGCCTGAATGAGCAATACAGAAGAACTTTAATTTAAATAATCATAAGCCAAATAAATTCATTGAATTAATTGGCTTTTTTAATTCTATCGATATTTATCGGCTGATTTCAGTTTTAATATATTTTCATATACATAATTGAAAATGTTGTATTCTCAGACCTTGAATAAAACACTCAAACAAAACTTCCTCTGTGAATCCAACATCCCGTTTGGCAATATTGTAACCATTTCAAATTTTACCCAACAGCCAGTGGCAGGAAATAGGCAATTTCCGAGTACCGTTCGTCCTCCTTTATCTTCCATTGTCGTTGTCCTTGTCCGAGAGATGCGTGTGATTTCAAAACGAAGCCCACATTTAGTAACTTGTTGCATACGAATCGATCACTCCGGCCAGGATCAACAGTACGACCGAAATCAGTCCCGGCTTTTCCCTAGTCAATGTTCAGTGAAGGGCTTAATTGGGCTGCCGGTGACACGCCGTCTATTCATCATTCGTCATATTTATAACTGCAGTGAAGGGGATGTCTGTTGATTGTCACCAACCACCGCACGCGCCGTCCTTCCGGTAGTGGTCGAAACATCGAAATGGGCTCCATGCGCGCTGTTAGTCAAAAGGAGTTGTGATCAAAATGGGTTCGATTTGGGTCCCGGAGAGGAAGGCGGCAATGTTGTAGGCGTGCAAGTGTCCTGATGGCACCGGTTGCGATGGTGACGGTGATGGTTTAATTGTCGACGTCTGGCATAATTTAATATGCGCACATACGCGCCTTCCGAACATCCTGTAAGCTTCCCCTGTACGACGCCTGCTGGCCACGACTGACAAAACGGTGCCTTTCGTATTCATCATTTACTGTCGATTTATCAGGACGTTAATTCAATTACGGTTCCACACGGCATCGGCGCCGGAAACCGACGAGTCAATCGTGTAGCGACAGTTATTAAACTGACAGCCTGCGAAACGGTTCTCAAATCGTAATGTAATGCACTAGTCTGAGTGGAGTTTTCTACTGGATGAGTTGTACATTCTGGCGCGAAAGCGGAGATTGTTTTTCGGAAACACATCAAGGGCCTAACTTAATTATTTGATGGTTTGAGCTTTCACTCGATGGTGGAAGCTTACAGATTGGGACATTGGTGTAGTTAAACAGGAACGTAAAATGGAATATTATTTACTCACCTTGTAAGTTGACTAATAAAACTGGCTTACATTATATTAAACATAACATACTAGTTTTATTATTTTACATAATTGATTTTACAAACCATCATGTTTAAACTGCCTCGCATTACTTTAAAATTTTTGAATGTAGCTAATTCTAATATTGTTACTTTGTAAATTTGACTACACATGGCATTCCATAACGGCCGTCTCTTAAAGTTCGCTGGAAAACTATGATTCTTAAGCTACATCATCCTCTGAAACGCAACTCTTAAATTTACCTACTACCTTCCGAAATCAGCAGAAGCTGCTGTCCTGCTTCCAATAAGGTGCAAGTTTGCTGTAAACATTTCCTCTTCCGTGGCGTTTCCAAGCGTCCAATCCACTATCTTTTGTTTTCCATTTCAACCTCCCTGTTCCAAACCAGTCAAACCCATGACAAATGTTCATTCCGTGCAAACCGACTCCCTCGAAGGTCCTTCTTCGGTCCGGTTTTAGCAGCTGCTTCACGCTTCGTTCGTCGGTTTTAATCAACGGCGGCCACCGAACCCCGGCGGGGAAGCATTTTCGCGGTGTCTTACCTTTTCTCTGCACTCTCCCCCTGTTGCTTGCCTCTTTTCACTTGCAATTATTTTTATTATGATTCCATAAGTTTTGATTAAGAACGAGCGCGGAATAAAGAAATAGTTTCGTCTTTGGCCTAAAACTGCGAACCGCCTTTTCTTGCACGCCGATTCCGTCGGACCGGTAGATTTATTTGGTTCATTTCGACATTCTTTCGCTTGTTGGATGTTATTAATACCACCGGTTTTGTTGCAGCTGACGCGTTATTATACGGTCTGGTGAAGGATTTTCTGTTTGTACCACTCGTCAAAAGCTTCTATAAATATGTTTGAATTAAATCGTGCTATGTTGTCATTCCTAACCCATGTGCTAAATGTATTATCGTGCTGTGAAACATAGAAAGTAAACCATCAAACTACGCAGAAATGTGCTGGGGCACGATCATCTACCGAGAAGAAGCATAGCATAATGCAAAGCGAAAAGCAATGGCCACAATTCGAAGTCGAACTACATCGGCATGTCGAAGTTTTCCGTCACGCCAATTGACATTTTACATGTACTCTTTTGATTTGACTAGTCTTGTTGAGTGCTGAGCGTGAACAGGGCGATGAAAAACCTTCCAACAATTGCTAGCGAGCTCGATGGAAAATGAATCTACTTAGCAGCAAACAAGAATTCCATTCAAACTTACATGACCGTGTACCTTTTGACGTTAGCGTTGTCCGAAAGTCACAAATCACAAAACTAGGGAGCAATCAAAGTAGGCTCAAAGTAATGTTCACATCTATCAATGAAGGTCATTTTCTTGCTTTCACTGGACACACAAATTTTCGAATGAAGTGGGAAAAAAATCGTAAACCATTGATCCATTGGCCGCCTGCGTGCGTCTGGCAACGCGTGTGAGAGGAAGAATTGTGAACAGGAAACACGAGAAAAGAAAACTTGAGAAATAAGTAACGTCAAAAGTTTCCAAGGCACGTTGGTGAAGGTGGCACGAAAAAAAGCAGCAGCATTTTGTCGTAAATTAAATGTCACATCCACAGAAATCACATTCATGATTTGAATAACCATAATGCACTCGGCAGGAAGCGTTCGGATTGCGCACAGGGAGGCGGGGGCACCGTGGAAAAGCCAGACGAGAAAAGTATGCGGGTGACTGAATTATCCATACTTTCGATATTCCACCGCGCTCGTTGCTGCCAAATTCTTTACGGCGAGTATTCCATCATGCTTAACCCTCGGACGGGACTCGAATTTTCCGATTATCGGGAAAGCTTCCACCCTTCTGTCGCCCAAGCCAGGTCTCTGCCGTTGCTGGCGTTTAGCTTGGCTGCGGTGGAAAAACTGATTTTAGATAATTTGCATTATTTATGAGATCGATATGGCCGGAGACATGGTTCGTATGATTTTCACTCCGTCCGTGCGATAGCCGTTCGGGAAAAGATGTGTCTTCCCTCTTAAGAGATAGAACGAAAAGTAAGTGCGAAAGAGATAGTACCCGAAATCAAAGGATGACAAATGGGTGCGCGGGGTAATGGAAAACTTTCCATAATTTCACACCTAATGTGAGTGTTCGAACTGGAAGGATGCGAAGGACGGCATAAGATCCCGAAGTGGTTCAGACGACACAGGCTTTGCGAAGTAATTGAACGCTTTGAGAGATTTTCCTGTCACCAACATCGAACCTTGTAAGCGTCCGGGACCGAGTCAGAAATCCCACAACGATCTGGCAAACTGGCCTTTTCCTTTCCTGACGATGTGGTCAGAGGATGAACATAGCGGTTTGTGGGAATATTTGAAAAGTTTTTAAAGATGGTCAAAGAGAATCCTCTCCCACTGCAACGCGATCGGATGGAAAACTTTTACATTTCACTTAAAACACTTGTTTTTCACTGGCTTGTTTAAACTTTCTTTCAGTGCCACCAAACATCGATGACTCTGTTTCGTCGAGTGATGTAATCGTACGTGAAGGTGCGAACGTAACGTTACGCTGCAAAGCCACCGGAAGTCCACCGCCCGCCATAAAGTGGAAGCGCGACAACAGCTCAAAAATTGCCGTCTCGCGCAACAACAGTGGTAAGTTGGTATGGAAAGAAAGGAGTCAGAGGCCACACCAACACACGCACATTGAAATGGCGTACCGTGGCTCATTTGTATCCATTTCAAAATGTAAAGTCTTTCCCTGTTCTCATGCCATCGTCATTTGCTTTTTTTTTCTCTCCTTTCCATCAGCAGTCGTCGAATGGGAAGGCGATGTCCTGACGCTATCCAAAGTATCCCGACACGACATGGGAGCATACCTGTGCATCGCCATCAACGGTGTACCGCCGAGTGTTTCCAAGCGCATTAAAGTCAGTGTTGACTGTGAGTATGTGTGTCGAGGGCCATGGAACTCCTTTTCCGAACAACAGCCCGGCGTTACCATGACCATTTTGTAAATGCGCATTCCATGGGCATACCGTATCGACGAGATCAAATTATAGATCCCCCGCCTGTCCGATGCACTGGGTCGGTCGGTTTACACTGCACAAAGTTAACCTTCTCTTTTTTTTCCTCTCCACGCCTCCCATTCAAAGTCCCCCCGATGATATCGATACCTCACCAGCTGGTTGGCATTCCGGTCGGTTACAACGTAACATTGGAGTGCGTAGTCGAAGCTCACCCTACCTCACTCAACTACTGGACGCGAGACAACGATCAGATGATACACGACTCAGTGAAGTACAAGTAGGTTATGCTAGCATATTTTTTTTGTTTATTCCCCCTAAATCAAAATCACATATGTTACAAAAAAATTCTTTAAAGTATGCATTTTTGAATAATTTGAACTCCTTCCTATGATTCACATATATGTAGAATCATATTAGTCTCATTCGCATACTGGCACAGTTGTCCAAAACGATTTCAACGCCTCATTGTTTCTCCGTATCATCTCACCAGTATCATCTTATTTCTCGTTTTTACAGAACCGATACAGTTTCGGATTCTCCATCTTATCGGTCAGTGATGCGATTGCATATAGCCGATGTGCAGCACAGTGACTACGGAATGTACAAATGCATCGCCAAGAATCCACGCGGAGAAAACGAGGGAAACATTCGATTGTACTGTAAGTAAAACTGAGAAAAATGCATTTGCTTATTCACACGAAATATAAAATAAACTAGCTGTCCCGACGAACTTCGCCCCGTCCAATATCTTTGATTGTATGCAATAAGGTTTTTCTTGAAGGTTTCTAATTTTAATGAAAATAAGTTTGAATTTATTATAATGGGAATCATTGATGCTGATTATAAAAAAATTTCAAATGTACAGAGAAGCTGGTTTACCAAAGCGTTAACACGCCGCATATAGCATGGTCATGTGAAAAACATGGCATTTAAGATTTATACTACACACTTCCATCGACTGTTGAAAATTGAATACGCTTAAATTGAAATGGCATATCGTTGGAACTTAAAGGAATTCTCGGAGTTAAACATGCTGCCTCTTCATAAGTCCTTATCACATTGTTTGAAAGCTGTGTGACAAACAGTCATGTTCCATTACATAATTTTGGGGCATGAAGGTTTCGGAGCATAATAATAACACTTCCATTTTTATGTCGCATTGAAGCGGTGGCCAAGAATCTAAGAATCCAAATCCATGAAGTTTAGAATTTGCAAATATAAGTTGTTCGCTGAAAAGTTTTTAATGGTTCCCCGGCTGCACTCTTTAAAGCAATTGCTCATAGTAGGCTGCGAAAGAAGAGCACGATAGCTCTCATAGCCTCCTAAGTTTTGGAAAAGTCGAAATTATGAATTTTCTAATTTTCTAGCTTTTCCTTCGGAATTTTCCAATTTTCTTTTTTTCTAAACCTTCTAAAACGAACAAATCCTTCGAAAACATCATAAAGATTGGTCCAGCCGTTTTTGAGTTTTAGCGTTACAAACAAACATAAATCCATTTTTATATATATATAATAGATGAATGCATTTTGCAAACGCTGCTTGTCCTTCGTTGAAGTCAATTCAACAAGAATATTAAATTTGAAACAAATAGGATAAACAGAATAAAGCTGGAAAACATCATCATTTAAGCCGTTGCATTTCAGGGAAACAGTTCCATGTGCAACTTGTTGCGCTTGCAGCTTGTGGGATGCTGGTATGATGTTCACAGTACGACAAACATCAATGAAGGGCAGCATAAGGCAGCTAATTCAAGCGTACTTTCCGGCTTTAGTCACACCACAGACGTGGCTGGGTGTCACTCCAAGACAAAAGGGTGCTATTGTACACCCCAAGACAAGCACATGTAACGGGACTGTTTTCCAAGTGTTCATCTTGCCACACGCTCGTGTTCCACGTGGATTGGAGCCAATCCATTGCCACAGAAACAACGGTGGTGAGCCAACACAACTCCACAATGAAGATTTCACACAACGAGTTAACGTTCGCCTTTAGAACGTTCTCGACTGCGGACGAACGGCTTCAGAGGTACTTGCGTGGCGGAGAACGGGTAAAGATTGTTTGAGCAAGAGATCCTTTCCGGTGGGAGTTTCATTTCATTTGCACGTCTTGCCTCGTCCGCTGGCGTCCGGGCGATTGACAAAGTCAGACAAACATTCTGCGACACCGAGCCACCTTTGCCGAACGTGACCGTTGATGACGATCTGCTGGCAATGCGTGACGAGTGTTCGTCGAGTGCTAGTGCTGAGTGAAGGATGTTTCATGTTTGCAGTTGAAGCTGTTGTCAGGGAAAACACGAAATCTTGAGATCTCATTGGTAGTAAAGAATTAAACCATTATTTTCGCAAACTTATTGTACAGCTGCTTAAAATAATTCAGAAGAAGATATGGTTTGCTTAGGCCTAGTTAAAGAAAAAATATTTATGATAATTTTTTTATATCCTTGCTGTATTGCTCCGATACAAAATGTTTTCAGTTTCAGGTTATGCATAGGTGAAAGGAATACTTTGAAAATGTATACGTATAGAAGTATATCTACATATATATTTGAAGGCTTCCATTGATGCGCCAACCGCTGGAAAGAACGACAGGTTGAAAGAGAAAGACTCTATGAGCCAATGAACTAACCGAGCTAACCGTTTTGGCAACTTTTTCTTAGCCTTCCTTTTTAAGCGCAATTTCATTATCCTTGCCAGCGGAGAAGATTAATCGCTGAATAATAACATTTTATTCCAACGAAAATTTGCCAACACGTTTTACGACCCCAATCAAGCGGAGAAAATAAAACTTATCAACGCCCTATCATGCCCGATCGAAGGATGTTACTTACCATGACGTCAGTTCGGCAAAAATAGATGTGCATAAAAAAAAAAGGGAGAAACTAGTACCAATAGAATCATCCACGTCCAGGGCAGTGGTACGAGCTCCGAGCCTTCTTGGGGTGAACCACAACGGATACGGTTGCCGTGGAGTGAAATTACCGTCTTCTTTGGAACAAAAGTATCCGCGAGAAACGAAAATGATGGAAGTTGACAACAAAAAAGAAGCAAACGGCTTCATGCTGTTGCCAGTGGATGGGCAGATGGATGTTCCCGGAGACAGTGTCACGAGTAAATCGGTACTAATGTTTACGATTATGAGGAATAATTTTACGAGTGTTCTATTGGGTCATTCGACGAGAGTTTAGATAGAATTAAGCGAACGCTTGTGTTGTCCTCGAGGGCTGTGGTTTCTAAGTTAAGCTGAGCAAGTCGAAGAAAGCAGTTGCCAAGCTTAATGTGAGAACCGAACTTACGCGTTGCTACTGCACACATTTAACTTTTCTCATCAAGTAAAACAAGACGTTTCTACGAACATCTTCGTCAATGTTCAATTTCAGTTATTTAAACATTTAAAATTTCATTTTATTTCTACTTCACCTCAAACAGCGTCCAGTCCTCCAACAACGATACCACCATCGACAACGGAAACTATTACAACGACCTTGGCATCAACACGAGTCTACGAATCTCCGTTTGGCTTATCAACAATGACGGCCAACCATTTTGATAAAGGTATGTTGATGAGAAGGTGCCGAAGACTCCATTGTTGTTTGGGAACTCGCTTTTCCAATGTATCCTTTTCATCGTCAGGTATTCGTTATCAATCCGATTACAATCAAATCGATCGATCCGAGCACAAGTCCAGTGAAACTAAATCCAATCGAGACAGGTCGGTCGACGATGCAACCGGTGCTAGCGGTAAGTTTTTCATGTAACTGTAAGCGTTTAATTTAATATTGAATTTTTGAACAGTTGTGTTTAAGGATTGTTTTTTTTTTCAACCCGTGAATATTCTATTACATTCTGCTCTTGTCTAATACATTTCTTTTTCTTCCACATGCACTTTTGCAACACCTTCCTGCTTTATTTCGATCCATCATTTTCTAGGAGCTACAACGCCCATCGTACGATGGACGACAGGTTTTGCGTTAATCGTTCATATCCTGCTTCGGCTGCACCAGTGACGGTGACTTCCAGCATTCGGTTTCGCCGTGCATTCGTGCCATGTGCCGTAGGGAGAAACTCTGTTGAAACATTGTTTACGTTTGAAACCGGTTTAATATAGGGAAATTGTATCATCTTTACGTGCAATATGCTCCGACCCGGCACCCCGGGGCAGGCCAGTAGCGAGTAGCATCGGTATCCCACTGTAACTTTGTATTCGATAGTAACCATATTACCCGTACCTTCCCTAAACTCTTTTCCCTTGCCGTCGTCCCCTAATTGTAAATTTAGTTAAGTTTGAATTGATCTGTAAATTTTTGAATGCCCTATCCGGATGGCCCGTTGTTTAATTTTCCACGCGTAAAAAGCTTAAACACGAAACGAGTGAGCTACCTAGTATCCCATGGATGGAGCAAACAAACAATAGATTAAGTGTGAAAACAATGGCAAAGATTGCAAGTAAACAAAAAAATCAAACAAAAATTAAACAAAACTTATCGAGCTGCATTTGTAAGGAAAACAGGATCTCTTGAAACTCGAAATCGTAATGCAAAGAGAAGCAAAATGCTACGCAAAATGCCAAACATGATAGTAAAATTAATCTGCAAATCACAAACCAACAACGGTTGCCGTTGGAAAGTGTGTATATTAAATTGCCTTATCATAGAGGGAAAAATGAATTGTAAACATAAATAAGCAAACATACTGGAGAAAGCAGCACGCCGAAGGATGCGAGAGTACGGAATGTTTCAGGTGGAATAAAAACGTACCCCATGAGACACCATTATCAACGAATCTGTATCATTGCGTAATGTTGTTGCTGGTGGAGTGGCGAGTGTATTTATTGCTTTCTCGAACGGTTTTGTTGATACGAGCTTTCCTTTATTATGCCAATATTTTACGGCTCGTTTCGTGTACGCAACCCTATAGGGACCTCTTTCCGGCGCCGTAGAGCGTACAGTAGGAATTGAAACGGTCGTCAAACGAATATGTGTTTTTTATCACGCAATCTCTCACAGAACAATTCCAACGTTCACCTGCAGGCATCGACACATCGATCGAATTTGTACTTTTAGATGGCGGTTTGCAATATCCACTGCAAAGGTTAAATATCCTACAGTAAAGTAGATGAAATCGCGCGGACATTTTCAGTTGTTGTTGCTTTTTTTAAGCTCATTTGTCATGGAAAAACGAACACCTTCACAGGATAGCACGCGTTGCCTAAGGGCGAGAGCAGCACATCAACACGCGATCCGTGGTTTCGGAAGTGGTCGTAAATCAATCAAACTAATCGTAAGCTAATCGTTAAAACAAAACTAAAAATATTAGAGGTCGCGCGAGACTAAGGACAAACGGTTGCAACATACATTGGGCAACTCCTGGCAACTCCGGCAGGAAGGAGCAGAACACTGGATGTTATCCCATCATAGCGTTAAATCTGTATCGTTGTATATTATTCAGGAAACGGCCAAGCGGGAAAGCACTTCGAGTGTGATAGTATCAAGCAGTGAATGGAAAAATCAAACGGCTCATGTATTTGTGTGGTGCAGCATTATGGCGCAAGGGTTAGTAACTTAACGTGTGCACCTCAATTTCCTTGCGGCATAAACCCGCTGATGCGGAAGGACATTGCATCCGGATAAGATAATGGCGCCAAATCGAAAAGAAAAAAAAAACAAAACCAGAACTCAAATGATACAGGAAGCCGACGACAAGAACAAACGATTACAAAGCAATCACACAACAAGGAAACAGAAAATAACACTACGTTTCCACCGGCGCCTGACGTTACCAACCTACGATGCATAGTTTCTTACTATTTAGTCTCTTCAAGCCACCGCCTTGGAGGTGAACACAAGTACATATATTGGGAAAAAAGCAACATAAATTGAAGAAAAAAAAAATTACACTTAATAATCAGTAGGTGCAATTAATGGCTGCAAGCGTATGGGTTAAGGGAAAGGGACGAACAGAGTGACACAGTGCGGCTGTTGGTTAGAAAAGGTGGAATCGTAGCTTGTCATTGCAAGATATTGTTTCATAGCTAGAAGAATATTAAGAGCAGCTAAACAAAATACAAAACAAAACAAAAAACAATTGTTATCAGTAAAGGAAACCGAGCACAACACAGGCCACGTACAGGATGCACACATACACACAAACACTCACACACCGACGGATGAAGAACGCTGTATAAAGGAAAGAAAAAGCATGAAACGAACAAACCGAACACTAAAACATAACAGAACTGAAATATATTTTGCTTTACAAAAGCGGCAAATAGCATCGTGGTTTTTCGTTGCAATATGCTTCACTTCACTAGTCCTCTCACTAGGTGAAAGAATGATTAAATTGTTTCGTATCCGTCGGTTGTACCATGGTAAGTAATACATGCTATCCAGCCTTCATTATCAAACAAATCATAATATAGAGATCCACATTTACTATCGCAGATTCCACATTTAGGGAATTGGGTTAAGGCTGGCGAACATGTCGGGCGGCAAATATCATCCTTTGCTTCATTGTTGCAATACACAATTCTCTGTCATTTCAAATCCAATATTTCTAAAGAAACGTAAGTTCATTATGTATGGCAAAGTGAGTTGCGCCTCTGGAGCCTTCCAGGCGACCATTGGTGTACCATTCAACCAAGTCAACTGAGAAAGACTTTACTCATCTATGCCAGGATAAGCATAACTCTTCTCACAAACCCTCCCGACATCCGGGCGGCTCGTAGTTAATTCGTCATTCGTCAGCTGCACCCATTCGTTAAGCATAAGTTTTTCCTGCCTGAATGCAGCTGGGCCAAGCAGGGCATCTCATTGCGTTCGCCAGTCAATTCATTGCCTGGCTGTAATCGTCCCGGCTTGCAGCGCAACTCAATAACCCCGGTACGCTTGTCTCTGTGGCAGCGGCGACCGTCTTCAACCTCTTGCCTTTGCCTTCAGCCCGGCTTGGTGCTCGAAAAGGAAACCTCGTTAAAAATGTTGCAACCCTCGTCGGCGATGTTCGGGATGGAATAATCACATTCCGCCAGCATAAAGACACTCCTGCGGCACCACTTCATTACACGATTTCATGAGCCAAAGCAGACGGTGGCGTACCGCGCGCACTGCCTACCGTTTCCCCGGCCGCCACCCGACCGGACCGCCGTGTGCATTCAGCGGTTGGGGGAAAATGTTACAAAAAAACTGTCCCGGTCGCTTGAGTCAATGGGGCAAATTCAATGAAATGTGTCATAAGAAGTGCAAAAAACTAAAACCCGGTAAAACTCGTCCAATCCACTGCCAATGGCTGGTGAATCAAACGTGACTCCCATGGGACGGCAGCCGCAGGGACGGCTCGTGACAGAGAGAGAGAGAGAGTCGCTCCTGCGCTGGGGCGGGAAAGTCGGAAAATGCACGATGGAACTATTGGGCCATCTCGCAGCAGTTGAGTCAGAGCTTTTCAGCGACCCGCCGCAGCTCTTCAGGTTTGCCGGAGCTCAAGTGGGCGCCGGTGTGGTGGGCTGCAGTTTTTCCTAATTAATTTTCACCATAATGCATCGCCATGCGGTGCGCGCCTAAATGGTGGCAATGTGGCGGACCGGTTTCCCTGGTGAGCATGAATAAACGTCCACGCGGTGGCAGAGTGAGTTCTGAATCGCTGTCGAAGAAAATCGCTACGTGTTTTCCGCATTTCTCCAAGACTTGGTTGTATTTTTGTATTTTCTGCTCACTTGTCGAATGAAACTATTCATCACTTTGAAGGACATTTGAAAAGCAATAGAACAGGTTATAATTAAATCAGTTTCGCTGACGCTTGCGCGACGCTGGAAGTGTAGTTATTACAACAGTTGAAATGGCATGCGTTAGGACAGTTTTATTCCCTGGTAGGCAGTAGAACTTTCCTTCCTCGGTGGGGAACAATTTGGACTGGATTTTCAAATATTTTAATACAAATTTATTTGAAAATGTACATCATTAATAACTCATCAAGTAATATTAAGTCCTTTGACAATTGAAATTTAATGGATTTCATAAAGCGAATAAAATGTGGACGATAACTTTACCGTATTCCGAAACACACACACACACACAGCAAACATAGCACAAATAAAGCAACATGAAATATTAACGAGCATTGGGGAGGCTCGATAAATGTATCCAGTTACACTCCAGTACCGGGAAAATGGTATCCTTCTGGGCTAAAGGGATCAGCTCGATGCCAAAGAGACGCAGCGGGGCTGCAAAAAAAAGAAATCAGAATCAAACAAACCAAACGGGAAAACCGACCAACGCTCTGACCGCTTCGGTTTAAATCAATGTCGCAGATTATCGATTACAACGGTGAACCCGCGCTTCCCGGTACCGGAAGCGCGTGAAAACCGTTACGGAAAATTGCGCCTAGCATTGTCGGTTCCCAAAATGATCCCATCAGGGTCAGGTTTTTGCTGTCCGTTTGGGGTGTACATTGTTTTATTTCCTCTGGTTTTTGTGTTGACATCCTCTCAAAGCTCTTGCTGAAACACCGATGCTCCCTATGTAAATGATGCATCAGGAGGGGTGATGAAATAGATCATCCCATTGCCAAAGGTCGAAAGGTATTCCGCCTGCAAATCCGGGAATCAGAAATACATCGGTCGGCTCGGGCGGGTAGTAGGGCTACTGTCTCCAGTGTGCTGGCCCGTACTGTTTCGAGTGGTTTGGTGGGAACTAAAGCAACAACAAAATCCTGAGCCATATCGTTGTCATTCTGCACCCTGCCCGGCTCGGAAGGTTCGGGAGTTGGGGCTCCCTCCTCCCAGCCAGTGGGCCGGTTGCTAATGATTTTCCTCTAAAATTCATAAACTTCCGCTGCCGTACGCTTCGGCATTTCCTCCTGGGTGGGGCAGGAGTGCAACGCGCTGCATAAAACATGACCCAACGCAAACGGATACGGAATTTGCCATTGTGGAGCCCACCGTTCTGGTGAAAGCAAAAAGGTGAAAAACACCCAAAAGGACAACTCGTGGAAAAAAAAATCCGCCGGGAGTTCAAGCGTTCGGTGCTGCCGAGGGTCGCGGTTTGATTATTTAACTGGCAGGTTTACGAAATCGTGCCTACTTAAAGCATTCGCGAAATAATACAGCGCACAATTGTGTTTCATTTGCGCCGAAAGTACAGCCGCATCCATACTGAAAGTGCCACCATTAAAGAGGAACGACGCTGTTGCTTTTTTGCGGAAAATATTATCAAATGACCGAAGCCGAAGCTACTGATTGAATGCTTTCCATAGTTATAATAGATCGTTTAGGATGTTTTATGTAAATTTGAAGGCATATTTTGCAAGTATCGCCATTTTTAGGATAATTTTTATGACCTTACAAACGATTGAAAGAGGACATTTTATTAGCAACACCCCAACGCTGCAGCAGATGTAAGCTGAAGGCCGAGGAAAAAGGTTTTGCACCATTTACATTGTATCCATCAGAAATTGTATGGTAGAGGTAAAATGTTCCATCAGATTGTCACAAACGCAGTGTTTGATTTTGAAAGGCTTAGGATCAATCGATTTCGTACCAGTGCAAATAGTTTGTCCAATTCCCCTTCGTTGGATCGATTGCGGCGACCGCGACACGCGCAAAGAATCTATGGTTGCAGCACTTTTGTTCTACTGAATAACCATTCTCCCAATTTGAAGGTCGGGTTTTCCTTCTTTTTCCCCGTTAACCCCCACAGACGATGACCCATCATCCCCATGGACAGAATTTCGGACAAACCACTGGAAAGATGGGCCGACAGACAGATGGACAGACGGATAGACAGACAGGTAGACAGACGGTAAACTATTTTAATTGACGTTAGTTCGAGGAAGTTCGTGTCATCGTCCTACGCTGGGTTAGCATACAATGCAATGGCTCTCCATGCGCCATATTGTGTATTCCACACGTTGTGCACAAAACTTAAGTCATCCAGTTATTAAAAAAAAAGCAATCTGTGTGGCAAGACCTGCAGGACACTCGTTTATAACCTACTACAAAATTTCGAAGAACGGTGAATAAGAAAAGGAGATATTTTGTTTGAAAAAGAGGCAATTTAGATGATGGATAACTGTGGATCGATTCGGCATTATCTTTTGGATAAATTTTCCTTTAGTTTAATTTTTAATTTGTTAAACAATTTTTTTTCCAGACATTCCCATTTGTAACACATTGTGCATGCATAAACTTTCAACATGTTTACGATTATATCACTCCAGCCATGTCACCCTCTAGCATTGTTGCTTAAAGACTCCACGACGTCTCGGTTTGTCCGATAAGTGACACCTCCAAGTAATTAACCATATGCAGAACACGATCAAAGTTTTGTCTATTTTCCGAAAATTGGCTAGTGTGCAATAATTTACCTCTCACGCCTTCTTCAGTCCTTCGAATCCTCGCCCTTTATAGTTCCTTTTGCATCGATCAGCAGAACCGTTGCAACACAGGCACGAACCACGAACCCGTCGCTCAACGGGGGACAAAAAGTGATACCAGCATTTGTAATTCATTTAAGATCTAATAACGCAATCATGAGACTTTGGAGGAGAAGTTGTTGTGCAGAAACATCGGCATGCATGTGCTTGTGGGTGCATGGAAGATGCCAGTCCGAGGCCTGCACAAACTTGCCAGGGTCAAGTGGGAAGGTCACTCGAGGGAAGAACTTAATTTGATTTGAACTTAATTGAAATGTGCAACCTTAGCGTTGCCTAATGAATATTCATCTAGTTCGATACCGATAGCTCTCTTGTTTTTCCGCACAACAAGCCAACAGAGCACAAGCTACACCCCTTTGTCTGCGCCGGGTTGAGGTTCTTGGGATAGGGGATGCCGGAACGATAGAACGGTACGGTATGAAAAGACTGTCCCGATACCGAAGATACCGATGGTCGCGTATCATCAAATCTCTAGCTCAAGCGATGGCGAGGCCGAGCCCTAAAGCTTGCGGCATCCATCAAGATTTGCTGCACCTTCCCGGGATGGGATTATCTTGCACAACGGCTCGCACAATGTCGGCGCAACGTCTCACCGACCGTATTGTGTCCGGTTTACACTAACGGCTACACCTTGTTAGCCCCGGTGTTCGGAGTAATTTCTCCTGGGCGTACAGGGGCGCAGGTCGTGCAGTGGAGCATCTTTCGGAGAAGCAGAAACAAGCGCAAACCAACGAACAGCCTATCAACACAACCGCTACAGAGTTGGGATCAATACAGATTGTGGAGAAGCAGAATCTAAAGCAATGATTCGCAGAAACGGCCCAAGAAGCCGGAAACGCCAAGGTCTGCCGCAATCATTCAAGTGCAAATTTGCCAGTGATCAAAGGGGCAGCTTTCGCAAACATCGTCGGCGGAAATGACAGTGTTTGAGCGGTCGCATGCCACAAGGTCAGCGGAAAGCAGTCGAAAATCATGTGCCCATACGATTTGCTTGTATTTTCAGCAAGGACATGAATGCCAAGGACAGTGATGTGATACAAAAGCTAAGTGAACGAGATGAAAGAAATTTTAAACCCGGAGTTACGTTCAACCTATACCAATTCGGGTAATCATACGGCGGTGAACTGGTTTTTGGCAACGAACTAAGCCGATGTCAGCAGAATACTCTTTGCCAGAGTTTTATCTGTGGGATGTTTTTCGGTGTTAATTTTATTTGCTTTTTACATCTCTTTCCTCTTTTTTTCGTCGTTAGTTCCCTGCAATAACGTTAACTATCTTGGTGTTTAGCTGAACTAGGACCTTGCGTTACTATACCCTTTCGTTCCATGAGCAGCATTCTCTGCAAACTTGAACTCCTGATTAGCACAGCAGGAATTTCTAAGCAAAATAAAAGCAACGTTTTTATAAACATTTTTTTCATTTTTTGGGTTAACACCAAAAACTTAGAGTGGACAGAAGGCAGAAATAGAGATATAGAGTTTGGTTTATAGAGATTTGATAACTTCATTGCCAACAACCATAGTAAGCGAGGTGTAGTAGAGCGGAGCCATAGTAGGCTCCCGTTTTAAGGAGATACTTGCAAAAATTGTTGAAATAATAGGATAAACCTGTCGTCTTGGGTCAATACGAACACAATAAACCAACAACGACACAAATTGGTCCAGCCGTTCTCCGTGATGCGCGGTCACACACATTCCAAACTTTGTTTTATATTTAGAAACAATAGAAGAAGTAGAAGAATGAGTAGAAGAGGAAAGAAAATTTCCCTAGCTTACTATGATGTTTTTATGATAAAGTTTTATGATATTTAAACTAGCTAAGCCTACTGTGTAACTAAGCCCACTGTGTTCACCCCAAATCATTATTCGAGGACTACTAAAACACATAACAATAAAGCTAATTCTGTTTGCCTCCTGGCAAGAAGCTCATGTCGTTGGTTCTTTTGTTACCTTTTGCAACGTTCAGAAGGAAATAAGCCCTTTAGTGGAGTATTTGAAATAAATTGTATATTTTTTTGGTGTTGTATTTTTATTCCCATGCGTGCCCTTTTGAGAACGATTAACAACACGTATTAGGTCGTATTAGATGCCGAGGTTAATAAAGGGGTTTCCCTTTTATGCAGCCTGCAAACGACAAGGGGAGGATACAATCAACTCTTCGGCTTTTCTGCGCCTCTGGGCTGCCTAGTACAATTTGAAATCATGTCCTTGCGTACCATTAGGAACATTTCTAAGCAATCACACTCAAATAAAGTTTTAAAAGGCATTAAGGATCTAAATTTCGGGCATAAAACTAACAAACTCAGGAGGTATTCAGCTTTCAACCTGATGTTTGCGTGTTGTTTTTGTTACATACAAGCATTGAACAAAACAAATCAAAACCACTATTTTATCGATTTGGCTTTATAATATCGAACAACTTGCTTTACGCTCGTAAGTAAACCCAATGATTTTAGCCCACATTTGGAAATGACTACGTTTTTCAACGGCTGCTACTTTGAATTTGTTAATGGCAGAATTCTTTTTAACGTTTCATAATTTTGTGTGCTCATTAGATATCGCTCCGCTCCGAACAGCAGCGTATAACCACGGGACGGACGACGATCTAAATCCCATAGTCGCGAAAGAAATAAACCATTACTGTGGTAATTGCATTGGCGCAACGCATCGACACATTTACCGCAGCAAACGCTTCCATGGACGGTTGCCAAGGCTTCCCTCCGGTCTGCCGCATGCTGGGATGGGCGGTAGTGAGCATGATGTTCTGCACTTGAATCATTTCATCCCCCATCGCGCCTCATTGCACACTTTGTTATTTTGTAAACGCATTTGTTTCGTGCGTCTGCTTCTGCCGGAGTGTGGGAAATCAAGGATTCCAACACCAAAACCCGCCGCCGTTTCACCAAGCATGCATGGAGGAGAGCTCATCCCCGTTTGTGCAGACGCATTATGCGTTTGTTGCAGCTCCGTATTACGGCAGCAGAGGAGAAACGAAACGGCAGAGGGAATACGCGTTGGCTTTTGAATCAGTGAATCGGTAAACACACACACGTACACACCAAATCATCCCGTAGCCGGACCTCAAAGCTCAAGCCGAACCGAAACCATCCAAGCACACCGGTCGACGGCCAATGAAGCAAACCGATGGAATCGTCGGGCTTCGGACGGACGAAACCGCCCTTTGAAACAATGGCGTGGAGCTCGTGTCAGACCAAAAATTACAATGCAACGGTATCTGTCACGGGCAGGCTTTTGCGGTCAGAAGTGATTCCGTGAAGCCATCGCTGGGCGGCGGCCCCGAACGGGCTCAAACAGCATTACGCAACACCGCCAACATGTTAACATCGCATGGATCGCATAGCGCACTCAGTCTGTCATCGTTATGCAGTGACCATAATCTCGCATTGGGCACCGGGTAAGTTCCAGCAGGTTGGAAGAAGAAAAAAAAATAGTGCGTCCCAAACCAAACTAACTCTAAAACTCCGCTTAAAAACCCACGCAAACCGTTAGAAAAGAATCCTCTGAGTTTCAGCAAGGAAAGGTTAAAGTTCAGCTTATTTGACTACATTAAAGCAACAATTTGTCCCCCTGAACTTCTCCGTGCGTGCATGTTTGTGCAGATGGGAAAATGTCCCGACTGCTCGTGACGTTGCGGAAAAACTCACATTTGACGGGGTCCGGTTGGATGGATGGGGGGGAAAAAAGTGGCATCCGAGAAGCGCCACGCAAAGATAACAGAATCCATATGTATATTGACAACACGCCATGCATCGCGTTGTGATACTAGCGGAACCATTTAAGCAGCATAATTATGCACCATACAAACTCCAATGGTTACTGGCATGTTGAACTCGTTCCTTTTTTTCTTTTTTCTTTTTTTGGATCAGTGAACGGCAAACGAATCGTTAAGCACGTGTTTTGGCAACTGGTGGCGAACGATAATGTATGTACCGACAGGGTAGGGTCAGAATTCAATGAAATTCAAATGTGAGCGTTTAAAGGCTCGACACAGAAGGTGAGCTGTAAATACGAAACACGATAAACGGTTGGTGAATTAAAGAGAATAACATGACAAAAATGAAAGAAGTTATATTATTACGGGATGAACTATTAATTTTGAGCAAAACAAAAATGAAGAGAACATCTGGCATCGTTCAAAGAGCACAAAATGATGCGGTGAGTCTTTCGCTTGGTTGTTTTTGTATGTGTGTGAAACAAACATATCGAAGAAAATCTAATTTCCTCCAGTCCTCCTCTCTTTTTAGCTAACATTGGCTTCTGTTTAAAAAAAAATCCGTCCAATGTAGTACAACTCGTTGACAAGTGGAATGTTCCGCTTTCCATGCATGAGATCGCATCAACTTCAAAATCAATTCACATGAGAACTGCCAACTGCTTTCCACCTTTTGCACATCGAAGGATGTTCAATGCCAGCGCACGGATTCCACGAATTACAACCAACACGGAGTCTTATTTACATCTAACAAACTTTCCCAGCACGTTCCCCGAACCAGAACAGGGCACGAAGTACTGGTTGAACATAGTGAACATATTTGTGGACGTACGCTCATTAGGGCCATCGTGGCCATTTCCGGGCTTCCACGTTTGAGGTTCCCTGCCATCGGGAAGCAACACCACCCCGCTCAAACTGGTGCAAGGTGTTGGCGCAACATCGGCTAACACCAACATCAACGACGACGACAACGACGACGACGACGAGAATGAACATGGCGCTGACGCAGGCCCTTTTGTTTTGTTATCTTTTGATAATGGAAATGGAGTTTAATCGATGTAAAATAAACGTTCATTATTTCACGACTCGATAAGCACGATGCAATTACCGGCCGTCCCCGGTCGGCCCGGGTGCGGCGAGTGGCGGTGGTGGAAACCGATTTTCCCGTAATTCCCGTATCACTGTGGAGATCAAGTGTGCCGTGGAAACGAACATGCCATTCCGCGTGGTGGCAATATATTTTGCCGATTTTCGGAGCAATTTGTGCGCTGCGCTGCGTCGTCCCGCGGATATTTTCGCGCACCTCGATACGCGGTGGGTTTTCGGTGGATGTGGATCTCGTTAAAATAATTACTTCGGGATGTTAATGTTGCTACTTTCGCGGCAGCTGTGCATCAAATAATGAGCGAATGTAGGTTGCCGGATTTATGCCTACGGAACAGTTAGATGAAGTGAACACATGCCAAAGCGTGTTTATGCTATGATTCATTGATTCGCTACATTGACTACGCTACTTTTAAAAGCTGTAAAAAGCTTATTGGAGCTTAAATCTGTGTGTCCGAGTTAGAGTTAGAGTTGAGTTAGAGGAGGTATGAATGTGCATGTGCACGAATTAAAAATGATTTAAATTGAAAACGCCACTAGAAAAAGGTTGAAACTGTTTTACTCACATGTAAAGGGTTTTGATGTAGTTAACTCAAGTGTACATGCGTTTAAACATAACTTTTCGCTTTGACTACTATCGTACACGAATCTCACAGCGCAGCATATAGAGATTAAGATTGCACTACGCAAATCCAAAAGATAAAATTGCCATCCACCATCCGTGGAGACTGAACCACATGGATTGGTTCAATTTCGACAGATGTTGGAGCAAACTCCCCAAAGACAGTTCCCTACGTTCATTCCACGAAGCAATGCAAGCCACACATTTCATTTTTGATTGAATAATTTCCATCCAACCGGCTCACAAATTGCTTACGGCATACGTTGTCCTTTTGATGGTTGAGAAAAAATGATAGAACATGGAAGATGCAGCTGCCCCGATCGTCTGCCGGAATCTGCCGCATCGGAACGAACCGTGTGTAGTAACGAAAAGGACAACCGTCTTCGGGAAGGGAATGGTCAGCAGTCGTGCTTTCGATTCCACCAAGGACGCCGTCTGCAAACTTACCTTCCGACGGGAATAGTATTGCCGGGAAATTATAATGAGATACTTGAGGAAATTCGCTGAGACTTCTCAAGAGAGCCACCGGTCGCCATTGGACGTTCCAGGCCGATCTTGTGTGTCTGCAGGGCTCTGGGGAGGGTTCGCCGGAGGTTTCCCCATTTTCATCGGGATACTGCTGCTGGACGCGCTTCAGGCCAGCGCCCCCGTTGTACTTTTGGCGCGCAATACATCCGTGATTGTGTCGTCGTGGCTGGTGCAGGTGAAATGGAAGCGTCTTCGAGAGGTTGCGGCCAAAAAAGGGCTTGAATAGCGCTTCGGGACTGGAGGTGAATCGAAATTATGAGTGGTTCCAGCATTTCTATAATTGGATCGCCGCACAGACACTGAAGGGCCACTTGTGGTGTGTAAAAGTTTTTCTCTGCTCAGGCCTGCACTCGCAACCACCAAAGAACGAGTGGACGGCTCTAACCGCACTTCTTCTACAGAGACTCTGTACGCACAGGGAACATTTAAAATAAACATTACAAATCGTTTCGAAAAATACGAGGTACGGGTCATTTTATTTTTTTCAAGCACTAAATTTCCAATAATGTGTAGCGTTAAACTGTTGATATTTAAATTTTGATATCCAATGGTGGACTCACCAGTATAGTCGCATCGAAAATCTACAAATTTCATTCTGCAATTTATTTATCAGTTTTATTTATCATCTATGCTGTTCATTAGAAAGATTTCAACTAAATATTTAAAAAACACATACGTTGGATGTGTTAAGCTTACCAACATCTGAGTCAGTTCTCATCTATCTTTCACCAAATAAACTCAGCTCATTTGTTACCAATACGTATTATAATCATTCAAACAGCTTTTGGTTTTCCTACTTTCCTTCAAATTTCAGTCTCAATTATTGGTGTTTGTTTTTCCTTACGTTTTTTTTCAGTTTGTAGATTACATAAACGCATTTGACAAAACTTCATACCGGATAATAAACCTGTCTCAAAACTGCAAACCCCTGGAGCGTTGTAAATAATAGTAAATTGTTTTCAAAACACTCGCGCCCCGTGAAATATGCCGTGAAAAGTTTTCCTATAGTTTACCATCGTCGCCAGAGTGTCGAATGAAAAATAAAACCTGATCTCATAATGTCCCAATCCACCTTGATTTCAACTAAATAAAAAATAATAGGTTCTAATTGAACAGAATTGGTAAAAACCACAAAAAGCGAACCATGCGAATGCGACTGACGTCCAGAGCATTACGTTCAATTGTTTTGCAACACTTTTCACGCTATAAATCGATCATCAAACGTTCCCATGCGGTTCGGGAGTTGCGACAATTTATGATATCAATTTCTTTAATTAACTTACCGCCCGGCCGCACCCCTGCACCACTGCTGCCGGAAACACCAGGCGCCTCCATTTCCCTACGCCCCTCATGGCACGTGGCTGCACGGGACGTTTCCAATATGAGTCAATTTTGAGGTGCAAATATGCAAATATTGACCTCCGATGCTATCGGAAGCACAAAGTTTGCTGTCACACCAGCACGCGGGTGTTCGTTCCAATTGGCCCGCCTCCGCCACCTTACCGCCGTGGGATGTTTCCCTCGCACAACCGCACAACAAGTGGAAACGATAAACTGAGTGGCCCCTATTTGAACTAGTTTGTGCGATGAACGAGGAAAAACGGGAAAATTACGAGTCAATTCCAGTGCGATATCGTTCATAACAGCTCTGTCAAAAAATGTTTTCCCTCTCCTACCGTCGGGTTGCCTCTCGTTCTCTTATCGAAAACGTTGCAAAGCGCGCTGCCAGCAGGAAACTAATGATAGTAAAGTTGAAAGAGCGTGGAGATTTTTCGATGCGCTTTTTTGTTTCCCAACCAACACAGCTAACTTTCGATTTACCGAAAATATGAGCCAAAGCACAAGCCGTGGGCTCACCTTCTCCCCCGGGAAAACGGAGAACGGCTTGCCCGTCAGCCCGTGAATCGTTCGCCCGGTGGACGAATGTGAAAATAATAATAATTTCCTAGCGTGTGCCCAAGTCCGTGGTTTGGAGCGGGCGGAAAATCAAAGGGAAAAGTTATCGCACTGTCTTACTGACACGACCGAGCTAAAGTTACTGCAGCAGGAATTGGAATTGGGGGCCACGCACGACTTGCTCGGACGAAAAAGGAATCTTGAAGATGAACCTACAGCTCAGCTGAGTGTTGGTTGGTTGACTTTTTACAAGGAACGATACCGGATCATATGATTTTCTTTAGGATCGGATCTCTATTGCAAAAGGTAGACTGGTCTAAGCTTTATGGTCGAGGTCAAGGCACAAATTTGTAGGATGAAGCGTACACAATCAATGATAATCGATAGGACCGTTTTTTTTTTTAACTTTTGTATGTATTCGATTTCAAAAAAAACTTTTCTTTACTCTCTTCCTCCTTGTTGGATTGTGATCTTTAAAATCATAGTTTCAAACACTTGAATCTGACTAGGCTCCAAAATCGCTTAATGAAAATTATGTAGTTGTTATATTTGATAAACATACAAAAAAGAACCTTATTGAAGTGCAGAATCTTGGAAACTAAATATATTTATGACCAAGCAAACAACCGCCGCCGCGTAATCGAACGATATCGTTTCTTTTCAAGCAGTTGGAGGGCCAAATGTCACCGTTTCCTGGCTAAAGGTTACCACTTTGAGTGAGGGTTATCCTTTTTTGTAGATTCTAGTGCATTGGCATACGAAAATAATGATATCATTCCGATCGGCGAGTGTCGGGACACTTGCAACCACTGAGCGTAATCCAGGATTTTGGCCACGTCCGGGTGCTTTCGTAGTTCTTTTCTTGTGGATATAGCAATACCCTCTACCGGCTTCTTTTTCCTCCTCATCTTATTTTTCTTACTTTGGACCATGTGCTAGTTAAGACTATATTTTCTTGGGGACATTTTCGGAATGCGAAAAAACGCGCGACACGAAGCCGAAAGTGAATCGTAACCCAGCAGGGCGGAAAGGACAGTCGGGGGAGGAGGAGGAAGTAACAAAGAAATCCTCCGGTCCCTTCTACGACCGCAGTAGCCTGAAACCAGAAACGAGTCCTGAATATTATTTGCCATGAAAGGATCATAACAGTTAAAAAGTGAAAAGTCATTCGCCGCATATGGCATTTTTTCGACGCTCCGTGCTGCGCTTCTGCTTTGGTTCCTTGCCTGCCGCCGACTACTTGCACGACGCCTGCAGGAATCGACGCCCTTTCGACCGCTCGGTTCCATTTCGGGTTCCACACAGCAAAAAAGAAAAGACCGAAGAAAAGATACGGGGCAACACTTGCGGATGATATCTCCGATTGCGACCTCCGGAGTTGTCCACCACACCCAGCCCCCAAGATGAGGCGGCGAATCCCAGGCCGGGCCGGGGACCGTTCTGTAGTTTTTTACGTATTCCAAGCACATATCGTCGATAAGCAGAGGAGGTAATAATATTCATACGGGCCTCCCCTCGTTACGCGAAGACGCACGAAACACGAGACACTGACGGCAGTGAAAGTTGTCCCATGTCCAACCGTTTATGCGCAACATTATGATGCCGGCATCGGCGCCCGGTGTCGAGTTTCGGATGGCGGTTTGTTTCCCCTTCGTTGTGCAAACTGTTGCAGCATTGTTGCGGAAGAGCTACGAACGCGCACGCATTTTGTTTTCTTGCCCCCGCTTGTGAGGCAATTACAGACCGTATTCATTAGGAGCCTGGGTAGGAAAGAAGATGACAAGGCGCTCTATCCAATTTTTTAAGCTTTGGCTTTGTTTGTTGGCTTTAATTTCTCTGTCCGCGAAGGAACAGCTGAACCCGTTCAGCGATTAACCTTTCAACGTTTTATTGTGAGAATGTAACGTTTAGTTTTCCTCCGGTTTTATATGGTTCAAGTTTAAAAACTCGTTGAAACATATTGTAGGTGAACATTGTAAGATGCATCCATTAAAATTACAACTTGTTTCAGAGTACCACTTTGTATCAAATCGTTCTGGCTGTTCGCAAACAAGATATAGTTCAAAGCAACAAGGATTAGAAAATGAAACCCACAGCAATGCTCACATGTACCATCATTGATCTTCCCACTGAGGTGATTTATTTCGAGCCTATTCTACTTCCTAATGAGAACCCATTACACCACTAATCGACAAGCGTCCTTGATGTCGAGCCTTGATGTCAATGCGGACTGTCCGGAAGTGTGTTATCGGAGCGCAGATTAACGACGCGTGTAACTAATGTCCTAAAAGCGTGTCGGTGTCCGGTGTTTTCACTCCTAATTTTAAACATTGTCATTCGCTTGGTTGGCGACATTCACCCACCCTAGTCTTCCGTGTTGATAGAGTGCGAATGGATGACAGAAATTTAATTACGATTGTATTACAACATTGCATTTAACATTCCGTGCCGAACCGCCTCTTAGCTCTGCCGTGTATCGGCTGTGCGGTCTCCTGTCCCGTCGGTAAGGTCCTGTAATGTGAGACATTTTTCGACAGCCCCCGATGGTCACGATGGGGAAAATATCATTTCCGGTTGCCAATCACAGGTGTAATTCTCATTGACAACATACGAGTCAGGAAGGTTGGTAGGGACGACAGAAAATGGGGAAAAAAAACCGACCCGGTTCGTTGGAAGGAATCCACACTCAGCACGTGAACGAGGTGTTACGGGAGAGAGCTTTTTTTTATCGGCTTTCCAATCGTCAACCTTTGCGGGAAGCAGTTCCGGCGCGAGCAGGTTGATGTTATGTGATGAATAAAAGTGAACGGGGAGGGGTGAAAAAACCGCTCCGATAGTCCGATATCCGCCCCAGAATTCACCACCGCCGGATCGAAGGAGAACGCGGTAACGCGCCTTCGAATGGCGTCTTGTGATTGCCGTGGACTTGAGATTTCCTCCTCGGGTAGGAGAACCTCGTGGGAACTTGTTGGGAAATTGGTATTTGCTTTCACGCAGATCGCCGACTCCTGAAGGCGGGCGCTTTCCGGCTTCCGCCGCTTCACTTGACAGTAAACAACTTGACACATTGTACGAAAATTCCGTCCACTATTAGTCTCAACTATATTCTCGTTTGGCTTTTTCCCATTGACCGGGCGAATGAATAATGGCCTTCCGATAGGGGACATAAATCTTTCGCCCCGAGCATTTCAAACCCCGGAGCCGGGATGCCGAGTCGGCCGATGGAGTTCGATCGGCCGAGTGGCGAGTGACAGTGTTCGGAAGCATTCACCTCCCTCTTCCCCGGCGAGACCAAATGGGTCCGCATCCCGCGGGACCAGCAAGCACTCCATTTTCGGACGGATATATATTTACGGATAACTTAACGAAGACTCTGCCCCCTCGCAGCTCCCCTCGGTTTCCATCGCGGAGATGATTGAAGTGTTTTCCGCTGGCATTAACATGTCGAGCAGGCTGGGCATAAGGGCACTCGAGGTCCGGAAGGTGGTCCCCGGCTCCGTTTGCATCCTTGAGCATTCGGGCCGAATTGATGAATGTCCTACCGAGGGCCATTTCGCCACAATCAGCACACTTAATTGAATGATATTATGACCAATTTAGTGACAATCATTCACTGCATCGTGATTTACTTGCTAGTATTGGGAAACGGATACGGATAAGTATATTTCATGCTATACAAATTGGTTACTTTTTTCGCAAAACCTTCTTATAAAAAAATGATTAAAATTACGTGTACGTTTCAACTAATATTTCCACAGCTTGTATTGAGTTTTTAAGTTTCTTTGTTTTTGTGAATTCCTTTACTTTTTAGTGTCAACTTAAGATTCATGCAAACGAGAACACAAGAAGAACCATTTCCATCGTGTATGAAGAACGTGCTTGATATATTCACACGCATCAAAGTGGAACTGAGCGCACAAACAACCGGATTCAACAACCGGATAGGAAGGCGGCATCATTTAATACTCCCACACTCAAAGGAGTCAATACGGGAGCCCCGGCCCGTTCGCCACAAGATTTATGGGTTCACACATCACGAAGGCGACAGGCGTGATTTTCCACCCTAACCCCACCCAACCCGGCAACGCCTGCATTCGATTCGAAAAAATGCACTCACCCACTCGAAGGACAAGCTTGCCTATACCGTCCGCAGCAGATGCTGATTGCTTTCACCGGCTTCCGTTTGTCGACCGGCATGTCTCCAGGTGAGAAAATCATCCTCACATCACATTCCATCTTTTCTTTTTTTACTTTTCGATTCACGCTAACCACGGGGTTGATAAAAGGGACGGTGAAGGATAAAAAAACACACCTCCTCTGCTTGTTTGCTGATCGAAGAACTCGCAGCGCGTTGTGGCGTCTTGGCTCGTTTCCGTTCCCTACATCTCGGGAAACCTCCTTCCGTGCCGTTTGATGGCCGTAATCCTTCGTAATTAATGATGATTTCCCGTTTATTGTCACCGCGGGTGGATCCAGCCGCGCCTGCTAGGGAAGGCCAAGTCCGCAGGACACAACCTTAAGAATGGGTTTCTTACCCAAGCGCGAAGAAAGGGGCCACCCGAAAATGACGACATTGTTCTCACCCTGACGCGTTTTCCTGTTTTGTTCCCACCTGACCGGTTTTATTTTCAAAGTCACGCTAGCTGACTGACAGGCGGTTTCTTTTCCGTTGCCCGTTTTAATGACGAAAAGTCCGTTTGCATCGTTATGCTTTACCCCCTGTCGCATCTGAAAGCGATTCTTACGATTCGCAGCACATCAAGCGACTCGGTGTGGAGCCTTTGTCGATGAGGGGGGTGGGGTGCGGGGACATGCAAATAAAACAAAACCGAACCGACCATTGCCAACCGCGCAATGAGGAGGAGATTTTTTTTTTCATGTACTTTTGTTGAACGGTACCGGACCGACCATTCCTTGGTTTCTCTACATGCCGTGGTTTCGAGCATAATTTTCTTTTCCAGTTCCGCCAAACCAAAAACCCGCCGACCCTAAGCTGGAGGGCTTTGTTTACCGTTCTCGTCGCAGCATGGCCCGAGCATACTTACTTAAATTTCGGCAGCGAACATCAATCATGACGCAAAACACGGGACCCAACGGGGTCACCGTGTGTCCTGCAGTGCGATGAGCCAGGGAGTCGGCAGGCAAGATACACAGACAAACAGAAAACGCACAAGTAGTATGCAAACCGTTCTGCAAAAAAAAAGAAACAAAAAAGTGGAAGAAAGGAAAAGTAAACAGTAATCCGTTGTCTTTAAGGTTTTGCCGGTGGAGTGGTAGGTGAAAAATGAAGGTCTTTGGTTTAACATGCCTGCGAGAGGGAAAGGTAGCCAATAGCCAACATAAAACATGTGTGAGGTCAAGAATAAATTAACCGAGCAAGAATAGGCATAATGCAGCCTAATTCGGTGTGGATCGACGCTACCACAAAAAGAGCGCGTATCCTGTTCATTAAATCCCTAACATGAATGCTTCAATGCTCATGATGTTATTTTTGTATTTGAAAAACAAAACCGTTAAATCTTTGAAACTTACTTGGTCATTTGGAATGCATTTCAACGATCCCAGTCACCATGAAATCCATTCAAATAAATGAACGTCTCAACAGCAGAAGTTGACTAGCGATGTTTCACAAAGCAACCTGGTCTTTTGTGTAAATCACTGCATTCATTCCGCGCCCCTTCTATATCGCCAATTTGCCGTAAATTATTTCGTCCTATTCGCGGCGGAAACCGTGCTTTTAATCGCGTCCAAATTGTGTTGTTGAGAGTACCGCGAAGCCATTGAAATGTTTCTTTTCCGGTGCTGGTGGCAGGCCTGTTGTAAAGAATTATCTTTTCAATTATCGACATTTCCGGTGAGCACCATAAATCGTTCGCGAAGCGAGGCCGCGGCCATGCCGTCACTCGAACGCACCGGATTTTGGGAATCGAGCGGGGGCGGACCGAAGGACAGATTTATGCTCCATCGACAGTTGAACTCTGTTAAACACTTTCCTGCGCGTAATAAACCACTTCATCCCAGGTCCCAGAGTCCCAGCGCGCTTCGGGTAGCGTTCTTTCCGCGGCGTCTTCGCTTCCACAAGCGGGTACAAACCATTTAGAGGGGGGGAAAAAGGCGAAGCTGGAATCCCTCGAGTATCCATTCATCTGGACTTTCCTTCGTTGAATGAAGTGCTGGTCGCCGGGCTTAATTTTGGCGAGTCCTGCCCGGCTGCTGACTTCTATTCAGGAGCACAATTTTTATCGGGTCAAAGGATTTTCGACCGGTTTCGTTGGAAAGGCGCTTGAGGGCACAATACAAAATCATTTTTTCGCGGGTCCCAATGAATTAACAAGAAATGATATTATTTCTATGTGAATCGTTCCCATAAACGTCATTAAGGCTGTACTTAGCTAGAAATGATGGTTTACTGTTGCATCAATCAACAGAATTATGTAAAACAACTGTTATTTTTTTTCATATTTCAGCAGTGAATGTTTCAGAAGTTATTATTGTTTAGTTTTGATTTTTTTTGGATTTTGCTGTATAAAATTAATTTTTGTTTTGTTGGGAACAATGAAATGTTTTTCATTGTGATAAAAATATACCAGCTTATGACTAAAACTCTGACTGCGTCAACTAGATGACTTGACGACAAGTGAAACATTTTCTCAATACCTCAATACGTACAATAAAGAGCCTAGTGTAAATAAGAAACTAAGGCAGCCTAGCCTCAAAACGCCGACAGCAACATTTCCAAGCACCTTCGAAAAACGAACTTTAACCATTCAACTCCAACCGTGATATTTTTATGATTGAGTAAATAATGCCAATACGTATCGAAGACTTGGGGAGACGCCATAGCGAAAATCTTTCAACCCTGTTGCCGATTAAATACCACCTACACAAAAAAAGCAACATTCCCCTCGGGTCCGACCCGAAGACGTATTTGATAAATCTTTGTTGTTTCTCGTGTTTAATTTCTTGCCCTTTTTCACTTCACATTGGCCAACGTGGGTCCGTTAAATTGAGAAATTAAAAATTTATTTTCAATTTCATCAACGCTCACTTTGCCGCCAACAAGCCTTGGAGACATTTGCCAAAGTCGCCTTTGCGATATTTTTTTTTTTTTCTCTCCAATCCTACTCGCTCATAGCACGCATACCGCAGAGTCCCTGTTCCCCGTCGGTTCGCGATACTCCGGCTTGCTATGTTGCCCTATGCCATGCTACATTCATCACCATTTTCTATTGTGGCTCCTGTTAGCTCTAGCATTGTTGTATTTTTCTTTCTTTTCCCCTAATGCTTGGTCACTGGCGTTTCCCATTGAATGAGTATTTAAGTGAACGTCTAGAAAAATGAGGAGAAGCGATGAAAAGAAACAACGGAATCTAAACGACTACCGGTAAAGCACAGTTCTGGTAATCTGTCGTAAATAAATGAACTCACACAGTATCCTCTCCCGTCCGTAGCCCAGGTTGACACAAACCGACCGAAACCCTCGCCCCTCATCCACCTGCCACCCTGTTCGATGAGATGGCAACTTTTTTCGCCGCCAGCAAGAAACGTCACAACGGGCACCGAAGATTTCTTCTGGGAAAAGTGATGAAAAGTATAATTTTCATCATCAACGCAGGGACCCTACGGAATGGGCAAAAAAATTTATTTTTCTATTTGACCTCTTCCTATTATGTTTGATTATTATTATTTCCAAGCAATTCCCCCTTGGACGGTTCATTTTTTCGTAGGGTAAATACCGAGGAGCTTGCCTGACCCGAACGGTTTCCTTCTATTGTCGAACTCGATTGGACGTGGGTTAGATTTTTGGGAGGGCCAAGTTTGCTGAAGCAGTATAACAATAGTTGATCGAGGCGTAGTTCATTTAAGGAATGATTTATAAAAGAAATTTTCTAGGTTTTTTTTCCCAACCCTGACATTTTTCATGCAAGCCTATTCAAACAAACTCCAACGCAGGAATTGTCAACAAAATTGAATGTTACATCGATTTTAATAAAAAAAAAACTTCGAGACGCCCACTTTTCCCGAGGAATGGTAGGGCCAAATGCTTGTAAATTGTTTTTAAAGTTATCTTTGCTTCGTTTGAAGTTGTGATTCATCGGCGATCCATCTGAAGCAATCAAGAATAGTAGACATTGTATAGTAGGTGTTGAAGAAAAATCAAAGTAAGCATAGTTTTAGATGAAGTGGAATGAAAGCAGGACATCCATTGCGTATCGAATCGTGCCAAAAACTCTATTTTCAACGTTTTTTATACAACTTTCTTTACAAAAATGTCACAAGATTTAAAGATACCGAAAAAAATTTATCGTCACGTTTTAAGAGGTCTTCAATTCTTTCACACCACGGATGGGACTGGTAAGTGCATTGCTTGCTCTAGATGTAATCCCCTTGATCAGCCGGCAAATGTCTCTTCTCATCTTAGGCTGCACCCTCAATGAGCTGATTTCTTATGTTTTCTTGAAAAACGCACGGGTATACAAGCCGCCAGTGGTCAAGAGATGGGTTGAAGATGTGCTTGAAAGATTTGAAGAGTTGGACATGCTGCAGAGTGATCCGTGGGGACGTTTTCAACTTCACACTATCCTGCAACAAGATCCACATGACAACGACGAAGATTACGTATTGAATCCAGAGCATTCTCGACACCATTCCGATAACTCCAGTCAAGAGACCTTATCCGGCAGTCCGCACTTCAAACGCGTATTGCGTCGAAAGGGAACACCCTATTCGCTTCCGAAACATCGAATCCATGCACCGTCTTATGCTCAGGCACAGCCTGAAGCCTCAAATTTGAACACATCGACACCGCAAGAAAGAGAACCCGAAACTGCAAACCTATTATCTGTTTCAAAATTGGATGAGCTTCTAGATCCGTTGTTCGGTCGTAATTCATCGCTTTCATTAGATACCCTATGCCAAACGTCCTCCTTTGAAGAAGAAAATTAAATCTTAGCTAACCTTCCTCTTCCCCTAACTCCTAAAACTATCGGGACGAGGAAAACTATCGGGAAAACTATCGGGGACATTGGAAAAAGCATGGAAAAATCAAATTAAATTATAATACCAAACCATATGCGCAATATGTCTCGTTCAGAAAAGATTGTGTTTCACGTCACTTGGTCCAGTTGAAGTACTGCCATGTGCATTTAATTTAAAGATGTTTTCAAAGGAGATTACAAATAACCTAGGGCGGTCCGAGGGTAAAACATACTGATGAGCAAAAGTACCGGGAATAAAAATGTTTGTTTCTTGTTAGGTGCTTTTTAATTTATTGTCAAAGAAAAGGGACGATCCGTTCTGTTTCTCCCTCTATCTTTCTTTCTTTCGGTGCCAACTGGTTGCTGTACATGAATAAATCATATTTCTAGTATAATTTCAATTACCATTGCCCATTGCGCGATGTGCGAAATTCGTGGAAAGCTAGCACGCTTCGCTTCTGCTCCTTGATTTTTTCTTCCTTCATTGAGACACATTAAGCGTGCTGCTTGTTTCCTTGTTGATCAAACTAACGCCTCACGTCAACCGACGGGGAGTCCGTCTAAGGCACAAGATGGTATGCCCTGTTCCGACATGCGACCGTGTGTAGGTGTTTGTTAAGTTCGATACCAAGACCCTCCGAAGGCCGTGGGAAGGATGAAACGACAGTGTGCGCCGTATAGTGAGCAAATGTGACAACTGAGCACTAAGCTGACGCATACACGGCCGGAAAGCATAATTTCAACAGATGGAACCGGGAGCTGTATGGGGCAAGTTGTTGAACTTGATGGCGAAAAAAAGGATGGAAACGAAAGGAGCCCGTGTGGCTTGAGTGCTTGAGTGAAAAAGCAGTAAGGTAATAGGGAAGGAGATAGACAGAAAAAAAAACAAAACAAATTAATACGTGGTCTAGCCTCGTTAGAGTAAAATCATGACCGGAATTCATATGTGCTAAATGCGAGGAGCGCTACCGGGAATGGCTTCCGTTTTCGCAACGGGAGGGGGGAGAAAAGCGGTGAGCCTGGCCTGCGCCGGATTGTTGGAACTGGCAGGACAGAAAGAAAAGTAAAACAGGAACACCACGGAGCCGGAGCACGGTAGTAGTTTGACTTCTTTGGGACAATCTCCTCCTGCCGAAAATAAAACATCCTACGAAAATTGCGAAGGAGTTGGCTGCCGCTTCGAGGTTCGTTTGGTCGAATCGGCCCCGATGGAAGGTGGCGCAGGGAAAGCGTGTCGGGAGACCGGGTGAAAGATTAGGAGAGTTTCTTGTGTCGCAGGCAAGTTTTTCTCTGTGATGTTTTTCTTTTGCTGATGACAGAATTTCAGCCTACCACCCGACCACGATCCCTTTCCCATGTTTGGCTGACGTCAGTCTACGGATTTGGACGTGCAGGGGTTTCTTCGGGAAACGTAATCGAAAGCACACGCACGGTCCAAAGTCAAGTGGTTTGATTTGTACGGTACCATGGACAATGTGAGTAAGGTTAGTTTTAGCTTTCGTATCCTAGCCAGAAAAACAAATCTTTTGAGGCGATCGTTGAAAGTATTTGTCGATAGCAATTGCAACTTGTGAACCTTTCAAACAGTTAGTTCTGACTATCGGTACCACTAACACTACCAAGTAAACTGAACAAATTAAACCGACTGTAGCAGAGTCCTGATGCTTATACCTTAGTCTAAATCAAATTTGTGGCCCTTTATTTTGTGTGGCTTACGACTTTTGGTTGTTTCATTGTCTGGCGATCCGGTGGACCAGCTTGGTAGAAGGGCCGTATTAGAAGAGAGCGCTCGCAGCTCGTGCTGGAGATTTTATAGCTTAACGTGTACTAAAACTAACCTATCCAATACATTGATACTTACTATAAATTAAGAACTACGCTATAATTAACTACAGAGTGACTTTGCACCACACCTTGTTGTCGATAATTCATGTGAATATAAGCTTAGTATGTTCTTAGAAGTTAAGAAAGACTGTATTGTTTATTATATCGTGAAACCTTTGACGAATCGATTACAACCAGACCGGCTTTCATGAGAATTTAAAATTATCTTATCTAGTTTAGGCAGTATCTTCCTTCGTGGTTCAGTGAGGAGAGTTCCCCTCCTTTAACCTTTTTTATTATTATTACTTCCAAATGCGATTGTCACATTGGCGCAGACACACGCCAGTCAAAAAGTTTCAAATTTAAATTATCTCCTTACTACTGCAAACCGTGCATCCACTCAGTGCATCCCCTATCATTCGCCAGGCTGAGGGACAAAAAGGATCATGGAACAAAAAAGAGCAAGAACTGAGAAACGCAAGACTATTGCGCTGGAGAACCCGACGCGGCACGTGGAATACGGTCGATCTTGCCGCACCGCAGGAACTGCCCTGGCAAAGCATTGTTGAAAACACTCCAGACTCCGAGCGTCGACAACTTCTGTTTTCTTTCGCGGAAAGTTAAGAAATTTAATTACTCTCCCCGAGCGAGGCGGGCTCGGTGCGAACGGAGAACGACAATTACTGATGCTTTTGGGTTGCGTTCACTATTCCACCGCTCCGCGCTCGGTTCGAGGTGGGCCACTGCCCACCTGATTCCGCACCATCCTCCATCCGACGGTCCTTGGATTGTGAAGTTTAAAGAACAAAACATCCGCAAGGGCACGCGTGCGATCCCCATTAAGACAACGGAAGAAAGCAAGAAGAGAGCTCCTTGCCAAACCAATTCCGGAGGAAAGTTAAGCTGGAAAAAGTTCGGGGTTGGGGAAAGCTGTGACTGAAATAACTTATGACGGCATGGTCGAGCGGGAAACGCTGGACCGCGGCTTGGAGAAGTTCGTAAATTTGCACTGTAAGTTCAAGATCACTACCGGGTTTTATGGAAAATCATTAACTGCAACAGCAAACGGAGATGTTAAAGGTGCGTACCAAACGTAATCATGAGTTCTGGAAAAACTGATAAGGGTATCGACGGAATGATACCTCTATAGATAAATACAAATTGCTAATTCAATCGAGAAATAATGATAAAGTTAAACAAAATCAATCAGTTCTGAGAGAAATTCAATCTTCGTTCGGTTGATTGGGGATCTGTTAACCAGCAAATGAACCCGTTTGGGAAAAAGTAAGAACAGTAAGTGATAACATTAAAACCGTCTTAAAGAAACCCAGCCGCATTTGGCTGCTGAATCGTTTTGTCTTCGGCGTATGGGTGAACTTTTGTTCAGGCCACAAAACTTTCGCTAAGCTCTCGAGTTTACGCATTCAACACTCACTTCCATTACGGAAACCAAACGGTATAACTGGCCGCAGAAAATTAGCCCGTAATTAAATTGAAAATACTTCCACCCTGGAAAGCGGCTGGGCACTCTTTAGCGGTTTTATTTATTTATGCGTTTTTCCACCCAACCCGCCGGGCCATCTGTTTCTTCGATTCGCTGTGCGAAAGCCTCCGCGTCGCTACAGCCGCAAGGGGTTTGTTTTTACTATCGTTGCAGAAAATGGGGAAAAAATAAGAAAGGGTGTAGGAGTTAAGGGTAGTTAAAAGTTTTCCATCCGGAGGGTAACCGGTCAGCAGGGAAGCAATCATAGTAAGAATTGTACCAGCGCGAAACGGGGAAAGTTCTCTTCCAGTGACGCAGAAAATTGGTTGTGATTGCAACTGATTTCATTAGGCCGCGTTGCAACGTAAACAAAAGGACAAGTCAGGAATTTAGATTATCCTACGTGATGGTGAGGATAACCACCTACTCCAAGACAAACGCCATAAGAAAAAGTCTTAAGAAATCCATCCGGAGTGAAAGTCTAGTCATAGTCAGGCTGAGGCTAAGTCTTGCAATGTTTTAAAGGCTTCAATTATTGACCTTCTTAGGTTTGGAATGGATCATCGAAACTATATTTCAGAGTAATGCACTCGTCACAAGGCGATAACAATGAACCAACGGCCATTGGCTGACCCTTTGAAATAATTGTCGACATACTGAATGTAGTTCGCCAATTTTACCTGCTTCATTTATAAATAAACTAATTTAAAAAGGATCAATTTCAGCAGAAAACAGTAATTAACAATATTAATTTTCAAAATTTAAAAGCATATTATGTGAAATTCAATGCATCAATTTCCATTTAATTGAAAAAAAAATTTGAAAAGAAGAGCCTCATTATATTGTATTGGGTTTATTTCAATCCGTTGCACCTAACAAACGCATTTAGATTTATTTAACTAACTGTTATTATATCTGTTGGAGATCATGCAGGACATAATAATCAATGCAAATGTGTTCCAAATAGATGAGTTTTCAAGGAAGAAATAACAGATAAGAAATTCAAAGTAATCCTATTCCAAAAATATTTGGATACTATAATATACTATTATAGTACTTAAACACATAAGTGTAATCTAATGTTTTAACGGATTGCCCTTTTCCATCCGTTTTTTTTTTTCTAAACTTACACCAAGATACCTTGAAGAATAGGAGAAAAAGAAAGGGATAGAGAAATCAGGAAGTCAAGAATCACATGTAGTTGGACACATTTAACTGTTAAAGTCACATCTACCGCAAGTGACGGTTGCCTTCACCCATGGTGTTGTTATCAGGACTGGATACATTTTTGCGGCTCTGAAAACTTTTGCAAAGCTACGAATGGGTCTGGGCGAAAAAAAACGAATGCGGGCACATCTCAGCACTTCTCCCTGAGTGAGCCATCTTGCAACAATTTCTCTTGCTGACACACGTTCCTTGGTTCCGCAAAGGTTTGCCGTTTTTTTCCTTATTCCATTTTTAGAAAAAGGAAAAAAATGGACAGCGCTTAAAATAAACATAGCTCACCGGAACCACTCGGTTGGGCCCGGGCGAGGAAATTCGATTTCCCCCTTCAGATACTGGCCCTTCCCGACGATATGCTAGCTGTCAAGCAGTCTAATCAAGGTAAGATCGGTACGGTGCGTACCGTGGGTGCTACATACATTTTTTTTTTGTTACAACTCACACAGCGAAAGATTTTTCGTGCTAGAGAGAGATAGAGAGAGAGAGAGAAAGATGATGCCGCACGGATGGATGTAGTTTTACTCCCCGGGCTGCACCCGGAAAATCCTGATCTCACCCGGGACAGATGAAGCGGAAATCGTTCAACGAGCGGGTGGCGAAATAACATCGTTTCACTGATGACACATTCTTTCACCTGGCAGGAAATGAAGTTGACTTATTGTATGTGCAAACACGCGACGCTGACGTCTTTAGAAAGAATCCTGAAAATAAGAACGGACTGCAGAGACGGGTGAGACGGTCGATCTTGAGAGAATTATGTTTTTTTTTTTATGAAAAGCATACAACGCCGTCTGGCTGAAGGATGTCGGTGGAAATAACAGGTGAGTGCGCTTAACGAAATTAATAGACCTTCTGAGAAACGTAACAAGTATCGCGCAATGAGCCGTGACAATTTGCATTTGTGAGTGGAATCCGAAAGTTGATTAACACGTCGACAGCACATACTTATTTAATCAAAAGTAAGGATTTTAACGGAAGGAACGATTGTTTTGTATACTTTATACTGAGTAAATAACCGCGTTGCCCGTACAAGTACTGTTTTTATCAAACTATATTTTCAGGTAACCTTCACGTTTGTGTGATTTATTAACCCTTGGAAAAAAAATAAGCCTCTTTATCTAATACTTCACATTCGTCAGCAACCAGGCGCCTCCATTCGATCGCTCCAAGCACCAGGCGCCTCCATCCCGGGCTTCTGGCGCACCATTCTGACTAATCTCCCGTGTCCGGCCCGAGTATGGCAGACAACCGCAAGTAAGCATCTTAAAAGTCACTCTGGTGTCACTTTCAACCCGATGCGAAACGGGCCAACGTGCAGCCCGAATCAAATTCTTCCCTCGAGGCGACAAACCCGAAACGTTATGAAAACGCGTGGGATGGATGAAGCCCGGTCCGGGAAACGGGCAACCAGATCTCGTTCGCTCCCCGAACCCGGAAGCGCCTGCGTCTGACTGACACTTGGTCGATGTGCTCGACCGATCCGACGAGCCACCCCGTTGCCAACTCGAAAGCGTCACACCCGACAAACGGACACACGGCAACACAAGCACACAAAGTGCTACAAAGATACGGCAGGCCAATTTGTGGTTTTGTTACGGCAACAAACCTTTGGTTTTGTTCGGACATTTCGTCCGGATTGCGGACGCAAGGCAGGAGGGTGCAAGATGTCAGGCAGGGTGCACGCGGGCTGCGGAAGGCGAGAAGCAGTTTTCTAGTTTATTTGCACATCCGGAAGGGATATTCGGTGAAGGGATATTTGGTCAACTTTCGCACTGACCGGAAGGGGGAAGAAAACAAGGAGGCGAAGGGAGTGGCACAAAACTGGACATCAAGTAGACACTTTAAATACTGGAGGTTGACAATGTGGGCGGTGCAGAAAAATGCCTCGTATATTGGCCATTAGGTTGTGCCTTGCTCTCTATCGAACAATGTTCTATTCGCAGCAAATGAGTTTCTAAATAAATTTCAAGCTTTTTCATTCGATTAAATTTATCAAAGAAAAGTTCATTTTACTTTTTCTGTTTATAACAGGTAATTTGTGTTTCATATTAAAAGAACAACTATTCAAGTTACTTTAAATTTTGATACCTTTTTAAAAACTCTGCCTATTGTCCTCAGTAAGCTCTTCGACCTACCGATCACAAACGTTCAACCACACTTCAGCCTAATCGGCGACCGTAGTAACATCCTGCAGTTTCCCCGCACCACTTGAACTCATTTCGGCAAGATGTTCTTGGGTGAAAAGAATGAACCCTCCCGGGCGTGGGGCTTAAACCTTTCCAGTTTAAAAGTCGTCGTGTGAATGTATCCCCACTCGGAGCTATCCGTGCGCTCCTTCCCGACGAAACACAGCGCATCGTGTCGACGGAAAGCTTTTCTTCGCCCGTCTCGATAAGCGCTATCATTGTGAAGTACATGCTCGCGGGGCTTTCCCCCCCCCCCCCCCCCGGGAACCATATTTTTCCCGACTTGGGTGGTTAAGGAGCCTTGCTGCTCCACCTTCTCGCCAATCTCTCGCGACGGAAGCGTACGGCGAAAGTCAGCTCGGCTGTGAATGTTTGCTAAAATTATAGAATTATTTTAATGATGATTTGCCAAGCGATACTTCGAGGCAGGGAGGAGTGGAGGGGCTATGCTGTAACATTTTTATGCGTTCAAGGGGGTTGCAGATTTCCCGCTCTTTGCGATAAGGATGAAGCGAATTTAGCGGACATGACTCGTTTTACAACGCCCTCCAAGGTTGCGAAGTTTAAGGGCTGCCTTCGGGAAAGGGGTTTCTTTAACCACCAGCCCCACCCCCCCCCCCCCTCCCCCCGCCCACTCTTCCATAGCCAAGGGCTACAAATTGACTACCCGCTTTCGGGTTGCTTCGCTTACCGCCACTTCCTCCTCTCAGCCTCAGCGATGTAGAATCGCGTGAATAAAAAATTGAATTAATGATTAAAGTTTTCCCCAGTGCACATCTCCATGGCCGGCGTAGAGGTAAAAATGTATTCTCCTGGAAAATGTCTCCCCTCTGGTGGAACGTTGTCATCCTCGAAAAGTCTCCCGGTCCCCTCTGGTGGAACGTTGCCATCCTCAAAAAGTCACCCGGTCCAATTGAGGCACACCGTGAGCGCCACTGCAAACCGAAAACCAGTGCGGACCGTTCGTGGGGAAGGAAGAACATCAAAACCGGCAGAATCCAGCGGGCCGGAAAGAAGTGTAGCATAATTAGTTATGTTCCAGCCACCGAAAGATAAGTTTACCGAGCGTCAGGTCAGAGTTATAATTATTATTATTATCGAAAATGAGTTAAACTTTGCGACCCGCTGTGCGGTAAATGGCCACTGGCGATTCGGGACGGCGAAGAAGGAGACGGAAACGATGGTAAACTCCGCATATTTGTGAAGCACAGAGATGTGGAGAGAGTAAGAAAGAGAGAGAAAGAGAGGGAGAGCAAGCGAGAATGGCCGGGGACGATTTAGTTAATGGCAGTGACGTGTGCGAAGTATTTGCTTGGAAATCAAAGTTTTTCTTTTTTTCTTTTCTTCTGCCATTTCTTTCCACTCCGTTTTAACACATTTCACCATAGCACCATTGAATCCTTTCCGCCTCGCTCGTAGGCTGGGCCACCGATAAAGTACCTGACATTTATTGGCCCAAGTTCATCGTCACCGGAAGGGTGGTTTTTCCCGATTTTTCCGCTTGCACCGACTATCGATGTCGGTTGATTGGGAATTTTTACTTGTGTTTCGGAGCAGCGGGAGCCGTAATTGTCACCCGCAGCAAATTTTTGTGAGCAAATTGTGAAATTTATAGCCAGAAACTTATCGCAGCAGGGAAAGTGGCACGGAATCGTGATAGGACCAACGATTAGTTTCTTCTTGCAAACATTATACGTTTGAGTCATATTATTCCGTCTGTATGAGATACTGAAGGAAATGTATTGAGTTGATAGCAGCAGTTGGTGCCAATTTTATGTTTAGATCGTTGTGAGAAATTGTTCGGATGGTATTCGCTTGTAAGTAAACCTTACTCCTTGAGCTCCAGCTTGCTACTGTTTTATTCATCCGTCAAATGGGTTCATTATAATTCATATAACTTAGTTCCTATTATCACGTTAATCCTAGATCCTTTTTCTGCATTGATAAGCGCCAGAATGTAGGCAACCTACCAATCCCTTAATTCCCACAATCGTATTGCAAAATCTAGTTTTACTTGTTCAATCGAATGCGTCATTTTTTGTATAGTAAAATAAACCAAACGCAGTTCAAGGCAAGGATGAAACCGTATTTATTTCAATTATACTGACAAATTTTCTTCTCATCTCATGCGTAACTGGTACTAAGCGTACTTACTCATTTGTGTGTTTTTTTTAAATCCACATCTGGTTTTGTTTTTTGCCAAGTTTTAGACTTTTCAGGGCATAAGCCTGTCACTTATTTACCTCAAATGCTCAATCCATCCCTTGTCATACAAATAGAAAACCCAATGCGTGACGTGAATCAAAACAAACTGCACCGCAAGGCATAAATTTGTTATTTTGTTTCGATCAACTTTTTTCGATCGGCCGACGCCTAGGAAAGCAGAAAAGCTCAATGTTACCTTTTTTTTTTTTAATATCCCGCCCCCTTCTGAACAACAATTCCCGGAGCGTGTTGTTCTGCAGCAAATGCACCGGGAAATGTTATGCTATCATTAGGCGGCGGGTTACTCCGGGGATTATCCTGGTGTGCAAACGATTACACACAAAGCGTGAGCGTATATTGTTTTAACCCCCCCACCCCCTCCCCCACCCTGTGTGTCTGTGTGAAAGAGTATGCGTGAGTGTTAGTGTGCCCCGACGACCTCAGTGCAACCGGGCGAAGGGATCGTTTTCCATCATGCACCGTGCGCAATGCAATAATAATCGTTTTCGTGCGATTTTCCCCACCAGCTGCTGCTGCTTTTTCCACTTGCTTCGGAGGAATGGAGGAAGAAAAGTAACCCCACCTCGGACGCGCTGGACGCGGTCTATCAGGTCCAATCAGACCGGGTTCGATTTTCCGCGAATCGGGATCCGGTGCAGAATACTATTAAGCCAGCGAGCTTATTGTGCTCCCATTTTGCTCCGCTTATGATGATCGGGCCGAGGGTTAGCTATTCATTCGCCAACCCTAGGATCGATCGAGGGATCGGCTGTTGCTAGAAGTAATTGTTTGTGCGCTTTGTGGTTGCGCACACACTCACCACGTTGGCTTTGGTGGATTAAAATTTCCTCCACCACTCATTAGCCGGGCCCGGCTAAGTAATTTCCTACTTCCGTCGCCGACCGGATTGATTGGTTCGTTCCCCTTCCTTCGATCCACCTCAAACTTTTTTCATGATCAACACTCGTCAAACTTTCTGTAAACAACCCTGGGTGAAAGGGTTTTCTGGGTGGACCATGAACAAACTAGAGCAACAACGGAAACCCTAGTGGACCAAGGGATTTTATGTGCATCGTCTAGCTTTCGCATTCTCTTCGCTAGCAAAACGCGCAAGGAACCAATCTCAGGCGATGGTCTCGATAAGCGGACTGCTCTTGTGCCATCCGGGTAATATTCGTCAGTTTCATGATCCATTTTAGCCGGGCAGACACGCCGGATCCGCATCGTGCAAGGATCGGTTCCGCATTCGGGAACGGGGGTTCATTTTGCCCGATTTGATGGGTCGTTAAATTGATTAAAAATATTGCAGACATAAAATGAGCTTTTCACAATTGCTTTCGACAGGTCAGAGGCGTATGGACGGATTGAAAAAACTGTGGTTCATAAACAAGGATTTTTTTTTCAAAATTGCATTCTAGCATTCCCAGGAAAGAGGATCAGTGCAGAACAAGTAATACTGAAATTTATTGCAGAAGCAAGCAACTTTACAAGAAAAAAAATCTCCGAAACAGCCAACAATTTCTTTCCAACTAAACAGTAAAACCGTTCAACCGATGCATTAATCAACCGGATAGCAATAATGTATGCATCTGATGTATTGAGAAACATGCTGGAACAATAACTATGTACTATGTAGTTGCAGGGAAAATGGCGGAAGTCATATTTTTCGATCATCAAACTTTACGAAGGTAAAGTTCAGTTGTAGCCCGCCCTAATGGAAAACGTCAATTTGACGTAAGTTTACGATGCGCTAAGTTATTCTTTCTCATTTTGTGCTTCAACGAAGCCCAAACATTTTGCTTGCCTACTAAATCTGCTTGGCCTTGGGTCAAATTAACAAGCGTTTCCCTCGCCCGGATCCCCCACCGCTTGCTCAAAATTCCATTCCCGTTCTGCTTGCTTTTTATTACGTACCCTCGAAATTGTGTTTAACTTTCGATGCACCCGTCGACCTGCCGGCCGGGGTTGGTACACACCTGCGATAAATAAAATAAGCACCAAAGCTCGGGCATCATAAAGAAGGGTTCGGTTAGTGCGCCCCGGATCGCTCCTTACCACCCACCCCGGCTCCCACGGACGGGACGGGGAAAGCTTCGCACGGTGAACGCCCGAGCCCCCGTTGCAAAACCGTGTGCGATACCACCTGGATACCATTAAGGAAAACAAACACTAGACTCAGCTGGATGAACTCCAAAACATTCACACACACAAACACACGGCGCTACAAACAAACACATACTTAAACACTCCCTGTGCTCCTGGGCGCTTCCCCGTGGAAATCTGTCCATCGTCACCTTTTGCGGCATCGCCGGAACGCAGCGGCTGGAAACCCGGAACATCTCACTACCATTTTGCCCGCGTGATGGCGCTGGTGTGCTACTGTGGCCAGACCGTTTTCCAAAAAACCAACACGGAAACTGCCGAGGACGTTCCGGAAAGTCCGGGTGGGTGAAAGAAGACACCGTTCCGTGGGACCGAAAATCGCCCCTGGCCCGACGGGGCAAACGGTGAAACCAAAAAACAGACAATCCGTAGGACACAGGACAAGGGCCACCTTCCTGCTGCACCCCTCCCACCACCAATCCACTCGCTTCAAAACGGGGGCAGGCGCGCTGTCGAAAAATTATAATATTTTCATGTTATAAAATCGCCTACGGGTAACCGACAAAATATTTTATTATAATATACAGTTTCTGCCTTATCTACATCTAATCGTATTTTTCATTTTTCAGCCGAAACATGTTCTTGAATTTCATTACGGGGTGGCGCAACCCTCCGGCCGTCAGCGCGCTTTCACTCAACCCCCACCGCCATCTTTTCTGCCCCCTCGAAAGGTGAAATTAGGTTGACGCTGCTTGGGCCGAGGAGCGGTTGACATTGGGCCGGTGCGATGCGGGGCACGACGATGGGACGTGGTGAGATTGAAAGAGAACAGATTTGATAGCTTCCGCATTGGGGAAGGCCTGCTTTCTTGACAGGGTGTCGTAGAAGGTTACCCGGCTCAGTGACGGATGGTTGTGTGCGGTCGATCTTGCATACGTTTTGGGTAGGCCCCACACCAGAAGATATCCATGATAGATCGCAATAAAAAGAAATAGAAAGCAAAAGGACTATAAGTCTCAGCACAAGAAAAAATTAAATGAGTATCAATATCAACATATAAAAGGAACATTCATTCAAAAGAGAAGAAATAAAAACATTTAGGTTTAGCAAAGATACACATTAAAAACGGCCATTTCTGATCTGATGCACCCTGTTTCATGGTTACAGAAATAGAAAAAAAACGCTCCTAATAGTACCCCACCGTCAAGCAACTCCACCACCAAGAACCGCGGAACGAGTTGATCAGGAAAATGATAATAAACGTTTAAAACTTTACGTACAAAACAAATCGACAGCCGCCGAACCGCCCATCCACTCGATTTTGCGCCATCGCTTGGAAAAAGAGTTCGGCCCAAATTGCTGATCGCCGATAGCATTCCGCTGATCGAAAGGATACCTGAACTCCTGAACGAGTCGGGCGCTTTCCTCTGTCCTCGAGTTTTACTCTACCGTTTTTAAAGTCGTCCAGGTCCGGGCAGAAGTGAAATAAAGACACCGCAAAGCCCCGCCAACGAAGGTACACCTGGTAAGTCATGCGGACTCCCCAATGCGGGAGCAGATGGCATCACTGGATGAGTGAGTGAAGTTGTGCCGTTTTTGTGGTTTCACGCCCCCCGGGGAGATGGGTACACAGTTTGAATACAGATTGTAAAGCTGCAGACAAGTCTCTGTTCTGCCAACGCGTCGGAGCAGATGTGTCCATGGACTTTCCACCCATGCTATGTCTCCGAGGAGCCAAACGGAGGCGTGCCGAATGCGTTGCCTATCTCGTTGCCTGGCTCCGCTTGTCGCAGGGGGACGATCTTTACGGGCGTCTTCAGTAAATTAAAAGTCCGCGTAAGCTTTCGCCTGGTCGCTCGCGAAACCGGAGCCATGGCCCCGGGGGTCTAACCGACGATGTCGAAATAGTATCCGTATCTCGTTCGCCATTGCTTGGCCCGGTATCTGGTGATTTGCGTGTGGCTCCGTAAATTTCCATCATGTGGCAAAGATTCGACCGTAGCGTCATTAGCCACGGTTCGTGGCAAATGAGTTCCACAGCATCGTGCGTCAGTTGAATATTTTGCTGGGCAGTTTTTTTTTTTTGTGTTCATTCGACATTTGAAACCCAATGCGTTGGAGGAAACGAAACCGCGTGTAAGATGTTAAGAAATTTGAGTCTTTTTCTTCCCAGCCTTGGAGCACTACACCATGCATGACGCGGTTTGAGGTTGATCTTAGAAATGCAGATTTCGCTCTACTGAGACCAGGTCTCACCGGGCCACGACGATTGCCCGCGGGAAGTTAGGCCATATTAAATGATGCCTGGTTTATACATTTACTCTGACGTCGGCGAAGGCAAGGAGACACTTGAGCGGCAGCATTTGGCTCCGGCTAATAACGCTTTAAAGATGATCCCATTTAGCACGGGAGATGATGATTTGTTCAAAAGCTGCATAAATCGACGATTTTTGTGTCGGCAGCTGTTGTTTCGTTGAGCTGCGATGAAATATTGAAGGGCAGCACCAGCTGCTACCATATTTAGGAAGAAATTAATTGATCAAATTTATTTCAACATTTTAAGTAAGCGCTGAACTTGATTACATCCTTGCTTCTTTTAGTTTGTTCCTTCTCTAGCGGAGTGATTAATTGATGTTTTCATGGCTATATAGGCCTGTTTACAGGAAGCGCCTACACACGTTTTGCAAACAAAGCAGGCGGTTGAAGTTATGTCATCTTCAGCATTGAACGCATTCTTAGCTGTCAAAAAACGGACGCCATTGTTTGATTGGTCCTGGAAGGGAGCAACACGGATCGCTAAACTTCTGGCAATTCGATTGAACACGGACGAGATCAGGTTTGTAGCGACAATAATTGGTTTTATTTATTGTTATAAGATTTTAACTAGGATTGTATCGTAATTTCTTGAATTTCCCTCGCTGCGGTTTCCTTACATTTCATGTCACCGTCCCAAGACTTTGGAGAGTCTACATGAAGCGCCAAAAAAAAAGCCCAGTTTTCGCTGGTTTGCGTTGTACAAAAAAAAATGGAAACATCCCAGCGCTGGCTGATCAACGAATGCATCCAATGCGATTGTTTATTTAAACGACCGAAAGTATTGCCCGTAACGAATACGATTAGCTGCGCCGTGCGCTGCCATCCTTGTCACGTAGTGTGTGTTAGCCCCATTCGAGTTTGAGTGCGGTAGTGCTAGGACAGTTTAAAGCAGAAAAAAACCAGTGAATTACCAATTTTATTGCAGTCGCCATGAATTATGTATAGGCCAATCTTCCCAGCATAGGTACTGCAAGGGGAAAGGGATGACTTTTTGCTTCTTGATCCCTCGCAACGACCTCAAGGATGATGCGGTTATAGGCAACGCCAACCGATTGACTTCTATTCCCTAAACTATGACTGGGCCTTGTTGATCATTGCGGGTGTTTCGCCGTTTCGAATAAACCGATACTCGTTAAGGAGGCCTCGCCGCGATTCGATTCCTAATGGCGTCTAAATCTTGCGACAAGCGCCAACTCAAATGGCCAATACGGGAAGGAAAAAACTGAAACACCGATGAAAAGCTGGTGGCCATATGTTGAAGTCCGCGAAGTGCGGCCGCCGGTCGTTTGATTGCGGTTATGTCACGCTGCAGCTGCGCCCCGAAGCCTTCCCAGCGGTTGCCGCAAGGAGCAACTTCTCAAGGAACACCGAGGCAGGAGCGCCAGATCAGACATCGATGTTGCTTATTGAATAACAATCAGGTGAGTGCGGAGCGCCGATCGAATAAGCTCAATTGCCGTCGATGGAGCGAAGGGCGCCCTTAAAAGGACCCCGGGCCAATTGCAAAGCTGGCGTTGTTGCGTCTCGAGCATTGCCTTTACTTCCTTCCGGAGAAGACCTCCCCCGGGGGGGGGGAAACGGTCTGCTCCCAGATGGCCGCCCCGGTGCCGGGTGCTATTGGCAGTGCTCCAGCAACGAAACTCCTCGTACCTTCCGGGCCAAACCCTTTCCTGTTGCCTGTCTTGTCTGCCTCGTTGCTCGCAATACCAGGCCAGGCACTGAATTATGCTTTCCACTGACACGCTCGGTAGTAGAGGCACTGCATCGTGGTAACATCTTCAGCAAACCATCCCCTGACACACAACGCCACGGACACTACGACCTCGCTGCCCTCCACGAAAGCACAGGCCGGAAAGGCAGCGTGCGCCATAAAATGCTGCAATGACGATGAACCATTGTTGCGATTTGCTGATGAGCTTTTTAATAATGCTCACACTCTCCGGCACGAGACGATCCGACGGAAGGGGTTGGGCAATGGCCTCCGGCCTACTGGTTGGTCTGATTTTTCGTAATCAGCTGTATACATATTTGGCTCCGGTGATGGCCTTCGGGTGAGAAAAGTGTGAAAAACGAAAGAGACAATACGTGAAGTTACTTCGAAAAAGATGCGATGAGGAAAATGTCTGGTTTGGTGATAGTTGTGAAGGTCTACTCAAATTTAAATTTTGCTACAATGCATAGACAACTAAACATTCCAGTCACTTCGAAGGACATTTGTTTGAGGAGGACATTTTCTTTGATAAAGACAATAGCACAACGGGGTCTAAAAAGCAAAACGGAAAGCAGGGGCTTTGCAGTCATTCAACATCTTGTCAAGCTAGTAGTGTAGCCATATTTTATTCCTAAAGTTGTAGAAATTGGCCCGGAACTTTATGTATCTTTAAGGGCTTCTCCGAATCACGGTTGAATCCACCGCGAGCGGATGCAAAATTGTCAATTCCGGATACCGAAAACGCTTCACCGTTGACAGCATTGCGTTTGACTTTTCTTTCGCCGGTTGTTCATCGTTGTTCCGTGCACCAGCATTACCTCCACCGGCTTCCGGCGTGCCATTCTTGAGCAAACACGGCGCTCTATTGCTTGGAACATTGCATTCAGTTTCTTGTTCTTTCTTTCTCTCCACAGCAAACCGTAACTACGATTCGCATTGTGCTTATCGTTCCCGGTACTTGTGCTTCTAATCAGGGCTACTTGAGGTTCGGCTTAGGCAAACTTCAGCTGTAGCTGTTTTGTCACATTTGTACAGCTTTTCCTGTTTCCGGTTCGCGTGTGAGTTGTCTGTTCGCGCAAATTTTTCTCTGCTCAAAAAGACGCCAAAAAGAAACACAAATCAACACTCGTCAGCCTGAATAATGCTGTTCAGGGTAAGGAATAAAAATCCATTCATGAATGAAAGATAAAGTCACCTGGCCCAGATTGTAAGGCCGTGCAGGGAGGATGCCTGGCCGAGTGTGAACAAAACCAGATTTGATTCGTTCAGTTTTACTAGCACTTGGATGATTGTCGAGGCAATTGCTCCCTATTTAAAGGATAAATGCTAGCTATAACAACAGGTGTCGCTACTAAATTTATTCACAACTGCAAATCTTCTCTTACTACATATTTTATGGAAAATTCTGTTCCATAGAAGAAATATTATCGAAATAAATAAAACATCTAATATCGATGGTGTTGCAAAAGATTTGCACATTTATTATGCGGCTTATGAGATTCCGTGCTTCGACCAACCTGCAGTACCAATATATTCCCCTGCCTTCCTTGGCTTCCCGAACGCGGAAGAGAGATGGCCCGGTTACGGTCATCCGGGGCCGGACGCGAAACTTTTCGCAAAAACTAGACCAACCGTAATGACGAAAACTTATTTATCACATGCCATTTAATGATGAAATGAAACAAAACTTTGCTCATTCGTCCGGCAACAGTGGGGAAGGGTGAACCGTACACATGTGCGACAAAAATTGTACACAGCGCGGAAGGCACCGAGTTTAGCTGTGCGCACCGTAGAAAGACGATACTTCCACATTGGAATAGATGTAGTCATGTCTAAATTATTTCACAGTATTTTAAAAAGTTGTCCAAAAACTGTGTATTGTTTGATATCTCGTGTTTTATTTGCATCATGCCATTTGCTTGCTCATGTGATATTTTGTTGTACAACATATCTTTTAAAACTGATCTGATTTCATTAAATATGCGTTGAACTGTTTTAATTTGCGGCTTCCTGAAATTCTTTCATTCATCAGAAACAAATGTTGCCAAGTAACTGATGTTTGAAATAAAATCCATCAGCAAAATGGGCATAGGTGACGCTCTGCTCTCTTCAGTGTACACCAAACGGCTCCTCTGTCCTGTGCAGTCGTTGCTGGTGACAGAATTCACTCATGAAATGTAATCAAAACCCTCTACACAATTCGATAAAAGCATTCCCCGAACGCGAGCGGGCCGCCAGGTTCTCCATATAATTGCTGTTTTTGAATAGTTTTCCACCATCCGCGGACGGTTTTCCGGTGATGCGCCCAGGATCGACGGTGAACGAGGGGTGGAGGGAAAAAGATAAAACAGCCATTAGTCCTCGTTTTGTTGCCCGGAACTGCCGGGACAACGGGGTTCCGCTTCACCGCTTAACCGTTGATCGAAGATCGGATAGTGGATACATTTTAATACCTACGTCGACATCTGATAGCTTGCAAACCGTCGCCAGCCGGCCAGATTCCGCGGAAGCAGTCCAAATGAAGACAACAACGAAAAACAAGAAGAACAAAAAAGAATACAATGGTGCAGGATAGTTGAGAAATTCAATTATTTAACCAGCTTCTTTAACCGACAGGGTTTTTATAGACATTTTCGAATGGCAACAGACGTCGACCTTATAATAGGAAACAAATAAACTAATAAAAACTTCCGGCAGTCAAATGTTTGTGTCAGGGGATGTTTCCTTTTCTAACTACGAACGAAAGAAACCGGAAGCAGTTCCTTAGACTAACCCCCCCGCTCTCGAGGAGTTCAGGCTCCCTCCTGATTTGAATCGCATTAGTAATCTAATCTTTCGGATGAATCTTAAATTTAAGCTTTTATTCCGTCGGTCGTTTTTCCGGATCGAATATCGCAAACCGACCGACCAGTGAACCTGTTCCGGGCCCACGCAAATCTGGTGAAGGGTGTTTAGGGGGAAAAAAAAATTTGCTGGGAAGTTTGTTTTTTTTTTCTTTTTTTTACTAGCGGCAGTTTTTCTTCACATCTTTTCCATACACTCCGAACCGCTTTTCGCTGTGTTTTTTTTATGATGAGGTCGTAGAACGCGAGACGAGGAAGAGTCTATAAAATGAACGATAGTCGGCCTTTTTGAAAGGGAAGAATCTCGCACTGGCTGCGAAAACATGGTGGGCCAACCACGAAGGTTGACATTATGGTCCCTTTTTGAAGACGCCGAAACCGATAGTAAGCATCGACTGACGCTGATGCCGAGCGAACAATAACATTTGTCTACGGAAGTCAACCGGTCAAGACCTGGTCCTACGCTGTTGCCTCGGGAGAAAAAAGCAGTTTGGTGGCGACGGGGAAAAACGGTACAGTAGAACGACGCACGCCCGTAAGCAAACGAAGACGTTCGATTCAGTTTTGAGAAACACGTGTATGCGATCGAATGACTGCTATGGAGAAATGTTACAAAAAACAAGTAGAGAACACAAATGTCTTTCACCCCGACAGATGGAAACGGTTCTCTTCAACGTATTTTGGAACGTTTTTGGTGTGTTTTTCCGTGGCATTTTTTCTTCACTTCCTTTTTTTTATTTTCTGACTCGTACGACTTCGTTCGCAAATGCAAAGATACAAGTGATACTAACTTAACTGGCATAAGTGGAAAAGGAAAAGCCACCACCAACCTGCTTCGCCCCAATCCTTAACCCGGGGCCGCCCAAGGAAGCGAAGCTGCGAGCGGAATTTGATTTATAGTTGTTCTTTTTGGCATTTTGTTCTTATGCTCACGATTTGCCCGAGAATGTTTTTATTCGTCCGAGCACGAAGCGGAATGAAAAGGCCAGGGCAAGTGTAAGGGGGGGAATCTCGCATCCGGGGGCGTGCGCTTCGAGATAATAAATTCTGTTATGATTTTGACAAATTGTGTATAAACAGAGAGCTTAGGCTGAAGGATGGCTGCGGCTGCGGAGGACGGGGGAGGGGGTTGGTGTAATGCCGAACGAGTGGGAAAGTGAAAATGTTTCACATAATCTATGTCATTTTCATGCTGACTGGATCGCCCAATCGACGACGTAACGTATCTCATGTGAAGCAATTTTCCACTTATGTGTTTCAATTGTCAGCTTTTCGTTTGCCATTTGTCTTCAGCACCCTCTAAATCCATTGGAATTGACTGTTAATTAACTTATTCCATCTTGAACGCAACAGTCAGAAATGAAAATGATTTAATTGATAAAAACGTTTCTGGCATGCATGAGATTTACGTTCGTATGAATTACTACGGACTTTTTTGGTTTAAGAATGTCGCAATAAATGAATTGTCTTGAATTTAACATGTAAATAAAATGTTAATCTAATACTAATAACTGAACACTTACATGTTTACAGATTACATGTTAATTTTAAATTCATCCGCGTTGCAAATCATTGGGTATTAGGAGCCTAACACCTACTCAGGAAACTATTATTTTTCTTTTTAATTTGAGTTCATTTATCCTCCCAGTCCCACTTGACCCATGCCAGGTTAAACCTATGCAGATTAATTAATCCCAGTAACTATCCCGGCAGGGTACGCGCTCCCTGGACTGCCGATTCCGGAAGCCGATAGGCTTGTAAACAACGCGTGCTGCCAACGAGCCACGCGAACCACGAGCTCCGGGTTCGTGGCCCAGCATCCCGTCATCGGAAGTCGCCTTATCATTTTGTCGGCGAAATCATCGACACTACCGCCGCCCGTTATCATTCGCCATCATTCGCAGACGGCATCAGTGAACCGTCAGCCAGGCCCGAACCATTCCGAAGCGGCCCGAATCGCGAGGAGGGGAAATGGCGCTGCTTCGGGAAAACTCGCGTCGTCTACCCCCACCAGCGCTCGTTCATCCCCACCCGGTGGGACGAAAGCCAGCCAAACTTTCCCCGCTTCGGGCGTGCGGGAAGGAGAAAATGGCCACGACGACACCGAGCCCGACGGCTCCGAAATTTTGCCCAGCAAACCAAACGGGAATCCGGCTGCACGTACCCACCCGGCCTCCCGCTTCAGCCGGCCGGCACGCCGTGCGAAGGATGTGCATCCCTGCCGTCGCAGTCCAGAACGGATGTAGGTCTTATCGGCTGGTGACTTGGTGTGGCGTGTTCAGTATTCAGCAGGATCCACTCAGCGACGGTTCGGAAAACTGCGCTGTCCGGAAATCAGGTACCGTGTGCAGCAATACTCGCTACGTCACCGTTCGCTACCGGGGGTTCGTCGCTTGCGTCTTCGTGCCACAACACAAATCGAACACGCAAACGGACGGTTTATCATGGCGATGATAGTGCGCTTCTCGAGTTTCTGCTTATAACGGCACGGACAACGTACGCCTCTTCCGTTCCGGTTGCGTCACGAGGTCATTAGGAAGATTTAAAATCCCTTCCAATTTCCTTAATGAACCCATCGTTCATCGTTCACACCTCAATTCGGCAAACTTTCCTCCACGGACCCATCCCCAGGTGAAGCCAGGACGTATCGCATTACATTATCTAACGAACAACGATAAGTTGCTTGTGTTCGTGCCAGCGTGCGTGTGTGTGCAAACCCAGTGTTGGTGGAATGGGCACGCGGAAAAACTCCCCTTGCAATCCTCAAACCAAAAAGCTTTGCACTAAACGAAACAATCTACCGACAGCCCCTTAATCGATGGTCCGTGGTTGGGATATGTTGATGATGTTGGTAATTAATTAAGCTTTTGTAAATATTTAACAAATGTGCAACATTTTCGTGCCACGTGTGGTTGGTGTGGTGGGAAAACGTTTGGTCAAAATTTTCCCGGTGCCGGTGGCGTTTTGTGGTTTCGGTGTTCATTTACAAATGGTTTGGGGGAATCTCGCTTCGATCTGGGAGCGTCCTGCTTCTGCGTTATCTGGGCGTAAGTGTGTGTGTTTGTGTGCGTTGTTTGACATCATTTTAGTGCTTCAGTTTTAGAAAGCTGTAACAAAATTGAACCGCTGGTTGCGTGTGAATGACTTTTCCGTTTAAAAATCATGACCATCGAACGGAAGGGGTGAGCCCAAAAAGTAAACCAATTCACGGTGCTACGGATTCGGTACACACACACACACACACACACGCAAAACCGCAGCACCCACACGCCAAGCGATAAACAGCCGGACGTCAGCATGTGCCATTTTTTCGCAGGCGTAGAACAGTAGTACGGAAGTGGAGAGGGAACGTGGAGTTTGTGGCGCAACGGACGGAAATCGGACTAATTAATCTATGAATTCGCGCAGCGAGAAGAGGTGGTACTGCGTGAACAGAAATGCGCCACCGGAAATAAGTGCGCTTGGATCGTCCCACGCTGAAATGGTCAACCTAATGCCGCCCGACCATTTTCCCGCGGTTTTTCTGGGTGTGTTGACAGGCACACAACTGCGAAAAGAGCGTTGCGGCCCGGTTGTGCAGATTTTAACACGACCATTGGAAATCAATTCGAATCGCTCGGACATAGCAGTTGGTGTGTGAAAGTAAATGGAAATAAATTACATCAGAATGATGCATTTCATTGCGGCTTCCGGTTGACCCCGGGGGTTGCAATAGCGAGTCGTGGTTAAAAAGTCGTGGTTTATCGTGTTAAATATCAGCTTATTGAAATGGCTTCTATGATGTTACAAACGTTTTTCTAATTTATTCAATTTATTCCGTATGAATTGATTCTTGATTTATTATTATTTCACTCTTTACAAAATTACATTTCATGATTGACATCATTGTGAATAATTTGTATTCTCAAATGTGGAGCAATAACCAAAAATACTTCACAAAATCTTCTTCTTCGACGAGGATTTACACTAGTACGGCTTTTGAATCCAGCGTCCTGGGCCTTCTCAAGCTAACCTGGAGACATAGACCTCTACAGTGGTAAAGGACCGGCTACCAAGGCCATATGTCCTAACTTCACAAAATCATAATTACATATTAATGTGAAACAATCAATGGCAATATCTTATGTGCTTCATATAGCGTGTTTCGGCGAATCAAATTAAAATCTAACATCAGTACCGACGTAAAGAAAAACGAAACCCCCATCGCTTCATCCGTGTACTTTACTTGACCAATGTCAAGCCTTCAAGCTGGTTGAGCAGTTTGTAGATTCGAAAATCCCTTATTTAACGTCAGGAAACGGAACCATAAGCAAAGTAAGCGGGAAAGGAAGCGTAAAGTATTCCAGATCGAAATTTGCTCGTAGATCGAGTAAGCAATGAAACTCGAATGAATATTAAATGTACCAAAATCAACACCTGAAAACGAATCCTGCCACCGTCTGTGTTGTAACGGTTTTCCGCTGTGCGTGTGTCTAGCGATTCATTTATTTCCCTGTTTGTGGTGGTGTTGACAGTGTGTTTCCTCTAGTAAATTTGAAGTGAGCTAAGCCAAATCCAGGTCAAAGTGAAAATTTGGTGGTCGTTGAAGCGCACCCCTCCGATTTGTGAAGTGTAGCGTCCCCTGGTGCCCTTGGTAAAATTGTGCAAAGAGAGCAGAGAAAGAGGCAGAAGAACGCGCGTCGGCAAATTAGTGCCACCAGTTTTGCGACACTGCCGGTGACGTCAGCCCGGTCTGCGATCGATAACCTCGTGCTATGAGAAGGGCACTGCCACTGAACAGCTGATGAGCGGCCTACAAACACTCGAGGCCCTCTTCTTCATGCTTCTAGCGGCGTCGGGGGTCTCTTCTAACACAACCAGCAAAACAGGGACAGCACCTGCAACAAACGGTAAGTGTTTCCGCAAACTGCCAACACGGAACGGCCGCTTTTCCTTATTTTTCGACAAGTGTTTCGCATTCTCCCGTCGGCCCGCGGCACAATCGTCCACACCGCCAGTCCACAGTCTGCCGAGGGAGCAGCGTTACGAAATTGTAATTATTCTGGCGGGATCCGTTTTGCCGTTTCGTCGGCTGCCGTTTCGGGTGATGTGGCTGAGAGCGTCATTTTCACCTGCCGGCGGAAAATCTAATTTGATATTCATACAAACAGCGACACGGGAGGAAGTTTTCGCGATGCTTGCTCCCGTCGTCGCCTGAAGAGTTCCGACAGTCGGTTCCGTACACACCATCGACGCCCGCGTACTGCTTCGAATGTAATCTACATTAATTTGTGCCCCGGTTGGTGAACCTACCGGAATTATCGGGCGGCATAATAATTGCTACATAATTATGCTCCGAGGGGAAGACTATTCAGCCGCGATGCTCATTAAAATCACTGTTCGAGCGAAACCAAAAGACAAATACACGTGTTTTGAAGCATTTTGAAGACATTGCAAGCTCCTGCTGGTTCAGTGAAAGAGGAAACAATCTCGAAACGAATTATAATGCATCTTCCTTTAATATATTCTTTCAATGTGCGTCAAGGGTTGCAATGAACCGCCAAATTCATTCGTAAACCAAAAGCGGTCAAATGGACCACTAGAATCTAAAGGAGGTGGCATACATTGATAACGAATAATGCTTGGAGTTAATTAAAATTATTTGTAATTCAATCTAATTTCAAGAAGCGTAAAGAAAAGGTTTTTTTCTCAATCGTGGATGTTATAAATATTTTAACATATAATTTTAAAAAAAATCTGTCAACGAAAAAGGGAATTTGTCGGAATGGTTTCTCAAACCTTATTTTAACAAACCCTTCACATAACACAAAAATAGAAAATTCTTCCTCACAAAGCACACTTTAAATCGTCCTAGGAAGCGTAGTAAACCGTACCACATCAACTCTTTTCAACCATCGGCGCGAACATCGATCCATCGACTACGGTTGCGTCCTTGCCACAGATGTTTCCTTACGTAATAACCTCCCACATCGCCCGGTAGCAAAACGCAAGCCCAACCCGACGGCCCGTAACCCCTTGTCCACTTGTCACAATAGATAATAATCAGATGTGATGGTCAATATAGCAGCGCCACGGTACACTACCAAAAAGGGGCGCAAGGTACAACGTCGGTCGAACAAGCAAGATGCCGTCCATCTCGTGCGGCCCCGATCCCTGGTAGGCCAAGGCTAGTGAGTGCACAATCCCATCACGCTTCGTCAATCATACGCATTTCCCGTCCCATCAGCTGACCGAAACGACTTCGAGAGTCGGGAAAAACTCGGCACCGGTATGTCGATGGAAAAGCCATCATACGCAGCCGGCGCGTCCACCGTGTCCACAGGCGTAGCCTCGAATCTAGTGGAATGTGTGTGTTTTGGAAGGAGAGACACGAACCTGAAAAGCCACACGGCTCACGTGTGCTCTTAGTTTTGCCCGGTTTTTTGGGGCGACTGCCATCGACCGTGACGCAAAAGTCGGCAGACAACCTCCGGTTCCTTAATTCGTCCCTCCGACGTTTCATTTTCCCGCCGTTGCCACTCGGTCGTCGCCCGACGTACAAACAAACCCGACACCGATGTTTTCGGTGCCGCACACACACCACGCACGCCGTTGCAAAGTCAATCGCTCTGGACGTGCACTTCTCTCGTGCCTTTGATGCGTATGTTCCATGGTGAGCATGGCGTAAAACCTCGTACACCAAAAGAACACGTACACCCGCCCCGGGTGTGGCCGGGCATTATCACGATGCTGTGCGGTCATGTTTTACATAAATACGACACACCAACGTGTGGCTTTTTCGGGGGACCGACGCAAAATGCAGCAAAAAATAACCCCCCCCCCACCGTCGGGCCGGTAGTCGGTGGCGAAACATTGTAACCGGTACACGGTGTTCTTCCTGTCACTCTCTATCGTTCTTCGGATACCTCCAGGGTGTCCTTTTGCTGCCGGTCGCTGCTGTAAGGTTCTTAACGTTTGTTCATTCAACACCCATTTGACTCCCAGTGCAGCGTCGGCGCCCAACGTCGGCTGCATGATATGCTGCACTTGGGCAAAGTTGCTGCTGCTGCTGGTGATGGTCTCTCTTAAGAGGCGATTCCAACACTTATACTGAGCAGCTGTTGACATTTGGCCAAAGGGCGGGTGAGTGAGCTCTGGACCATGCGTTGTATCCTTTCCGTTCGGCGACGGTGGCCATCCGGAAAGGGAAGCGACTGCCGCCGATGAGACGATGATTCAATCAACCACATTCTTGTGGAACACGTCGTAATCGAACGGGCAGCAGCCATCTGGGGCCGGGGATGCATCTGGGGCCAGGGATGCATCTGGGGCCAGGGATATGGCAACTTAATCACCAACACTCTTTTCTCTGCACTCCTCCGGTTTCCAGTATGCTGACGTTATTGCAGTCAAATTCCTTACACTGTACAACTGATCACTTTCGTACTGCAGTCTGGCAAATGGGATTTCGAGCGGTGCAATTTGTTTGCATTTTGCTCTCAATTCTTTCTCCAGTAGCACAATAAAGAAGCGTGTAAAAGTAACGGAGCAAATCGGCCAATGGAATGGAAAAATGAAATTGTGATGAAACTTACACTTGAATGAAAGTGAAACAACGACCAAAGGGAACCTACAGCTTATCTTAGTTTTGCCGGTTCCAACTTGTTTAAACCCTTTCATAACACGTCGAACACTTTGTTGCATTTCATTAGTCTAGCATTATTCAAAGTCTCCTGTGAGATGATTCGGAGAACAGAAAAACTATGCTAAATCTATGTGGTGTCTATTTAACATTGGTACACTTGGCCCATTATCAAATCTTGACTAATTATTTTATAAACTTAATTACTTATCACGAGAGGAAAATGTTTAGTACGTGCCGAGGATAATAATTTGAACGAAATTTTCCTATTGCATTTGAAATTGCCTCGTTTTGAAAACATTCCGTACAATAAGATTTACCCCCTAATTGGTTCGTTCCACCTTTGCAACGACAGTCAAAGCAGGGAGAGCATCAAGTTTTATCCGTTGATATAACTTTTTACCATACCATAAAACAAATCTTTCCGACGTTGCATAATAAGCCCTAAAATCATTATGTTACGGTATATTTCACAATCGAGTGCCAGCCCACTCCAGCTCAGCAATTAGGCTACACGATCAAATCCAGCGAACCCTTTCGGCGCACACCCATTATTATTTGGGCTAACCACGTATCATACGATACCGGATGGTAAAGCATCATCACGGCATAACCACCATAATGCTGCCATAGAACCCATTCCCTTCCATTGACATAAAACAGTATGGAAACGATAGAACTCTCGCTTGCCAAGCTCGCTTTTACCACCACACGGGGCGAAGACATTCAAAGAAAGGCAAAGACATTTCATCTCCTTCGCTCCCGGATGAACCGTAAAGTGTGAATTTAATTCAACTCATTCTCCGCCGTTTTCGAGAATTGTGAAAACTCATTAGAGATTTATGGGATGTGATAATAGATAATCAAAGTTATGAATAAAGCATATGAAAACCGGAGTCCCGGCGCACATGAAGCCACCGGCTCCCAGGACATGCGAGCCGCCGCTACGCGGTGGAAAGTTTGGATGGAAAACAGATGATCCAATTATGCTTATCTCGGGTGTTATATCGTCCCGGCCATTGTTGTGCTGGTGTCCCGCCATCGGCGATGTGCTATCGTCGGGAAAATTCGTCCCACACATCGCTATCTACGGCCGGGTGCGGAATCATAAGCTCGAAGCCACTGGCAAAGCCACTGGGCCATGGGGTTGGTAAATGGAGGGCCGTATTGTCTGCAATTAATTATCTGCCGACCGGCAAAATGATGCCCCCCCACCAGGGGCACGGAATTAAAAGATGGTTTATTTGGATTTGACTTTGACAGAAAAGAATACGTTAATATAGCACGACAATTAACCCCGATTTGCGAATGGTTGATGTCATGTTTGGTTCAGACGTACAAACTCAAATTCCAGTAACCTTAAGAAGTGAGAATATACAAATGCAAGCGTATTGAATCAATTTCATCCGTGCTACACATCATACCAAAAAAATTGGACACACTAAGCACAGTACGTATTGATTGAGCCGCGAAATATAGAAGGCTTTCTAGACGACACATTTCCTTTTTTCATCTTTTTTATCGTTGCTCTCCAAAAGATGGCTCCACCACACCATGTAGAATGATTTCAGTTACTAGAACAACTAGAAACCAAAAAAAATCAAATGAATCCTTAGACATGTGAGATATTGAATGAAGATTGAAACGGGTTATATGTTAACCACTGTAGAGATTGCATTGTAAACTTGTATGTAACCTGTATCCTTGCATATGTTATTGGGATTCCATGAAATCCATGAAAGAGAACACTTTTTAAAGGACACAGGCTCATGGCTAAAGGGCGATGATATGAATAACAGTAAATCCGTGTCGTTTCGCATACTCGTAATAGTGTAATAGTTGCTAGTAATAGTGGAAGCAAAATAAAAATCACCACAAAGATTAAATTGCTTGATTGTAGGAAAAATGCGTGTTGCAGATTAATCCAAAACCATTTAGCAAGAAAATTTTATTTCAATGCACTATGATGCTTACATACTTATGGTATAGATTTCATTTCTTGCAAACATTTACTTCACGTGAAACGAAATGTTCACAACGCAGTTCATATGCTTTTCTGAATGAAGCAACAAGCAATAAATCTACCGCCCGCGCATTCAACGACGAATACACGTCGAAAGCCGCTTGGTCAAATTATAGGATAATGTTAACATACTGAAGAGATTTGTTGCTCGGACCACCACTGGCCCGCCACGGGGAGTTCCGAATTTCGAATAAAAACCGGGAGGTACCCAAACCTGCACGGAGAGAGCAATTATCGCCAGCTTTTCCATGAAGCGCCATCCGACCGGATGGGGCAAAAACGGGCCATTTATCTCCCCGTCAGCACTGCAGACGTAAGCTCCCATGCGAAAGGATTGTAATGCCGGCCGTGGAGAGGCCGTAAAAAAAAAGAGGAAAATTCCCAAACACCCAAACGCGGACACACGGCATACGCAGATTCGGGATGGCCTACGCGTCCATTCACTCGCCGCTCGACGGACAATGGTTGTTTAATAAAATATTAAATTTAACAACCATGGGTATTAAATGATTAAAACCGTTCACAGGAGTGGCTTTTAATTTGGCGTGCGTAAATTGTTTTCCCATTTCCCGTCGTCCCGGCGACGCCAAGCGGACTCGGCCGGTTTGGGCTTTGGTGTGTGGGTTTTTTTTTCCCTTCGAATCAAAAAGTAAAATTACGAACCGGTGGAAACTGGTGGAAACAACAGAACGCGACGGGGGAAAACGGTCGCTGGAACTAAATGAACGAATATGAACTTTGGCGCTTCGTGCGAACAGTTGAACGACCAGGCCCGTCGCCCGAAGTGACACCGGTGAGACGAGTGTCAATGTCAGTGGAGTGTTTCGCAACCATCAGCAGCCACCGTTGGGGTACGGGTGCAGGAAACACTACCGGCGATTAGCGGGATGGTGGAGACATGGTAATTGATTTCAGATGGCCCACACTCGCCAGGCACGCCGCCACGTCGACCTGAAAACCGCCCGATGAATGGGGAACAAGAAATTTGAATCTAGCGTCAACAAAGGAGCAACGATCTGTTGACCGTTCACCCCCCCCCCCCCCCCCCCCCCCCCCCCCGCAGTATGTGTGCGTGTGGAAACGTTTTTCCGCAGAAAGCCATCGGCTAGGCGAAGGGCGGCTTGGTGAGCCTGGTGCCCGTTTAGCCAGAACGGGTCCTTTGTCGGACGTTTGGCGTGAGCTCGGACGGTGAAATCGACCGGCGGCAACGGTGCAGATGATGACGATGATAGAGCAGCTATAAATTGATAGCCGACGATGGATTTGTTGTGTCCCTTGCGGGGCCATCCCGCTTTCGAGGGTATTGCTTTTGTATGTCGGCCAGTAATTTAGAGTAATGAATGAACTTTGCATAAACACCTTCTCTGGCAGCGGCATGATTTAATTGTCTGCATTGTGCCTCGTTGCAAGGAGCGACATCGGGCGTAAAATCAATGGAACGCCTGCGAATTGTGCGGCGTGAAGAAGTCGGTATTGATTTATGTCATCTTGGGCAGGGGGTTGGATGGAAATATATGACCAATGTGTTGGTTATCCATGGCATATGAACTTATGCTTTAAAGACACGAGCACGCTTAAGTTGCATAATGTAGTATCAATTAAATTCATTTTATCATTAAAGTGACACATAGTTCATTGACCATAAACAAAAAGTAGTAAAACGGCGCAAGTGAAGCTAAAGAAATACAATCATAGAAGACACAATATAATTGATCAAAACATTTCTGATCGCATCATTTACACAACAATTACAATACTGGCCCGGCCGTCTCAATAAATCAATAATAATTTACACAACAACAAAAGAGACCGGAAGTAATCAACAGGCTTTTCATCCCATCGAAGATTCCCACGCTTATCAGAACGCTTCACGCCAGCCAAAGCAGAACCCACCACAAATGCCACACCATACTAATAAGCCAACAAAAAAAGGTCCTTCACAAAAAGTCCCTTAAAACCGCGCCCATTTTCCCACCTAAGAAACCTAACCCCAACTCCTTACTTCAGTGCTACACGGACCTTCCGAAAAGCCACCAAATGAGCCACACCTAATCTTTCTGTTTATCGTTTAGTGTGGAAACAGGAAACCATTTATCTTAATGTAGCCCACAACCACCCACCGCCTCACCACCAACCAAGAAAGCTCGTCGGCAACGCTCGTTAATCTCGCCGCAAAAAGGGGCTTTCCGCCACCGCCTACCGATACCACCGATTCTGCCTCTCTCAGGCTTACTTTCGACGGGCTGCGGTTGGGTATTGTCGGGTGCGGAGTTGGGAGTCTTGCTTTTTATGCACATTCAATTAGATTGTTTTTGCTCGAACCTCCCCGCCCCCCGAACAGATTGTTTTCGTCAGCCTTCGCCGCTTCCTTCCCTGGAGCCTGCGGTATCCTCATACCCTCAAACTTCCGCCAGAAGTGTGCCAATCCGCTAAGCCATAACAAACATTACTACGGAGCTTCGGCACGGGCGTGTAGTCGCATTGGATCGGCGAGTCTATCACTTTGGGACACAAGAAAACCCGCCATAAAGCGAACTGGCAGACCGCGGAGTGTTGAAACGTACGGTAGCGGGTCGGATTTCCTGATTTCCGCAGCAATTATTCGTCATCGTTGTCGGCGTCGTCGACGTTCTCCCCATCCCTATCCCCCAACAGCTCCTTTTCTAAAGGGTAACCAGCGGAGCATGGTGCGGGGAATCGGGACTCGGGACAACTTTCACCCTCACCTTTCGTCGCGGATTGTTCTTCATCGTGGTTTCGCGTGACGGCGACGTTGACGTGATTATCGTTTTATGTAATTAAGATTTAATTGGTTAATTAGTACGTCAACGTCGGTTCCGGTGATGAATAGAAATGGGACTTCCGGTTATAATTATCGAACACCTCTTGCCGGAGGCGTCTATGTTGAGGGATGATGTTTTTTGTCGGTTTTTGCAAGTTCGTATTTTTCTACTTTCCAAACCAATAGTACCTGGTCAATTTGTAAAAAGCATGAAAAACTTACTTTCACGCCATGAAATTGATAGGTTACTTTGTGAATGCACAATTAAGGCATTATTCGAGCCTAACCATTTCAGGATATAATTTTTTCCTTGAGTAGTGTTTGAGATCCAATACTAAAATGTGTTAAAAAATATAAGCCTTACATTTGAGGAACAGGATTTCGAAGGAGTTCAGATCAACAGGAAATATCGCACCTGCGTCAGAAAAAAACATGTTCAGAGTATAGAAGAATAAAAAGACGGTTTCATTAATTTCTTTTGGACACCAAATGTATTTGTATGACGCTAACATAATGACGGCATCAAACTATGGTGTATGGACATTTCATATTGAAAGCGAATAATTTGATCTTCCTATGTAATTGAATACAATGTTCGTAATATAAAAATAAAATCTGATTCGTACTAACTGATTATAAAACGTAGTACAATCACAGTGAAACTTTTTTCGAACCACTCGGAGTAGAGTGTTCTAGGATAAGGTATAATTAAAATTGTACATTCCAGTAGACGCCACCATTACAAAGCAGTTGAACAACCAAAGCTGTTGCTTACTTGGAAAACCTTTCAAGCTGAATCCAACAAGAGCGTTCAAGTACACTTAAAGTTAAACAAACCACCGTAATCAGAAATCAACATGTTCTTCATGGCAAGTAATGTCATTTGGTTGCAAACTGTCCCCCGTCTCCTCGTTACGTCTCGTTACATCATACAGTCGTGCATGTGCCAAATGACATGCGGAAGTTTTTGTAATACCAGTGCTATTCCATCCCGTAATAAAGAGAGCACGTAATCGCTCGTATTTGGCTAGCATTCATTGGTATTCATTCGCGGTCGGGTTTCGTTCGAGTTTGTTGCCGAAAGTTGTCGATCGTCGAAGAGAAAACTTTTCTGGACGAGTTGCGAAAAGCGGATATCCCGGTGGGATGATCAGCGAGACCTGTTAGCCCCCTTCCCCCCCCCCCCCCCCGCCCCCTCTTTTCCCCCTACAGAACGGCGAGTGAATGACGACGGAGAAATTTCATTTAAAATCAGCCAAAAGTCAAGTTTATCAACAACAATCAATTGGCAAAAGCGATAAAACACCGTTAATTTAATTTCGCCTCCCGGATGGTAGCTTCCAGTGCCGGATTGGCATCCGCAAAGCAGCCAACTCCAAAACACGACCCGAACGGAGCACGTACTACATTCGAGCAGAGACCACCGTGAGTTCCCTGCGACTCACCCCCGCCGGGTCGTGTTCCATTCAAGATGTTCCAGGTCTGACGTCTTCGGAAATTTCTTCCATCAACAGAAAAAGAACCCACTCCCTAACTGCCAGCCGACTTCGAGTATCGTTCGTTCATTCGATCGAATCGCACCCTTTCATCAGGCGCCCGGTGAAAGATGTCCTTTTGACATTAACCTGATAGACGAACTAAGCATCCTACGGAACGGCTCGACCAAGCTGCTGACAACGAACGATTGGAAGAAGTTCGCTGTGGCACGCAAGAAACGCCACTTCCTGTCTTGTCTTGAACTAGACGTGCTGCACCGAAACGATCCGCTTCGACATGATGGAGCGAAAAAGAAAAACATTTCCCACAAAATGCCTCCCAAAGAAACACACTCAAGATGTTCCAGCCTCAATCAACCTATCCTAGACCTCCCATCCCCCTTTGTCCGGCCGGTTTCTTATGTTCATCCCAAAGTTCTTGGAAACGAAAAAGAAAACCCATCTTTCGATATCCGAATCGAGATCTCCTCAGTGTTTCTGGCTAGCGCATACGAAAGTCAAGTAGCAGAAATTTTGACCAATTTATGTCGGTTTAATTTCTGACGCTCTTGTAGCAAACCAGCATAGACGGTTGCGGGTGAATGAAAGTAGTCGACGTCAGAATGCCAGCAGGCAGCAATTGACCATTGACGAGCAAATTTCAACTGAAGCCTTTGGAGGAACTGTTCAACGATGCTTATTCGCATAAATAGTCATTTTACCTAATGGAAAATAAACAAACAACAATATGTACAGCTAAATCTTTAGTTTTACGGTGTCCAATAGAAACTTAAGTTGTACATAATATATTAATTTAAAAGTAAAAAGTTTAGTAAGAGTTACTAAGCATCGCTATTGCAAAGCATTTCAACATTAAAAAGCACAGAAAGTAGAGTAAAACAAATTTCACGAAACTTAAGACCAACGAAAGAAGCATAACCTGTGTACCGGGAATCGATAGAAAAGGTGTAGCGAAACCGGTAGGATCGTGTGTAGAATACTAATCAAAAACAAACACGTGAATCCTCGGTTTCGGCTCTACGTTTTTCCCTCGAGTTGGGTGAAGACGCTTCATCGATTTTCATTTCTGTGTCGGGTGCGGCAAATAAAGAACGAAAACCGGGTACAACCAGTTCACTTCCCGGAGACAAACGCGACATCTTCGACCTTCGCACTTGTTTATCACTCGCTGAATATTTATTTGTACATATATTTTACTGTCGCTCCCGTCGCGAGATCAAGGAGGATAGTTTTTTCCCCAATTGGTCGCACACACCTCTCTTTGGCAGTCGTGTTGGAAACAGGGCAAAACATTTGCTGCGACTTTGAGCCGTGTTTAGCAGCGAGTGGAAAACGCGAAGGGGTTTTTCCCTTCTGTACTTGTTTTGTTTTTACTTCCGCCCGAGGATGGGACAGTGTCTGCGTTCGCTAAAGACAGCGTTTTTCTCACTATCGTATCGTATGGCGGCATCAGCACTTTTGAACTTCCCACTTGAAAAAAAGACCTGAAAGGTTCCGAGTCCCCCAAGCATGGTGGTTTCCCCATCGGCGACAGGATCTTTAACGATTTTTTTGGAGTTTTCTTCTTGAAACTCAGTCCTGCTCAAGGGTTCAGGGTAGAACAGAACGCCAGTTGGCGCCAGCGACACTCTCCTCACCCTATTATCTTCGCCCCTGCATCCTGTTCGAGAAATTGATAACCACTGTTGTCATTTATCTTCGGCAATGCGGTTTCGACAAGTCCAACGACGTGGTCCACCGCCAATTTTGGCGACGAGAAAAGACAAAACGCCGGCAACTGTTCGGGTGGCGGTAAGGGTCACGACTACACGCCTTTGGCAACAGTTCAACCGAACCAATGGTTTCACAGGTCGAGACGTAAGACAAGGCCCACCCGGCGGCGCACCATGTGCTCGGTCAACAAAGTCGACGGAACTCGGAAGACTCGCCTCGATTGACGATCGCAGGCAAGATTAAAAAAGGGCAACGCAGGTCAGCCACGGCCCGCGATAAAGTGGAATGAATTGTTTTGCGCGCGACAAAACGTCTTGGACCGACTTACGGCGGAGAAATATGGTTCCTGCTGGCATGATAACGCATGCCAGTGGAAGTGTTTGAACTGGCGTCCCAGCATTAATATAAATGTACATTATCGATTTAACATTGAATAACGCATATTAAGGTTTAGAAATCAAGGAAAATAAAAAAAAACAAATTCATGAAGTATAATAGCAACTTACTTGCTTTTATTTCATATGTTTTAGCACTGTTATCATCAACGAAATAATACCAGTATGCAGTGTTGTGCATCAATTTTCAAAAATTAAACGATGAAGTAGTTAAACTGATTTATATTCCCTAACCATGTTCGTAGCAGTATAAAGAAGCACAAAAATGCTGCCCTTAAGACTGTAATATGATGCACCATTTAGAATAAATTATATTATTTATGGACGTCAATTAAATCCCTGTTTAATACCAATGAATTGTAAAAGTTAACGGTTATTTATGATGCTCCCGCAAATGAAATTGAAATGGCTAATAAACGAATTAAAACTCGACATCCAGACAATGTTGGCAACACTTACTCACCATCCCATTAAAAGATGATGGAATACTGTCAATAAATTAATATCTCTCAAGTATGATCTGTATTGGAGCAGGTATCAATTAAAATTGATGGCATTTCTTCGCCCATCTTAAAAATATTAATTACAATCAAGATTCCAAAACTGGGAGATTCGCTACACCGAACTCAGGCGTATAAAATGCGGTCAGGCCTGCAGACTGTTCATCAAAAGTCAGATCGTCCATCCGTTCGCATCATGCGCTCCTATAGTACGTTGTGGATTGTGTACACTCTATCGACATGCTGTTGGTTTGTTTTCTCTACACGAGCTAACGGAAATTGCTCTCATCAATCTATCGGTGGATTTGGGTTTGAACTGCTGATGGCTAAGCTGGACTATCTCCAGAATCAACTGGATGGCATCGGACACAATATCACTTTGCTCCAGAACGTCTCAGCAAGTGTCCATGCCAAGCAAATCACCTGCAACACTCTGGAAAAGATGTCTGTAACCACAGAGAAACCAACTGCAAGTCAGGAGATTCTTCCCTCTGGAGCATTTCGATCGTGCCGGGAGGAGCCCACGAAACGGTCCGGAAAGTATCTGCTTCAGGTCCGCAATGGCACAGAATCGTTCGAGGGCATTTGCGAGCAAACCCTGTTCGGAGGAGGATGGCTGGTGATCCAGCATCGATTCGATGGAACAGTGGATTTTTATCGCAACTGGACTGAATATCGCCGGGGATTCGGAGACGTCGATCGGGAGTTCTGGATCGGCCTGGAGCGCTTACACCAGCTGACATCTTCTAGACCACATCAGCTGTTGATCGAGGTGAAAACCTCTATTGGTGAATACGGGTATGCGCAGTACAGCGCATTCGAAATCGGAAGTGAAGCTGAGCAGTACAGTTTGAAGCAACTGGGAACCTACAACGGTACGGCGGAGGATTCCTTACGACCACACGCTGGTCTTCAATTTATCACTATGGACCGTGAAAACCGGGCATATGGTTACAATCGTGCCGTGGCGTACGGAGGAGCTTGGTGGTACGCGGATGGTTATCTCTCCAATTTAAACGGCCGTTACATGAAAGGAAGAAAAGATAGGACAGCGATGAGTTGGAAAACCATAGGTAAAATCAACAATGTAGGGTTAGCTTCCTCACGAATGATGATTCGTGCAGGGTAAGCCTTTTGGCTGACAAACGCTGCTTTTGAGAAACGAGTTGTTTTCTCGCAAACGTTTAATTTAACGTTTCACAAGTTTGAAGAAATAAAATTATGTAAACACTGCATCTTATAAATCCATCTTATAAAAGCACTTTCACATTTATACGAATATCGCATGTTCAACTCAAATCTCATCTTGTTCCCAGACCGTCTAAAGACTTTTTAACGCCCAAGTCTCACAACGAAAATATCTTTATTTAATCAATTAAATCAATATTCAATTTAATCAATTAATCAATTTAAATTAGCAACTGTGGCGATGGGTAGAGAAGTGTCGATTTTGGAAGTGTCGACAAATTGGAATAGTATTTTACACAATAGTATTTTAGTAGAAGGTGCATTGCTAGTTCACCCAAGAATATGAAGTTAAAATCAACCAATCAATGAATTAAACTAATAGAAAGGGTAGTTAAAAGAAATAATCAGTTAGAATCAAAATCAAAACTAAGCAGTAATATTTAAGCATCTAACATCTTCAAAGCACAAAAAGCTTCGCAGTCTCCCAACCACTCAATCAATTTTTTTTCTTACAATATTACTTTAAAATATACGTGTGAAACGTATAATTTAATTATATTACAAATAAACGAAAGTTTAATGATTCTAATCTGACAACCCTTGTTTCTGTCTCTTTGCAGTTGTCGTCGAGGAACCAGAATTTACGGATGTTATAGAAAATGTTACAGTGCCTGCCGGGCGGAACGTCAAACTGGCTTGTTCCGTCAAAAACCTAGGATCATACAAAGTAAGTACTGATGCTTCCAATCAAACCAACACGATTAGACGGAACATTACAGAAGGCATTACAGCATTCATTGACACTAGCGAACCTCGCCGGCGGGCGCATCACATTTGTGCTAACGATCAATGCCATTTCGTTTAAACGTTGAAAACATTCCAAAATTTATAGCCCGTACGTGGCACTACCGGAACTCCGTTGGAAGAAGACTGGTTGGGAAACATGCCTTAAAAAAAACATAAGGTATTTTTTCTTGGTACAAGAATACCCAACAGCAGCCACGCGTCGTCCATCAAGCTTCAATCAGTAGCACGAAACGTGTGCAAATCTGTTTTTATTAAAATTGTTATCTTTTAATAAAAAGATATCGCCCCTAATCGGCCGCATGGGGGCTCGTTCTGTCGGAGCTGCGTGCACGTAAATGTTACGCAGTCATGAATATTTTGTTAATAAAAATTCACATTTATTTGCATTCTGCCCACCGACGATTCCATAAGATCCCTCCACCCATCGTCTTGTTGGCTCCCCTCAACTCTCTCGTCTCGATCGAAATATTCGTCTCTAGTGCCTCCAGGGTTAAACGCGCGGGAGTGGTCGCCCTTTGGATGAGCCGAATGGTACGTGATTCTTAGCTACACTCGTTCTCATTCGTGCGTTGCACTGCGAAGACAAACCGTTTCCGGTGTATCTGCTTCTCATTCGATTGTTGTTGGGCACACATGCTGGTGCAGGAGACGAATACACCGCCAAAGGGAAGACTCACACTCTTCGGATCAGAATTGCTATCGTGCTGCTGCCTAGTCCTTCACCAGGGCGAACTGTGCGTTTCGATGCTTGTACCACAGCATAGAGCGTTCCGACAGTTGATCCTTACCATAAAGAAGAAAACCCGAAACTGAGTACATAACCCCACACACGCAGCAAGCCACCGATGGTGAATGTTTACCCAACCGATCAACTTTCCGGCGCACCCGGAAGAATTTCCACACAGCCCTTTGACAACCCCTTATATCCCTCAGATAAACATAAAAATTCCACATTATCCTTGCACGCATCCTAATGCCCGCCGCCGCTGTTGGGATTTTTATTTTTCTTCAGTTCATTGAAAGGACGATGAAAGAGAGCCCAAAGATGGAGGAATGGGATGAAAAATAAATTCTTCCACGTATAAGTACATTTTCAATGTGCAATGGTTTTTCCTCTCTTTCCCGCTCTATTGTCTGGTGTCATGCTGCTGTCCCTTTTGACCACAGCAGGGATCGATTTAGGATCAGGTAAAGGATCCCCCCCGGATGGCAAACCGTACACAAATCCTTCCCACTCGGAACGTTCCTCGGGGGCCGAAAATCAAGGTGAAAGTATATTATACGCTTCGATGGAGGCGAAGGCCACGTGATCCGTTGGCGTCAGTTTTCGCCAACGGGGGAAATTTTGTTTTTAACCTCGTTTTCGGTCGAAGGAGCGAATCCCACAACGCTCCTGATTGCTTTAACGAACTACCCGGCGTATGCATGGGCTGGGAATACATCCTGGCTTCATCCCGAGCGATAGAATGCCCTTGGGCGAAGCATACCACCTGGAATGCGCTTTCGAAGGCAAAGGTTTTCACCGCAACTGATAGGAGACAAACAATAGTACCACATTGAAGATGAAGCTGAACCGCAAGCCACGCGAGGCGCACCTTCCGGTGTTGTGCTTCGGATTAATCTTAACGAACGTTCGATGAAAGCTGAATATGAAATGAATTTCCCACGAGTACTCAACTTCCCTAAATGATTCCGATCAACACCTGTAGTTCACGACGACCACAAGAAAACGACAAATAAATGGTCACGATAAACCCGATGATAATCTGCTTTGCAATGCCCTTGGTGGCATCAAGTTAGTGTTGGGGCTGTTTTGTGGGCGGTTTTATACCCCACAAGGGCCCAGTGGGGTGAAAGAGAATTTAAATATATTCTATTTCCGTAAAAGACATGATGCCCATGCATTGACACCTATCGGCTGGCATAATGGCAGAGGAGCAAACCTGTTTGTTTTTCGGGGCGGTAACACGCCAAAATGCATGATCGCCTATAGAGCTTTGCAATTTTGTAAGCAAATTAATTGAAAATATGATTTGCAAAATTGCTTGAATAAGAGCAGCAACAAAAGATTCGTTTAATACGCAACTCTTTTAAATAACATTAAAAGGGTTGAAAAACATGACTTTGGCAGTAGAGAGACATCTATCATTGCAAATTGAACAGACGAATCATCGAATTATCAAATTAAATACGACCGGAATAAATTGCATTAATTTAAAAGCGAAGTCCTACCTAAAGGCCTAAAGGTCTTAAATATGCGTCAAGCGATTTCTTCTTTATCAATTCGTAAGTGATGTCATATTCACGAAACACCCTGTCTTAATTAAAATGGTTCCACAAACCCATGTATGTATGAAACAGCAACGTTTAAATCAATAGCTTGATTGATTGGTTTGATAAAGTTGATTGGATTCATTTACCATTCGAATCCTTGGCGGTCAAGACGTATAAAAGCAGCTCAAATCGGCATACCACTTTATAAACATCTAGAAGTTCTTACGTAGTGCAGAGTGAAGTGAATTCAAGAAACATGTGGCATTTTGGGCGGTTTGTAATTTTGGGCATTGTGTTGATATTATTTTCGCAAAAACGCTTCACTTCTGCCAATGAAAACTGCTCCGATTATCCACTCAAAGGATTTGGGTTTGAGCTGCTGATGGCTAAGCTGGACTATCTACAGAATCAACTGGATGGCATCGGACACAATATCACCTTGCTCCAGAACGTCTCAGCAAGCGTCCATGCCAAGCAATTCACCTGCAACACTCTGGAAAAGATGTCTGTAACCACAGAGAAACCAACTGCAAGTCGGGAGATACTTCCCTCTGGAGCATTTCGATCGTGCCGGGAGGAGCCCACGAAACGGTCCGGAAAGTATCTGCTTCAGGTCCGCAATGGCACAGAGTCGTTCGAGGGCATTTGCGAGCAAACCCTGTTCGGAGGAGGATGGCTGGTGATTCAGCATCGATACGATGGAACGGTGGATTTTTATCGCAACTGGACTGAATATCGCCGGGGATTCGGACACATCGATCGGGAGTTCTGGATTGGCCTGGAGCGCTTACACCAGTTGACGTCTTCTAGACCACATCAGCTGCTGATCGAGGTGAAAACCTCTGCTGGTGAATACGGGTATGCGCAGTACAGCGCATTCGAAATCGGAAGTGAAACTGAAGGGTACAGTTTGAAGCAACTGGGAACCTACAATGGTACAGTTGGAGATTCACTGAAGTATCACACGGGTAAGAAATTCACCACTAGGGATCGCGATAATGATGACTATACGAAAAATTGTGCCGTGGAGTACGGAGGTGCTTGGTGGTACAACGCTTGCCATTACGCCAACTTAAATGGCATGTACATCAGAGGAAAGGTCGATGCAAAATCAATGTGTTGGAACAGTTTCAAAGGCCAATGTGAAGGCTTAGCGTCATCTCGAATGATGATTCGTGAAACATGAATAAATGTGCATGGAGACGCGATTTGAATCCACTACATAATAATTATGAGTTAGTGATAAAAAATAAAGGTATTTTTATTCCCATGAACGTGCCAATAACAAACAAAAATCCACCATCCTTTGTTGCAAAAATAACATGAAAGAACATTTAGCAAACTTTTCAGCATTTCAATCTAATAATAATCTAATCTAATAAAACATATTTCTATTAATTGTTCATTTAATCTATTAACAACACACATTTTTTTCACGTATTTCCAATTCCTTTAATTCTCTCCGTTCAGGTAGCGTGGATGCACTTTGAGCAATCCGCGATCCTTACTGTACATAACCATGTGATCACACGGAATCCTCGCATCAGCGTCACGCACGACAAGCACGACAAGCACAAGACCTGGTTCTTACACATATCAAACGTGCAGGAGGAGGACAAGGGACGCTACATGTGCCAAATCAACACCGTCACGGCAAAGACGCAGTTCGGCTATCTGCATGTGGTCGGTAAGTGCCAGCAAAAACCAAAAAACGCACAGAGCTGATGTTCATAAGACACCTTGAAGCCCGTGCGGAAAGCATAATGACTTTTCTATTCGCTTAATGCTAGCTGATCATCCTTTTTTTTTCGAATATATTTCGCCTAATCGTCCAACCGTTGATGCTGCCTCACAGGGTTTCCTCTTTCTGTTTTCATTGCAAACGAAGTGGACATTTCTCGTACGAGTTTATCCTATCCCGTAATCACGTTCCATTCGCGAAAGCCATTTAGTAAAACGGAAACGCCCGCGTGGAAATCGATATTCTTCATTCCATCTATTATCCATGGTTTCTGTTGCGCTGCTGCCAGCGAGCGAACGAACAGGCTCAAGGTTCTCCACTGCTTGTCCGGGAGTTCGCCTGCAGAAGCAAAAACACATTCCCGGTATCGTTAGTGTGCCGGAAGGTGAAAATTAAATTTTCCTTCCTAATGCCAGAATAAATTGTCTGCGTTGTCAGCGCCGGCTTTAAGTAATGACAACTGTGACGTGACAGAATGGAGGTAATTAACTTACCTTGCCTGCTGTTAAACGTATGAAAAACTGCTGCTTTTCGCAGCGAGAACAGCCAACATTTATTTTCATCATTTCTTGCAAGATTTCAAAATCAATTCCATTTGAACAATAAGGCTATGAACTTGTATTTGCTTATTTGGAAAATTCTACAAGCTTACAAACGATCTTACAAAACATCGAACTTACAAAACATAAACCGGGCAAGGGCAAGGGTAGTGCAAATGAGAAAGTAATCCTCCTCTGCAACTTCGGCCGTTGACAATTTGTTTCAAAATTGAACAATACTGCATACCGTCAACCTAAGGTACCGATTTTTTTCTTTTCTACTGCTGAAAATGAAATCTGCCCTGAATTTGCATAGCGTTGCAATGCGTCCTTTCGATTGAGCTCCTTCGTCGATGAACGATGAAGTCACAAGACTTGGCACTCGATTCAGCTTCTCTTGATTCGGCTGCGCCTTTTTCTTCGTCACTCCTAGCGAACGAAAGCAAGCAGCGAACCCTTTTTTCCTCTTCATATTGTTTCGATGTTGTCGACCTGCTGCATGCTGCAGCATATTTTTTGCTCTCCCGCCGCTTCACAACACAACGTCGAGCCGGGGCTAAATCCGATCAGCTTTGGCGCTGCACCAACCGAGGCGCACGGAAGTGATTCGATTTTGCACTTTTGTCGTTTGCGCCGATGAAAAACGATAGGCGTAATGAAGAACGGAAAATCAATTTAAATTCAAATCACATTAGGATCATCAGCCGCCGTCATCCGATACATAAAATACGCGCGCGGGCCGTTTGTTATTTCCCCCCCATGCCCTTGCGCCCACCTGCCCTGGCTCTGGACAACGGTGAAGAAAGACGACGAGCCAAGACTGCAAGACGATTGACGATGGACGCAATGCCGTCGGCTTGGGACGTACCCGGTTAGCAATCGCTCGAGCCATCGGGTGCTGATGCAAGGAAAACAAGTCCGACCCAAACTTCCGATCTTCCGAGCGGCAAAATGCCGATGGATGAGGAGAAAAATCGCAAAAGATGCTTGGCTTGCAAACAACCCCTCCCTGGTAGTAGCGGACGGCAGAGTGGAGGGTTGACTGGTTTTGCAGGAAATGAAAACAATTTGAAAATAAACATTTATTTATTTTCATTTCCCTGGAGCGTGAAGCCGACGCAAACAGTGCTTTGGGGTGGACGGTGACGGTACAACGGTACAGCCTTCCTATGAGCAAACATCTTGAGCTCCACTCAGAAAGGGGTGGCTGTATGGTGGGGGCGCTAAAAAAATCGTTCGAACGTGCATGCCGGAGGGAAATGCTATGAAAAATGCAAACCTCCTTCTCTCCCTTTTTATCGTGCAGCGGAAAACCATTTTTTTTTTTTTGTATGCATGCTCTAAACAAGTAATCCTTATGTTAAGCCATGGGAACAAACAGTAAAGAAAAAACCCACACTTTTCACCACCCCATATATCTACCGCCCACGTAAAGTTTTTTGCAATACTTCATCACCTTGCTTTTCTTCAATTGTGACACTTTGTTCACACCCCCGACTTGTGATTTTCTTGGGCGAAAACTTTTCATGCGTTCCCATCTGAAATTGTTGCTTTCTATTGTGCCAGAATAATGGAAAACTTTCTTCTCCGATATGAAAAGAGAATAAACAGTGGCGCATTCGAATGTGTTTGGTGACGTATGACACGTTTTTTTTTCTTGTTATGAGTTTTGAATTAAAGGGATTAGGAAAGGATTAGGAATCGCATTGTTTTTCGATTTCCTTTTAGAACGTTTTGGTCGAAAAATGCAATACGTGTCTAGAACATTAAACGCTTTTTTTTTTCTTTAAATACCTCCCACAGTTCCGCCCAACATCGACGACTCGCTGAGCTCCAGTGACGTCATCGTGCGCGAGGGTTCGAACGTGACGCTGAAATGTCGCGCCACGGGAAGCCCAACGCCGACGGTGAAGTGGAAACGGGACGACAACTCCAAAATAGCTATTAATAGATCGCTAAACGGTAAGCATCGGGCCTGCATTTACGAAAGCGAAAACGAAAACTGCAACCCGAAGCCGGAAAAACCCCTGGACGGCCCTAAAGGTCCGCAAGAGGCTGGCACGAGGAAAGCTGGCGACATTTCCCGACGACGGCTCAACATGCTCAAGAACCCCTTGCGGTGTTCGCCGTTATCGCACAGAATGCGTTCGGTCGCCTGCATTAATAAATTTCTTTCACTTTCTCCCCTCGCAACCCGGACGACCCACGACGCACTCCAACGCCCTCCCTTCACCGGCATCGAAACGGGAAAATCGGCGCCTTCCCGCAGTGCCCGAGTGGGAGGGCAATTCCATCGAAATTACGAAAATCTCCCGCTTGGACATGGGTGCATACCTCTGCATTGCTTCGAACGGCGTACCGCCCACGGTGTCGAAGCGAATTAAAGTCAGCGTTGACTGTAAGTATTCGCACGGCCGGTCCGTGTGCACTCCATCGCACACTTTCGCACTCTCCGGTGCGCCCAAATGGACATGAATTTCCCTCACCTTTCTGGGCGCTGTCGCACTTGCCGTCGTCGGGCCGGCGTGGCGTTATTGTGGTGTAACTGCTTAAATTAAAACCAATTTACATTTGCCATTAAATTACACTCGCTCGCCCGGCCCGAAGGAATGGAGCCGTGGAAACCGGCTAGGAAAACTGTTGCTACCACATGCGGAGGCCATCGCGTGAGCAAGGCAAAAACAACAGCGGACCCGTACAAACAAGCAACAGTAAATGTGATTTCCACCAATCTGCCGAAGAGGGCCGGGGTGTAACAGAGTTCGCCATCGGAGTAAAGTAAAAAAAAACTCAAAATAACTAACAGCGGGCGAACGAAACGAAACAGGGAATGGCGGTATAATACCATTCCGACGGTGGTCGCCATAATCCCGGAGAGAGTATGGAAATTAAAAACACTAATCGTCCATTTAGCCATCGAGCGAGCGGACGCCGTGGAATGTCGGAAATGGATCGGCTACTTTAAACCATTAGAAGGTGTCAGCCCGCTTGTTAGCACAGTGTCCAGTACCTTCCGGTACTCTGGCCAGAGTATCGGTGATTTGAAGGGGATTAATTTGAATTTTATACAGTGCTTCCGTTTTCCCGCTCCGTACCGACTAGGGCTTACGTCAATCGTTTGGAAAACCGATCTCGGGCAATAGGGATTTATGAAGGGTTTTTTTAAAAAGTCGTCTTCCAGGTACGATGTGGCTGTAAATTGGATTTCAGCGTAAAGAACTTGTCGAGCGTTTTCCTGTTTGCAATTCATTAGATTGTATACTTAATTAAAAGTGCCGGAATATCTGAGCAAAATAACGATGAAACTTTTACGAGGATTATTTAAAAAAAACAGTGTCCATTACATCATTCAACAAAGTAGAAATTAAGTCGTACGTTGAATTTCTAAATGGGTTATTTTTTCTTGTACATCTTTTACTAGGTTGAACTTATACTTACGGAACAGTTTTCAGAAGGAGTTATACTTGACGTAAACTGATTCCATACCGATTTACAGAATCTTGACAAGCTGCATCTATTCTGACGTCCATCAATGGATTTAATCAATCAAACTGCATGTGATCAGACAAAATCGTAGCACTACGTCTTGCGGATCTTTGTGAACAAAATGCGTTAAGCTCCATACCCTAAAATACAAGAAACATGCCAGCGTCAATATGCAGTAGGGAGCCAGCAAATGTGAACGTCTCGGTATTAAAGGTCCCGAGGACTCTTTCTAACTTTAAATCTTCGCTCCATTCACTTGGTCTAAGTAAAACCGGTCTGGAAATCACGACGTAAAATTCAGAGCCAAAAGCAGTACATCCGCATGGTCGGTAGGAAAATTTAAATCTACCGAACGGAAATCGGAGAAAAATGGGCATCATTGCCGGCGACGGCGTGGATTGTGGCGTTTGGTGTCCCAAATAAAAAAATAAAAAACTAGAAGTGAAACGTGAATCTCCTCTATACCAATTCCATCGCATTCGTGCGAATCGGCCTTAAAGCGCCGTGGAAAACTGGGGAAAACCCACGAAACCGATCCACGCAACGATGGTGGCTCTGGTGAACGATGCCAAAAATGGGTTCGGGCAGAATTTAACATCGCCATTGAATTACGATATCTTCCTCGCGGCTTTTTGCTGTCTGTTTTGGCGATGGGGGGAAAAATCTGAATTCTTGCCAACGAATCACTCCCTACCGAAAGCAGGGAAGTGATGGTGAAAGGGCCGGAAAGGAGGCACAATGTTACACGATGTTGGGATAAAAAATTAAAGCTACACTTCTTGAAAGGCTGATCTTGTTCCGGATCTTCCTTCCGGCACTTTTCCGCGCAAACCATCACGCGCTGGCGCCCTCTCCATCTGATTATTTCTCCGACAAACCCAACGAGTCCCCTCGAAGAGCAGCCACACATGTCTCAGGCACTTGATGTCACGGTCGGAACGTTCCTTGCTCTTCATTGATCTGCCTACAACTCAACACCTGATTCCCGTGTTCTTATCCCTCCACTACCGCGCATCTTCCACAAGTCTTCGACAAAAGGATCCAACCACCCTCAAGCCGGATCAAGCGTAAAGCTGGTGCGAATTGGAACTCCGACGCAGGAGAATTCCTTTGCCCGGAAGCAGCCGAACCCCCACGGAAAACCCGATGCTGGTTCGAGGGTCGCACGGTAGTGGGAAAGATACTCAATAATACCATCGTAATTCTAACGCCACTAAGCGAGCAACCCGGCAAACGGTTGGCCCGAGCGGGGCCGCCGGTCTCCCCCTACACGATCCGTGATGATTGGGAAGGTGTGAACAAAATAATAAAAATAAATATTTGAGCAAAAATCAACTGGCACCCACTAGCGCGTTCTGCCGAGGGTTGGCGTATCCGTTTATTTCTCCCTCTTCATGCCACGGTGGACGTGCTGCTCTGGGACACACACAAAAGGATCCAAACGAAGAGGAAACGGACGAGTTCCTTTTCAGGATCTTTTTTTTGTTGCTACGTCTTTTCTCCTTGCTTCAGGGTTCCGTTTACGAGCCTTTTGCCGCGGGGTGTCCGTGCTAGGGCAGGGCTCGGTCTAGACTTGATTCCTTCCCGGTAGACACTTCCGATGACGTGTACGTGCGGGACATGTGCAAGACACACACACACACACTCACGCATGCACCCAAATACACGCCCCAGTATAGGACCGGTAAGAATCGACAAACGAGTGGACCGGAAACGGCACGAAAAAAGAAAGCCAATCTGGTATCTGGCATGAAGGTAAGAAAATATCGCTCCAGCAGACTGCTTTTCCGGCCTTTTCCCAGAGGCAGAGATTCCCACCTGAGTCCGTACCACGCGGAAGGTACGGTTGCTGTTATCAGGTTGGAAGCATCAGTGGCTTAATAATCAGAATTACACAATTTAAGGCAACATTTGATTGAGCTCGAGCAGAGACACAGCAGTGGGGGAATGCCGTTCCTTGTCCTTGTTCCTCAACGACAGAGAAAAAAGAAAACCCTGTTTCGCCAAATAAAATTTCGGTTCTTCCACGAAGGAGTCGGCCGGAAGAAGGCTGCAATCAAATAAATTGGCAGTTTTTCTCCCAATCGCTGCGGGTTTCTCCGGCGTGGCAAAACGGGAACAAATAGAGGAAGAAAGAGAGTTAGCAAGACAATTTCTTTCCTTTGCAGGCGCACAGGTCTACAATGTTCATATCGTGCTTACACGCTGTTCAACGATACCGGTGGTTAAAGGTTGACCAGCATCGATCGTGTAGTCAACCTGTTAAATGGTGTCGAAAATTATCCCCACACCGTCTCCGTGCCCGGGACGACCCATGAAATCTAAGCGTGTAGAGCAGGCAGGCTGCTGTTGGGCCAGGTGAACGAGGCAGCCAATCGGCATCCTCGGGCAACATAATTGATGATGCAGCATATCCACTTCCGGTGGGATAACGATTATTGCTAATGAAGACAATCATCATTTACTGGCCGGCCCGGTAGTTGCTGCTAACACATACCCAACCTAGCGCTGCACGCCTTACGCACGACGTCGTAACTCCAAATGTCGATGTTCGCCCCCTCGATTAGGCCGCCTAGGGTGCTGGAGGGTCCTTGTCAGCTGCTACCCGAGTGAGCTCGTATAAATATCGTTCGCTCCAGAAGCTTACGACCGGCGAGTCCCTTTGATGCTGACCATCAAATGGCACTTCAAACGTCGTCAATCGATTCATCGAAGACATGAACAGCCACTGCGGCGAGGAGTTCGATGGTTAAGCTGTCCACAATGCGGCTGCTTGATGAGCCTCGACGACCTGATGTGTGCGTACGTGAGGGAAATGTTTGCATCTAATTAAGGATCGAAGCATAAGCTGGTGGATCAGGGCATAATTTGATTTTAGATTCAGTAGTTATTATAACTGTTGACGGCCTTGAACTGACCGGCCTGAAACTGATATTCTTTGATATAAAGCAATGAGAAGTTTATAAAAGTTTTGTTGAATTTTACAATACTATTTTACTGTGGAAGGTATATGTTAAATTTCATAAGTTAAAATATATCAAAAGCTGCTAAATGAATGCTTTACTTGTACGGCATGGAGGCTCAAATGTTATTCAAGAAATAAATACAATGAATGCTAATGTTAAAGGTTAAAGTGTTAATAGAACTTAGGTGAACATTTTAAAACCATAACAAAATCAACCACACTCAACAAGAACGAGTTGCTGTATTAACAAAGGGAATATGAAATGACAGCCGGAATGGAAAACAACAGACTGAGTAAACGCTGTCATAATGATTATCATTACGTTTATTGATAGCTCCAGCCGGAAAGAAAAGATTGAAAAACAAAAACCGGAAGGTGAAATGTCAACTTGTCACATTGTAAAAACATTCTTTATGATAACAGCTTATGCGTAACATTTCACTTTCGAGACCGTTCGGAGAAAGTTCTTCCCTTCACTTCCCTTTCCTTTCGCAAGCCTCGCGGAGACGCACTTACTAATGTTTCATCTTACTCAGCCTGGGCAGGGATACACTTGCAAAACAAATACTTCCCCAAACCAGCTGGGCCATTAACTGTTTCGGCGATTTTCGACAGACCGCCAAATGACTGCGCTATTCTTGCAATCGGCTTAACTAATTACCCTCTTTCACTGGCCATGGCAAGTGGCAACAGTGTGTGGCAAAGCCAGGCCCGCAGCCGGCAAGTACGCGGAAAAACTGCGCCCAACATCCGCACAGCAGAGATTCTAACGGCCGCCGAAAGACTGGCAGACAAAGTCATAAGCGCGAACTGTCTAAGCCCCAATTTACATAATGGCCGTTACAATAATTTGTTCCATTTGGCTCTCTGGTCTTTCCAACCCCCAAAGCCCGTCCCACTGGGCCACTCCACACGCGTACTCCTTTCCCCTGCCAACGCAATTCTTTGCGGTGATGTGTTCGGGAAATCGTTCCCCATTCCTGCGCTCCGTCTCGCTCATCGTTCGTTCCCTGCCAAACACGAAGGGTAGCAACCGGCACAATGCGTCTCGCAAAAATCGTGACTTCCGTGGGCGGGGTGGGCGACTGGTGTAAAAACAACTTTCAACAATCCTGCCGAAGAGTGGAGCAAATTTAAAGAGCCAGCCACGGGTTGGGAAAATTCCATGTAGAACAAATCCCACCAGAACATCAAGTGGTTTCCCCGGGCGGTCCACGAGCGGGCAGGTTTGGCCAAAAACAAATGTAAAATTTGTAGGCTGCCATCCCCTTTCCATCATTATCCTTCAGCCACCCCCCCCCTAGCCACCCGAGTACACCCAAATCTGACCGCGGTAAAATGTTTTCACGATGTAGACATAATCGTAAAACGAATCGCATAATAATTTTAATGCTAGTCATAAAATCAACACTGTGTAGACACCGTCGGTGGGCAAATGGTTGAGTTTGGGTGGTTTTGGAAGAGCCATTACGACGCGCCCACCACACTGGGAAATTCATCCCATGAAACGCTCCGGATGCGTCCGATTTCTGGTCGTGAAAATCTGCAATGAATTGCAGCGGCTTTTCCCCCGCTTCCCGTGGGCCCATTCAGCTAACGGAGAGTGGAAGGATAATTTGGAAATAAAAAAGGCCGAATGACGTTTTTCGTCTAGCTTCGCTTTCACCATCGGTCGAAACCACGAAGAGAGCATACCACAAACAAAAAGCTGGCCCAACCTCTTCCCTTATCCACGAGAGCGGCATGGGCATTCGGCGAGCAAGATTTTGAGCAAGAAGTTAAGCGCTAAGCCTTTGGGGAAGGGCAAATAACCAGATGGAAGCAAACTTTTCTTTCGCCCACGAACCACGAACCTGCTACGTGCGTGGACTCCTCGATGAGCCTCACGTTCACGCGCGCCCGGTGCCACACAAACCAGTCGTTTGAAGTAGAAGAAAAGACTTCTTCCAGCGGGGGAACGGCAAACGTAAATAATGCTCACCGGTGCTACGAGGTGCTTGGCAGGGAGTTGATTTAATTAGAAGATTCTGACGCACGTGGAACCGGGCGTGCATGGGACGTGGCCATCGGAAGGGATGCGCACTCATTATCGCCCGGGACAGCTATCCCGCAATCAAATCCAATCAAACCGTACCCTTAATTACATTCCTAGTTAGCGTTCGCTAACGGTGAAAGAAATAATAAACGGGAGGAAAAATGCGCCCATCAACTGCTGGTTGGTTAAGATTCATCACATTCGGATTACTGTCACGAATGAAAGCACGAGCCTATCGGTAACTTTGTTCCCTGGATGTACTGCCACTTCCGCTCGGAATGTGGCAAAGGAAGAAAGTGTTGAAAGAAGCATCTTTCAATCATTATCAATCAAAATAACATTTACTGTTGAAAGACTGCATAATAATCAAAAATTGGAGATAATTATGGAGTAAAATAGGAATAGTATAAAGTTTAGTTGATTTATCTAAAATCAGAAAAAATAATATTACTATGCAGTTGAAACTGCACACCACGAAACAAAAGTACCTCCTCTTCTGAAGGTTCTGAGTTTTGGTCTGCTAAGCCAAGGAATATAAATCTGATTTCTATTATCCTGACGCTACTGTGCCCACTCACAAGCTTACACAAATTCAACAGATTAATCATGCCTTTCCCAACTTCTTCTGCCATCGTTCTGCTACACCCAAATGCCATGAAGGCCCGCCGAAGTGTTTGAGCAATTATTCAAAACTTTACCCTAATCTGGAAACAATATCCCACGCTCGTCGGCAAAGTGCGCATCTCGGCCACTCCACTCCTTCCGGTCTGGCCACGACACGAAATTGACTCATATTTGTCCTTAACCCATCATAACTTCATTCCGCTCGAGCACTCCCTGTCACACAGACAGGGCTCCATGATGTCAGCAAGTCCTCCAATCCGTGAGGATTTTCTTCCCGTTTGTCAGTCTGTCTGTCTGCCATTCCCTGGAAGTGTGTTTATGTTTACAGTCACACAGAGCGACGAAAAGTAAACCCACGCCGATCCTTATCCAGTGTCGGACGAGTGTGTGTATGTGTGTGTGTGTGTTATCCAGCGTCACGAGACCGGGAAATCTCCAAAACCCCGAGTGCAAATATATTATGACATTTTATGTACTTAAAAACATTCGCCCAAACTTTGGCTCCACGGTGGAAGGACGACGACGAGTGCGGCGGTGTTCAATGGAAGCGAAGGGGGCGGCGATCGGGGCAGATGTGTTCTTATGCTAACCTGCCACCTTTCGCTTCCCTGCGGAAGGATTTCCCGATTGCGGCAATGCTTTTGGGAAGCTCTTAGCACAACCCGACACTCCGCATTTCCCGGTGTTGCAGATCGGGGATTAGCTTCAACATGACGACAGCACGCCATGCCCCGGAACGCGCCCAACACACTCACACACACACACGCGCGCAACTGACGAGGAAAAACCCACCACAGAGTATGCCAACAGTTTCTTCCATTTCGGGTTGCAACACCCCCGGACACCGAAACCGCCTGTTCTCCGGGAGTGGAACGGGCCGTCGAATGGGAACAGTGTGTTGCCGATGGAGAAAACTCGTCTGCCCGCAAGCTGGCGAACCGGGCCGGGCGCAATAACCATGATTTTGCCACTTTGGTTGACGGTTTTTATGTCGGCTTTCGTCGTTATGGTGGTCTGAGGTTCCGGCGTGGCGTCCTTTTTCTTCAGTTCTTCTCGATCTCTGCTCAAGAAAGAGCGAAAAAAAAACTACGTGCCAAAGATGGAACGTGTTAGAACACTTGGGGTAGACGTTGAAAAAAAATAAAACACAGCACCGAACGGATGGCAGGCTTCCACTTCCAAGTTGACGATGAAACCAGCACCGGGGAAGAAGTCGCCGGTGGGAATGAAAAAAAAAACAGCGTAAAATGAAAAAGCAGGGAAAGAAATGTGGCTTGAAAGTGGATTTTTGTCAAACCGTTTCATGAGCCAACGATAAAAATCGGTTGTTTGTGGGTAGAGTGTGGATTGGGGGGGGGGATTATTTTGCTGGTTACTCTATGCTGCACGACCGCGGAAAACGAAATAGTGTTTCTCATAAACGAAACCAATCGAAAGTGACAACCGGCAAACCGGGCATTATAAATCGAAATGATAAATGGGCTCGGATGTGAGCCAACTTAGACTTTTGCATGGCTTGAAGAAAAAAATATGCTCCACAGACGTTGTTCAGCGAATAATATTTTAATGGTACACTGTTACGTCCTCTTCGCACTAAGCTTGTTTTTCCTTCCAATTTACGCATTTTAAAGTATTTTATTTTAGAGTTTTTAACTCTGATGCTCGTAGTCTTCGGTGACGAAACTCAAGCAGGTTTTAAAGTACTAGCTTCATACTCGTTGCTTCATTAAAACAGATGTTTTCCTTTCGCTATAGCTGCCAAAAGCAACGCAAAACAGGCTTATCAAGTCTTCACACATAACATTAAAATCAGCAAATGTAGCCAGGGCTGATCCGGTTTTAGCGCAATAGGAGCCTTTTGTAAATACTGATGTTCAAAGTAAATCAAAGGAACGTTTGAAGTGTACTTTATCCTACGGGTTCAGATTTACCAAATCCATGCCCAGGGATTATAATAAAGCAGAGATTTGCCTAGTTTGTCGAATCATACCATGAACAAACACTTGGCTTATACTTTGTCACACATTTGAACACATACGTACCAACATAACACCGACAGTGTGCAACAAGTGAACAAATACCTCGACAGCCCGCAGGCGTTATCAAACAAACTCCCACCCATCCCATTCGATCCCCCCTCCAACTGTGTCCAAAAGCGTTCAATAACACTCGAGGACCACTCGATTTCACCGCAGTCCCATGACCTGGCAAACAGTTGTACCACATCCACGGCAGCATCAAAACACCCAACAAACGTCCCCAACACCCAACCAACTGTTGCACCCCGAAGGCGACGGTTCGGAGTCCGCTGGAGGAGTGTGCGAATTTAAATACGACCCATTGGCGAGGCCCTTTCGAGCATTAAGTGTTTCCTTATGGCCCTCCGGAGGAGGGTTGGTTTATGGGTTCCTTCCGGTGTTTCCTACCCCTAGCGGAACCGAACAGCAGGAAGAATCCGCACGCGGTGACAAAGCTGGCACACATTCGCACCAATTTGCTCGTCTCGGCCACCTCCCATCATCACCGTGGGGCCCGATCTATGTTTGTTAACAATTTTATTAAAAGCAAATTATGCAGCAAGCAAGTCGAAAATCAGCTGCCACACTGGGAGGGACGACAGTTTTTCTTCTTGCTCACTTCCTTTTCCTTGCCGTTCGCGCTCGGTAAGGGAACGAGACATCCTTCAGAAGTAACTTTCTCCCTGCGTCCGGTTCACGGTGGCAGCTACGGACACCATGGGAATATGATTGAATATAAATTAGGAAATTTTTCTTTCCCCCTCCCCCACACTCCCCTTTTGGCTCCACCAAGGGAGTCCTTCCATTGGCGGGAACGAAAGTCGACTTGTCGCGACACTGCTGACAGGTTGGTGTCAATGTCTTCGGCGAGTCTCTCCGGTAAGTTTGGCCTCTGAACCTCGAGGTTGCCGGCAAGCGGAAGGGGGGTGGGGGGTGGGGGAATGCCGGGGCTCGACCAACCAATGCCACCGTGCACCGATGTGTCACACCGGAAATATTAGCATTTAGATGTAAAGTTTTTGCCGTACTTTCTGATTCATCTTTTCCCTGCTGCGTTGGCTGCTGTTGCTGTGGGGAAGGGAAAGCTTACACCACGGGAAGCTTCCTGGCTGTTCCTTGCAATGAAAACTCGCCCTTCCGCCAGCTACCTTAGCAGCCTCAATATTCTCGACCCATCGCATCCCCCAAGCGAAAGGTCGAACCATCTGCTGCCTAGGGACAAGGGTGGTAGCGTGGAACAGAAATACTTTTCCCCACTCGAAAGAGGGTTCTTTCCGGGGGGGGAACGGTGGTTTCTTCGAAGCTCCTTTAATCTTCACTTCCGGCGACAAGACGGCCGTTTCCAGGGGAGTGGTGAGAAATTCTTTAATCCCATGTTGTTTTTTTCAACCACGAACCCTGCTTCAGCTTCTCCCGACCTCGTCTTCTGCAACGTGAAAACGTTATCTCTTTCTTTCTTCACGGTAGAAACCGAGCACTTCGCTGGATAACATCTCAACCGTTTTCAAGATGAAGGCAAGATTTAAGAAGCACCCGCATATGTAACTAAGAAGCAGAGATGGTCGTCCGCGTAGGAAAAACTTGCTGCCGATGAATCTGTGATTACATGGAAGTGGGTGTACTAAACTTTTTATTACTGCATGAAAATGTGCATATTTTAGTTTGATTTAAAGAATCCACTTCTGGATAATCAGGAGAAGTGAATGAAAAATTAGATTGTTTTCCACTTGTGAATTTTCGTCGACGATCATAAAATAGATGTCTTTTGAAGCACTTTTCATTTACACCTCGGTATTCTAAGTGTTCGATAATCGAATTATAACTGTTTTTTTTTTTGTGGAAGATAGAGTTTTACCTTTGGGCCAATTAGATAAAAAAATATGGCAAATGAAATCTAAATTTTCCCATGTATTATGCAATCTTTTTTATTGTGTATTATTCCTTATCGTAATATGCAATCAAAGAAATTGCTTTGTATGAGAATGCTCAACTGTACATTTTCCCAGAGCATTTGAGCTCCAGTTCTTGATGGGCGATCTAAGAAAATGCAAAAATAAGAAGAGAAAAAATCAGGGAAATAGTCCTGATTGTTCCTGAAACAATCTAAATGAAATAAGTGGCACTCGGCATAAAACTCCAATTATGCTAAAAGTTTTCCATTTCCGCGAGGCATCCGCATCAGCAGAAATGAAATTAAGTTTCCAAACAGTTGAAAATCGCCTGGCAAAATCACGCTTATGCCTTCCGGTTCGGTGGAGATATTTTTTTTTTTCCTTTTCACGTTTGCGCGGCCCGTGCATTCGAAGGGAAAGAGCTATTTTATGTTTCATTCGAATTGCTCTTGTACCAGCTTGAGATGCTCTTATGCGGTGCATACATACAGGCACACAGACACACCCACTGGGCTGGCCCGGTCATGCTTATATTGTTCTTGAGTCAACGTTTTTCAACAGATGATGTTCTTGTCTTAGCGTGCCCGCGGACTTTCCTCTTGGATGCTCGCTCATTACCCTTAGGCTACTCGCTGCGCATAATTGGTATCTGTCTGTTAATTTTGTTACCTTCCTCGGCATCCATCCATAGCAAACCGTACATTTTATATAATACAATTAACCTAAGTTCAGAGTAATTTCAAATGTTTGTCCTTTCAAGAATAAAACGTTTCCATAGACGTTTCAAGATAATCCAACACATCTTTTACGCTTTAAAGCCTCTTGAACTGACTTGCAACAGGCTTACCTCAATTAGAAGACAATCCACACGGTCCTTAAGACTCCTCATGAAAATCAAATCGTCATCGATTTAATAATGCCATAAAGGCGCCCGATTTCCCACCACAAAAGCCGCAAATCCACACCCAAGAGGACATCGTCGAAGGGCAACATCGAACCAACATCCGCCGAACCGTAAAGTGTTGATGATGTGGCCACTTAAAGCATCTTCTTTTCGTCTGTGGAAAGTGCGGCTCGAATCCGACGGGAGATAACGACGGTTCGAGACATCGAGTGGAACCCACCGGTTTCCCACTGATTTGATGACCCCCGGGGGCTCGTAACACTTTTCCCGAACACTGCCCTACACAGCCACGTACCACTCGGTCCCTTTTCCCCGAAAGAACGATTTCCATCGCTATGCCGACCGTCCTTAGGCTGGATCCTTCCGAAACATACTCCGGCACCAACCATCATCACGCCCAACAAATTGAATTCCCATCAAAAGGGAACCACAGTCGTCCTGGTCGCCGCCGCCGTCGTGTTCGTTTTTCGAGAGGAATTCTGAAGAGGACGAACTTTTTGAAACGTACAAGAAAAAGAAAGTTCCTCGAGAAGATCTCCTCCTGTTTGCGCAAACTGTGGTTGTTGGATGGGAATAAAATCCTCCCTTCCTTGTTCCTCAAACAGAATATGCGCTAACAAAAAAACGAAAAAAAACCCGCAAATTTCTCGAAAGCTCTCGGTCAAACCGACGAAAGAGGAAGCAATAAAATATTTATGAACATGTTCCCGCTCCTTTGGATTGGGGATCTGAAGAAACCGTTGATTTTCGTAGTTTCGAATCGCCAACCTTTGGAGGAAAGTATTTGGCAAGCCGTGTTTCTCGATTTTTTTTTTCATCGCCGTTTACTTAAGAAAAAAGTGAATGAAATGTCGGGAGGTATAAGCAATAAGAAATTGCTTATTGCGTTGATTTAAAGCAGAAAACTGAACGGAGGGAAAAGTAAATGCATGCTAGGAATCTTGTGAAAAAATTACTTCAAATTGCGCTCCAACTTATGAGTCCACTTTTGCATGGACGTTGTGTAAACGGTAGCGCGTTCTGCAAGCCAAACATGCAGTAATATTTCCGGTCTGTTTGAAACCTGTTCCCTCCTGTGGGTACCACACGCTGCATGTTTGATTAATTTTTAAAGCAACTTTGTGCTAAGCAGGAGCGTTTTAAATTTACAGCAACCAAAATATCATGTTCACTTTTGTTCCTCTCTGATTCCTCTGTTAAAATGATGTTAAACACGTTAATATTATAAACGATTTCGGATTCGGTTGCATCCAAAGCAACAAATAAACTCTAAAACCTAAACTTGATCATTTCAACTCGCCGAAAGGTTGGATTGTAAATCCTCCTAGACTCATAATAATCCAATGAAACAGCAGCACCTGTGAACACCTAAATAAATGGTTGATGCACTAGAACCGTAAACATAACGAAACCTTTTCCAAGCACTTCCAGCAGTTACCAAACATCAACACCATTTTAGCATTCACAAGTTCTACGACGAATAAACAACGGACACGTTTCCTTCCTTCTGGCCACGGAGTGCAAATCTAAATTTGAATATTGTGCCACACGCGGATTTCAGCTTACGAGTGGAAAATGAAGCCGGGCTGAAAAAAAAGACGATTACGCCTTCTCCACCCTTTCCCTATTGTGTTTCCACACTCGACAATGATCGCATCACCTTTCGCGTACGGCTCATCAGCATGACGAATGGAGGAGCTTGATTTATCCTCTGAACAATGCGAAAATTCTCAACAAGCCTTAAGCCAACAAGCCATTAAAGCACTCAGCGCTTCCCGCAGGTCCCCAAAACCTGCTCCACCGTTCGCACCGAGTCGATTCTTTCCAAGTCTTCCGGCTGCTACGAGGCCCCACAACAGTTGCGCATAGAAGTGATTCTATCTTATCACCCGGATGGCGGGAGGACTCGTACGCCACTGAAACCGGACGGCTTCACGCGTACGTTCGGTACATCGTACATCGCTCGCCAAACTGACGGGAAAGCCAACGCGAAAATCGGTACGTAGCTGATGCAGAACCGTAGCGATGGGAAGCACTGTTGGGGTGGAAGAGCTAAACCTGATGGCTGGCAGCTATTCCACGCACCTGCTTCGGATTCGAGCGATCCATCCATCCACCCGTTGGTAGTGAGGTTTGCCGCAACCCAAATCGGCATCCATTGCCATCGGCGTTGCCATCCGCGGTTCGCTCGGATCGCCTAGATCGGCTGTCAGCCTTAAGCCTCGGCTCTGTTTTGCTCGTGGCAGTCTGCAATCCACTCTTTAAAACACGCACCAACTGGAGGAAACAAAACTATTGGTATGCGCACATGGTAGCAGGCGGTGCTTCTTCTCTACGAGCATTGCACTGTCAAAAGCTTCCTGCGCGTACAGCATAACCTCATTTCGACAAACTGGTAGGATGTGTGTCAAACGAATGGATGGTAGGAAGACATCCATTGTCAATCCCTTGTTCGGGATTATCCGCCATTGCAACTATTTTTAAAGTATGATACTTAACATTGCATTTACGAAATCGGTCCAAATCCAAAGTCACAGTAAGGATTGAAGTTAAAATATCAAATGAAGACAGGTTCACATTTTTGTGAAAATTGACTTTCAAAACAATATATTTTCAAAAGAGAATCATATTAATGCATCATTTTGCTTGGGAACACACTCTTCAGGAAGCAGAGAAATGAAATGATAATATCTTCAACAGTATTTTTAGTCATCACCAAAACGTATTGTGCCATGAGAAACGACAAGACTGAACACACTCAAAACTTACAGCGAATCATTCCTGGCTGGTTATGGAGCTTCCGGTTGGAGAGATTCCGGTCATGGTGCTTCTGTAGCAAGGGGCATCTTTTCCTAAACGTATTTTCACACAAAAAAGGCAAACTATTCCATCCAGCGCTCGACCCTGGTGCCTTTCCGCTGCTCTTAACTGGCACCGAGGCTTCTGGCATACATGAGTTAAAAAAACACGGAAAAACAGTCCTTGGTAGCTGCACCGAATGGTCTGACACCAAATCGGATGACTCCCAGAAGAGCCGTCCGTGTCGATGGCAAGTGGCAAAATGCGATTATGTTGCAACCGCCTCGTGTGAAGCTCAACGGTGACGAAGGAACGACCGACACTCGAAAACCCTATCACTACTGACCATGGTAAATCCGTAAAGTGTTACTCTTATGTTAGCGCTATATGTTGTGTTTCCAGTGATCCCAAACTCGAAGGTAAATGGGTTCTACTGCAAAAAAGTAAGAACAGAAATTCCTTTACAACAGAACTGCAAGACATGCACAGATTTGATTTTTTGTTGTTCTTGTTTGGTAACTTCCAAAAGAGCCATGTTGGTTTTTTATATGAGTTTTCTGATTGGCTGAAAACGTTAATGCTGTGCAAAACTGTATTGATGTAATTTCACTTTATTTGCGATTTAAAATAATTCTCAGGACGATAAAACAAATCTTGCTGAACGTTCAATGGCTTAGCGCCATTTTGGATTTGATGATATCACAAACACTCAACGTTGGTTAATTCATCTATTTTTCCTTTTCCAAAATTGCATTGCAAACAAAACTACCTTCCTGTCATCGTGCAGCTGTTTATAAATCAAACAGTCTTCGCACTTCACATGCACCCGAGAGACTGGTCGATCTGTCCATGGCAAAGAAGCACACCTCTACCGCCATCCTTGATGGAACGAAAAACAGCTGGTTTCTTATTCATGGCCTAATCATCATGTGAATCAACGATTCACCTGCTGGATCCGCATACACGAGCGGCCATTGCTATTAACATTCCAATCAATTCAACCGTATCGGATCACCCGGGCAAAGCCACTCAGAACCACCGCCCAGTTTAACCTTTCACCGTGCCCGACCGTTGGCTGCCTGCCGGCCAGAAGTCATCGGCCACCGGAGCTCGGTCGGTCTGAAGCTGGACTCAGTCTGCCGTTTCTCTCGAGGATTTCCGAAGGTCCGCCACTAGAGCGTGCTCGTCCGACACGGCACGGTAGCTCCCGGCGGAATTTACACCTCAATTCGATTTCCAACCCGGACCACCGATGGTCCCCTGAATGGGTGGATTTATTTAAATTCAATTTCCAATCACCTCTGCTCCATGTCTATCCGTGTACCGCCTGCAAACACAACACTGTGCGCCATCGATGGAGTAAGGGCCCCGGATCGGTACCTTCAGTTCACTTTGTTTTTGCAGCCATTTAGAGGAGTGTTTCACTCACTCTCTCTATGTCGGTGTGCTATGTTTCGCTGTCGAACCGATTTGACCGAAACCGTCTGCTAAACGATTGTTTGACAAGGAAGGAAAAAAAACACGATCATATCAGCCACGAACGACTTGACAACGTTCCGTTCAATCGGTGGAAAAATCTGCCGAAAATGGATGGAAAACAAATGGACAGATTTGAGCCCACTAAACGGATCATTTTTGGTTAATTTTTTTTTTTCGCAGTGTGCTTGACTGCATCTCCCAGGTATGTACATTCGACTCATGCTAGGCTGTGCCACTGTTTGCTTTTTCGGTGTTGGTTTTTTTCCCGTCCGCTTTGTTTTAGTCTCGGAAAAAAGGGACACACAACTCCCTCGGCACACTGGTTCCATGAACCGTTTAACCAAGGGAATGGACGACCGCGGCAGACGAGAGTGTCTTCTTCTTTCGCAGCTCGAAAGGATTGTGATAATGCGGAAATTCAAATTTATGTATTATCACCCGGGCTCCCCCAACGGTGCCACAGCGTCGCTTTCGAGGTGCCTCAGGGTGATGATGTGTTGGTGCTAATCCAATGAAGAGCAGGGGGCTGGCGGGTGGAAATAAAAACGCCAGAATGCTTTAACAAGTTTTTTGCCGATTCACTTTTTTGCCGGTTCGAAGTGAAGCTACCACTATGTCCTTTACTACGGACAGTGTGTCGCATCTCCAACGAGCGCCGTATCTCCACCTACTCACGTCCCAATCGCGGCGAAGGGATTTTTTGCACTTCCACCCCATTCGAATTGGGGTTATAGCGATGGGGTTTTTCCGTTTTCGTACCTCCGGTGCCGGGCCCGTCCCTGCGCGGAAGTAATAAAATACGTGAATGGCATTAAAAATTCATTCATTCGGCTACCGAAATGCAGTACCCAGTTTGGTGCCGTGTCGTTTCGCTACGAGCGTCTCGGAACGAGATGGGCTGCTACCTAAGGGAGGTTGAAAAAATGGTCTCCCACTTTTTGCCTTCCGTGTCGACTGAGACCGGCCCTTTACAACGATCCTGGAGTTGGAAGGAGGGAGAAAAGCGTTCGTTTCTGGAAGTTCATTTCACGGCAGCACGATACTTCTAGTTCAGCTCAGTTCTACACCCCTACTCGCTACTGTGCCTCCTTCGTTCCTTAACGTATGATCAACGGTTTCAAAGCCACCAAGATAATCAGGCCTGACGGTGTAAAAAAAAACGAAAAAGCGAACCGTATGATTGAAGCAGCTACCATGCAGCACTTCCACAATGATGCCCCTTTTAACGACCCACGGAGCGGTTGCGGAACGTTATGATTGTCGCTTCGATTACTAATTGACACATTCGACGTGACACCCGGGACGCACTGGTGCGGGATGGCGACAATTAATCAATCATCACGCCTTATTAAGCCCCATTATCTCGACCGCGAACGGTTTGGGTTGACAGAGCGGCACGCGTGTCACCGCGACGGCAGTCAGTTATTTATTCACGGGGTCAATCCATACGGCTATTAATGGAGTATTTAACACTCACTTAAAAAAAATTGATTCGACACCCAAGCCTTTTCGATTGGGTGAGATGGGGGTTGTCAATGCGCACATGTTAATTGGGGACGCTACCATGTCAACATGGAGCATTGAATCTCATTATCCGATTCGTTTCTACATTAAATTAACATGTGAAATTACAACTAGCCGTATCTTCATAATTCAATTGCTTACCAACATGCCTTTTCTTGGGTATAGTGTGAAATTGGTATCGTAGTGAAAAATTATTTTTAAATTTAATTTTTAAGTTAACGCATATGCATCCATCATCTTTGAAACTCAAGAATAAATTTTGCATTTGAAAGGTGTACCAAAATTGCAAATCTGACACGATAGTAAATAAAACCAAAAAAAATACAGTAATTTAGAGCCCAACTACTATAACCAACACAATCCAATTCTAAATCTCACGTCAGGATCTTCTTGTGCACGGTATGTTTAGTTCGTGCCTTTCGGTACCAACAAATGTGTACATCATATAACCACCATGTGTGTCCCATCGCGTTCCAACCATTGCCGCGACATGACGCACATCCATCGTCGCAGATGATCGTTCCAGATGGACACCTCATCCATTCCGAGCTCCGGTACCGCTTGCTTCATGAGTTTAGAGTAACAAATAACTGCGCGATAAATTTACCCCTTTCCCAAATGTTCCGCTTAAAAATGGCAAAAACTGTACGACGGGACTTGATTCCAACCTCCAACCATCAGCATCGCTCGAAAAGGTTTGCTTTGCGGAGTGTAAAGGACCACAAAAATAGCTGTACCCGTTGATGTATTTGATGAACGTGAACTCATTGTTGTCGCTCATCGTGAAACTTCTTCCGAGTTTGGATGAAGTTTATTTAATCCTCACCCACCATGTTGTTTTATGGAAAAAATACACCTTTGCGCTTCCCGGTGTCGAAAACAAAGTCCAACATTCCTGAGAGAGTGGGAAATTCCTGTCCATCTGCGAAACAGAAGAAGTCGAATTCGTAGGATTTATATCAAGAATGGTCACTGATCACAATTTTTTGCAATGTACATTTTCTCACCTCACCTACGCGCAGTTCCACCGATGCTCTGGATACCGCACCAGCTGGTCGGGGTGCCACTGTACTTCAACGTAACGCTGGAATGTTTCACCGAGGCACACCCGACATCGCTGAACTACTGGACCCGCGAGGACGGACACATGATTCATGACTCCAAGAAGTACCGGTAAGCTACAACTGTGTGCCGTATACAGCCCACATCTGTATGGTCACGTGATGGCCGTGTGAAATATCAATTCCCTAGACGGTGCTGCTTTTTGTAACACGCATTTTCTTACGCTTCCATTTACTATCCCCTACCTACGCTGCACATCAAAGAACCGAGTCCAATGTGGGCATGCCAGTGTACAAGACGCACATGCGACTCCACATCTTCAACATCCAGCAAACGGACTACGGGACGTACAAATGTGTCGCCAAGAATCCTCGCGGTGAAACGGATGGAACTATCCGACTTTACAGTGAGTACTATCATTCCCCAAACACTACTTGAGACTCAAATTAGACGGGACGTATTAATACGTACCCATCGCACGTTGGCAAACAGGTTTTCACGTGTGGTTGTCACGTGTGTCCCGTCTGCATTCGCCATTGCCTAACACACAGCGAAACTAAACAACCGAACAAACGCTCGTTTAACGTCACCGGAATCGCGTTACATTCAACCTTTCCTCCCGGTCATAGCGCTGCTTTGGCTTTGTAGCACCGAACATCCAACATGGGGCGCCATAAATCAGGGTCCCGTTTATTGGCTGACAGTTTTAATTACACTTATTAAATCATAAATTAAAACTTGCCTCGCTGCCGGCCACCAACCGGCAAACACCTGTCATTGAGCGTACAATAATTGAAGCTATTATGTTTTATGAAATGCATTCCAATGGAACTGCACCGCACCCGGAATCTAATCCCTCCCTTTCGTTCGTTCGCTCAATGGTTCCGGTCCCTATATAGATCCAGCCAGTTGCAACGTGAAGTTGACATCTGCAGCGGAAAACTCACGCGGGCCGCAGTCTGAAGGTGCCCGATTTACGAGGGGATGGTTTTCATTAAGTTTTGCCAACACCTTTGCAAATCGACGAGATTCTAGTGTAGCTTTAGTTTCCCCAGCATCTTCAACGGAGAGCATCTCACCTCCGCACGTCTCGGCAAACCTCTGGTGTTAAAGTTTGTGGTACGACTTAGAAATGGGTTTTCCCTCGCCGAAACCTGAATCTGAACGAACGAATATGCCACTGCCACTGGTGCATCGGAACGGAATAAGGGAAGCGTGTGCCTTGCTGAAATGTGCCAATTCCGTTGCCGACTGCAAACCAAGGTGGCTAGCCCGGTAAACACACCGAGAAAACGACTGCTCCAGCCGACGGAACTTTTGAATTATCTTCCCGAGGTTTCCCCTGGCGACCTCGGTTTCCCCCGGCTGGGCAAATGCAAACGACACGCACTCAGGAACAATCAAGCCAGCATAACATTTCCCATGGACTACGCTGTGCATAATTATTTATTCAGCACAAAAACACAAAAGGCAACTCAACCCACACCTGGACGGGTGTTGCAGGCGAGATTTTTAACCTCACGACCCTCCGTCCGATACTGCACAATCCTGGTATACCCCCCCGGAAGCACGAGCGAGGACGCCGGAAGTGGATCATTATTTATGACCAAACATGCCGAAACCAGCCGTAGCGTGCACGATTCGTGCCGGAAAGAGGCAGCCGGGGTGCGGTCAGAGGCACCGCTAGCATTTCCAGAATCAAAGAGTACCCACCGGCCGTGTGTGGACTTCCGGTTGGTCCACATGCTGCACTTTTCTTCCAGTAAAAGGCAAGCAACCGGAAAGTGGCAGCGAGTGCAGTCGAATGTGAAAACAAAACACACTCTGCACTCGACGCTGACGGCCGGCGTGCCAGGATGAGCCGGAACGGCCAGGCAGATAACCCGGCATTCGCAGTGGGCGCAGGGATTTGGTCGGGGAGGATAAGATCTTACCACACGAGCCAACGGTAGCTTTGGTAAACACACAGTTGCTCCTTCTTGCGGTCGGCTTGTGGCAATGTTTTAGATTGTGTACCGCAGCTTTACATCTTCCCTCGCCTGTGTCTTCTCGGCACCAGCTTGTGAGCAAATGTGTGGGCAAATACCACGAGTGTCGAGGAAATCATCGTCAATGACTTCATTTGAATACCTTCCTGAAAGCAACCGCTAAGTTGGGGAAGGGTGAGTCGAAAGATGAGATGAGAGCTATAAAAGATTTAATTCCACAGCTGTTTGTGTGTTGTTTGCAGATTGAAAACGAACTAAAAGCATAAGAAAATGATAAAAATTAAACAGAGCATAGCTTATTGATATGGAAAAGTGAAGTTAGCTCTAGTTAAGAATTATTTAAAAAACTGAATTGAATTATCTGAATTATCTTTAACTTATCCATTTCCGGTATTTATCAGTTCATTCATTAATAAGCCATTTATGAAAATATTGTTATTAATTGATAAATTTTAATCTAGGCAAATCTGTTGGCGTACAACCTGCCAAACATGTATGTGTCACGTTGCCGTTGTCTCAAACATATATTCTTTCTAATGATATACGGACGGGCGGGAGGGATGGCATACTGGAGTCTTAGCCTTTAAGTTTAAAACCGGGGGTTGAAATAATGGTGAAAAAGCGTCACTAGGCCAAAGTTTTTGTTTTCGTTTTTCGTCTTTAGTTGTAAAAAAAAAATTAAGTGCTTGGCCAAGTCTCTAATAATAAAACAAGAAGGACGGACGGTTATCATCAATGTCACCCAAACGTTAATTGATTTATGGTTTGTTTTATTTATTTAATTTCAATAATATGGTAAGCAATTTTTGTTTTGTTAAACTGGGCTTCTTTAACCTCATGAAACCATCTTGTCACGATAAATATTTCCTCCAAAGAAAAAAAACGCCAGCTACTTCAATTCCGTCCGAAACGTAAACAGGTTCTTTTCCTTGGCTTCGACGTACAAACAACTTAGATGCACGAAAGAAATTCATAAATAATTACCCTGCAATTTCCAAAGGCCACCCTCGTATCACGCCCCACACGCCCCACCCAATCGAACCCATTTCGGATGACTACAATTAATTATGGCGACATAATTTAAAACTCCCACTAAACCATATTCCTGGCACACCTAACAAAGCGTAAAGTTACCTTGCCAAGAGAAAAGCTAATAAATGGAATCGGGAATAAAAAATCAACAAAACCACCACAGTTCAGCGTGGCGCGAAACGCAAGGTGACCAACGGAAAGTCATTGTTTGTGAAACCTCAGATATGCCATCCACCCTCCCACCCTCGGACGCACGCCCCGGACAAAACCGCAGAAACTTCCACCCGGCGCACTTGCAGAATGTCGTCTGATGGCCTTTTTATCGCTGATTTGGCACTCGGAGTCGGAAAGCGGTGGAGAATATCCAAACGCGCTGCCCTTTTTCTATGGCACGCCGCGGGCCGACTTTTCTCGTTTTCTTCGGGCAAAATTCAAACGAAGCGTGCTTCAGTTATTTTTGCGCGACCATCCCTATCCCCCCTCCCTCGGTCGCTAAACGCCGCGCTAGCCAGCGCTCGAAATGCAAAAAAACCCTCGCCATCGGCATGATCGTCATCATCGTCGTCGTCGTCGTCGTCGTCTGGGCGGTCCATTATTACTCTTAATAATCATATTTCATTCAACCATTGTACGGCACATTGTTTGCTTCAATAAAAATATGTTTTTCCAGCGCATTACCCGGGCTTCCGGGCCGGTATGCTGCGACTTTGCCTTCCCTGGCGTCCGCAATCTGTGACGGAATGACACTTTGGTGCTTCGGTACGGCGAGAACACCGGAAGCGCTCCATTCGTTGTGCCCGAGCCCCGAGGGACTGATGGGGTGAAGGTTGTAGAAAAATGGCTCAAACGTTGCAAGCATAAAACATGCTCAATGTCTTGCAAACGAACCACTTCCACGTTGCCCGACTGTTAGAAGGCTATTGATGCTGCGGTGCCAATACTTTCGAGATTGGACGAATAAATTATGATCACGGATTTACTCACGCTCCATTCGTGGGAATTTTATGATTGTCTTTTCCGGAAATTTCCATTTTTATTTACATTTCCTTCTTACGCTTGCCAAAAAATATATGATAACCACACTAAGAACATGTACGCAGTTTTTATAGTTTTATTTGATTTCTGTAGATTCGCTTTCACTGGGAAAACTCGCAAAGTCCACTACAAGCACTGCTCTTGAAAACTCACTTCGCTTCTTGCGTCTGCCGATTCTTGATTAGAAAGACGCACGAAAATGAGTTTTTCCATCATTCATCGTTCGCTTTTCTCGTGCTGCGTGCTCTGGCCGAAGCCGCCGTTAACGGACGAATGAACACCTTCTTTTGCATCATTATGAACCATAATCAACGAAACTCACCTTTTTTCCTTCCCCCCCCCCCCCTTGGGGGCCACCCATTTTCCCTGTGGAAATGTTTACCACCCCTTATTCCGATCGCCCTTGTCCTTTCACGGGCGAAGAGAGCTGCTAAAGAAACTGTTCGTTCTTAGTCGTTTTTTGCATTTTTCATGGTTTTGATTCAGCTTTCTCTTGACTTAATTCGACTGAGGAGTCCTTCATTCGCTCTCCCTCTCACTCTCTTTCTCTCTCTCTCTTTCCTACATTCTTTTACTGCTTCCGCCCGTTTCATACTTTCGCTCTCTTTCTTTCTCTTATTTATGATTTATCACTCTTGACTTACTCGACCCCAAAGGAACTCGACCCTATTGAATTGACAAAGGATGCTGCCGGTATTCGGGAAGGATGTATTTTTTTTTGCATCTTCCGCTTTAATTTTGTTTTTCGTTACTCCTTACGCTGATGCTCTTTTCTGCTTCCGGTGAATGTGGAGCCAGTGGACGGAATTTTAATGAACATATTGTTATTTAGTCATCAAAAATGAAAAGTCATTAATTAGGTACCGCTTGATGGCTAGCACGAGTGCTGTTAAGGATACTTTCACTTGTCGCACGATCAAGTATGGGAAAAATATTGCAAAAATGCTGCTGGTTAGAAGCGCTATTTTCCCGGTAAAGCTATAGGTTACTAAAGACCATATTTATGTTGAGTGTAATGGCTTGAAATCAGCTTTCATTATAATCTCTTCAACTTCAAATACATCATCTGGATTTAAACGTTTTAATTTGAGCTCATGGACGAATATTTTTACAAACTTACTTTCAAATTCTCATGTCACGTTTCACAGTAAACTCTGAACCTAACTGAACTGAGTAAAACTATTTGGCAAAACTTCGGAAAAACCTGATTCGTTCCATCCAAACCTGAGCAAACTTCAGGCACACGTAATCTTAAGGAAATTATCTCGACACCAAACCCATCCAGTAATAATCCTACCCTAAGCTCTGCTACCACGAGATGAGACACACAATAAATCGAGCCTGGAGAGAGGAAAATTCATCCAGAATATGACGAGCTGAGCCTGGGGGATATGGAATTTTACGCCACCCTTGCTGAACGGATGCTTGCCGTCGTATGATCGCTACGCTTTGTGGCTTCTCTGTTGCTGCTACCCTTGCGCCGTGGTTTGTTACAATTTAATTGAGCTTATTACATTTTTATTCATAGCATAATCCAACATACTCGCAGCTAAATATGTTACACTTGCACCAGACACGGGCAAAGCTGGCGTTCTGTCTTTCGTCTATGGAGTTTGTCTCGCAGGCGAACTGTTTCAGAGCCCGCAACAAACATGCTTATACGAAAAGGGGATGTAATATGATTACTATCAACATTAGTGCCGTCTACTGAATGATGCAGTAGCGTTCAGCATCATGCGTACAATTCCCTGGCATCGACCATGCTCAGCATTATGATATCCTTTTTGAGATGTTGCGAACACACGTGAAAGTAGAAGTGCTAGTGAACAGAGTGAAGCGGAACTTATAGCGAGTGTTTGAAACAGTTCAAGTAAACACACTGGAGGGTGAATTAGAAACTATGATGCCATGCATTTCGATTTTTCTTATGTTCATGTGTTTTTGGGATTTGTCTACAAACATCATAATCAAAATACAATGAATCAAGATCAAAATGTTATTGCAAAATCTAGAGAATTATAAGCAACCTCGAAATCATGTATAAAGCAAAATTTTAAGATATTAATATAAAGCTATATTTTGAATTATTTGTAGAAAAAGAAATCTTATATTGTTATTTTATATGTAGAACAAAACATGAAACAATCTCAGTTATTCTATTGAAAACACCAATTCTATATGAATTCCATTTTTAACAACTGCAACAAAAACTTTTAAACGCACCATGCTCGGCATCTCCATCATTTAATCCCTTTTCGATTGGCGGAACAGAACTGTATTGTCCACTTCCATATTCGCAACCCATTTGACGCATTTGCGGCAGCAGCCAACCGGCTCGTAACCGTGTTACAGCATTCTGCAGACGCACACAAATTCCGCTCGGCTCGCTGGCCGACAGATAGCGTCCGGATGCGCTTATTACCGCTGTCGGAAATGTGAAGAGATGAAATGATTTATGGATTACGTAAATTCCAATCCCACCGGCAGCGACGGAAGTCTGACCGCTCGGACAGTATTTTGCCGTTGGGCAAGCTTAACCGGCCAGGTCGAGGCTGGCTTTTACAAACTCATTATAAATTTGCATCAATTAAGCGTATCCTTCCGAGCCGATGCGTACACCGTTCTCTGTTTCGTGCTTTTTTTTATTATGACTGGAGTGTTTGTTTCAGCAACTTTTTTGCAACAGCAATTTTTGGGAATCGTTTTTCCTCCACCGGGTGAAATAACGAACCAGAAGGGGATATGCTATGGACCATTTTTATCCACTTCACCAAACGCAGTCTTCTTGAATTGGTAGAGGTGAATTGATATTTTTTTTTAAATTCTGGATCAAACTTCCAGATCACTGACACGGTTAATAATACAGGATAATCCGCTTTTCTGTTTCCACATCGTTTACAAACCATAGCATACAAAAGAAAAACGAAGTTTGTATAGTACGAGAAAGCTGTTGCAGGCAAACACATGGAAAAACTACAGTAAAATCATTCTCATATGTACCTCCTTCAGAAATGAAAAGGTGTTCTTAATATGCCATCTTTACCAATAACTGGATGAAATGTCGTCAAGATTGAGTACGAGTGACGATTGAGTTTTCAATCGACTTTCTTCATTACTTCTAAATAAAAAGTAAGCTTTTGTTGTGAAGTAAAGTTTGTAACGTCAATGTGTACCTTCAAGTAACCAAAATTAACCTAGATAGACACTATCTTCATCGTCATAAATCTTGAAAATCTTATTTAGACACACTCGCTCCTTGAGGCACTGATGACCTTTCACGAAAAAGAAATTACTGCTCTACGACGTGCCCAATTGGGGTCCTTGCCGAAACTTTTGAAACATTTGATTTATGAAGGGCATCGCGCAGCATGATACTAAACATTTTATGGACCCAGATTCATCATCGTGTACCTCATGTACATGTACCGCCTCCCAACCCCGGAACGATGGCAGGGAAGCACATTCAACCGCGAACGGTTAACGGTTGCATGTTCGCTAAAAGATCTAATAACCGCTTTCATTTACGTTGCCAAGGGCGCCAAACTACGCCACGCGGCGAAGGAACGTAGAAAAGTTTGATATGTTCATTGCTCCGAAGCGAGCTAAAGTTACGCCGTAAAAACACACCGAAGACGCACATCTTACAACGGCTTGGTCATGGTTCGTTCGAGAAGAAGCTTTGTAATTCGAGCAAACGGTCAAAGGCCGCCCGGTCACAGCTGCTCTAAAGGGGTGCAATTTTTCTTTTCGTATTCAAATTTAACCACACCCCCTCCCGTCACTGGCAGGGACATGGATAAGGTTGGCAAGTGCTGGCACACCCGAACACATCACCCCCGCCCACGGGAACTGTTCGACAACAATGCGAACGAAAGGATAATTTCAGTTGCTTTCCGACAAGCAAGCTGTCACTGACGATTCCTTTTTTCACGTTATTTCATTTCTTGCTGCCTTCCATCTTCTTTCTCGTGCCGGTGCGGTACGTCAGGCCGTCGATAACTTCAAACTCCCGATCTCGACGGTTGCCTTCTCTCTACGTTCCTTTTTTTTTTTTCGTTTCGTTTTCCGATCCCGTTTCACGTGCACCACCGCTCTGTACCATTTGACGCTGATTGTTGCGGATTTTACCGCTTTTCTTGAGGTTTTCCGCTGCCTTTTGAGGCCGTTTTGGATCCTAAAATCGTTCGAAAAAGGGAGTGTGAATGACGAAGGCAAAAAGAAGAATATCCACCTTGACACCCATCTATTTAAGAAAACATTAATTTCTACAACTGTTCTTATGTAACAGCACCCGTTGATGGCAGTTTCATATGAAGGAAAGAAGAATACAAAATTAACTCTTTTGCAACATATGCATATTTTTATATTCCAGTAAAACAAGTAATTTTTTTCACGAAAATGCTTGAAACCAAGACAAATATTATTATTCAGACAAAACGTTTTGTGTTTAAGAGAGTAAAAAATTGAACAAGAGAACATCGTTAACAGAGAAGACAGCTGGAATGGATAGCAATGTGCAATGTGGATATGGAAAAACATAGAAACCCCATGATGAAATGCAATAGCAACATTGAAGGTTGACAACAAACCTTAAATGGCACATCAAACCCTAGAAGATAATCGATTGAGAAGGGGTCCGATTACGGGGCCAGCTTTAACATGCGGCAAAAGCAATCCTCTCTTTCTCATACCATCCCCCCCGATCACAGCTCAAAGGTTCTCCTCACGAAGCATCACCGTCTCGAAAGGTAGTTGATTTATATTCGAAACGCAGCCTCTCGACATCAGGGGTGCAGAACTTTTTTGTTTTCTTCCTTTTTTCACGTTATCCATTTCGAGGCAACCACCATCGGTTGGGTTGGCTTATAAATATTCCAACTGAACATCCGCCACCGAAATGGTGACGATGGATAATGTAGCTGAATACCGCGCAGCAGCCTCGAAACGTCCCAGCAGCCACCTCCGTTGTCAGACGGAGGTAATTTTGGAACGGAATCCTGCAAAAAAGAAACCATCCACCGACACAAACTGGAGGAGGAAAAATACATCTCCCTTCTGAGAACGGGGA